>OX578142.1:95487000-96154500 GCA_951213105.1 Amaurobius ferox | reverse complement strand
TATTCCGAAATGTGCAATTTTCAGGGGTCAGCTCCATATTGAAAGCTGCAATTTAAAAGGGCTAGATTTCGTTGTTTGACTGCAACTGGTCTAATAAAGTGGGTCCTTTACTATTTTACGGAAAGGCGTTACTGGTTTATTCTGATATCTCATCTTGTGTATGAGAACATAAATAGCTCTTCAGTATTATGGAATTTAATTATATTATAGAATTTTAAAGTGGTCGAATTAATGGACGAATTACACAAATAGTGGAATCAGCGCATTATAATACCATTCGAATGTATCAAAGTCTCGAGATTAATTCATCCAATATAGATATTTTAATTTTCATTTAATAAATTTCATTTTTCCTTCATTTTATTTTTCAAAATCGATGGTTTTGATTTCATTTTGTTAGGCACCGCTAAATTTATTTGTCTTTATATACATTATTATTTTCAGTATTCTGAGTGAAGTTTTTGCAATTTTTTATTGCTCGTTTTACTTTGTTTTATACCACTTTGTTCTTTAGATTATGAATTATTTCGATGAAGCATATTCCTGAGTGACAACATTATTAATCTGTTGACATGCATTTTTCACCATTGCTGTAGTAGCTGCTCTGTGATATTTTTCCTAAAGAAAAATACTATTTTTAACACTATTCAACATAGTTAAAAAGTGTTTATGACTTTGTTCATTCTGTCTGTCTGTCCGTTCGTTCGCACGATAACTTCCGTGAAAATGATTTTATCAAAATGAAATTCTAGAATGCTCTTGAGATGGTCTGTGGGGCATATGGGAATGTAAATTAATAATATCACCCAATTAGTATTGGATTGAACAAGGGTTAAAAAAAATGAAATACTTTGAACCCTATGGGGCCTAATTTTTCAAACATTTTTTAAGCAAAGTTGAAATTCACGAATTGCTTCGAAAATTTTAGAAAATAACCAAATTGACCCATAAAATATATAAAAAAATGTAAAATATGTTCGGTAGTTTTTAAATAAAAATTAAATTAATAATTACATCCATATAATATGAAGAGATCACGTGACCCACTTAAGTGGTTCGTGAAGAGATCGTGATTCTTAAAGTTCTTCTAAATTGATATTTAGTGTTGCATCAATCCTAAAACCGCTTTATTTTTGCGTATTTTCTGTGCGTCTACATTCTGTGCTAGCAGAATTACAATATTATTTAGTTTAAATAATCAAACATTGATTATTCCTACAACGAAGCCTAATTTTAATGGATGCAGAATGTAAACAAGTCATTGTAAGATAAGTTGCATAAGAATTGCTGATTTTTTTTCCAAAGAAAATTATTTAACTCTGGAGTCTGGAATAAAAATGTATGAATGAAATATTCACTGCTTTTACATAGAGAACTAGACGATTTATATTTCTATTACGTCATTTGAAATATAATAAATTATTGTAGTACTACTGTGATAATTAAAAATATATCAGCGCTGAATGTATCGCATTTTAGAGATGTTTCAATAAAGTTGCATTTCAGTTGGAAGGTGTTTTATAATCAATGCTTTATGCATTATGGATCTTTCTTGTTTGACTTTGAAACCGGTTAATGCATTTAATAAACTGCTCATACTCTTTAAAACGATTCTTTTTTCAGACTAACAGAAAATTCTTAATCTTTCTAATCCAGGAAAACTCAAATCATCTAGGGAAGCAATCGCTTAGGGAGAAAAAAATTCATGACTTCAGTTAGACTCATCCTTTGTTAAACTCCAAAGTAGACACAAATTCGGTTTTCGATATGCGATATTCTTCATTGAAATCTCATTACATATAAATTTACATGGCATCTCAGAGTTTTAAAAATAAGCCTTATCCTTAAAGTGTTCTAATCTATCACCCCTTCTCTGACACTGTTCCATTTATTTCAAATCACATTTTTATTCCCTTATTTTTAATCCGACAATTTCAACCCAATATGCACTTCATTTCAACTTTACCCGATAACATGAAACTTCTTAACTTCTTCTACTCAGTCGCTCCACCCACTAATGTAATTTATCACGTACAGACACGCAACGTACTATACACGTCTTCAGAACGTATAATTTCGATATGAAAGATCGATACATAAACCTTTAAAATTCATGTTCTGAACGCACGTCAATGAACAAGGGGAAACAGATTTTCATCTTTGAGTAAAATTGTTTCGTATTTTTCAAATAGTGAAATCTAAATATCTACATTGATATTCCGTAATGCTCGTATCAATCTATTTATATAATAATTGTCTAACGTATTTGTGTCTAACGTGTTTGTGTCATAACTCTTCAAAAACTTCCCAGTGATCCAAAAGGTTTAATCCCTGCACACTTATTGTATCGTCCATGGTACAAAATCAAATAGAGCCGAATTTTCGATTCCCCCCTCCCCTTTTAGAGAAGATATTTATTTTATTATTTTTTCAAATAATCTTTCTTGATCCTCCAGAATCCTCCTGGTAACATAAAATTCCAAATCTTTGAATGCGTATAGTCTTCGGGTAGGTCGAAAAGTCTGGTCGAGGAAGAAGAAGCAGAATACTTATAGTGTTCACGGGCAGTACGGGCACTTAAATATGTGGGTCTGAAAGTCTTTCCGAGAAGTTGGTAGGGAAAGGAGGGTACGGTCCCTGTGGATGCCTCCCCCCACTGGATTCCGGTCCAAATTAAGCGGCACAATCCCGGTCGTCCAAACAGATATCTTACACTTTCGGGTAGGTCGAGTGGTCTGGGTTAAAAAAAATAATACTTATAGTGGGGTAAGATAGCACAGTGATTAGAACACGGGACTAAAGTTCGATTCCCAGCACTTCCCAAACTATTCCCGTGTCGACGCGAAATACGGGCACGTTAAATCTGCGGGTCTGAACTTCCTTCCGCGAGGTTGATGACAGAAGAAGTAGAGTATGGTCTCTGTGAATATCGCCCCCTCTCACTTCCGGTCTAAAGAGGATGACACTGTCCCGGCCGTCTAAACAGATACCTTATATCTTCGAGTAAGTCGGACGGCCTGGGTCGAAATAAAAAAAGAAAGAATACCTATAGTAACGACCACCGAAAAAAAATTATCGAAGCTGGATTCTTGATTCCCTCTTCCAAAGTTGTAGAAAATGGGAAGTTTTTCGAAAAGTCATTCCGGACCCTTCAAAATACCCCTGTGACCTAGAAGTCTGAAACTTTGTATACTTATAACATCAACCACCTGACAAAAATTAACGAAGCTGTATTTTAAATTTTTGTCCCAAAATCGGTCTAGATGAGGGGAATCATAAAGTCTTTCCATACCCTCTACACGCCCCCCCCCCCTTCCGCGGGAATTTAGCAGTCTGAAATTTTGCACACTTATAATATCAATCACGATACGGAAAATAATTGAGTTACTTTTTGATACAGACAACTATTTTCGGCGCAAAGTGCCATACATTGTTAAGCAAATTAAATTATTAAAAAATTGTAATTTAATTTTCTTAAGTGTTATTTTCCCTGCCTTTATTTTAAATTCCAGTTCCATAATAACAATATCTTTCGCACTTAAATTTCCCACTACTGCAAACTGATCATACATTTGTTTCAGAGATGTTATACTATCCGTAAGCAAAATATGCCTAGTTTTCATTTATGTATTCAAATATCAACCTGACAATCCTAATTGGCCAAAGAAGCTTTGCATGTTGCATGCGATGCGTTATGATCAACGTAATATTGAAAAATGCGTTTTGAAATGGCTTTCCATTCCTAAGTAATTAATTATTAAAGCCGACCTGAAGATTTATTTTTCTAAATTGTCAACTAACCAGCCAAACCTATAAATCAGTGCAATTAAGTAATTGGTTTTAGTATATACAGCTTTTGCGCATAACTTCATCATTTATAATTAATTGAGCCTGATGAGCAAAGTGACTTGGTTTCTTACTTTTGAGTTTGTTTGGAATTTCTTCCCCCAGTGCACTCTTCCTCCACTATATCCACCAATGCTTCAAAATCTCAACCGGTTTCCGTGAAATTTGCAGATATAATGTAGCTTAATGCTTTGAAGACTCTCTGGCTCTGTTGCGCATAAACGAATAAAAATCTTACCAACTGTGCAACAAGAAAGATCAATCATGCTTAAAGCATTGATTATGAAACACTTTCCAGCTGAAATGCAATTTTATTTAAACATCTCTAAAATGCGATTCATTTTTACGACAGTTATCTTGCAAACGGACAGACAGACAGACAAATAGAATGAACAAAGTCATAAACACTTTTCAACTATGTTGTAAAGTGTTAAAAACTACGTTGTTTGAAAATATCTCCTTGAAGCAGCAAATGATTTCTATCAAATTTGAAGATGTCATGCAGTTAAATGTTTAATGGACTGAGTTAGTTTTTGATTAAAATTGTGCGCTAAAAGTCTTCGCTCAGATTTCGGACAAATAACTCGACTAGAAAGCAACTGGTGTGTTACGAAGTTTGCAGATGCAGTATACTATTTTGACACTTTACAGATTGGGTTAAATACTGAGCTTCGCTACAAAATTGAAGGAAATTCTGTGTCAAGTATTTTTACGCAGATATATGTTGAACGATAACTTCGGGAAACTGCAAAAGATTTTTAAAAATTTCACGGATGATATATTTTGTAAATTGACAAAGCGACTGCCTTTTAAAGATTCCTTGAAAACTGATTAAGCTGTCTGTTGAAAACCATTGGGGAAATAATATCCTGCCAATAACTCCTTAAAATTATAACCTTTTTACGTCCTTGGATTTATTGTCTAATAGGGTGTATTGACTAATGGCATATAACTGGTTTAAATAATGTGGCACGCATATCGAAGTAAATGCCTGAGTTCCTCCAGTAAATCAATTCAGTTGAGCGCAATTGCAATCTCTATCACGCTGCATTAGTTGGAACGACAACATTAAAATAAACTGTTGGAAGTAACGATTTTTGGCTACAGTTTCGATTTATTATAGTTTATTGCATATTATTCATGTACATTTACACGTGTTACGTCAACGTGTATTTAGTTGTCTATGTTACACGTTTATTACGTGTTTCTGTGTCGTTTGTGTTTCTGGGGGTGCACTGTTGTATTCTACGGGGTGCACTTCTAAAAAAGACGTGCTGGGAATTGTTGAATATATATATACTGGGTTAGTTGGCTATATGATAATACAAGAAATTTTAGGTAATCAAGAGCACTGTACTTCAGTAGTACACGCGCAATTAAGGCCACTTTCCAAAAGCGGTTACCAAGAAATTTTTCTGGATAAGGCAGACGATGGGGGTCAACTATTATTTTGAACCAATTCAACTGTAAAACAAGCGCTACAAGAAGAAAAAAAATAATGCTAAAGCAATAAAGCAGACCTAGAAGGGAAAACCGCTAGTAAAAAAAATTAACACAACACACAAGAGGCACCTTGAGGCCGCAGACACCTTTTCCAAGATGAAGAACCGATTGCCTCAGCTTCTTAATTTTATAAGAAAGACCTTATCAGACTCTGAAAAAGTGACCTACTGTTACATATACGATGAGCCTGGAGGTTTTAACTCTCAACTGGGTGCTATGCATGAGGTGAACCAGGGGGACTACACTATACCAGTCGATCTACTTTAACCTATTATGTGAGGATCAGATCGTAATTTGGAAGAGCAGTTTTACCAATCTTTCAAATATTCATAATGTTTTCGACTAATACAAATGGTTTAATTGCTTTTGCTGTGGGGTTTTTTTTTGCCTTTGAGTAGATCTATAACTAAATTAAATGTATTTTCTTTGGTCTTGTGCAGAATCAAGAAAAAAATTTAAATTGAAAATAAATATTTATGTCTGATTATCCTTTAAGCTAAAATTTAAAAAAAAAATGGAGCAATGAAAATATAACAGTTCGATGCTAGTCAACAAACCCGTGGTTCCCCTACCAACACACCAAATTCGATTCTGAACGTGATTCGATAAAATTTGTGCAAGCTGTACGCATAAAAATAGTGCACATTACTTGATGATGAATCTAGTATTCGTCTAAATTTTAGGAAATTTGATGATGTGATAATTTGTCAACCATGTATTCTTGAATCATCATGAACACACTACACAGACATGCAAACATAAGTTCACATGACATTAACAAGGAACGCATAAACACAAGGGGCACCAATCCAAAATAAATGCACATTACTTGATGATGAATCCAGTATTCGTCTAATTTTTATGAAATTTTATGATGTGATATTTTGTTTTAACCATATATTCTTCTTGAATCATCATGAATACACCACGCAGACATGCAAGCATAAACTCACAGGACATTAACAAGGTACGCATAAACACAAGGGGCACCAATCCTTAATAAATGCACATTACTTGATGATGAAGCTAGTATTCGTCTAATTTTTATGAAATTTGATGATGTGATAATTTGTCAACCATGGATTCTTCTTGAATCATCATAAACACACCCCACAGACATGTCAGTATAAGCTCCCGAGGCATTAACAAAGTTCGCATAAACACAAGGGACAGCTCAAGGGGCACCAATCCAAAATTTCTGGGCTCGTGTTAAATGTTATGTACTTCGAAATGTATTTCCAACCATATCTCGAATTTATTTTTCGGTTAAAAAATAATATTTCTATACTATAATATGGGAAGGAAGAAATTCAAATAAATGTACATGCATAAATGTTGGTGTTGTTGTTATGCATTACTCTATTGCACTCCCTTTTGTAGGATTTAAACTTTTGTTATAAAATTTCCCTCTTACTAATATTTTATTAATGAGTTCGTGTTTTAATGTTTAGCAGCAGTATTTTAAGTGATTTAAGATCAGATGTACATTCTGCCTCAGTTAAATCAAAATGTTGGAGAACAAACAGGGCTTCACTTCAGGGCTAAAAGGATTTTATCCCTCCCCTCCTACTATAATTGTGTACCGTCAGCAGTAAATGATAAATGTTCAAAACAAATAGTATAACAAAAGTCAAGATCGTCTAAAATAAAATTCTTAATTATCACAAAATTTCCAACATTGGTTTTTAATTAACACAAAATTTATCTTTTCTCATTTTACTCCGTACATATTACTAATCATTTTCACCCACACTTTGCGCATTTGAAATGGATAGTGGATGTTAACGGCAACACCTGCACACTAAATTAAAGTGTTGATAACTTTTCTGTATATCAAAAGTATTTCCAAATTTAAGCATAAAAGTGGCCCACAATCTGAGAACGATAAAATGATTTAATTGTTTAATTTTTACGATAAGCAGAGATAAAACATAAAATTGTATGTTTATTCCTTTTGTGGAGTGACTATCTTGAATATAATTTCTACGCGACAAAATTATTTAATTATTGTAAAACGATTCTGAAACAATTAGAAAAATTATATTTCGTTATATTTATAACGTTATTTTTTCTCTAGTTTTAATTGTTGGCAGCTACTTTCAAATTGTAGCTTTATTAATCTTGACAAGCAAAGTGTTGAAAGTTTTTTCTTTTTTTAATTCTTTTATATCACCACCCTTAATACGAATTTTCGAAATTTTCGATTTTTTGATCTGAAAGATGAATTTAATTGAGTGAGACCAAAACCAAGACTCTGGCTAGTCTGGAAGTACTAAATAATGTTAATATATTTTTAATATCGTCCTTCATCGGCCCCCCCTAATAAAAGTTTTCGAAATATTAGATTTTTTCGCTGATCAGGAAGCTGAGACGAACGAATGAGACCAAAACCGAGAATGAAAGTACTCAATAATTAAGTTGTTTTGATTTATTAGTGACTCAATAGTTAGTGACTCAATAGTTTATGTGTGACTCAATAGATGACTTAATAGTTGTTTTGATTTATTTTAGTATTCCTTTTCATCCTCGCCTCAAATTCAAATTTTTCGAAATATTAGATTTTCCTGTTGATCCAGAAGATAAGACTAGTTGAATGATACCAAATCCGGAATTTTATCTACAGTGAAAGTGCTCAATAATTAATCCTCATTCCTTTGCATCGTTACCACTAATCTAAATTTTCAAAATATTTGATTTTTCCAGTGACCTGGAAGCTGAATGAGTCTAATGAATGAATCTAAAGAGATTCTGACTCGAGTGGAAGTGCTAGATAATTTCAAAAACTGGCTCTGAGTGTTTTGACCATCTATTTGCATTGTTACACTTAATTCAAATTTTCAAAATCGAATGGCATCAAAATCAAGTGCCTAGCTATAGTGAAAGTGCTCGAAAATTTTGATACATTACCCTCTCAATCAGTCGGTCAGTTCAGTACATATTATATAGATTCCCGCTGATAGGATAAAACTTAAATAACAATATTTACAATTGAATCTCCATTTAATGATTGCCCATTTAGCAAATTTCTTTATTTAAGCAAATTTCTGTATTTAAACCAATTTATCGATGGAATGATTCAATCTTTTTAAAATGTCCTTATAAACAACCTTTAATCAAAGAATATAATTTAACGAAATTTTTCCTTTGCATCTAAATAGTGTTATACCATATTCCATGATATCTATCTTGATTTTCAAGTTTCTTGATTTTTTTGTAATTTTCAAACTTTCATGGAAAAATTAACACCCTCCCCCAAATTTTTGAGGCCCTGGTGACCCATAGTTTAGGCCTGAGCACAAAGAAACAGTAAAGATAGACACTAATAACACTTTTACTGCTAGATCAAATTCAAAGCCATATCATTTCACAATGCTCAATCAGTTACCAGCATTAAACATAAGCACAAAGAAAAACTTTTTGATAACATGTCATCTCATTCAATAAAAATAATCAGTCTAGTTATTGTTAAGATTATTTTAATGTATAATTTAAAACTTTCAACTACGTATTTAATTGGTCATTCTTTGAATAGCGTAAATGAGAATGATTCAAATCTTAAGGCATTAAGTTCATCAGACATCATTATGCAAATCATATTTTAACACTCGGCCGTTATAATCCATCTCCATCAATCATATTTTCTTTGTATTCGTTTTAAACCACGCTTTCTTGTTTTGAAAAAAGATTTAAAATTAAGTTATGCGATGCGAGTATACACTAAAGCAGGATTGCATCCGTATTCCCTAGAGAGAAATCAAATGTAATGCCGTTTCCATTTATAACTATAGCAACACCGAGTGCTATATTTGTAAAAGTTGCATTGGAAAGAAAGGGCTGGAAAATAGAACTGTACCTCAAAGAGAGTGAAAACTTGGAAAATAAAGCAGTGACAAAATGTAAATATTTATAGCCATCATATTATTTTATTTACTAATCGATTCCACACATTTATACACTCATTTTTGTGTTTTGGAATAACGTTTACATTTATGCGTAAAATTATGCATTAACTTAGCAGATGGCCTAAATTTGTAATTACGTATTTCTTAAATTTTTCATTCTAATGAGTAATAACAGACCACACCGAAATGCAATATAGTTTTAACTGTTTATTCTACCATTATGTATTCCAAAAACTGGCTTGGGCGTTTTCATAAAATAAGTTATTGACTAACAGAGTTTATAAAAGTAAAATAACATGAATCCCTGGATATGTTTGGTGGAAGAAAATCATCACACAACCATAACATCGCCATATAATAGAGGAATTGTCGTGTCGAGTTTAAATGTGTTTGAATGTCCATGGAAAACAATTCCAGCATTTATTGTGAATGGTGCTGCATTTAGTAAAGAACCTTGCAGTCATGTGTTCTCCCAATTGAGCTACTGGGACGAAATTGCAAGCCCTTATCACCGAAGTGGAGTCTAAATTCTCCGCCTTCTAATATCAAATTGACTGACCGCCTCTTCTAATTTTTACTCAGATTCGCCTCCTGATACTATATTTATCCAGGTTAATATCCTGCGTCGTCGTTTTTCCTCCCGATATGAAATCGGCACTCAATATCCCAAAGTCCACAGAATCCGTGCAAGTCGAATTGGATCACTTTCAGACCCACGATTTTAATTTGTTCGAGCACTGTAAAGAACTGCACTGTCCAAGAAGAGGATCGAACTGCAGATCTTCGTAATGCTCAGCCGACGCTCTTCCAATTGAACTACTAGGATGGAAATGAAATCTATTATCGTCGAAGTGGACATTGAATTGCCCTCCTTCTAATATCAAATTGACTGGCCCCCTCTTCTAATTTTTGCTCAGATTCGCCTCCTGATACTATATTTATCCAGGTTAATATCCTGCGTCGTCGTTTTTCCTCCCGATATGAAATCGGCACTCAACATCCCAAAGTCCACAGAATCCGTGCAAGTCGAATTGGATCACTTTCAGTCCCACGATTTTAATTTGTTCGAGCATTGTAAAGAACTGCGCTGTCCAAGAAAAGGATCGAACTGCAGATCTTCGTAATGCTCAGCCGACGCTCTTCCAATTGAACTACTAGGATGGAATTGAAATCTATTATCGTCGAAGTGGACTTTGAATTGCCCTCCTTCTAATATCAAATTGACTGGCCACCTCTTCTAATTTTTGCTCAGATTCGCCTCCTGATATTATATTTATCCAGGTTAATATCCTGCGTCGTCGTTTTTCCTCCCGATATGGAATCGGCACTCAATATCCCAAAGTCCACAGAACCCGTGCATGTCGAATTGGATCACTTTCAGACCCACGATTTTAATTTGTTCGAGCATTGTAAAGAACTGCGCTGTCCTAGAAGAGGATCGAACTCCAGATCTTCGTAATGCTCAGCAGACACTCTTCCAATTGAACTACAAGGATGGAATTGAAATCTATTATCGTCGAAGTGGACTTTGAATTCTCCTCCTTCTAATATCAAATTGACTGGCTACCTCTTCTAAATTTAGCACAGATTCGCATCTTAAAACTAGTTTTATCCAGGTTAATATCCTGCTGGTCATTGGGGCTCTTGATTTAAAATTGGCGCTCAATATCTCAAAGTCCATTGAATTCGTGCAAGTCGTACTAGGATCACTTCAGACCCTGATTTTTATTTATTCGAACATGTAAAAAACCTTGCTGTCCCAGACGGGCCTCGAATAGCGAATAATCGTACTGACCGACCAAAAACCTCTTAATTGGACTGCTGGGAGGAAATTGCTCTTATCATCGAAGTGAACTCTGCAATTTCCATAAACTAAAGTCAATCTGAAACTAAATGCCATGTTTCCATGTCAGTGGGGAAAGAAAAATTTAGTTGGCTCTTTGGGGCGATTACCGTGTGAAACACCCTGTCCAGTCAATGTATTACAAAATTATTGTGAAAAGATTGAATCATTTTCAAAAGCTATTAATTTTGTTCATATCTTTTCCAATGAAGTGCAATGTGGTAGGTAGTTAAAACTTTTATTTAATTTCATAAAAAACTATATCGGGTATATATACTGTGATTTGACTAACTAACATAGGTAGATTCTCTGACCAATAAATGGTTGGGGTTATGTAGTGATCCTCTTAGCACACATAAATTCTTTCAAATTTCAAATACGCATTTCGGACTTTACACAATTCGTCCTTAGACCAGTGGCGGATTTCAGGAGGGGCGATCGAGGCGATCGCCCCCCCCCCCAAACGCCTGACTAATGTCGACGTTTTATCAAATAAATTATAAAATTAAAAATATATATATATATCATTAGGGAGATACTTTGGTCTTGCTCTCCCTCCCTTAGTTTATCCACGAAGTCTCGCTCCCATAATAAAAGTAAAAAGAAAGCTCGAGATGCTGTTATTGATTCAATTACGATAATAAGTGAATTTAAGAAAAATGTGGCATCCGATTTCGGGAATATATGCAGAGGTTGAGGGAATGTGTAATGATCTTGGAATTGAAATAAAAATACTACGTACTGCTGGGCGCCAAGTTCATAGATCAACTGCTCCTAACATAACTCCTGAAGATTATTACAGAATAAATGTTTACTTGCCTTTGTTAACTCCGTCCAAGAAGACTTAAAAGACCGATTCGCACAGGGAAATCTGGATGTCTTATATTTACAAGATTTAGTATCATCGACTCTTTTAGCGAAAATCAACACGGACGAAGAGTCAGTGACTCCTCCCATCTTGGACAGAGCTAAGCAAGAAGTATCACAGAATAGCCGAACTGGGAGTGAAAGAAATGAACAGTACACTTCAAGTTGAGGTAATTAACTGGAGAACCAAATGGATGCGAGAAAATACCGATACCGGCAGAGTACACAAGTCTGCTTTTGAAGCACTACGAAACTGTGATCCTGCAGTGTACCATGTGATCTACGTGTTACTGAAAGTTTTTGTAACATTACCAATTACTGTAGCAACCGCCGAGGGTAGCTTCTCAGCACTAAAACGATTAAAGACATGGCTTCGAAACACAATTAGAGAAGATCTGCTAGTGGGATTGACTTTGTTGCATGTGCATTATGATATCGCAATTTCACCAGTAACAATTTTAGATCTATTTGCTAAAGAAAAAGCAAGAAGACTTGAGTTGATATTATAATGACGATCCTTCCTGGGAGGTTAACGGCGCCAGGGTTTTTGCGATGGACTCCGTAAGGCTGTTAAGGATAATGATCAACAATAAGCTGAATTAGCAATTGCATTTGAATAGTGTTATAGGCACTACCCCTGGCAAAAATTATGGAATCACTTCCATGTTATTTCAATGGGATACGAAGTTCAATACCCTACAACTTTTGATGCACAGATTTCTCTGAAAAACCCTTTTTGAGCGAAATTGAAGAACTTTAAACGCTTACCAAAACAAAAAATATTTGAAAAATTTTGCACTTTTCATTATTTAATAATTCACGATCAAAAAATGGGAAAAAAGCTAGAGGTTGAAAGAAAAAACTCGTAAAAACTAATTTGGAATAATAAATTTGATCATGGAAAATCATTAAGATATAGCTCCTCATGTTTATATGATCAAATTTATTATTCTAAATTAGTTTTTACGAGTTTTTTCTTTCAGCCCACAGCTCTTTTCTCATTTTTTGGTTGTGAATTATTAAATAATAAAAAGTGCAAAATTTTTCAAACATTTTTTATTTTGTATTACTAAGTTTTTAAAGTTCTTCAATTTCGCTCAAAAATGTTTTTTTAGGGTCTCCGTGCATCAAAAGTTGTAGAGCATTGAACTTCGTTGTTTCCTTATATAGTCACATAATTTTTTTTTTCTTCCAATCTTCATTGTTTTGCTTTGGTCTTAAAAAATGATAGGCCGTATTTTATAAGCTGCAAAGAACTTACTATAAACTTCCGAATTTGTTCTAGTTATTTCAAAAATGTCAAATATCCGTATATAGGAAGCCGTTAAGAAAATCCTAAGTAAACAAACCTCCGAGAACATTTCGATCTACAGATCGCCCCCCCCCCCCCAAACAAGAGGCCAAAATCCGCCACTGCCTTAGACTCACTCTATAATTTTTTAAAAACCATGCAAAGTGCCACAGTACTATATAAAACATTCTAAGGAGCACTAAATGACGTGCTTTTTCACGGGACATGATACTATAAGCTTTCTATAGATATTAAAATTACATGTAAACAAAAACATATCTGATAATAACTTTTACTACTTGCAAAATGGGATTGGGTTTAAAAAATGCGCTCTTATGATTGTTAAATGAAATTATCTCTAATTACATTTGCAAACAATTTACGAAAAAACTTTCATGTGATGGCAAATTATGTGTACACATCATTTTTAATTGAACTATTAAGCATTTTAATTATATCTTCTGTATATTTATTTCATACAGTCAGACGAATTTTATAAAAAGCCGGAAGTAACATCTCCAAAACGGGAAATAGAATTCTTTGGTGAACCCCCCTCCCATTTACGCTCTTTAGAATTCGATACTGAATACATAACATAATAACTACAGTCTGTACTGCTGCGATAATAAACAGACAAACAGAAGCACCAATGGCAATTATATTTATACAGAAAAGAACATTTTTGGAAGTAAAAAATGGCTTCTTTTTATGCTATGTTTCTGATCTTCTTATTAAGAACAGTAATAAAGAATGAAAAAGATTCATGTTTTATTTATAAAGCCTGTTATAAAGCCTTCATAATTTTAGAAATACAAGGATAAACAACTTTCGGTTCACGTTCTCGGATTTTGAAATGCAGCTCAAAAAACCATTAGGTCATGGTAATTTGGAGATTCAATTAACGATTTGGTCTCGTTCGTTTGGAGGCTCCTATAACGATTGGATCACGCTCACAGTGCAGAAACACTCAGAAGGACAGGACGACAGACAGACCACTAAATCTTAAATGGGAGCAAACAAGGTCTACCCATCAAAACTTCAGATGATGAGACCAACAGACAGAAAAACTGGATTTTCAATTTTAATTATATAATTAAAAGGAAAATTTGAAAATTTGTTGGCTTGTGTTGTAATTACCCACATAATAACTGAACATAAAATAACTCAATCTCTCTTTGACCAATTTCTCATATCACATTTCAATATAAATTTGAAATGTCAATGATTTTTTTTTTAAATATTTTAAACTAGAAAATCGTTAAATTCACATGGCATCCATTTGTTTGGAGGCTCATATAACGATAGGGTTACGCTCAATGTGAAGAAACACTTAGAAAGACATGGAGACAGACACAAAAAACGATAGACAGATCACTAAATATTAAATGGGACCAAACAATGTCTGCCCATCAAAACTTTACATGATGAGACAAACAAACAGAGAAACGGGTGGATTTTCAATTTTATTTAAATAATTAAAAAGAATATTTGAAAACGCGTTGATTTGTGTTATAATTACGCACAAAATAACTAAACATAAAATAATTCAATCTTTCTTTGACAAAATTCTCCTATCACGTTTCAATATAAATTTGAAATGGCAATGAATTTCCTAAAATACTTTTAACTAGAAAATCATTAAATTTACCTGACATCCAATAGATCATTTTCTTATCCATTTACCGATCGTTTCCTTCTCTTGCTGTTATTTCTTTAACTGCGATAGAAAACCTAATAGATCGAGAAATAATTGGTCCGAAAATGCCCTCGCAATTTCTTTTCTGTGACTAACGCAGAGAAAAAACGAATAATTGTTATAAATCTCCGAAAAAAATGAAGGGGAAAGGGAGAAAATTCGTTGTTCCATCAGGTCATTACTTTTAAACATATGTTCGAATACATTCCCACTCCATTTAGTTTTCGGCAATGTAAAAGTTAGACAATTCCATATCATTTTTTATTAACACATTCATTACGAAGGTTTCATACACATTCAAAGAACTGATCAAACGTATTTTATATTTTTTATTTTTTTATTTTTTGAAACAACAAGAATGAAAAAAATGCTGTTTTCAGAAAATTTTCAAATTCGAACTTTCTTTACTTTGATAAAAAAAACTGAAGGAGGTGTGAACGCCTGTGATGTATGGATGGCTTGTAAAATTCTGTGTGTAGATATTTATTATTTATAAACCTGGAACGCTATAGAGTGTTTTGTAATTAGCATCGTTCGTTAAGGCACGAATTATTTAAAAGATAAGATTAAATGTATACATAGTATTATTTATTATTCATTTTTCATATTCACAGCATTATTTCCTATGCAGAAACTAATAAATAGTATATTAAAAGTAGTATACTGAAAAATGATAGTTTAAATCGCACTGTGAACAAACAGAATTAGTACATTGCAAATACTACAAATATAATATATATATATATATATATATATATATATATATATATATATATATATATATATATATATATATATATATATATATATATATATATATATATATATATATATATATATATATATATACATATATATATATATATATATATATATATATATATATATATATATATATGTATATAACTGAAGAATTATTATTTTACTTGTATTATAGATACCTGAGATTCACCATTAATAGAAAATGTTCTGTATAGCAAAAGTGAGAGGCAGATGGACTGAAATGTAAATGTGGCATCAAAATTACTATACGACAAGCCGTTGAATATTTTAAAAAACATGATAAGTAAACATTAATAATAAAACAGGTACTAATATATATATATATATATATATATATATATATATATATATATATATATATATATATATATACAGAGAGAGAGAGAGATAATATTATTAAGGTCGAATCCTCAGTCATATTAGCAATAAACTACATATTTTGAGTCCCTCTGAATAAGAATCAAACATTTTGGCAATGATGTTTGCGTGTCTATCGATTTTCGAGGTGGACCAATGGGGGGGGAGGCTTCAATTTTTTTAAATATATTTCTGAAATCAAAAAACGTTATGAAACATAACTTCATATAAAAATAATACGTATTTACATATTTAATGTGAAATTTTGTATTTCGGAACGAATTCCAACATTTATAAAAGTTATCTTGGGCCGGTCTTGAGGCGTTTTTTGTTTTGTTCTAAATTGGAAAAATCCACAAAAATGAAAATGAACCCATTGTTATCAAATCTGTGTATGCTTCATAAATACTTTCAACGTGAAAAAATTGTATCACATCTCTTACCGTTATATATATCGTTATAATTATCTCTTACCTTTCTCGAGATATTAGAAATTTCATTTTTTTCGACCTGAAGCACTGCATACTAACTAAAAAAGCAATTTTAAAAATTGACTGTGACTAAAATGAGCTTTGTGCGCTTTGAAAAAGTGTTAGGATCTTTTAACAGGGTACCATGAATCTGAAAGTACATCAGTCCAGCGGAAACATAGCGCAGAACCACTTTGAGGTTTCATAACTTTTTGGGGAGACGATATTTTTTTTATACTTGTCGAGGAGTTCTATTAGTTGAGTTTTGTGAGATATACAGTGATAATCAAACCAAACATGACTATCATAAATTAATAGACTAGTTTTCCTTACAACTGAAACATACTACATTTTTCATAATTTTTTAGTTCATTTAAATTGAAATTTAACTTTAGAATCTAGTTTAATTTTACTTATTTTATTTTTCATTTCTAAATTTTGAACCTATGAGGAATATTTATCTCTCCTATATTATATTTGAGTAATATCCAAAGATTTCTTTTTTTTAAATATCAGTTATAAATCAGCAATATATCAGTAATGCCAACGATAAATATTATTACGCAAATTACTTTGATTAGCCAACGTGGTTTTGCCGTGATATTTCTCTGCAATCGAAATCTACTAGAGACACTCAAAAAGCCTCTTTTGAAAGCACAACAACATCTGCAAGAAATACTATTGAAACGGGCCCAGTTTTATACTATTATTAGAAAATCTGGTCTATACACCTGAGGGAAACCAAAGCTGTCGGCTGCACACCTTTGACTTCTAACGTGTGTTGTCCGACGCCCTTTTCAGGCTACCGCAAGAATGAATAACGCAAAACGTAAAAAAGCAACACCCATGAAGATTCCTCAGGCAACGCGTGTGCTTTTATTTCACACATCAGACTTGGTGAGTTATGGAAGTTCCTCTCTTGACTACAAGAAAAGCTCTTCAACTGACATTTCCTGCTGTCACTCTGCATCTTCTAACGAAGCGATTTTGGTATTCTTATACTTTTTTTTTTCAGAACTTGGGCTGAAGATCGTCCCCTTTAGCCGCCCCCTTTTGCTCCTCTCCTAGCTGATCGGTTTACAAAATTCTCAACTGGAAACGGAGAATAAAGCATCTTCCGTTCTCACCCTTAACGGCTAAATGTACTATTTTAAGGTCAGCTTAACACCAATATTCATTACGTTTGGATTTTCAAGTATTTAGCGTATGACTCTAATGAATATAATGTAGCTTAAATCTGCATTAAATGAATATAAAATTACTTAAATTCACCAAAGGTGAATAGCATAGCTTAAATTCATCAAACTCATATAACACTGCTTAAATTTATCAAACGAATATAATATAGCTTAAATACATCAAACGAATATATTTGACTTAAATTCACCCAATGTATATAGTTAACTTAAATTCATCAAACGAATATGGTGGACTTAAATTCATCAAACGAATATCACCTAGCTTAAATTCATTAAAACAATGTAATATAGCTTACGTTCATAAATAAAACTGCTGCTTGTGAGAATTTTTTCAATACTACCTTAAAAAAGCAGGCATATGAAAATTAGGCAACTACAATTGTCTCAAGAACGTTTTGTAGCCCTCTTCTTCAGGCCAAAAATAGTGTTTTCTCTTAACAACCGCTAAGGAAGAACTGCAGGGTGGTAGGCAGACAAGCAATGGAATATATAGATATAGAACACATAAAGCGAGAATTCGTAGCGCATTGACAGGAATTGAAATGGAGACTCCGACCATAAACATATCCTCAACACAGGCCGATAAGGCGGCCTAGCTCACCATTACGCCAACAAAAAAAATGAAACAGGCCGCATGATATGAGATTTAAAATAAAACAGAGAAAGAAATACTAAAACCTTTAAATTACTAGCATAAATAAGGGAATGATGAGAAATATGATGATGATAAAAAAGGGAAGAAAATATAGGCAAACCCATATAAAAAGAGAAAGGTAGCAAAGTTGCAAAATAGTAACTACATATAAGTGAAAAATAATGACATCGTAACAGACATAAAATTAGGACAACGCTATTCAAAGTCTACGAAAATATACAGCCTGATTTCATTAAGGAAATGCTGAAAGTTCAATTTAATACAGACTAAATTCATCAGATCAATATGTGTAATATAGCTTAAATTCCATCAAATCAATATAATATAGCTTAATTTCGTGAAATGAATATGACATAGCTTAAATTTATCAAATTATTTAAGGTGCTTATCAAACTCGTCAAATTATTTAAGGTGCTTATCAAATTCATTAAATTATTTAAGGTGTAAGAAAAATATGAACGCACAAATTATGTCAATATTAAACGTCAACATATACGTCGTCATACAACACGTATTTTATTTTCATGCACGTATTTTTACAACTACTTTCTGTCATGACATACGTGTAAAATTCAAATGCTTATCTTTTGTTTTCCATACTATTATGAATAAAGTATTCTTTTTATTGCATACTAAACCTAGAAAACGCTTTTCATTTACTTAAATATTATTTATGACAAATATAGAAGGAAATAATACGGAAACAAAATAATTAAAAATGCATTAAATAGAAAACTCAGAATGCTAATTGATCTCTTCAAAAAGTAATTCAAACTGGGAACCCCGAAAGTATTATAAAGTGCTGTGCTGTTTCAAAAACAGAAATATTTTAAATTTTTAATGGTTTATTGAGTTTTTTTTTCCCTTTTTCTTTTTACCATGAAAGCAGAGATAATGCACATAAAATAGAGACGTAAAAAAAATTTAAGGGAAAAGAAACAATACTTTTAAAAATGTTTTGTCGGCAGAAAGCACTTAATCACAATGCGTAGGAAGAGCATTTTAAAAATTCACCATCTACTTTACAAATGCCTTATAAATAAATTAGTACTCAAGCCTGTCAAAAACAGGGAAACTAACACCTTAAAAAAATTAAGCAGCAAATATTTTTAATAAGTTTTATTTTGTTTAACAATATTTAGTTGTGTTTATAAGGTCGAAAAGAATTGTTTAAATTGAAAATTAATCCAGTGAGTTTCTAATCCGTGGTCAAGTTTCAGCCATTTTTGTCCCCCGTGGGGTTTTTGAGTCTCTAGGTGCCTTTCCAGTAACGCCCCCCCCCCCCCCCATTTTGTCTACTCCTGGAAAGAAATCGAAAATCTGACTCCGTCAATTTCGGTCTACTATTCGATACTTAATTTTCTTCTTCGACCCCAACTGTCCGACCTACCCGAAGGTACAAGGTATCTGTTTGGACGGCTGAGAAGTGCCCCCCAATTTAGACCGGAACCCAGTGGAGGGCGGCATTCACAGGGACCGTACCGAAAACCTCTCGAAAGAACTTACGAACCCACATATTTAACGTGCCCATAATTCGAGTAAACATAGGGATAGTTTTGGCAGGTCGAGAATCGAACTCGGGTTGTCCGAGTGCAATCCATTAACGCTAACCTCTGGGCTGTCTCACCCCTACTATTCGATACTATTAGTGTACAAAGATTCGCCCTTCTAAGCCTTCTAAGCCACCGGAGGGCTGTCTTAGGGTCTAGAAATACATTTAAAATACCATAATCTAGAACAAATTCCGGGATCAAGATACTCCCCGCTTCCATCAATATTTAACTGTAAACCCTTACCACAAGTTAAAAGATCAACAAAAAAGAGAAGGAAAATGTCAACCAGTGTTTTTAACAAGTTCACTAATAAGAAATTTGTTGCTTGAGAAACAAATTCAAAGGATGAATTGGAAAAAAAGAAAACACAGAGAAATAAGAGGAAAACTGCTAAACAATTGCGTTTCGAGGTAAGCGCAGATCAAAAGAGCAAGGATATTAACTGCCCAGCTTGGGATGACCTTTATATTGATCCATCCGACGAAGACTGGATACTGTGTTTGCTCTCAATGCGTAGCCTAGTGGCATGAAAACTGTACTGGATACGAAGGAATGAAATCCATCTGTGACATTTGTAAATAGCATAATTCATTAATGATTATACACCTTTAAACTCTATTAGTGTTTTGCACGTTCTTTAAATACCTCAAAAGTCTTGTTAGGTCAAAATTTGCGAGTTGTCGTCTTGCCCCGTACTAAAAGTCATTTTGCGCCAGCACTGGGACAAGATGATTTTTTTTTTGACAATACGGGGTGTTTCAAAATGGTTGACCGGATTTCAAATGACTGTAATTTTATAACAATTAATCGTGTATTAAATTAATATATATCACGTGAAAGAAGAAATTTACGAGTTTTATAATGTCACGTTCTGTTACGTTTGTGGCTTCGCAATAGACAGTAAACAGGTGTTTACGAAAATGTCGACTGCGCAGCAGAAAGTTTTTTGCGTGTTGCAGTTTTCGAAATATAAATCGGTAATCACCATTCAACGTCAGTCCCGTAGACGTTACATAATTGAATCGCCACGTGGTAAGAGCATTCGTAGTTGGTATTAGCAATTCTAACAAACAGGAAGTGTGTGCAAAAGCAACAGCACAAGACGTCCGAGTCTATCTGAAGAAAATGTAGAAAGAATCAGAAAATTCTTCTTAAGTATCCCAACGAAATCAATAAGGAACGCCACTCTAGAAATAGGAATTTCCCTGACGACTGTTTGGCGTCCTTTGAGGTAAAATTTTTTTATGAAGCCATACAAGTTTCAGTTCCTGTAAGCTATAACGCCAGACGATAGGCTAAAAAGACTAAACTTTTGCCATTTCATTCAAGAGATTATGGAGGATGGGGACATTTTTGCTCGATTGGTCTTCAGTGACGAAACGACTTTTCATGTAAATGGCAAAGTAAACCATCACAATCTTAGAATATGGTACACTGAAAACCGGCATACAGTAATTGAACTAGATTTGTAGCATATCCAGGTATGTGTCTCCAGTTACTGTGCTTTCGGAAAAAGAAGACCCATAAATCTTTGTTCGATTCACCCAAAGTAAACGTTTTCCGTGCCATGTCTCGAACAAAGATTTATGGGTCTTCTTTTTCTGAAAGCACAGTAACTGGAGACACATACCTGGATATGCTACAAATATAGTTATTTCCGCAATTGAATGAAGATTCCACTGATTACATTTTCCAACAAGATGGTGCGCCGTCTCACTGGAATTTGAACTTTCTTCGTCACCTTAACAAAGTTCTTCCTCATCGTTGGATTGGTCGTAATGGACCTACAGATTTGGCATTAACAAACTAACCTCCCAAATCCCCGGATCTGACGCCGAGTGATTTTTTCTTTTGGTGATACATAAAGGATACTGTGTTCGTTCAACTTCACTCACAAACCTGCATGATCTCAAAAACCGCATTACTATACTACAGCTGACGGCAACACAGGATATGCTGGATCAAGTTTGGAGAATTTGATTATCGCCTTGACGTTGTTCGTGCAACTCAAGGACGTCACATCGAACACTTGTAGATAAAACTTAGACATTTTCCCTTTAATTTCATGAATAACTTTTCAATGTAGGTTTATAAGTTTTAAAATTAAAGCTTTTGAAATCGGGTCAATTATTTTAAAACACCCTATATATTAAAACATGTTTTTGCATGATTTAATTTGAGAGATTATCAGATATATTTTCTATTAATAATGGAACGTATGAATAATTTATTTATGTTGCAAAAATATGTATTATAAATTTTACGAATTAAAAAAAAGTCAAATTCGTTAACATCGTCGTCTTACCCCGGTCTCCCCTATATGAATTTTGTATATATGAATTAAATATATGATGTATGCATATGCTAGTGATTAACTGTGCATATCAGGCCATAAATGCTCGACTTATAATACTCAAAATTCTCCATCTTCACGCTCTTACATCATCTAAATACTTTACTTCAAGCATATAAGAAAAGATAATCGTTCTAGTAGCTGAACCGCCAGAGCGTTATCTATTCATGCTTAAATCTGTAGCTCAATTCCCTAATATATGTGCTCCGTACTGCACTCGATCAGTTTAAACCTACAATCTAAATGGCGTCGATGACTTATATCTGAATAATAAATTAATTGGAATTTCCCCCCGTGATATACTGCAGCAATTTTATTTTATGATGAAATACGTCGAACAGGATATTATCTTTTATAAAAAAAATTCAGGGGAGTGAAGAAGACGTACAAATCAAAAGTTGTACTTCAATCTCAAATCTGAAGGAAGAGAATATAGTGTCTTCTTCCAATGTAGAAATTAAAAATTGGGATATCGTGAGCTCAATAGATAGACCGTCGTCTGGCCAGACAGAAATCGTTTATTCGATTCCCCGCTGAAACCTGGGTTCTGTAAAAGTCTTCTATACCGATTCAATACCGTTTTTGAACTTTAAAGGACTCCCGCACTTTAATTCTATACATATTCTATGGCTAACCAAACTTGTGTGCTAGAATATCGTAATATTTTTTCACTGGTGATATTTTAATAGAGTTATTGAAAATAACTCAAATCGCTTCCCACTGAGACCTGGGTTCCAACTCCTCTACGTAGGCAATTTCAAATATCCCCAATACCAATTTTTAACTTCAAAGAACTCCCACACTTCAATTATATACACTCTATGACTAAAAATACTTATCTGCTAGAATATCGTAACATTTTTTTCACTGGTGACATTTTAGTAGAAGTATTGAAAAAAAATAAAATCGATTCTTCGCTGAGACCTGGGTTCTGTAAAACTGCTCTACGTAGACAATTTTAAATATCCCCAATACCGATTTTTAACTTCAAAGAACTTCCACACTTCAATTATATACACTCTATGACTAACCAAACTTATGTCCTAGAATATCGTAACAATTTTTTCACTGGTGACATTTTAGTAGAAGTATTGAAAAAAAATATAATCGATTCTTCGCTGAGACCTGGGTTCTGTAAAACTGCTCTACGTAGACAATTTTAAATATCCACAAAACCGATTTTTAACTTCAAAGAACTTCCACACTTCAATTATATACACTCTATTATTAACCAAACTTATGTGCTTTAAAATATCGTAACATTTTTTTCACTGGTGACATTTTAGTAGAAGTATTGAAAAAAAAAATAAAATCGATTCTTCGTTAAGACCTGGGTTCTGTAAAACTGCTCTACGTAGACAATTTTAAATATCCCCAATACCTATTTTTAGCTTCAAATAACTCCCTACTTTAATTCGTTACATTCTATTACTAACCAAACTTGTGGGCTAGAATATCATAACATTTTTTTCGCTGGTGACATTTTAGTAGAGGTATTGAAAAAGAATCAAATCGCGGGCATCTGGCGTTGCCACTTAATTTTTCCTGCAGGTGTTAAATGTGGTTTTCGATCCCTCGTGCTAGACAGTTGTGTTCACAGTTGTCTTACGAAAAGTTATTTCTATTTTATATGACTGAGTTTTCTTGTATCGAAAACTTTTTCAATAAATTGACATAACATGTGTTCAAAATGACAGGCATCGAACAAATTTTTTAGTGTCAATACGCAGAGAACTATAAGAAAGAAATAACCATTATATTACGGTCTATAAAATGAAATCTCAATTTATTTTACACACACTTCTTTCGATTTAAAACGCGCCATCAATGAAAGTCAGCATTGATAAGTAAAATTGATAAACACATATTCAATACTTTCATTGACAAAGTAATTTAGAATTTTTTACTGATTTCGATGTAACATAGGTTTTAGTCACCAGTGAAACTTCTGCAGAGACTACTTTCCCATTATCTCAATTTATAAAGCTTCTAATAGCCAGGTGAATATATGTGGTTCAAATCATGTTTGAAGCATATGTTTTTTACTTTCCTTATAGGTATAGTATAGGGTATAGGAAAGTATTGTGACGGAGTCAAAAATTTAAATTCGAGTTTTCGACGGAAGAGCACGTTTCGAGCATCCTTGAACTCGAATCGAACATTTTTAGGTGATGTTTGTGTGTGTGTGTGTGTGTGTGTGTGTGTGTGTGGATGTATCCGTGAAGACGATATCTCACGAACGAATGGCGTGGGGGCGCGACAGCGCAGTTCTTACTGCGCCGAGATTGCACTCAGACGACCTAAGTTCAATTCTCGCCTGGACCAAACTGTCGGTGTGTTCACGCGGAATACGATCACGTTAAACATGTGGGTCCGTAAGTCTTTCCGAGAAGTTGGTGGTAGGGGAAGGAGGATAGGGTCCTGTGGATGCCCCCCCTCCCCCCCACACACACTGGGTTCATGCTTACATTAGGCGTTTTTTGTTAGTAACGATAGCATTGTTTGTTGTAGTCCAAAACATAATTAGTATTCTTCAGATGGTTCAACACTTGATATTTAGAGCACAGGTAGCTAGTTGAAGAATTAGCAGTTACAAAATTAATTGCGTAAATACCTTGTAAAGAACACATCCTAATCTGTATTCGAACTACCGATCTATGGATAGCCAGTTGAAATTCTTATCCTAATCCAATGTATCAGTAAACTACCAGTTAGATAATATAGATACAGTAACCCTTCGTTATATCGCATCTCAATATATCGCGCCTCAATATATCGCGCATTCAGATATATCGCGCTTCTGGTATGTCTCCCATTTTTTTTTCTGATCTTTCGTTTACATTCTTTTACTTTCCCAAGACTGGAGTGTTTCAACATGAGTCGTCGGGGGGAGGGGAGGGGGGGAGTGAATGAGGGTTTTATTATTGTCTTTTTTATTATTGTATTTTCACTCCTAAATTTTTGTTACATATGTTCATAAAAGTATAATTTTTATCATATCGCCCGATATATCGCGCATTCGGATATATAGCTCATTTTGCCATGTCTCCCGGCAAACGCGATATAACGAGGGGCTACTATATTACATTTTAGACATAAAATATTTTGCCATTTGTGCTGCTCTGTAAGGGGGGAGGGGATGCTTAACTAAAGCTGGTCTCCATGCTGCTCAATTTCTGGCGAATATGTAAATTATAATATATGTTCCCTAAATATAAACCAATTGTACTTGAGTATGTATGACAAGAAAACTACATATGTGGGATGTGTATTTTATGTTATTGCGTGCTATAGATCCATTAATTAATGTTTTATTATTAGCTCATTTTTTCTGCACTTAAAAAATAACACAATTAAATGTTGCAGATAATTTATTAAATTGAATTCCATGGCTACAAGTTTTCAGAATCTCTATATCTTTCATGTAGGACAATATATGCCAAGCTGTCTCTCGCGACCCGAAAATGAAGCAAAGCGGGGTATGTGTTAAATTGTTAAACATTTCTACATGTTAAATTGAAGAGAGGTTGATTTCATGAAAGTAGTAAAAGCACAAAATATTAAAGCCAAAAAATTAATTATTAAATAATTAATAAACAAGACAGCCTAGTAATTTGTACAATTGTACAAATTACACCAAACAAATAGAATTTTCTGTTTGGAACGGGAATTTTTTGAAATTAATTTTTCTCCATAGACAACGTGATCTGACTTTCGACCGCAGATGTCTCAGTACATACATAAAAATTTAAAATTCTGGCTTTGTCATGACCCCAGGTCAAACTATGTAGAATTTTTTTTTCGAATCAGTTGAATTACTATATCAACAAGATTTTTGCACACAATCAGATTGCAGTTGGTGTAAAAAAAAATTCGCAGGGAACTGGCTTCGTTTCAATTAACAAACTAGTGATAATATGTATTTTAGTCTAGAAGCGACATTCTCATGCATTCGAATTCCAGTGTTCAGTTCTACTTGTGCAACAATCATTATTAGACTGAAAGACAGTTGTATTTTTTATATTTCAAGTTATTCTTTTAAAATATTTAATAAAATTCTTTAGCAATCAATTTTTAACATTTTTCAACATTATTGAAATGTGTTTATGACTTTGTTCATTCTATTCTTTAGCACGATAACTGCCGTAAAAATGACTTTATCAAAATAAAATATTAGTATGTTGTTGAGACCTATATAGACCTGTGGGACCTATAGGAATATAAATGAATAATATCACCCAATTAGTTTTGGATTGAACCAGGGTTGAAAAATGAAATACATTGAACCCTATGGAATCTAATTTTTCAAACATATTCTAAGCGAATTTAAAACTCACAAATTGCTTCGAAAATTTTAGGAAATATACAAATTATTCCATAAAAACTATAAAAAAAATGTCAGCAAAATATATTCGGTAGCTTTTTAATAACAATTTAAATAATAATTACACCCATATCATATGAAGGGACCACGTGACCCACTTCAAAATAAAATATGGCATCCATCTTGTTGTTGTTGAGACCCAGACCGTCCGACCTATCAGAAAGGTGTAAGGTAACTGTATGGACGGCCGGGAAGTGCCACCCAATTTAGACCGGAACCCAGTGGGGGAGGCATCCACAGGGACCGTACCCTCCTTCCCCTACCACCAACCTCTCGGAAGGACTTACGGACCCACATGTTTAACGTGATCGTACTCCGCATGAACACGGCGGCATTTGTGGTAGCGTGCAAATCTAGCGCGCAAACCACGGGGATACCGCACCCGAGATGGCCAACAGCACGCGGTGTTCCGAGGTGGTCACCCACCAAGTACTAACCGCGCCCGATGCTGCTTGACTTCGGTGATCTAACGAGAACCGGTGTTTTCAGCACGGTACGGCCGTTGGCCCGGCATCCATCTTGTGTCAAAATTGTTATTTTCAAAGTTCTTTTTAATTTATATTTAGTATTGCATCCGTCCTAAAACCGCTTTATTTTTTTTTTATTTATTTATTTTTTTTTTTTTTTTTTTTTTTTTTTTTTTTTTTTTCTGTGCATCTATATACTGCGACAACGCAATTACAATATTTGTGAGTTTAAATGATGATCAAACTTTGATTATTTCTACAACGAAACCTAATTTTAACTTATGGAGAATGTACTCAACATTAAGATGTAGGATGAGTTGTATGAGACTTGCTGCATGTCTTTAAAGCAAAATTATTTAGTTCTGGAGTCTGCAATATCGCTGCTATGAATGAAACATTCTTTGAATTTACAGACGATTTTATAGCAGACATTTTCGATGAAGTTTTACGCATAGAGTTAAATTACTTTTACCTCCATGGTTTTGAGTTTTTAAGTAAAATAAATTATTATAATACTGTGATCAATGAAATAAAAATGTATGATTAAAATATTTACTGCTTTTGCATAGAGAGCCAGACGATATATATTTCGATGACGTCGTTTGAATAAAGTTCATTTTTTTCGATGAAGTTTTGAGTTTTTAAATATAATAAATTATTGAAGTATTGGAATAATTTTAAAAATATTCCCGCTGAATGTATAGTATTTTAGAGATGTTTAAATAAAATTCCATTGCAGTTCGAAAGTGTTTCATAATTAATGTTTTATATATAGTTGGTCTTTCTTGTTTCATGTTGGCAACATCTTAGAAACGCCGTTTGGTATATCTATGTTAATATAAACAATTTTGTAACACGCTTCACTTCAGTTAACAAACTAATCTATGTAAATAAAAATGAAAATCTGTCTGTCTGTCTGTCTGTCTGTCTGTCTGTTTGTACCATCATCACGGGAGAACGGCTGAACCGAATTTGATGAAATTTTGTGGGTAGCCTAGAAATAGCCCCACTTAAAATTTAGTCCGTGTTTTGAGTTTTTACGACCAGTGGTTCTCGAGATATTAGTAAAAAATAAAATTTTCGTTTGTCTCATCATCACGGAAAAACGGCTGAACCGAATTTAATGAAATTTTGTGAGTAGCCTTAAAATAGCCCCCCATAAATTTTGTCCAAGTTTCGAGTTTCTAAGAGCAGGGGTTGTCGAGATATTAATGAAAAACGGAACTTTTTCTTCGGAGATCTACTCTCCAACTCCGCGGTTTATCCAAACGGAAAGGATGAAAATCGTTTGTTTAAAACGCCAAAATGAAATAAAACTTTATTTCCAAGTTTAGTACAGGATTTTTGCATTAATTAGTCACTATAGGAAAGCATGAATTGTTTGAAACATGAATTTAAATGGAAAAATCTACCTCCATGGTTCATCTTTCACAAATTTTTACTCAACGATGAAGAGTATAAATAAATCAAAATGGCTATTTAATTTCACATTTTATGAGGAAGATTCTATCTTATATCATGTTGTTCGGCAATGGAATGAAATTAAATGTGTTGGTAATATTTATTATTATTTTTTCTATTTGTATAATAAATAAATGGATGTAAAAATATATTTTATAAATGAACGGTTTGATTGTCATTTTAATTATATATATTGCGGACTGCGTACATCACTTTATTTATTTAAGCAACGAGGTTTCAAGCTCATATATTGTGTTTAGCTAATAAACTCATATATTGTGTTTACCCAATGAATTCATTTAGCCGATTGTTAAAGCAGAAAAAGAGTAGAACGGGTGTATGTATCTTCTAATACAATTTTAGTGTTTTCATTTAGTATATACAAAAGGGATCAGGATATTTTATTCTTCAGATCTGCAAATTCAGAGCTACGAATTTAGCGGAATATCTCTAAATAACTTGATAACTTTTCTTAAACTTTATCAAATTAGTGGAAATGTCTCCAAATTGATAAAAATGGCCCAAATCAATCAATGAAATTAAATTTGTTTTTTTTAGAATAGAGTACAGAAATGATGTTTCTGTAGCATTTGTCGGTCAGTTCATCCATACTACTTAGTAACACATTGAAGGAATTTTTTTAATATCACCAAATTGATAAACATATTTTTAAATCCATAAAAATATCATGAAATTGATAAAATCGCGCTTACTAAATGAAATTAATTGTGTTTTGATAGGGGATAGTATTGTGATGATGTTTCGTCAATTTGTCGCAAAATGGGACTATCAGTTCTACAGTCCCACTTGACGATAAATTTGGCGATTTTTTAAGTTATCGCTAAATTGACGAAAATGTCGCCAAACCTTCCATGGAGATTGCATTATTCAGATGATATGATTTCTATCAATTTATTTGAAGCAAATGATATCATGTCGCTTAGCAACGGATTCAATATGTTATGCGGCATACGATTTTTATTAAATCTTTTCCGATTTGAATAATAAAAATATGTATATAAAATAAATTTCATTGACATTGCATTTTTGACAGGATCAATTACGGTCTTCAGATTTAAACATCATTATTATTGGTATTTTCAGGGATTATTGATATTTTCAAATTATTATGGAATTGTTTTATTATGACGAAAATTGTTGAAACTCATATATAGTACGTTGTACGAGTAATCTTCTACAAATGCATGAGTATATCTTCTAATCTACGAGAATATAAGTAGTACAGGTATATTGCCATATATTTTGATATATATTGGCATATATTGGTATTAAGATTACGGGGATTTTTTATACTTTCAATTTATTACGTCATCTTTTTTATTTTGGCAAAAATTTTTAGACTCATATTGCAATACGGGTAAGCTTTTACTAACACACTGGCATATTTTCTAATCTGCGACAATATAAGTAGTACGGGGTTGCATATATTGATTCAATTCCTTTTTTTTGTAAATTTACTTACAAAAGGAGCTAGGATGTTTTATTCTTCAGATCTGCCCGTGAATATAATTTTGCATAGTGAGAACAGATATTCTTAAATTTCTTTTTATGAGCAATAAATTTAATATTTTAACAGAATTTGCACATGATTGCGAATTATAAATTTCTTTATATTATATACTCCGTACGAAGAACGTGTATGCTGCTAGTCTATATAAATAAAATTGAAAATCTGTCTGTCTGTTTGTCCCATCATCACGGCAGAACAGCTGAACCGAATTTGATGAAATTTTGTGGGTAGCCTGGAAATAGTCCCAATTAAAATGTAATCCATGTTTGGAGTTTCTACGGTCAGTGGTTCACGAAATATTAGTAAAATCCAAGATTTTCGTTTGTCTCTTTTTCACAGATGAACTGCTGAGCCGAATTTGAATAAATTTTGTGGATAGCCTTGAAACAATCCCCAATGAATTTAGCCCAAGTTTCAAGTATCTAGATTCAGGGGTTGTCGAGATATTAATGAAAAACGAAACTTTTTCCTAGGAGTTCTACTCTCTAACTCCGTGGTTTATCCAAACAAAAAGCTTGAAAATCGTTTGAAAGTGAATTAAAACCTTATCTCTGAGTATGATGGGGGATTTTTTGCGCCAATTAGTCCCTTTCTGAAAATATGAATTGTTTGAAACATGATTTAAATGGGAAATCTATCTACATAGTTGATATTTCACAAGCTTTTACAGAACAATGAAAAGTAAAGAAATAAATGTTTTATTCTTCAGATCTGCCCTTGAAGATAATTTTGCATAGTAAGAACAGATATTCTTAAACTTCTCTTTATGAGCAATACATTTAATATTTTAACAGAATTTGCACATGATTGCGAATTATAAGTTTCTTTATATTATATACTCCGTACGAAGAACGGGTATGCTGCTAGTGATAAAATATATTCTAGTTTAGAAGCGACTTTCCCATACATTTACATTCCATGATGTTAAATTCTGCTTGTTTTACAATCATTATAAGAATGAAAAAAAATGTACATTTTTATATTTCATAGTCAAGTTAAAATATTAAAATCTATATAAATAAAATTGAAAATCTGTCTGTCGGTCTGTCTGTCTGTTTGTCCCATCATCACGGTAGAGCGGTTGAACCGAATTTGATGAAATTTTGTGGGTACCCTTGAAATAGCACCACTTAAATTTAGTCCATGTTTTGAGTTTTAAGACCAGGGATTTTTAAGACCAGGGACATATTAATGAAAAACGAAACTTTTTCCCATCATCTGTTAGTTCAACCGTCCTATTTAGTAACACATTTAGCGAATTTTTAAAATGTCATCAAATTGATAAAAATATTTGTAAATCCATAAAAATATCTTGAAATTGATAAAATTGTGCTAAATAAATTAAATGAATTGTGTTTTGTTAAGGTATAGTATTGTCATGATATTTCGTCAATTTGCCGCCAAGTGGGACCGTCAGTTCTGTAGTCCCACTTGGCGATAAATTTGGCAATTTTTTAAAATGTCGCTAAATTGACGAAAATATCGCCGAACCTACTATAGAGATAGCATTATTCAGACGATATTTTTTCCACCAATTTATTTGAAGGAAATAATATCATGTCGCTTAGCAATGGATTTAAATCCAATATATTTGTACTGCAAACGATTTTTATTAAATCTTTTTCGATTTGAATAATGAAGATATGTATACAATTTAAATTTCATTGCCATTGCATTCTTAACTGGATAATATCAGTTACGGTCTTCAGGTTTAAACATTATTATTATTGACATTTTCGGGGAATACTGATTCTGAAATTATCGATATTTTCAAGTTATTATATGCCATTGTTCTATTGCAGCAAAAATTGTTAAAACTCATATATTGTACGTTGTATGAGTAATATTCTACAAATGCTCGGGTATATCTTCTAATCTACGAGAATATAAGTAGTACAAGTATATTGGCATATATTTTGACATATATTGACATATATTGGAATCAAGTACGGCCTTCTGGTATGAAAATTACAGGGATTATAGATATTTTCTATTTATAACGTCATCTGCTTTATTTTGGCAAAAACTTTGGAGACTAATATTGCAATAATCTTCTACTAACACTCTGACACATCTTCTAATCTGTGACATTATAAGTAGAACGGGTATATCTTCCCATATAATTTTAGCACTTTCATTTTGGCACATATTGAAATAAATTACTGCCTTCAGGTTTAAAGATTACGGGTATATTGATATTTTCAATTTATATATGTAATCTACTAATATGGGTTATATCTTCTAATGTTCGCGTATATTAGTACGGGTCCTATACAATTTTAACGCTTTTATTTTGCATATATTGCTTCAATTCCATATTTTTTGTAAATTTGCTTACAAAAGGGGCAAGGATGTTTTATTCTTCAGGTCTGTCCGCGAAGATAATTTTGTATAGCGAGAACAAAGATTCTTTGGTAATATCTTAGTAACGTTGTATTTGGTATACCTCTGTTAATATAAGCTATTTTGGAACTCGCTTCACTTCGATTAATAAACTAATGATAAAATATATTCTTTTCTAGAAGCGACTATCTCATATATTCACATTCCATGGTGTTAATTTCTACTTGTATAACAATCATTATTAGAATAAAAAAAAATTAAACTGTTTTGATGCCATTACCATTCACAGTGAAGATAAAATTATCCATTCTTCCACTCCATATACTACATACTATCATCATTGTTCGGGGTATCATCATTGTTTTTCATAGTAAATAATGTGCTACGTTCAAATTACGTATTCCGCGAAACGAAACAGAAAAAATACTCATTTTTCTTCATCTTTCAAACATTCTGAGATAAACCTGAAACATAAAACTGCCTGAAAAAAAATTTTTTTTTCAATGACTCCATAATCAAATGCAAGAATGTGACACAGAAATTGCATCATATCAAGTAAAATAAATAATGCTATTTTCATCCCATGAGGCTTGCAGCATTTTTCTTCTTTTAACCAATGGTGCGTGTAAAAAATGTATAACTTTTCATCTTTTTTTTCGGTTTCACACTTTTTTTTTTTTTTACATATAAGCCTCTCATTTGTTTCCGAGGATGAAACTAGATTTAAAGAAAAGTCTTGTCGCAATCTGTTTTCCCTTATCTGTCAACAAGAGGTTTACACTCGGGATTTGAGCATCCTTAAAACATGACTTAGCAGTATGTCGACATAGACTGTAATAGGGCATCTGGATTTCATGAAGCATTTTGGCCTATATCTTCGGGGTTCATTGCGTTAGGGCGATCAATACAATGACGATAACTTGGCGTTCGAAGTTTAATTTGTTGGGTTTAAGTATGAAAACGTGGTACATAGACACGAAATATAAGATCAGACTCTATTTAAACACAGAGCCTGGCCAACGGGTGGAATAGCCCAGCGGTTAAAGCAGAGAATTGCAGTCGGAGAATCCAAGTTTGATATCCTGCTCTGCCTAAAATTGTCCCCGTGTCTAATAGGAGTGAGGACACGTTAAATATGTGAGTCCAAAAGTCCTTCCGAGAGGTTGGTGGCAGGACAAGGAGAGTGTGATCCCTGTTGCTGAGACTCAGACCATCAGACCTACCAGAAAGGTGTTGTTGTTGAGATCCAGACCGTCCGACCTACCAGAAAAGTGTAAGGTAACGATTTGGACGGCCGGGAAATGCCACCCAATTTAGACCGGAACCCAGTGGGGGAGGCATCCACAGGGACCGCACCCTCCTTCCCCTACCACCAACCTCTCGGAAGGACTTACGGACCCACATGTTTAACGTTATCGCACTCCGCATGAATACGGCGGCAGTTGTGGCAGCGTGCAAATCCAGCGCGCAAACCACCGGGCTACCGCGCCCGAAACGTGCCAACACTACGCGATGTGTCCCAGGTGGTCACCCACCCAAGTACTAACCGCGCCCGATGCTGCTTGACTTCGGTGATCTAGCGAGAACCGGTGTTATCAGCACGGTAGGGACGTTGGCATGACCTACCAGAAAGGTGTAAGGTAACTTGGCTTGGACGACCGGGTATGATCCTTGTGAATGCCCCCCCCCCCCAAAAAAAACACACACACACACTGGATTCCAGTCTAAATTGGGTAGCACTTCCCCAGCCGTCTAACTTGTAGATAAGATATCTTCGTCTAAACCTAGAAGGATGGAATTATCATCCTCCTAGGTATAAACAGACACCTTAGACCTGCGGGTAAGTTGGACGGTATGGATGGAAAGAAAGAAATAGTCCGGCCAGGCATCAAATGCGGATGTGAATATTTTATAAAAAAAACATAGGTAAAATCGATGAAATTTGAACTCATTAATTTACAAATAAAATGAACAAGATAAAATATTTGGGATTGGAGCCAGTAACGTTGCCAGAAAATTTTTCTAGGGAGAGAATGATAACCAAATATTTTGTTTTTCATTTCTCCATATATCATTTCTTTGAAAATCAGTGGGTTTGATGAGTTCCTGGGGGTGGTGTTATGACCCCAAAAACTCCCCTTGGCAACGCTACTGATTAGAGCAGTCATAATTGTCAATTTTTTTCCATCCTTAAATACTCACGATTTCAGGATTTGAACATACTTAAAACACACGGGATTGGACCAACCATAATACTCAAGATTTGAGCATCCTCAAAACACTCAGGATTAGAGCATTCTTAACATTCAGTATTTGAGCATACTTAAAATAATCTAGATTTAAGCATCCTTAAAACGGTATTGGTTTAGACATCCTTGAATCAAGACTGAAAGGCACTTCGACATCGGCTGTAATGGGGGAATTTAAATTCCAGGAAATATTTTGGCCTTATATCTTCAAAGTTAAGAGTTATGGCTTAAAATAATCTAGATTTAAGCATCCTTAAAACGGTATTGGTTTAGACATCCTTGAAACAAGACTGAAAGGCACTTCGACATCGGCTGTAATGGGGGAATTTAAATTCCAGGAAATATTTTGGCCTTATATCTTCAAAGTTAAGAGTTATGGCTTAAAATAATCTAGATTTAAGCATCCTTAAAACGGTATTGATTTAGACATCCTTGAAACAAGACTGAAAGGCACTTCGACATCGGCTGTAATGGGGGAATTTAAATTCCAGGAAATATTTTGGCCTTATATCTTCAAAGTTAAGAGTTATGGCTTAAAATAATTTAGATTTAAGCATCCTTAAAGCGGTATTGGTTTAGACATCCTTGAAACAAGACTGAAAGGCACTTCGACATCGGCTGTAATGGGGGAATTTAAATTCCAGGAAATATTTTGGCCTTATATCTTCAAAGTTAAGAGTTATGTCTTAAAATAATCTAGATTTAAGCATCCTTAAAACGGTATTGGTTTAGACATCCTTGAAACAAGACTGAAAGGCACTTCGACATCGGCTGTAATGGGGGAATTTAAATTCCAGGAAATATTTTGGCCTTATATCTTCAAAGTTAAGAGTTATGGCGATCAATACTATGACGATAACGCTGTTTGATGTTAAATTTATTATTGGAATATAGAACGTAAACACGAAACATAACATTCACTCTGACTAAACCCGAAATTCGGCCAGACCACGAGCACACAGATACATCTATATAAATAAAATTGAAAATCTGTCTGTCTGTCTGTCTGCCTGTCTGTCTGTCTGTTTGTCCCATCATCACGGGAGAACGGCTGAACCGAATTTGATGAAATTTTGTGGGTAGCCTAGAAATAGCCCCACTTAAAATTTAGTCTATAGTTGGAATTTCTACGACCGGTGGTTCTCGAGATATTAGTAAAAAACGAAACTTTCGTTTGTCTCATCATCACGAGAGAACGGCTGAACCGAATTTAATGAAATTTTGTGGGTTGCCTTGAAATAGCCCCCCATAAATTTTGCCCAAGTTTCAAGTCTCTAAGACCAGGGGTTGTCGAGATATTAATGAAAAACGGAACTTTTTTTATAGGAGTTCTACTCTCCAACTCCGTGGTTTATCCAAACGGAAAGGATAAAAATCGTTTGTTTAAAGCGTCAAAGGGAATTAAAACTTTATTTTTGAGTTTGATGCAGGATTTTTGCATTAAATAGTCACTATCTGAAAGCATGAATTGTTTGAAACATGAATTTAAATGGAAAAATCTACCTCCATGTTTTTACATGTATTAACCTCCATGTATTTCACAAGCTTTTACTCAACGATTAGAAGTATAAAGAAATTAAAATGGTTATTTAATTTCGCATTTTATGAGGAAGATTCTATCTTATATCATGTTGCTCGGCAAAGGAATGGAATTAAATGTGTTTGTTAATGATTATTATTATTTTTTCTATTTGTATAATAAATAAATGGATGTAAAAATATATTTTATAAATGAACGGTTTAATTGTTCTTTTAATTATATATATTGCGGACTGCGTACATTACTTTTATTTATTTTAGCAAAGAGGTTTCAAGCTCATATATTGTGTTTAGCTAATAAACTCATAATAAATGAACGGTTTGATTGTTCTTTTAATTATATATATTGCGAACTGCGTACATCACACTTTTATTTATTTTAGCAAAGAGGTTTCAAAGCTCATATATTGTGTTTAGCTAATAAACTCATATATTGTGTTTACCCAATAAATTCATTTAGCCGATTGTTGAAGCAGAAAAATAGTAGAACGGATGTATGTATCTTCTAATACAATTTTAGTGTTTTCATTTAGTATATATACAGACGGGATATGGATATTTTATTCTTCAGATCTGCAAATTTAGAGCTACGAATTTAGCGGAATATCTCTAAATAACTTGGTAACTTTTCTTAAACTTTACTAAATTAGAGGAAATATCTCCAAATTAATAAAAATGACCCAAATCAATGAAATTAAATTTGTTTTTTTAGAATAGAGTACTGAAATGATGTTTCTGTAGCATTTGTCGGTCAGTCCATCCATCCTACTTAGCAACGCATTTAACTAATTTTTTTAATATCACTAAATTGATAAAAATATTTGTATATCCATAAAAATATCATGGAGACGAAAATGTCGCCAAACCTTCCATGGAGATCACATTATTCAGACGACATGATTTCCATCAATTTATTTGAAGCAGATGATATCATGTCGCTTAGCAACAGATCCAATGTGTTATGTGTCATACGATTTTTATTAAATCTAATAAAAATATGTATATAAAATAAATTTCATTGACATTGCATTTTTGACTGGATAATATCAATTACGGTCTTCAGGTTTAAACATCATTATTATTGATATTTCGGGGACAGTTGATTCAGGAATTATTGTTATTTTCAAATTATTATGGCATTGTTTCATCATGACGAAAATTGTTGAAACTCATATATAGTACGTTGTACAAGTAATCTTCTACAAATGCACGGGTATATCTTCTAATCTACGAGAATATAAGTAGTACAGGTCTATTGGCAAATTTTTTATATATATTGATATATATTGGAATCAATTACGACCTTCTGGTATTAAAATTACGGGGATTTTTGATACTTTCAATTTATTACGTCATCTTTTTTATTTTGGTAAATATTTTTAAGACTCATATTACAATATGTTTAAGCTTCTACTAACACACTGGCATATTTTCTAATTTGCGACAATATAAGTAGTACGTGGTTGCATATATTGATTCAATTCTTTTTTTTTGTGTGTGAATTTGTTTACAAAAGGGGCCAGGATATTTTATTCTTCAGATTTGCCCGTGAAGATAATTTTGCATAGTGAGAACAGATATTCTAAAACTTCTCTTTATGACCAATAAATTTAATATTTTATCAGAATTTGCACATGATTGCGAATTATAAGTTTTATTATATTATATACTCCGTACGAAGGACGGGTATGCTGCTAGTATTGTATAAGAACAAAATATATCGGTAGACATTGGAGACACAATTTGATTTTTTTTAATATATAAGAAATCTATATAAATAAAACTGAAAATATGTCTATGATTTTGTTTGTTTCATCGGCAGATGATTTTTTACTATTGTTTTTATTTAAATAATAAAGAAATGTATATAAAAAATAATTTTATAAATAAACGGTATTGTATTTTGATTGGATTTACAGGAATTATTTATATTTTCAATTTCTGGCGCCATCTGCTTTATTTTGGCAAAGATTTTTTAAATCATATACTTATTGTGTTTGTTGACAATTGTTGAAACAGAATAAAAGTGGTACGGATATGTATTCTAATGCAATTTTGGCGTATATTGATCAAATTTCATATATTTTGTAAATTTGTTTAGTAATGGGACCAGAATGTTTTATTCTTCAGATCTGCCTGTGAAGATAATTTTGTATAGCAAGAACAGAGATTATTATACTTTTTTAGGAGACTTAAATATCTAAATAGAATGTTTTGAACAACAGTGTCATTTAGAATATTACAGGATTTTACACATATTTTAAATCCCAAGCAATGTCAGGTATATCTGCTACCTATAAAAACAAAATTGTAAGTTGTGCTTCTATCTATCTGTTTATTATCTCAGCATGAAGTAACTCAGCTATTTCTTTTAAGTTAATATTAACATAAAATTTCTAAAAGAAAAACTCCAAATATTAAAGTTCTCCGCGAGTTGCAAATTTCAGTTTCCTTATATTATATATTCCGTCCGAAAAACAGGTATATTGCTAGTTATTAATACATTTGAATTCATGATAAGTTTAATTTATATTAGGGATTTGAGCATCCTTAAAATACTCGGGATTGTAGCAACCTTGGCATTCGGGATTTGTGCATACATAACAGAATCTTGGTTTAAGCATCCTTAAAGCAATCTAAGTTTGAGCAACCGTAAGACAATTGAGACTTGAACAACTTTAAAATAATCAAAATTTTAACAATTTTAACAATAATTTTAACATAGAATATAAGCTTGAGCATCCTGAAGAAATCTTGGTTTAAGCACACTTAAAACAAAACTTAGCAGTATGTTGACATCGGCCACAAAGGGTAAAAGTGATATCAAATTGATGATTTAATTATTAAAATATTTTAATATGTGGACTTTATTGTTAATTTTATCTTTGTTTTATTTTATCCATTTTAAGTAGATACAACAGATATAATCCAATTGCAGTAACGACAACGAATAAAAAGTATAGAACATAAAATACCCAAATACTAAACAGTAAACGTGTCAAACACATTTTAAACAGACTTTTAAACACTTTCCAACATAGTTGAAAAGTGTTTATGACTTTGGTTATTCTGTCTGTCCGTCCGTTTGCACGATAACTGCCGTAAAAATAACTTTAGCAAAATGAATTTTTTATATGTTGTTGAGACGGTCTATGAGACATATGGGAATGTAAATGAATAATATCATCCAATTAGTTTTGGATTGAACCCGGGTTAGAAAGGTGAAATACATTGAACTCTATGGGACCTAATTTTTCAAACATTTTTAATCGAAATTAAAATTCACAAATTCATTTAAGAAATATTCAAATTATCCCATAAAATATATAAAAAAATTTCAGCATAATATGTTCGGTAGTTTTTTAAATGAAAATTTAAATAATAATTACACCCATATTATACAAAGAGATCACGTGACCCACTTCAAAATAAAATATGGCGCCCATCCTCTTTTAACAGTTTAAAAATGATGATATTTAAAGTTCCTTTAAATTTATATTTAGTGTTGCATTCGTCTTAAAACAACTTTATTTTTACGTATTTTCTACGCATCTATATTCTGTGCCAACGCAATTACAATATTTTTGAGTTTAAATGATCATCAAACTTTGATTATTTCTACAACCATAGAAATAATAAATAACATAACCATATGGTAAATAAGATAACCATAGAACAATATCTCAAAATAGGTTTAACAAGAGTATTATTGGTGCAAATAATAACATCAGCATTGGCAAAATATAAGATGTTCTTCAAGCCAAATCTTTAGTAAGCTTTTCCGACAGTACTGTCAATATGCATTTGAAAATTGAAAGAATTATCAAAAGTGGCACATAAATCAATAAAATGAGTCCAACGAGCTAGAAGAAAATTGCTTAATTAAATTTGTTTAGAATGTATTTATGACAAGCCAGTTTTACAGTTTATGTAGCTCATTTTGTAGTAGTTTCAAACCATCGGCAGAAATAAAATATTTGGCAATGTTAAAAATCCGGGGTATTTCATTAACAATAATCAAAAATAAGTGTGAGCCCAAATTTGAACCTTGGGAATGGCCATATTTGTAACACAACAGCACAACCAAATTGGTAAATCAATACTAAAACCACAAGTTCGTTGACTAAATCAATACTAAAACCACAAGTTCGTTGACTAAATCAATACTAAAACCACAAGTTCGTTGACTAAATCAATACTAAAACCACAAGTTCGTTGACTAAATCAATACTAAAACCACAAGTTCGTTGACTAAATCAATACTAAAACCACAAGTTCGTTGACTAAATCAATACTAAAACCACAAGTTCGTTGACTAAATCAATACTAAAACCACAAGTTAGTTGATTTGTTTACCGGTAAATAACCTAAGATCAATATGATCAAAGACTTTACTTTTTAAAGTCTGTTAGAGAGAGCATTCAGTTGCTTCTTGTCTTCAATAGCATCAAAAATGTCACAAGCAGACACTAGCAATATTTTTAATTGTCAAATTATATTTGCAAAAAATATAAATTAATTGGGTACTTCGAATTATTTTTACACGATGCTATCCAGAAAAGCATCAAGTTTTGATGTACAATTCGACGCTAAAATATCATACCGTGCATCTTGTACATCATTATTTCGCTGTTAAAGTAGTAAAGTCATTGCACTATGTAGAAGTCATGTTCTGCCCACATCAGATTTTTTTAAATTAATGTAATAATTGAATTTTATCAGCTTAACTATAATAGTATGCACCATGTGTATCAATGTAATATTAAATGTTCTTTGCATATAAAGATAGGTCATCTGTCTCAGAGCCTCTCGGCAGATAAATATTTTTATGGGTTGAATCAGAGAAGAAAAACCAGAATGTATTTTCTGTCCATTATTGATTTTAATGCAGTTATCTGAACGGCATTTACAGAAAACAATTACCAATTTTAAATCTCATCGAAATTCAAAAATATATTCTATTAAAAATATTCAAGACGAAAATATTCTAAACTTTTAAAGCGCAAAGGTCTTCCTTCAAACTCTTTATCAAAATTCAAGAGAACTTAAAACCTACACGTGCCTGCGAACGAACAACAACATAAAAAAGATTCTAAAGATTGACATGGGTAAGTGGGGAAAGATGCTTTAATTGGAACCAGTTGCATGTTGAAAGCTTAGTTTGTCAGAAAATTGGCTGAGATGTAGATGCTAAAGCATCACATGGTGATAACAGAAAAATATTCAACAGCTTTTACTTTATCTAACATGTGCTTAATGAAAGATTTGTGTGAAGTTTTCTGAGAAAACCAAACTTATCTACCGCTGAATATCATTTATTTGAATTATTTATTGTTTTAGAAAATTAACACCTAGAAAATATTTATTTTTTCTATCACTGAATTCCCCAAAACAAATTTATTTCATAAACAGTAATAGCACGGAGATAGCATATATTCTTCTTACAAAAAACGAATTGTGATATCAAGTAATGAAAAGACAGTGTGTCAGTTCAAAAATCTTAGAAAATGGTTCAGAGACTCTCTTTGATTCAATTAACTAAAACATGGTCTTAACTTAAAAAACAATCTAATCAACACGTAGTTTGTAAAGAAAATTTTAATAAAGTTTTGTCAGTTCAAATATCCTTTATCTGAGTTTCTTTTAATTTGAGATCATTGCCATATTCTATATTTGGAAAGTTGGTGAGATAAGGTTTCCACTATAGATATTCGGAGGGTAAACAACAATAAAAGTTAATGACTTTTCTTTCATCTTTATTCCAAGGTAGATGTAGATTTTATCATTACACTATATTATATAGCATTTATTTAGTTCCCTGTATAATTATAAGGTTTTAATAATTTAGATGTACATATTGATCATTTGACTTAATAATCTAGTAATTAACTTTCTTGTGGTTTTGACAAATCTTCGTTTTTTAATCTAAATTAACCCCGATTCCATGTACTTGACTTGGAAGTGTGGCCAACTACTATTCTGACTCTAATTTAATTATTTTCAGCATTTTAATAAAGAATTTTGTAGTATTTTAGTCCCGAAGGAAAGAAATCTATTAACAACAAAAATAAATTAATCAACGATATTTTTTGTCATATTACCTGAAAGATAAACCATAAAGTAAATGATAAAAATCTGATGTAGGCAGCACATGACTTTCTTTATATAATGCAATGAATTTACTACATTTACAGTAAAAAAAAATAGATTATTTTTATAGTACTTATTTACATTCTTTTCAAGATATTGAATTTTCGTCAATAAGTCGTCATTTCCCATGTCGTCATCATCAATGAGTCGCCATTGATTTAGCATCATTTTTATCCATTTGGCGAGTTTTTCGTTAATTTAGCAACATTTAAAAAAGTCGCCAAGTTGGCGACATTCCACCAAATTCGTCGCCAAAATCTCGCCAAGCGTTATGGACGAAGAAATAAGTTATTCTTATAGCAGATAAATGACTATTGGCGTTCAAATACAAAAGTATTACTCAAAGTATCTTTTTTCATGAATGGAACGAGCTAGATCCACGAGAATGATGTCACCCAATTTATCACATGGTATTACATATGAAAAGTGAACATGTTTCTCAATAGAAAATATATTTTTTTTTATTTTATATGACTTTTTGATAATTTTTTTGAAAAATGTGCAATATCTCGAGAACGGTTCATGTTAGGGTTCTAAAACTTATGTCAATCGTTTTCTAATGAAAAATTACATAAGAAATGTCTATTTGTGTAACTTTATTAAAGGTTTTGATTACACTGACACACACACACATACTTTCACACACACACACACACACACAGAGAGAGAGAGAGAGAGAGAGAGACATCACTTCAAAAATGTTTAATTCGTGATCAGGGATGCTTGAAACGTGCTCTCCCGTCGAAAACTCGAATTCGAATTTTCGACCCAGTCACAATATTTTTACTTTCCTTATATACATAATGTAGTGATTTTGAAGTGATGTGTGTGTGTGTGTGTGTGTGTGTGTGTGTGTGTGTGTGTGTGTGTGTGTGTGTGTGTGTGTGTGTGTGTGTGTGGAGACGATAACTGACGAACGAATGGACCGATTCGAACGAAATTTGGTACAAAAATCACAATCTGTAAACACTGGAAGCCTATTGTTTTTGTACGTAATCGAATGTTCAGAACCCCCCTAAATTTTCGAGTGAAATTTTGAAAAAATCGTCAAAAAATCAAAACCGCTAATAAAGTTACTCAAATAGACATTTCTTATGTAATTTTTCATTAGAAAACGATTGACATATATTTTAGAACACTAACATGAACCGTTCTCGAGATATTGCACATTTTTCAAAAAAATTATCAAAAAGTTATATAAAATAAAAAAAAATATTTCCTATTGAGAAACATGTTCACTTTTCATATGTAATACCGCGATAAATTGGGTGACATCATTCTTGTGGATCTAGTTCGTTCCATTCATGAAAAAAGATACTTTGTGTAATACTTTTGTATTTGAACGCCAATAGTCATTTATCTGCTGTAAGAATAACTTATTTCTCCTTCCATAACGCTTGGCAAGATTTTGGCGACGAATTTGGCGGAATGTCGCCAACTTGGCGGCATTTTTAATTGTTGCCACATTAACAAACATCTCGCCAAATGGATACAAATGACGCTAAATCAATGAAAATGACGACTAATTGAAGAAAATTCAATATCGTGGAAAGAATATAAGTATCTACTATAGGAATAACATTCTTTTAAACTGTAAAAGTTGTAAATTCATCGCATTATATAAGGAAAGTCATGTGCTGCCCACATCAGATTTTCCTTATACATTATGTATATCAGAAAAGTAAAAGTGGCATGAATTGGAAATAATTAATTTAAAGGATTGCAATAAATATAAATCTGGTGACTAAACAGTAAATTCTACTTTCTAACATAATCATATCAAGCTTCCGCTAATTAAATCTCCCTTGTAATTAATAAACGCTGTAAGGTCCACTTTGCCCATAAGAAGTGGGAATTTTGTCCAAGTAGCTCAATGGTTAGAGCATTATCTGAGCAGTTTGAAGATCCATGGTTCAAATGCAATTTGAGATAGTGAATTCTTTATAATGACACCTAGACAACTTAACTCTACAGGTGGGATACAGTGATCATGTAGGTCTAAAAAAGTAGTTTCGAATTTTTAGCGGACCCTACGAATTATGGCGACAATTTCAAAATAATAGATATTACTCATACAGGATGCTAGCCTGTATAAAAAAATGGAAATAGTATGGTCATTCAGATCGTCAGTTTCACGTCAATCTGTCATTTGAGGGGGGAGAATGTAGGTATTCACTTTAACAATAAGAACTTAGGAATTCCATTATAGTGGCTCAATGGTTAGAGCTTCGTCTGGCCAATTCGAAGATCTATCGAACACCGGTGGTAACAGTGAGTTCTTTACAAGTGTGTCGTGACAACTAAACTTCGCAGGGGTGATGCAGTGATCATGTGTAAATCTGGAAAAGACTCTAATTCGAATTTTCAGTGGATACTACGACTTATGGCACCAGTTTCAGAATCATGAGTATTACAACAATACAGGATTCTAGCCTAAATGAAAACATTTTTGGAAAGGATAGGGGTCTTTCAGATAGACAATTTGACGTCGATTCGAAAACTGGGAGTAAAGAGTGTTAGGTCCACAATAACGATAAGTTAAAAATTCCACCCCAGTAGGTTATTGGTAAGAGCGTCGCCTGGCCAGTTCGAAAAGCCATGGTTCGAATACAGGTTGGAACAGTGAGTTCTTAACAATGGCGCCCAAAACACTTAACTCTTCAGATAGGATGCAGTGATCATATAGATCTGAAAAGGACCACGTTTTGAATTTTCAGCGGACGCTACGAATTATGATGCCAGATTCAAAATCTATATAAATAAAAAAGGGAAATCTGTGTGTATGTCTGTCTGTCTGTCTGTTTGTCCCGTCATCACAGGAGAATGGATGAATCGAATTTGATGAAATTTTGTGGGTAGCCTGGAAATAGTCCCACTTAAAATTTAGTCTATGTACGGAGTTTCTACGATCAGTAGTTCTCGAGATATTAGTAAAAAACGACATTTTCGTTTGTCTCATCATCACGGGAGAACGGCTGAATCGAATTTAATGAAATTTTGTGGATAGCCTTTAAATAGTTCCCCATAAATTTTGCCCAAGTTTCGGGTATCTAAGACTAAGGGTTGTCGAGATATTAATGAAAACCGAAACTTTTTCCTAGAAGTTCTACTCTATAACTCCGTGGTTTATCCAAACGAAAAGCTTGAAAACCGTTTGAAAGTGAATTAAAACTGTATCTCTGAGTTTGGGGGGAGATTTTTTGCACTAATTATTCACTTTCTGAAAACATGAATTGTTTGAAACATGATTTAAATGGGATAGCTATCTCCTTGGTTTATATTTCACAAGCTTTTACTGAACAATGAAAAGTATAAAGAAATCAAAATGGCTATTAAATTTCGCATTTTATGAGGAAGATTCTATCTTATATCATGCTGCTCGGCAACGGAATGAAATTAAATGTGTTGTTAATACTTATTATTATTTTTCTATTTGAATAATAACTAAATGGATGCAAAAATATATTTTTTAAATAAACGGTTTGATTGTTCTTTTAATTATATAAATTGCGGACTGCGTTCATCACTTTAATTTATTTTAGCAACGAGATTTCCAGCTCATATATTGTGTTTAGCTAATAAACTCATATTGTGTTTACCCAATAAATTCATTTAGCCGATTGTTGAAGCAGAAAAAGAGTAGAACGGGTGTATCTTATAATACAATTTTAGTGTTTTCATTTAGTATATAAAATCGGGATCAGGATATTTTATTCTTCAGATCTGCAAATTCAGAGCTACGAATTTAGCGGAATATCTCTAAATAAATTGGTAACTTCTCTTAAACTTTACCAAATTAGCGGAAATGTTTCCAAATTTATAAAATTGACGCAAATCATTGATTTGTTTTTCAGAATAGAGTACTGAAATGATGTTTCGGTAGCATTTGTTGGTCAACCCATCCATCCTACTTAGTAACACATTTAACGAATTTTTTTAATATCACGAAACTGATAAAAGTATTTGTGAGTCCATAAAGATTTCATGGAATTGATAAAATCGCGCTTAATAAATGAAAATAATTGTGTTTTGTTAGGGGATAGTATTGTGATGATGTTTCGTCAATTTGTCGCAAAATTGGACTATCAGTTCTACAGCCCCACTCATAAGGCGTACCCTGTGTTCCAATCCAGCTTCTGTGGATCTGAAGGGCAGGTTACGACTTTTTTGGACCTCCCGAAATGTCTACGATGTTCGATTTTGAGACTCTCGTAAATATTTTATTAAATAACATCAATAAATCTTGTTAAAAGGTAAATCATGGCGTTTCTCAGGAATAAACATGAACTTTTTCTTTTGCAACTTTTGTTTCTTGTGTATTTGTTTGTAAAGAAATCGCAAGGAAAGTTTTTATCCCGTAGAATGAGTTATACATATTTGATCAAGCCGAAAATTGAACTGTAGGTTCTTTATGTGCACGCGACTGTTATAGCTACTGATTTATGCGGCTCTTGCGTGCTCATTAAAAGATTCTTTAGACATGGCCACGTCCATTAGCCATAATTTGATCATTAACCTCTCATCCATTTTTTTTCTTCTGCGTACTCGTGCTTTTAATTTTTTGTTTAAACAAAAGATGAAATACGGACACGATGAAGCACGGTGTATATTTTATTTGTAACGAATGGACAAAACGCAGACAGAACGTCTAAATAGGCAGAAATTTAAGTTGTTTGAAATTTACGATATTTCGTTTAAACAAAGTATGATGAAAGTAAAATGATTTCATTTGTTACGAATAGAGGAAACACAAATAATACGTCTGAACAGTCAGAAATTTAAGATGTTTACAACTTTTTTTTTAAACAAAGTATGATGGAAGTATAATGCATATTTCCTTTCTGACGAATAATCGAAGCACAAACAGGGTGCCTGAACAGGCAGAAATTTGAGATGTTTACAATTAAAATATTTTTGTTTAAACAAAGTATGATGAAAGTGCAGTGCATATTTTATTTGTGACGAATAGACGAAACACAAACAGGAAATCTGAACAAGCAGAAGTTTAAGATATTTAAAATAACGGATTCAGAACCCACCCCAAATCAAAAGATTTTTTTCAAATGTTGAACATGCAGTTCCCGAAACTTTTTGCTTGAACAGGATAGAACCCAAACTTTCTCCACATGTACCAAAATTCTTGATATATTGACATCTGCGTGCTAAATTACATAATACCACTTCTCCTATATTGCAAAAATTTACATTAATTATCAATACATGGTACACAATAATTATTAATTCATTTACATATTTTAATTCGTATATGTAACTCTATATACAGTGTTACAAGAAAAGTCCTTCTTCAGTTCAGTATCTCACGAACTATGGCTGCTAGCTAATATAGCCCCTTTGGCAGATAAAGAAAAAAAATCAATTAAAAAGTTGTAGAGTGAGCCAAATTTAGTTCAAAAATGTTTTAGTTCCATAACAAAAGATGAGAAGGGACACTCCAAATGCGAAAAAAACAGAAAGCTGTGCAGTTCCCTGTATCCGGAGTATACATAAAGTGGAAATGTCGCGCTTCCTGCTGATTCCGCAGAGTACACAAATGACATGCCAGAGAGTTATGCCAACACTTCGTGAAACAGGGTCGGAAATCGAACCCTTTGCAACTTAAACAAGTACATTACACGTGCATACACGTTTCCTATTGGATGACAACTTCCGCACTTTATACGAATTCGCCATCTGTCAGTGTATTTAAGGAAGGAAAATTGCCTGTTGTGCAATAAATTGTCTGTTATGCATTCACATACTGTTGCTTTGTCTAAATACTTGGTTGTTGCCTCCCGATGTTTTGATTTTCTAGGAGGAGGCTGCCCAGTCCCTTTTTTAACACTTTACAACAAAGTTGAAAAGTGTTTATGACTTTGTTCATTCTGTCTGTCTGTCTGTCTGTCTGTCTGTCTGTCCGTTAGCACGATAACTGCCGTAAAAATGACTTAATCAAAATGAAATTTTAGTATGTTGTTCAGACGGTCTATAGGACCTATGGGAATATAAATGAATAATATCACCCAATTAGTTTTGGATTGAACCCGGGTTGAAAAAAGGGAATACATTGAGCCCTATGGGACCTAATTTTTCAAGCATTTTTTAAGTGGATTTAAAATTCACAAATTACTTCGAAAATTTTAGGCAATATTCAAACTGTTCCATAAAATATATAAAAAAAAATTCAGCGAAATATATTCAGTTGTTTTTTAAATAAAAATTAAAATAATAATAACACCTCTTATATGAAGCGATCACGTGTCCATGATATGAAACGATCACATGACCCACTTCAAAATGATATATGGCATCCATCTTGTGTCAAAATCGTGATTTTTAAAGTTCTTTTTAATTCATATTGAGTGTTGTATCCGTCCTAAAACTACTTTATTTTTGCCTAAATTCTGTGCATCTACATACTGAAACAACGTAATGACAATATATTTCAGTTTAAATGCTCTTCCAAATTTCATTATTCCTACTATTAAGCCTATTTTTCACCTATGTAAAATGTAAACAGCAAAATATGTAGAATGAGTTGTATTAGAATCGCTGTAATTCTTTAACACAAAATCATTTAGTCCATGGAGTCTGCTTAGCTGATATGAATTCATTGATTTTAGAAAGAGAAGGACGATATTTTTCGATGAAGTTTTACGCATTGAGTTTACTTACTTGTAGCACAATGGTCTTAATTTTTAAATAAAATAAATTATTATAGTATTAAGATGAATGACATGAATGGGGGAATTATTTATGAATGAAATGTTGCTTTTATAGAGAGAGCCAGGCGTGTTATATTTTATGACGTCATTTGAATGAATTTCAGTTGTTTTCGATGATGTTTTCAAATATAATAAATTATCGTAGTATTATGATAATTCTAAAATTATTACCGAGGAATGTATCACATTTTAGAGATGTTTAAACCAGGCAATTTATACTTTAATGCCGTCATTTGAATGAAGTTAATTTTTTTCGATGAAGGTTTAAGGTGTCAAATATAATAAATTAATGTAGTATTGTGATAAGTTTTTAAATATTACCGAGGAATGTATTGCATTTTAGACATGTTTAAATAAAATTGCATTGAAGTTGGAAAGTGTTTCATAATCAATGCTTTAAGCATGATTGATCTTTCTTGTATCTTTTGTTATGGAACTAAAACATTTTTGTGCTATATTTGGCTCGCTCTACAACTTTCTAATTGGCTTTTTTTCCCTATCTGAAAAAAGGGCAAAAATATGCCCCATCCCCACCCAAAAAAAGCGGGAGCCACGCGGGCTCTCTGATCCCATTGTGTGGTCCATAGGAGGTTCCTATACAATGGCGCAAGAAGTACATAGCTAACTGCTACAGTTCGTGAGATATCAGCCTGAAGAAGGACATTCCTTGTAACCTTGTATACAATAAACACATTTATATAATAAAATGCATATATTCTAATCATTTATTCGTTATAGATTACGATTTGAATATATATATACATATACATGTGAATATATATATACATATACATTTGAATATATATATACATGTAATAATAAAAAAATTCAAGTAATATTAACATCACCATAGAAGCAAATTCACGGCCATAAAGCCGATAAGAGAAGAGAACAGCACCAGCCCAAATTCGATGGTTAGTCAGAGTTAAATTCCTCCTCAGGTCTGAGTATTTAACTCTAACTAACCCAAACACATGCCTGTTTCAGATAGAGCAATAGTACATTACTATAAATACTCCAACCCAGACTACAGGCATCAAAAAATGAAAAAATGAAAATAGGATATATTAAGAAAATTTATATTACCATGCGGCATGAATCCTTCATCTTCCACCACGTGTATACACGATCAACCTCAACAGCTTAATTATCAAGAAGCACCGGAATGAACAAGTCGAAATTCTACCAGCTAACGGGAGGCAGTACGAACGCTATAGGAAAGCAGTACGAACGTTCACAGTAATACTCCCAGACCCGTCCAGTGAGTCTAAGCTGGAGACCGGACAAGCAATTCAGAATATGAACAACCCATATATGCAATCCTGAATATGAACATGAATCAAAGATGAAAATTATTATTTATATATATATATATATATATATATATATATATATATATATATATATATATATATATATATATATATATATATATACATATATATATATATACACATATATATATATATATACGTATATATACATACGTATATGTATATGGATATACGTCTATATATATATATATATATGTATATATATATATATATATATATGTATATATATATTTATATATATATATATATATATATATGTGTGTGTATACAACATCTGATGTCTCCGACACACTCTACAAATTAACAAATTTCGATATTGCGAAAATAGAATAGCACACATTAAACCTTCCTATTTCTAGATCTCGAGAATAGCTCAAGAAATAGACTAAGCGATAAAACCCTTCAATATCGAATTTAAATACATTATTTTATAACAGTGAACATATTTAATTTTTTTAAGATATATCAATTTCAAATACAGAAAGTATAATGTGGCAAGTACGGCGCATGTTATCGTAGTGGAAATTATGCCATTCACTTTTAAATGAAAAATTACATATGAAATGATTATTTTTTAGCAAATTTTAAAATAATTCAATTTAAAAAAAAGTCCTATATTCGAAATTAAATAGTTGAAAACGTGGAGATGTTCTCCTAGTTTCAGGTCTCCCCCCGATAATCAATGAATGGGCTCTTAAAATTTATTGATTGGAAAAAAATCATGCCACATTTTATGCTATGCGCTCAATTTGTTCGAAATAACGTTCCATGTGGAATATATATAATTTTCAATATCTCAAAAACGGTCCGCGATATTTTTAAAACAATGATGTCCATTCATTTCAGCTTAATAAAATATCCACTCTTTTTAAAAAGTTTTAGTTATTTTATAGTGAATTTTACCATTTTAGATCAAAAACAAAAATTATTTCATATTAAAATCTGAAATGATGACATTGGGCTTTAAATAAAAATGTACATATTACATAGCTTTTGTAACATTTTTATACTTAATTCTGATTTCAACGTTCTTTTTAACACTTTACAACAAAGTTGAAAAGTGTTTATGACTTTGTTCATTCTGTCTGTCTGTCTGTCTGTCTGTCCGTTAGCACGATAACTGCCGTAAAAATGACTTAATCAAAATGAAATTTTAGTACGTTGTTCAGACGCTCTGTAGGACCTATGGGAATATAAATAAATAATATCACCCAATTAGTTTTGGATTGAACCCGGGTTGAAAAAATGAAATACATTGAACCCAATGGGACCAAATTTTTCAAACATTTTTTAAGCGGATTTAAATTTCACAAATTGCTTCGAAAATTTTAGGTAATATTCAAATTGTTCCATAAAATATATAAAAAAAAAATTCAGCGAAATATATTCAGTAGTTTTTTAAATAAAAATTAAAATAATAATTACACCTCTTCCATGAAGCGATCACGTGACCATGATATGAAACGATCACGTGACCAACTTCAAAATATAATACGGCATCCATCTTGCCTCAAAATCGTCATTTTTAAAGTTCTTTTTAATTCATATTGAGTGTTGTATTCGTCGTAAAACCTCTTTATTTTCGCTTAAATTCTGTGCATCTACATACTGAAACAACGCAATGACAATATATTTGAGTTTAAATGAGCATCCAACTTTGATTATTTCTCTAACGAAGCCTATTTTTCACTTATGTGAAATGTAAACAGCAAAATATGTAGGATGAGTTGTATAGGAATTGCAGTATTTTTTTAATGCAAAAGAATTTAGCTCATGGAGTCTGCATAGCTGATATGAAAGAAATATTCATTGACTTTACCGAGAGAAGGACGATTTTTTGCGATGAAGTTTTAAGCATAGAGTTAAATTACTTATAGCTCCATGGTCTTAATTTTTAAATAAAATAAATTATTATAGTATTGTGATGAATGACATGAATGGGAAATTATTTATGAATGAAATGCTGCTTTTTTAGAGAGAGCCAGGCGTGTTATTTTTTCTATGACGTCATTTGAATGAATTTCAGTTGTTTTCGATGAAGTTTTAAAATATAATAAATTATCGTGGTATTATGATAATTCTAAAATTGTTACCGAGTAATATATCACATTTTAGAGATGTTTAAACCAGGCAATTTATATTTCAATGCCGTCATTTGAATGAAGTTCATTTTTTTGGATGAATGTTTAAGTTTTCAACTATAATAAATCAATGTAGTATTGTGAGAAGTTTTAAAATATTACCGAGGAATGTATTACATTTTAGACATGTTTAAATAAAATTGCATTGAAGTTGGAAAGTGTTTCTTAATCAATGCTTTAAGCATGATTGATCTTTCTTGTTTCAACTTAACGTTCTTTTCCCCCCGAAACAAGATGTTTGAAAATTCTCGGTTCTTGCTTTGGTACAATCATTCCGAAAATAATTAGGCTTCTGACGTTCATCAACTGACAATTTTTTTTTTCAATTTGCCCACGCGATATCATACAAATAAACACACAAACAGACGCACAGACATCCCTGAAAAAAATAATTGTTTTACATTTAAAGATGCCCAAAAAGTGTAGATTCATCAAAATCCAAAAATTGATTTTTCTCCATCATACTGTATTACATCGTACTGCATTACATCGTACTGTATGGAAAGTGAAAACACTTATACATCGACACCAGATAACAATAAATATATTCAAGATGTTACAACGTATTTTTGACTGCACAAGAAGCCGCAAAGTTCAATGCAAAAATAGAGGTAACTCGAGCATGTCCTATTATTTGCTTTTCAAGTACATTAAAGCTTTATCCTTTTGTGGGCTCTTACGGGCACGTCTCGTTTAGCCCGTGACGAACACCAATCGGAAATCTAAGGAGTTACGCAGAACTAACCAAGCATTCATTTCCAGTATTGTGTAAAAACTGGAAACGATCTCTGTAAGGAGGCGCCGTCTTTTCAAATATTGTCTTTGGACAATCATTCCTATTTTTAACACTTTACAACAAAGTTGAAAAGTGTTTATGACTTTGTTCATTCTGTCTGTCTGTCTGTCTGTCCGTTAGCACGATAACTGCCGTAAAAATGACTTAATCGAAATGAAATTTTAGTATGTTGTTCAGACGGTCTGTAGGACCTATGGGAATATAAATGAATAATATCACCCAATTAGTTTTTGATTGAACCCGGGTTGAAAAAATGAAATACATTGAGCACTATGGGCCCTTATTATTCAAACATTTTTTAAGCAAATTTAAAATTCACAAATTGCTTCGAAAATTTTAGGTAATATTTAAATTGTTCCATAAAATATATAAAAAAAAATTCAGCGAAATATATTCAGTAGTTCTTTAAATAAAAATTAAAATAATAATTACACTACTTATATGAAACGATCACGTGACCATGATATGAAACGATCACATGACCCACTTCAAAATGATATATGGCATCCATCTTGTTTCAAAATCGCGATTTTTTTAAGTTCTTTTTAATTCATATTGAGTGTTGTATCTGTCCTAAAACTACTTTATTTTTGCTTAAATTCTGTGCGTCTACATACTTAAACAACGCAAATACTATATATTTGAGTTTAAATGATCATCCAAATTCGATTATTTCTACTATTAAGCCTATTTTTCACCTATGTAAAATGTAAACAGCAAAATGTGTAGAATGAGTTGTATTAGAATTGCTCTATTTCTTTAAAACAAAATAATTTAGTCCATGGAGTCTGCATGGCTGATATGAATGAAATATTAATTGATTTCATAAAGATAAGGACGATTTTTTTCGATGAAGTTTTAAGCATCGAGTTTAACTACTTGTAGCTCCATGGTCTTAATTTTTAAATAAAATAAATTATTATAGTATTGTAATGAATGACATGAATGGGAAATTATTTATGAATAAAATGCTGCTTTTTTAGAGAGATCCAGGCGTGTTATTTTTTCTATGACGTCATTTGAATTAATTTCAGTTGTTTTCGATGAAGTTTTCAAATATAATAAATTATCGTAGTATTATGATAGTTTTAAAAATATTACCGTGGAATGTATCGCATTTTAAAGATATTTAAACCAGGCAATTTATATTTCAATGCCGTCATTTGAATGAAGTTCATTTTTTTCAATGAAGGTTTAAGTTTTCAAATATAATAAATTAATGTAGTATTGTGATAAGTTTTAAAATATTTCCGAGGAATGTATTGCATTTTCGACTTTTTTAAATAAAATTGCATTGAAGTTGGAAATTGTTTCATAATCAATGCTTTAAGCATGATTGATCTTTCTTGTTAACACTTTACAATATAATTGAAAAGTGTTTATGACATTGTTCATTCTGTCTGTCTGTCTATCTGCCCGTTAGCACGATAACTGCCATAAATATGACTATATCAAAATGAAATTTTAGTATGTTGTTCAAACAGTCTGTGGTACCTGTGCCGATTTATTAATTTTGTTGATTAAAATTAATATTGTCAAAAATGCATTTTACACTAAATTAATTATTTATTAGTATATTAATTATACATGTAATCTGTTATAAAACTTACTGCTGTGTACATTGCGTTGGTGGCCGCAAAACCCACCTATTTCAGTGCTTAACGGGATACTAAGTTAACAAACTAAAAATTAAGGTTAATAGTAAAGGAACATTTATTTATCACATACTCAATTTACACTCTTTAGTTTTACAAATTAAATAAATATCACAATAGTGGAATACAATCTCAATGGTAGTTCGGGGGGTGTAATGCCAGATGAATTGATATTTGGTTGGAGCACGTGGTGGGATGCATTAATTAGCTTTTCCTTAAAAACACAAATTTAGACAAAGAGGTTATCCTCATATAGTTTAATTGTACGGTACCTGATCTTCTTTCATATTACTTGGGTAACACCGATGCTTTGTCACACTTTACACTTGCAATACCAGATGAAGATGAGCTCTCCTTCGAATTCCTATATCAGAGACGCACACACAACTCTTAACTCTGCTACCGTCGCTTCTTCTTGACTAGTCTAACTCCAACAGCCTGCCTTGACCAATTCTGACTCTCACTTCGAGCAACTCTCACTTATATCCCTTTTTCGGTCGGCGGTCCACGTGCTAAAATGTAGAGCTGAGGGCTAATCCGTAGACATGGCGTCGCCGTCTCGGTTGCCGCCAAACGGCTTAGTGTGGTATGTAAACATGGGCGTGGTATGTAAGATATGGGGCCACCTGTATATTATCGCCCATCTGCTTAGCGTGGGGATAATCCGCCCGCATTCCTGGTTCCATTATATTTTAATCCTTCCAAATATTTATTACTTTACATTTCTGGCATTACATTCTCACCCCCCCGCGAAAAAAAAGTCCAAAAGTTACTCTCCCACAGTTTCACCCCAGTGGTAAGAAATTAAGTTCACAATGGTTCCTCGCAAACACATAAGTTCATCCATCGTGAGAAAGGCTGAGTTCCACTTTTTAGCCTCGTACAACTCATAGCTTTGATAGTTCTTTGTAGTTTCTTGATAGTTCCCTGTCAAGTTAGTCCATTATTCATAATTGACATAATGTACCATAAATTACATGAGGATTACCAACATTCCCATTATTATTAAATTGTAAATTTTGATATATATTATTTGCAATGCATAATTTTCATTTCTCCTTTTACATAATTATTTACATACGACATATCATTACATAACAGCATTCATTACTTTATTATTATTATACATTTTCTTGTTATCATTTCATTTTGTAACATATTGTAGTAGTGCAACTATCAACTTCCGATTCTTGGTTATGGTTGAATTCCATACCACCATATTATTTATAAATTACTTTGTTATTTCACTTTTTTTTTTTTTTTTTTTTTTTTTTTTTTTTTGAACTTGCCATATATGTAATGTCAGAAATACATAACATACTTTTTGAAATATACTTATATCCACAATTTAAAACATAAAAACATATACATATACACTCAATTATCACTTTCTATTTATGACACATTAATTACAAACTTTTTACATATTTTTCATATTCTTTGTTTTATGAAATTACTATTTACAACAATTCGAGGGCGAAAATTATACCCTCTGGCATTATAACAAACCTCATCATCATTTCTATTATTTTCACAGTTTAATTGCTTTTCTTTAGTGACCTTCCCTTCCTTAATTTGACTTTGATCATTATTTCTAATCACTTTCTCATTTTGATTTTTTTCTTTGTCCTGTGTGTGTGTGTGGTTTGATTCACTTTCGTCACTGTCTTTCAAATATTGTTTTCGCTCCGCTGCCATGTATAGTTTATTTATGTGCACTTTATAAGTTTTATTTTCATCACTTTTAAGACATATTATAACATTATTATTTCGGACTAATTTCGTAATTCTAAATGGTCCATCATATCGATCCTCTAATACCCTTGCTTTTAGGAACTTTTTTAGGTACACTGTCGCTCCTATAAATATATCGTTTTTTCTCACTATTTTATATTTCTTTATTTGTTTGTCATTTATCAGCTTTTGTTGTTCCGATGCGTCTTTCACGACTTTATCTATATTTTTTAAATGCTGTGCCACATAATTTTTATAATTATTTACATCACTATACATTATATCTATTTCTTCCTTACTTGGTATGTTTGTTTGTTTAATATTTTCAAATGGCAATGATAAATCTCTAAGATAGAACAGGAATGAAGGCTCAAATCCTGTATTACTGTTAATAGTGTTATTCACATAAAACTTAAACCATTTTAAAGATTCATCCCATTCAAACGTAGTCTTTGACAAACACATTATACATTGTTTCATGTCTCTGTGTATTCTTTCACAACGACCTAAAGAACTTGGGAAATAAACCGAACTGTATCGCCTTTCAATATTTAATGCATTTGTAAAATCTATGTATTCTTTACTTTTAAAAATTTGAGCATTATCGCTTTGAATAATAATTGGAACTCCATAAGTTGTCACGAAGTTTGTTAGCTTATTCACTATTGTTTTAGCAGTGATGTCTCTGACTGCATAGGCCTCAAAGTATCGTGAAAACATGTCTACAATTGTAATTACAAAATTATTTCCTCCATTACTGCGCGGTAGTTTTCCTACGCAATCCAGTTGTAAATATATTCCTGGTTTTAATATTTCTGGCATAGCCTGAAGTCTGGCTGGTGGTATATTTTTGTGTTTTACTAATAAGCATTGATTACAAGACTTACAAAAATTTTCCACGTCTTGGAAAGCCCCTATCCAAAAATATTTTCTTGAAAGTAATTGGTATGTCTTTTTTACTCCGAAATGAGGGAAATGTGCTATCTCTATTATCTTTCCCTTTAGCGAGTGCGGTATTACAATCTTATTCTCATTTATTTTCCTATACGTTTGTCTTTTATTTTCCTTCTTTACCATTAACAGTTTATTTTGGCTATCAATATAGTATACCTTGTTATTGTGATATCGGTTTCTTCCTTTTTGTAATTCCTCTCTAATTTTACTTAATTTTTCATCTACCATTTGTTGCTCTAATATTTTCTCCACATTTATCTCATCATTTTTAATTAAAGTATTTACATATTTGATTTGGTTATCATTGTCAAATACATATCTCGAGCAATAATCACTTGCGTTATTTTCACCTTTTTGATATTTGAATTTAAAATCATACTGACTTATGTCAATTAGCCACCTCGATATGATATTTGGCATTTTATCTAATTTTATATGGTACATAAGGGATTTTGCGTCACTCAGCAAGGTGAAACTCCTTCCGAACAGATATTCTCTGAAGTGTTGTAAGGATGCGTGTATAGCTAGCAATTCTAGCTTTATTGCAGGATAACGCTTCTCTGCCGGGTTCACAGGTCTTGAATAAAATTCGATAACATGGTCGACTCCATTTACCCTTTGCATCAAAATACTACTAATTCCCTTACCTGAGCCATCCGTAGTTAAGACAAACGGGTTTACTTCATCAGGCTGTCTTACAACTGGTTCTTTAAAAATTGCATTTTTTAATTTTTCAAAAGCTTTTCTACATTCATTATTCCACTCGAACCTAACATTCTTTTTTGTCAAATTTACCAACGGTTCTGCAATTTGTGCATAATTTTTTATCAGACCTCTAAAATAGTTTGTTGTCCCAAGAAAGCTTTTTACTTGTTTAACCGTTTGGGGTTGTTTGAAATTTTGCACTTTTGCACAGTTTTTTATTGATGGGCTTATACCATTCGCATTTACTTTATATCCTAAAAATTCAATTTGCGATTTGCATATCTGTAACTTCGCCGGGTCGAGTGTTAAATTATTTTCTTTCAATCTTTGGAAAACAATTTTGATTTTCTCTAACATTTCGTCGTTATTTTGTGCGCATATGACTAAGTCATCTAAGTAAAAGTATATTTTTAACTCTGATAGATCTCCTAACACTTTGTTCATTAAAAGTTGAAAATATGCTCCTGAGTTTTTAAGACCAAACGGAATTCTTTTAGGATTAAAATTTCCCATAAAAGTTTGTTTATCTATCTTGTTTATCTATCTATCTATCTTATCTATCTTACCCCTATCTTGTTTTCTTAGTTCGATTTAAAAAAACGCCGCCTTCAAATCCATAACTGTATAAATTTTACTACCAGCGATATTTTGTAATATATCCTTCACCTTTGGTAAGTTTATTGGCAAAAGTGGTAAATACGCGTTTATGGCCCTATAATCAATAGCAAGTCTATATTTAGGTTCTTCATTTGGTTTACTTGGTTTCTTTACAAGAATAATGGGACTAGCGTACGTGCTTTGTGAACTTTCAATAATGTCATTTTCCAATAATTCCCTAATTTCTTTTTGCGCAATTTCTCGTACTGCTCTCGGAATTGGGTATGGTCGACTCTGAATAGGATAATTGTGCATAAGTTCGATTTTCGGTACTATTGCTGATGTTTTACCTAGGGTAGCATATGACTTTGAAAAAACCTCTGTATTGGTCATCATTAATGCAATAACTTTATTTCTATCTTCCTTATTTAAGTGCTGTACTTGAAAATCGTCTGGAGATATTTCTTTCTTTCTTAATTCCCGAATTTGTTGATAATCTGTTTTATTTAAATTTTGAATATTATTAATTTCCAACGTGGGTTTACTGCTTTTATTTTTTGTATCAACAATTTCGATTTGTTCTGTTATTATACCCACGTTCATATTTTTATAAAGTGTAATTTGGCAATTTTTTTCATTGTATAACAACATTCTAATCTTATTTTTATTTTCTATACTTTGGATCGCTTCATCCGTGATTAATGTTCTTGCCATTTTTATTGGAGAAAATAAAACATCCTGTCCCTCATTTAATTCCTGTGACAAAATCAATTGGACTATTTCTGACTCCCCTGGCTTTAATGTTATTTTTCTTTTCAATTTAGCGAAAATCTGCTTTTCCTCTTTCTTTTTAACATTCTTATTCTTATTACTTTCATTAGAACTTGGTAACCATTTTTCATCATTTACATTATCGCGAGTGCTACAATTTTGCATATTAGCGTTTTTTCTATCGTTATCGCTTTCATTATCCTCGCTTATTCTACCTTCATTCTCATTATTGAATTCATTACAACAATTATTTATTTCCTCATATTCGTCGTCATCATTATCATCGCTTATTCTATCTTCATTCTCATTATTGGATTCATTATAACAACTATTTATTCCCTCATATTCGTCGTCATCAGTATTATAATTTTCATAATTACTATTATATCTATTTTCATCGCGAATTCCCTGGCTTTGTGGTTTTTGTTTTGAATTCTGTATTGGGTTTGTATTTTCACTTTTATACAATTTAATCGCAGTATTCCCAAATTGTACTTCGTTATCTTTTGAATTTAAAATTGCTTTATGTGAGGATAAAAAGTCGTAGCCTAAAAGCATTTTATATTGCCCCTGAAAGTTCTGTTTTGTCACGAAAAAATAATTTTTGCATGCCTTTTCCCCAATTCTAAATGAAAATTGAATGCAATTTAAAAATTCTATATTTTCTTTAGTAAACGTCTGAAGTATTACTCTTCTGGTTATGTATTTTATTTTTACATTTCTATTCTGTTTTAGTTTTTGAAATGTTTCCAAATCTATAATACTAACTTGAGCCCCACTATCAATTACACTTATTATTTTTATTCCTTTGCAATCTATTTCTACCATCGGTAATTGTGGGCTAGATACGTTTTCACATTCGCTTGAAAGGATACTTTTGGTATCATATTTTGCTTTATCATTATTTTCATAATATTGTCCTCTCTCCAAATTTGTATAGTTTTGCCAGTCATCTCCATTTTTGTTATTTCTATATGTTTGTGAACCGAATTTATTTATTTCTCTGGAATTTGTACGATTCGTTCCTTGGTCCCAAATTCCAGCTCTTAGTTTAAATTACTATTATTATTGTTTCTCTCATATGTGTTTGATCTTATATTTCTTCCGTTGCGCCCCCTAAAATTTCCTCTTATACTTTGCCTCTCTCTATTTTCTACGTTGGTTTCTAATTGATCGTAATAATTTCTTTGATCATTATTATTTCCTTGATATTCCCTATTATTTCTATTATATCCTCCTCGTTCAAAATTTCTGAGATTTTTGTTTCTGTTTCCTCTGATATAATTTGTTTGCTCCAACCCATATTGCTGATAATTCATTCGTTTGGGATTCCTTGCAAATGCAGTATTACGCTCATTGTACCAGCAATCTGAGAAATAATGTCCATTTTTTCCGCACCCTATGCAAAAAACAGCTCGTTCCATGGATTGATTTGGTATATTTTGCAATTTTAATTTATTAATTTCTAAAGTCAAATCTTGAACCTGTGTTGTAAGTAACATTTCTTTCAGTTCGTTATGTGATTCTTCTGGAGTCCTATCATTAAGAATTATTTCAAACAGTTCGGCATCTTTTATGGCATCTTCAAACCGCTGCGGATCTTTTTTCTTCACTTCAATTGCCAAATCAGGGCGTAATGCGCTAATGAATTTTCCCAACATTATTTTATTGGTTATTTTCTCTACCTCTCCATCTGTTGTATCCTTAAGGTTCAAAAATTTACGCGCTGCGTTTTTTATTTTTAGCACAAGCTCGTCCACTGACATATCAGGCGTTTGTTTTATTTTATTGAAAGCGTCCTGTTCTTGCGTTATCGTTATTCTGTTTGAAAATTTATTTATTAGTAATATTTTTATTTTATCAAACTCCTTTTCGTTTTGTAATTCAGGGTTTTGAATTAAAAACTGCATAGCCTTATCTTTTAATCTGGTTTTAATGATAGCCACTTTATGCTCTTCCTTCCAACTTGCTAACTCCGCTAATTCATCAAATTGTTTTATAAAGAAATTTATATCTTCCTCCTTACTCCCACTAAATAATGGCAGGATCTGCATTACTGGAATATCCATATTTTTATTATTTCTATCCAATTTACTATAATTTTTATTTGATATTTTTGAATCTTCTTTCAAACTTGAACTCCTTGTTATAATTGAACTTTTCACCACTTTTTTAACTGGTCCCATTCCTATATCCCATTTTTCTAATTATACCTTCGATCTCATTTAAAAGAACCATTTTTTCCATTTCATTGATAAAACTTTACATAATCATACATATAACATAAGGAGAAATGAGAATTGTGCACAATATTTTCACAATCATCTATGTCGCCACCAGTTGTCCAACCTTATCAATATTTATTTTTTATTATTATTATTCCTTTTATTTTTATTAATTTCATAAATCCTTATTTTATTCCCGTTACTGCTAAAGTCACGAGCACCAAATGTGCCGATTTATTAATTTTGTTGATTAAAATTAATATTGTCAAAAATGCATTTTACACTAAATTAATTATTTATTAGTATATTAATTATACATGTAATCTGTTATAAAACTTACTGCTGTGTACATTGCGTTGGTGGCCGCAAAACCCACCTATTTCAGTGCTTAACGGGATACTAAGTTAACAAACTAAAAATTAAGGTTAATAGTAAAGGAACAAACATTTATTTATCACATACTCAATTTACACTCTTTAGTTTTACAAATTAAATAAATATCACAATAGTGGAATACAATCTCAATGGTAGTTCGGGGGGTGTAATGCCAGATGAATTGATATTTGGTTGGAGCACGTGGTGGGATGCATTAATTAGCTTTTCCTTAAAAACACAAATTTAGACAAAGAGGTTATCCTCATATAGTTTAATTGTACGGTACCTGATCTTCTTTCATATTACTTGGGTAACACCGATGCTTTGTCACACTTTACACTTGCAATACCAGATGAACATGAGCTCTCCTTCGAATTCCTATATCAGAGACGCACACACAACTCTTAACTCTGCTACCGTCGCTTCTTCTTGACTAGTCTAACTCCAACAGCCTGCCTTGACCAATTCTGACTCTCACTTCGAGCAACTCTCACTTATATCCCTTTTTCGGTCGGCGGTCCACGTGCTGAAATGTAGAGCTGAGGGCTAATCCGTAGACATGGCGTCGCCGTCTCGGTTGCCGCCAAACGGCTTAGTGTGGTATGTAAGCATGGGCGTGGTATGTAAGATATGGGGCCACCTGTATATTATCGCCCATCTGCTTAGCGTGGGGATAATCCGCCCGCATTCCTGGTTCCATTATATTTTAATCCTTCCAAATATTTATTACTTTACATTTCTGGCATTACAGTACCTATGGGAATACAAATGAATAATATCACCCAATTAGTTTGGGATTGAACCCGGGTTAAAAAATGAAATACATTGAACCCTATGGGACCTAATTTTTCAAACATTTTTTAAGCGAATTTAAAATTCACAAATTCCTTCGATAATTTTACAAAATATTCAAATTATCCCATAAAATATATAAAAAAAAATTCAGCAAAATATATTCAGTAGTTTTTTGAATAAAAATTAAAATAATAATTACACCCTTTGTATGGAGATATCACGTGACCATTATATGAAGATATCACGTGACTCACTTCAAAATAAAATATGGCATCCATCTTGTATCAAAATCGTGATTTTTAAAGTTCTTTTTAATTCATATTGAGTGTTGTATCCGTCCTAAAACCGCTTTATTTTTGCTTAAATTCCGTGCATCAATGTTCTGAAACAAAGTAATTACAATATATTTTAGTTTAAATGATCATCCAACTTTGATTATTTCTACAACGAAGCCTACTTTTCACTTATGGAAAAGGTAAACACCAAAATACGTAGAATGAGTTGCATAAAAATTGCTGCATTTTTTTAAAGCAAAATTATTTAGCTCATAGAGTCTGCAATATAGCTGATATGAATGAAACAATCATTGATTTTACAAAGAAGCAAACGATTTTTCGATGAACTTTTGAGCATAGAGTTAAATTACTTGTATCTCCATGGTTTTAAGTTTTAAATAAAATTAATTATTATAATATTGTGATGAATGAAATGAATGGAAAAATGTTTATGAATGAAATGATGTTTTTATTTAAAGAGCCAGCCGCTTTATAATTCGATGGCTTCCTTTGTAAACGGTCATTTGTTTTCGATGAAGTTTTCAAATATAATAAATTATTGTAATATTGTGATAATTTTAAAAATATTACCGATGAATGTATCGCATTTTAGAGATGTTTAAACCAGGCAATTTATATTTCAATGTCGTCATTTGAATGAAGTTCATTTTTTGTCGGTGAAGTTTTAAGTTTTCAAATATAGTGCATTAATGTATTATCGTGATAACTTTAAAAATATTACCGAGGAATATATCGCATTTTAGAGATTTTTAAATAAAATTGTATTGAAGTTGGAAAGTGTTTCATAATCAATGCTTTATGCATGATTGATCATTCTTGTTATATTCTTTTCTGCCATTTCTTTAATATTTAAGATATTTCTGGTAAATTTTTTTATTACTCAGGTTGTCCATCACACCCGAAGGGGGTAGAGCAGGTAGAAGTGACGGCCAGGAAAAACACAGAAATAGCAATACACATAGACATACATAGATAATATACATAGACATGCATAGATATACATAGAAATATAAAGACAGAAATGGCAGGTTCCAGAGAGACGCGGGCTTATCTTAAAATGAGAGAATATAACACAAGGTAATTGAGGTAAAAGATAATTTTCATATTTCTTTTAAAAGTGAGAGGATTTAAAAAGGATAAACAATAATAATGATGCAAATAGCAAAACAAAACAGCATTGATCAGTATAACATTCAAAGCAGAAACAACATTGTTCAGTATAACATTCAAAGCAAGAACAACTCATAAACACAGCAAGGTACCTAATGAATCACCATCGCTTCTACTGCCGAGAACATCCTCATCCCAAAACCTTTGGAAATTTTAAATTACTTAAAAAAAGTTACGAATTATTTAAGGAACAACAATATAACAACGAACTTATAATGCACATATACAAGCACACACACATGTATATATGTGTGTGTGTATAAATATATAAATATATATATATATATATATATATGTATAAATATATATATATATATATATATATAAAATAAAAATTCTGGTTGGTATTTGAATACTTTTGTTTGATATAGATGCTTTACTAATTCTCTTCAATAATTATATTTTAATTCATCTATATCTATCTATATATATATATATATATATAATTATATATAAAAAATATTATATAATAATATAATTATATGTATGTATATATATATATATATAGGGTGTCCCAAAAACATTGACCTAGGCTTTTATTCCTTAAATATTGATGTTAGACGTATATAATAAATTACAAAGTTGCGTAAAAAAAGGTACAGAATTTTATGAAATCGATTAAAATTTTCAAAGGAATTAAATTTTAAGAAATACAAAATTTAAATTTTTATACGGCCCCCGTACAAAAACATTTCCAATGAGTAAAATGTGTCCCATACACTAATAAGGTGATGTACAAAATTTTAGCATTTTATCATAAAAAGTCCCAGAGATATGAAAAGACAAAAATGCTGACTTAAACCACTTTCGATGCATCGAGATGGGTTCTCAGAGGGGAAAAATCATGTCGACAGATCGCATTTCAAAGGTCATACACAATTACGAAAGAAAACAATGATTACATAAATAAATAATAATTTTGCTATTTATTGGTACAAAAGTATCTACACTGTGTAAGAATAATAACTTTACACAAAGATTACAAAGCTTGTCCAAAATGTTTTCCATCCATGCCAATACACACCTGCATTCGCCTGATAACACTTCTGTGCACTCGATCAAGTTCTTGTTCGATGATGTCACGGCAACATTCTTGAATGCCTTGTTGCAACTCTGCTTTATTTAAGGGAGGTGACAGAGAAACAGTTGTACTTGAACGACTCCACAAATAAAAATTCATAGGCACTAAATCAGGCGATCTTGGGGGAAATTCGATCCCGTGCAAGTGAATCCACTTGTCTGGAAACTCGTTATTTAACCCGTGTTTCACAACTGTAGTATGGTCAGCTGGAGATCCGTCCTGTTGAAAACATACATGTGTAAGTACTGTTAGGGGCAGTTCATTCATAAAATCAGGAATAACCGCATTCAGAATCTCATTAACATATCTGTCACCCGTCAACGTACCATCATACAGTATGAGTCCAAGCAGACGGTTTCTGAAAATACTATACCATACATTCACAGAAAATTGCTTCTGATGATGAATATCACGTACCATAAATGGATTTGTGTCAGACTAGAAGTGCTCATTTTGAGGATTTGTGCATCCATCTAAAACAACATTCATCAGTCCAAATTACGTTTTTCAGAAAAGAGGAATTTGCATCTTCCTGATTTAGAGCCTAATTACTAAAATCTAGACGACGTTGATAATCTGTTGGTTCTGTCTTTGCAAACCATGAATGTTCAATGCATGCCATTTATTCAGTCTTAGTTTTCTTCATACTGATGCACGTGGTACGTTAATTTCTGTAGCAGCCGTACGAACACTACTATGTGGATGACTGCAAAAGTAAGCTAAAATATCAATATCTACATCAGTTGAGTGAAGTCTGGACCTACCTAATCCACCTACACGATGTACGCTTCCTCTTTCACGCACTCGTTACACCAATCAGGAAATAAATCTCCCAAAATGATGTCGAGAACTGGGAAAAGTATGTTGATATTCCCGTGCAGTTTCGTTAGCATTGCGATTGCATAAACTGTACAGCATAAGCATTTTAATAAGTTCTTTGTTGCTGTATTTCGACATACTGTCGGTACAGGCTAACTACACTCTCAAAATGTAGCAGAGATGCGAAATGCTTAAGGGTCGCTCAGACTGCCAGGCTGCGCGCGCTACGCTTGCGTAAGCGAGGCGGTTGGTCAATGGCAGAGCAAAAACAACTTTCTCATGTGATGATGTGTCTGTTGCGATTGTGTGACGCACCGATCAGAGGCAGATATTTGCATATGCATACATTTCTAAGCTGTTTTAATGTTCATTTTGATTGTGTCATTTACAAGTTCTATTCTGTAATTAATCATGAAAAATTTTAAGGTATTTTTCAGGAAACATATTTTTCAAAACTGTAAATAAATCTAAAGATAAGAAACAGTTATTATTTGCCTATGATGCATTACTGCGTTGCGTTATTTGTATTCTTGCTGTAAACATTTACATTTTAATTTGTGATTAATCCCTCACCAGCTTTGTTTAAGCATATCTCTGGGACTTTTTATGATAAAATGCTGAAATTTTGTACATTACCTTACTAGTTTATGGGGCATATTTTACTCATTGGAAATGTTTGTGTACAGGGGCCGTAATTTAATCCCCTGAAAATTTTTATCGATATCATAAAATTCTGTACCTTATTTTGCGCAACTTTGTAATATATTATATATGCTAAGATCAATATTTAATGAATAAAAACCGAGGTCAATGTTTTTGGGACACCCTGTATATATATATATATATATATATATATATATATATATATATATATATATATATATATATATATATATATATATATATATAGATATATATATAGATATATATATATACATATATACATATATATATATACATATATATATATATACATATATATATCACATACATACATACATATATACATATATATATATATAGATAGATATAGATATATGTATATACATATATACATATATATATATACATATATATATACATACATACATACATACATACATATATATATATATATATATATATATATATATATATTATTCTTATAGTTTTAAGTCAAACTGTCTGTAATTTGACAAAAGAGGAAAGTGCAATCCATAATTCTTGATATTGAATTTGCATATTAAAGTACCTTAGATAACCAAAATGCAATTATTATGATCACTTGGCCTACTCAAGTGAAAGTGAAACACTTTCTGGTATAAACACTATCTCAAAGATTTAGTTATCAATGTCACCATACCCTAGACAAACACAATTTGAAGAACTTTTAATGTTAAACATGTTTGAGTATGCCAAAAATGGTCCATGTCCCGTAATAAAAAATATCAAATATATATTTACAATCTGAAGCTTAGGATCAACCACAAGTGGAAATGTCCTAATTCGAATAGTAAGACAACCATAAACAGAAAATCGGATCGAATTAACACTTTAAATCTTAAATCCGACACATAACTTTTTGTTTCTTGTTAGGTAGCACACAATTAGGTTGACACAAATTTAAAAAAAAAAACATGATATTACAGTTAGAATTACCATAAAAGGATGCAAAGTATTACAAAGCAATAAGCCTATTTGTAGGCTCTGAATCGTCAGTGAACAAAGCTATGTCCAAACATATTACCCCAATTTTAAGGCTAAACCAATTGTGCATATCCAATTTTGAAAATAATATAGAAACATTAGACGTTTATAATAAATAAAAAATATTAAACTTTTCCTTATTTCTCTCTTTTATGTTTATTACTCGCATATCCTTATTTTTATTGTTTTTAAGATTATGTAAGCTCAAATCATTTTAGAATTAAAAATATTTTATTTAATTAATATATAAAATGTTAAATATTTTATTTAATGCGGTTGTCGTTTATGATTAATAATAATTGTCTGACAACCAAAAACTCGAGAATATCTAACACACTCCTGGCCTACAGGTGAGTCGCTCTCCGAACGAGCGGACAATCTGGATTGAACATATTAATACGGCTAGGGTCTTTTTGGACAAATTACTAGGGATTTCAGTTTCAAGTACACAAGTTCTACAAATAATTATCGGGTTGCTGTTGGCACATTTCGGGAGCAGTAACCCGGTGGTTTGCGCGCTGCCACAACTGCCGCCGTGTTCATGCGGAGTACGATCACGTTAAACATGTGGGTCCGTAAATCCTTCCGAGATGTAGGAGAAGGAGGGTACGGTCCCTGTGTATGCTTCCCCCACTGGGTTCCGGTCTAAATTGGGTGGCACTTCCCGGCCGTCCAAACAGGTACCTTACACCTTTCTGGTAGGTCGGACGGTCTGGATCTCAAAAAATAATAATAATAATAATTATCGGGTATTAAGGGTTTCGAATTGAAGGGAATACTTGTATAATTCGTTTTTTCTTTTCTGAAACTCTGTGGCGAAGAGTGAAGAGAATTTGGGGAGGCAGTGACTACTTAAACAGCCCGCTACCAAACAACTATCCTTTAAATTATACATTAGAGAAAATATTTTACGCACTTACTAAGTTTGGTGGCTGAATAGAAAGAAAGTAGCTTGGTAGCCGACTGATTTTGTATACATTGTCTCCCCAGATTCTCTTCACGCTTCACTACTTCTGAAACTTATTATTCTACTTACAAACAACTTTGTCATGACCCCAAGTAAGGGAAGTGCACTGAGGGCGTTTGCTTGCAGGAGGGGATTCAAAATCATATTACAATAATTATCTAAAACTGCTGTTAAAATACCTGTGTTACAAATCTGCGTAAGATAAAATGAAAAGTGCAGGAATTGCTGGATTTGGAGACAGATACAGAGTACTCCAATAACGTCACGAGCAAAAAAAATTATGTCGCGGCTATTTTTCACAGCAATGATTTAAACTATTAAGTCTCATGATCATTGAACCATAAATAAATACTTTTACGCATGATTATGCCACATTTTGTCCTATGCTGTGTGGCCGCTATAGTGTACACAAAACATCGACCACAGACAGACAGACGGACATCACTCCAAAAATAGTCAAAAAGTGTTCAGAATGTCTTAAAACACAAATTGTCATCAAAATCTCGAATTTGAAAATTTTCGTGAAAACAATACTTTCTCTATACTTTATTGCATAGTATGAGAAAGTAAAAATCGTACTTTTTTCTCCTTCGAAATTTGTTTAAATTGTACGTTCTTTTCACTAAGCAACGATTAGATTTATGTTGTTTTACAGCTCTGAGGTTATTTTCTGAACAGAGTTAATCTGGTTCTTATTTGCCTCTTAGTCAGCATTTTAAACCATTAATAATCCTTATGCCAATTAAAGGGATTCAAAGCTATCACCTGCTGAGCCAAATGTCAGAGGGTTATAATTTTATTCCATCAGGCACATCTAGCACTAAATGTGGAAGGATGTTCGGACATCATAAAACATTTATCAAATCCTGAGTTTTTGAACCTCGAGACCTACATACTACTACTCAGCTAACAAGAACGCGAGTCCCCCCACCCCACCTTGCATGTAGTTATTTATTCAAATATTTATTCGCATAGTTATATAAAGAAACACTTACAGAGTATAAATACATTACATGTGCAATTCACAGATACACATACAAATATGCGCTTACAGATATTACCCCGCTTTTATGTTCTTTTTCTTTGTGACTGGCACATCTGTATCAAAATCTTGCACTAAATTTCCGTGACATCTGAATCTCTTAAAGCTGCAAAACAATCGCGTTCTTGTCAGAGGCGATATCACTCAACTTTCAGAGTGTCACTGCAGGGAGGTAGTCATGCCAGGATCACTGTCGAAATCTCACGCGATACGAAGTTTAAACTACCGGTTTTATTCCTCAAAAGATTTCCTTCAGCTAATCTGGCAACAGCAAAAATGTTGCCCTTATATTTTATCCCAGTTTTTCAATAGAATAGTTTTTGACCGAAGATGTTTTGAGAGATCAAAATGCAGTTTCATATTAATACTGTGTCTGTTTTATCTTTATCTCTTTTATTTAAAGCAGTGTATCTTGCTTTGTTTATTATTTTCCATATATTCTTTCAGAAATTACCGATTTGTTTCATTCATTTCAGGTTATTTTGACTCTAATACTGGAATGGTGCAGCTGATAGAATAACTGGAGATCCGTGTTTAATCCTCAGATTGATTATTTTGCATAACAATATGTTATATTCCACAATAGCTGCCAGAACTGAAATATTGTGTGGGACAGCTGGAGGGAGTTGAAGCAATCCCGGCCTTGTTTCGAAGAGGTAGTATGTAATGTAAGGCAATATAAGAAAAGCTATATAATAATTGTCTAACATGTTTGTGTCTTTCCAGACCCTTCTGAACCCCCCCCCCCTCCCGGTGACCTAGAATTCTGAATCTTCGTACACTTATAATACCAGTTACGGGATAGAACCTAACGGAGCCGACTTTTCTGTTCCTTCCGAGGGTGTTGTTGTTGTTACTAATCCCCCGTTGTGAAGGAGCGCCTATGCACCACGTCCACTAGACCCCTGGTCCCATGGCGAAGGGGAGAGAATATACAGCTTCACTTTTATTGAGGCTCCCCAAGGGCAGAAGTCTGACTTCGCCTCGACAACACAACATCCATGCCCGCTGGCGGGATTCGAACCCACAACCTGACAATCCAGCGATCAAACGGAAACGCATGCCCTGACCGCTCGACCACCGGGTTGAAGGGGTTACACGCTATAGACGGTTACGCTTCCGAGGGTGAAGTAAATGGTTTTAATTTAGTCTTTCAAACAGTTATTCATGACCAGAGTTCCACGGAACCCTGAGGCTTCACGAGTCCGTTCCCAGAGTTCCGCAAGAATTTTAAAAGGCTTGTAAAAAATGTATAACCTGCCACATTTTTGTAATTGAATACAAAATTTTAAATTATTAACATTGGCATTTTCAAGTTAAATTATTAACGTTTTAACGTGATTTATTAATAGAGTAAAACATGAAGCATTCTAAAAGTTTTATTTAGTTAGATATTCGCGTGATTGTTAAAATTTAAGCATCGTGAGTTTTACTTGGAAAGATAAATTTTGGTGAAGCGGAGAATTTTTGTTGCGGCAAAGAATTCAATTGGCAGTTGAAAACATTACCAGTACTCCGGCCAAATACTCATAAAGGTACAAAATAAAAATTTTAAATTAAACCAAACACTAATAGATAAATGCCAAACCAGTAAATACATATATATTTTTAATCACATGACATGAAAATATAAATGTATCATAAAACAATAAAATGAAAAATTCTTTGTTAATAATTTCATAAGAAACAATTATTTTAATTCAAAACTATTACAATTTATATACGTAATATTTATTTGTAACTAATAATCCAGATGTAAAACAAAAATTCTTTGTCATTTTTATGAACAATAATTAATAAATAGAAATAGGTAATAAATAATCTTGTAATATATTATTCTTCAAAAGTATGATATTATCTATAAACTCTACTGCTTTTCTTTATACATTAATATTGTAATTTATCCTTGTCGAACCTAACATATGTCAGCCAAGTAGAGGTTCCGCGGGATTTTACGAAATATTTCAAGGGTTCCTCCAAACAAAAAGTTTGGGAATCAATGTTCTATTAACTCTCCAGAAGACCCCGCTGTAACAACCCAAAAGGATTAATCTTCCACAGGGGCCAGAGCAAAACCAAATGGAGTCAGATTTTTTATTCTTTCCACAGGAACAGAGAAAATAAGGGTATTCCAGAACATTTCTCCAGACCCTTCAAAAGCTCCGTGATGACTTAGGAGGCTGAATCTTTGTACATTTACTATATTGTTCGTTGTACAGAACCTAATGGAGCCGAATTTTTGATTTCTCTCCTTAAAGCTCCCAATATCTCAACAGGATAATTATTTGCACTCTCAAAATATCTCGACCACAGGACAGAACCTAACTGAACCAATTTTCAATTAAGACGATTATTATCGACACTAAACTCTATGCATTGTTAAACAAAATGAAACTTATACATTAACTTTTAAAGAGTATAACTTTCCCTGTGTTTTACACGTTTAAATACTAGTTCCTCATATGGCCTGAGCCATTTAGGTGGTAATAACTGACCATAACTGAGTGCAATCTAGGAACTACAGGCTCGTTTCCAGGTGCCGTCTGGGTGAACCTTTGAGGCAAAAATATGTATAATGTTCTACAACCGGAATCACATTTTAATGACAGAAGTAGAAGACAGAACTAGAAGACAGATTTAGACAGAAGTCCTGGACAGATCTAGAAGTTTTATACTTGTATAAATTATTAATATTTCCGTGATAGCAGATAAGAAAATTAGGTGGTGTTCTGTTTGCCACATAATGTTCTAATTTCTATATGCCTGCTATCAAGGAAGTACAAAGAATTTGTATTCTCACAAGAAGCGACAATACATGGTATACATTAGTTCAATCAAGTGCGGCAAAGTTTCCTTATAGTGGAGGCAGCGATTCTAACGTTAAGTTTGTGAAATTAAAGTCTTAACCTGACAACAAATCTAGATAAATAAAAGTGTAACATATGCTTAGCTTTGGTTTATGTTCATCCTATTAATAGCCTTTAACGCTATAATATCCCATAAAACATTCTGAATAAACTCTAAAACTTTTACAAATCTAGCCTTGAGGCGTCAATTCTGCGTTCAAATACCCTGTATAAAAGATAATTTGCTCTGGATAGTAGCTTTCAAGACTTTTCCTAATCTTTATAAGACTTTTACTAATCTTTCTTTGTAGGACTTTTCCAAATATTCCTTCTACTGAAATTTCTATCTACTTGGCCTTATTATTTCAAAATCTGATGTGAACGGCACATGATTTTCTCTGCATAATTTCTTTACATTATGCAGGACTTTAACTTCCTTTGCAGCGTAATTATGGTGTACCAAATCCACAGCAAAATGATTTTGGCATTGAATTAACACCATGTAAGTTGAAATTGGGCACTTTTGGCAACTTGTCACTCCAAGATGAGTTACTTATACATACATACTCACGTACAAATTTCTAATCAAAATGTAACTAACTGTTAAAGTGTTAATATACTCCGAGAAATAAATGACGATTACCGAATTCTTGGGCTTCAAAATAGAAATCTAGTACATAAAGTAACTTTTTTCGTGAATGAAATGAACTACATCCACGAGAATGATGTTAATAATGAGAAATATGTTAATTTGTTGCGCAACATTGCATATTTAATGGTACTAATACAGTTTTTAATTTTATGTACATACATACACACACACACTAACATAATTTGATGTTGCCGGGTCCGAACCAGGGACCTGGTGCTTACCAGATCGACATTATAAGGTTAGAGCAAAAGCTAGCTTCGACTCCGATTCGTATTCGGGTATCCTAGCATCTTCGATCGATGTCTTTGGCAGGAGAAGAGCCGGCTGCTGCCACATACTCCACCCCGTAATAAGAAGTCCCGGTCGAATTTCGGCGAGGAGGAGGGACACCCAGAAAACCCCCGCGTGTCCCCATCGGAAACTCAGTAGAGGGGCTGAATGGCCGGGAGGCGTGTTGAACCTCGGGCGTGTCGTACCTCGGGCGTGACGTCAGTTGTAATCAACCAGGAAGGGAGTGGTAGCGCCTCTGGCTTCGTGTGGCGCTGCCATCTCGTGTTGAGAGATGAGATCGTTGGAGAGGGAAGGTTGCGTGTTTCAAACGTCCAGTCATCATTGTAGCGGATAGATGGTGCCAGACCCGAACCTGGGACCTGGTGCTTACAAGACCGACATTATAAGGTTAGAGAAAAAGCTAGCTTCGACTCCGAACTTATAATTCGGGTATCCTGGAATCTTCGATTGATGTCTTTGGCAGGAGCAGTGTCGGCTGCTGCCACACAGTTTTTAATTTTATGTAATTGTTTGATAAGTTTATTTGAAAGACGTACAACCTCTCTAGAAATGTTTAAGTTAGCGTTCTAAACTGGATCTCATTCGTTTTCTAATGAAATATTACGTCGGAAGTAATTATTTATTTTTCATTATTGAATATTCTGATTTTTTTATGATTTTTTCAAAATATCATTCAAAAAGTTAGAGGTGTCTTCCAAACATTCGATGGCGTTTAAAATCAGTAGGGTTTCAGTATTAACGAATTGTAAAAATCATTCCAAGCTTTTTGAAAACGCTCCGTTCATTCGTTAGATATCGCTTCCACAGACTCACTGGCACACACTAACATACATATACACACACTAACATACACACACATTAACATATACACATGCACTAACATACATACACACATTAAAAATATTAATATGTGTTATGTATGTTAGTCCATACATACAGACACACGAACATCATTTCAAAAATATTCTATTCTAGTTCATAGATGCTTGAAACGTCATCCGCCATCGAATATTCTACCCCATCACAATACTTACCTATACCAGTGGTGAATGCTTCAATAGGGTAGTAGGGCACATCAGACCATTAGAATTGGAAGTATAATTTAAAAAATCTTCTGCATTCAACAAAAAATGTATTACTTTCTAGGAAAATTTAAATTAGATGCATCTGTAGGTTAAAGAAACAGTAATTCCATACATGCCTTTCAACCCCTATCAACCCTTTCAGAGAAATGGAGATAGATCATCTATTGCGATACTTTAGGAAGGCGATGAAGTTTCCGCCAAACCTCGAACCAAATTATTGCTTCTGCACATGTGGCTCTATAACGAAAGGATTCGCAATCCGAATTTCCGCCCTAATGAATCTCCGGTAGCGGTAGCCATGGAATATAGCGCTCATAAATAAATATTACTTGCATTGTTGCAATATTTTTTGTTATTCTGTCATTTGGTGATAGTAAAGCAGCTTATTTTTTTTCCCTGCTTTTAAAACTCTTTAACTGGAAAATTATTTTATGCCAGATCGATAAATATACTACTCAAGAATTATTGGAAATACCCCTTACAAGCAGAAATTTAGCAAACAAGATAAAAATAATAAAGAACGGGAGATCCAATCCACATTTGCCAAAACTCAAGATGATAAGTGTACATAAGGATAAGAAAGACACTAATAATTTCCAGGTTGCTCAGTCAGATTTTTACCCATGGTTAATAGGATAAAAAAAAATCTGAATAAATAATTTTGCTGGCCTTTCTTACTGTTTTCTAAAATTGAGAATACTTAAAATTGAGATTTTATAATTTAAAACCTTCACAATTTTAATTGTTTCATTGAAAAAGTTTAGAATTTGAAGTTTATTAACTTTTGAACTCAAATTTAACATTACACGAAATATGGACGAATTTTCGACGAATGCTCGGCGAATTTCGTATATTTCTTCGTCCCAAAATTCCTGCCTTAGTTTTAATGAAAAAGACAGCAGTAGTTAAATTATTTATTATCATTATTATTACCGCAATTAAATCCCTTGAGTATTGCAGTGCGATTGACGAAGCGTAAGGGAGGGGGAGTAATACGCATTTCCGCATGACCTACATTTTAGACCAGGATTCACCACTGCCCTATACGTTATGCTATGTATGTAGAGGAACTCAAAAATAATGTTTCTATTTTTAAATAATAAGCAAATTGAGAAGAAGATGACATTATTATGACATTTTTATGATACTCGTTGAAAAATATTTATACCACAAAAACAATATAATCTGTTGCATTATCTCATTGTAAAACTCTTCATCCAGATGAGAACTCGTAATAATAGGTCTTTTGTTAGCTTTAAGATTGTTATCAGCTCATTTAAGCTTCTTTAGTTTGCTTAAGCACTGAATAATGAATAATGCAATTACGGCCATCCTAATTTCTTATTCATGGCTGTAGATTTGTTTCTGCATTTTCCTAACTTTAAATACTGCACGGAAGCGTTACGAGATCTGGTGTCATTACATAAATAGACAAAAATTTCTCTAAAATAGTTATAGGGATATTGTCACAATCTTCAAAAACATTTCACTATTTTTCAAAATGTTGATCTGTTTGTGTTTTGGAGCATTTGTGTTTTCTTATGTAAAATAATATATATATATATATTACATAACCTTAACATTATTAACCTTAACATATTACATAACATTTTACATAACCTTCAAGAAATGAAAATTTTAGAGCTGAGTGATAAAAAATCATTATTTGCATCCTTCTTTTAAATATCTTCAAAAACATTTTTATGAAATATACTATTTTCAATCTTCAAGTACTATTTTCTCATTATTTAGAAGCTAAACAAGTGTGATTGTTATTTAACCCTTTTAGGTCAAATTTCTTTTCCCCAAACTACCTACCCAAATCCCCTTTAATTTTTAGAAAAACAGGTAAAACCACATATCACCAAAAAATGATGAATAATTTAATTTATTATCATTGTTATATAACACTTTACAACAAAGTTGAAAAGTGTTTATGACTTTGTTCATTCTGTCTGTCTGCCTGTCTGTCTGTCTGTCTGTCTGTCCATTAGCACGATAACTGCCGTAAAAATGACTTTATCAAAATGAAATTTTAGTATGTTTTTCAGACGGTCTGTGGGACCTATGGGAATATAAATAAATAATATCACCCAATTAGTTTTTTATTGAACCTGGGTTGTAAAAATGAAATACATTGAACCCTATGGGACCTAATTTTTCAAACATTTTTTAAGCAAATTTAAAATTCACAAATTGCTTCGAAATTTTTAGAAAATATTTACATTATCCCATAAAATATATAAAAAAATTTCAGTAAAATATGTTAAGTAGTTTTTTAATTAAAAATTATTTAATATCGGGAGAAAAACAAATTCAATTAAATTCTGACTTTTGGGATATCCACCAGAAAGATAAAAGAGATATTTTATATAATAAATATCTTTCCAAGAGCTTAACTATTTTGTATATGAGAGAGGCTTCACATTTTAAAGTAAATTTGGTAGATAACAATATTTCAAATTTTTTTTAACTTTATATAACTCTTCATGATATACTTAATTTGATGGCACTTTTAATGCACTTACCTACGTCCTAGAGAGTTAAAATTTGGTACACAGCTTAAATTTGTTGAACATTTTATTCTACAAAAATTTGGTATCTTTAAATATAGATCCTACATTTTTTTCGAAATGGCCTGAAAATAATCCCCGTTCACTTCTATAAATCATTGTTGTAATATTGTTAAAAATTCTGATGTGGGCAGCACATGTCTTTCCCTGCAGACTCATATTCACGTTCTCTTTATTTCTTCAATAATAATTTGAGTTTATCTGCACAAAATAACAGCCATAAGTATTTTAAATGACATTGAATTTGCACGTTAAACTTGAATTTGGTTCTCATTTGATAGCTGGACTTATTGTCAAAGGTGACGTAACGAAAACGCGAAAAAACTAGAATATCTCAAGAACGGCTAGTCCTAGAGTAATGGAGTTAGTCTCATTCTTTTTGTTGTCGAAAATCACGTATAAAATAGGAATTTAATTGATATAATTGAGCACACGTAGTCTTTTATTTTTATATTTAACGATTTTTGCGGGCCATTTCGCAAAAATAGCCCGTTCCTTTTTCCCGAATCCTACTAGAATAACCTACAAATGATTTATATGCCAAATTTTGTTAAATTTGTTCCACTTGTAGGTTATTGAAATATTATACACCAAATTTTGTTAAATTTATTCCATTAGTTTTTAGCTAGAGTGGATAAAGGCAATTTCTGCCGGCCATTTCGCAAAGAAGGCAAATTCTTTTATTACGAATCGTACTATAATCTAATGAACATCAGGGTTTCCCACAAAAAACATACCCACCAAATTTTATGAAATTCGGATGCAATATCCTCACAGACACACAGAAATACACACACATACACTCTTACACACACAGACTCTTCCTAAAAATAGTTTTTTCGTTTTCTAGAGGTCCCAAAACGTGTAGATCCTTCAAAAATTCGAGTTCCGATCTTCGGCACGATTCTAATACATTGAATACATGCACACACACAAATATATTATCTGTGTATCTGTGTATTATCTGTGCATCTAAATTCCGTGCCTACACAATTACAATAGTTGTGATTTTAAATGATCCCCAAACTTTTATTATTTCTTCAACGAAGCCTAATTTTAACTTATGCAGAATGCAAATATCTCAAACGATTATAAGGTGAGTTACATAAGAATTGCTGAATTTTTTTCACACAGATTTATTTAGCTCTGAAGTCTGGAATACAAGTTATATGAATGAAATATTCATTGATTTTGCATAGAGAATGAGATGATTTGTATTTCGATACAGTTTTAAATATTTAAGTATAATAAATTACTGCAGTAATGTGTTATTGTAAAAGATATCACCACTGAATGTATCACATTTTAGAAATTTTAAATGAAATTGCATTTCAGTTGGAAAGTGTTTCATAATGAAAGTGTGTCATGCATGATTGATCTTTCTTGTTTCATATTTTATCATATTCCAAATCATCAATTTTACTGGCATGTATCCGGCAATCACTTTTAGAATCAACTGAAACATTTCTAATTTCGCTTTATCTCAACCTTTTCCCTCGTTGTAAATGCCATTTTCAAAACCAAAGTTTAGCACTACAATATTTAGTCTATAAATAGAGGTTGCAGAACAATAATGAAATAATTAGCTTGATAAATTATTGTCGGAATCACCCGATATCTCACTATAACTAATAATTTTTAATGTCGGGGCTAACCCGACATCTAACTGGAGCTAATAATTTTCAATGCCGGAACTGACCCGACTCAGGACCGCAAAGGGTTGACGTATTTTGTAATAACCGTTATTACTCATCAGTAAATTTACCTATTTGAATTACCAAATTTGGGGGAAATTTTTGTATATAATAATTATTATTTCTCATCAGTAAATTTACCAATTTGAATTATCAATTATGGGAGAAATTTTTGTATAAAAATAAATTTTTAAAAAAATTATCGAATAGAATTCTATTGTACCTCGAAAAAGGAAGTAATTTCGATTTATATCAATAACACTAATTGCGATTTTTTTATTGTTATTACTGATAATATTCCATAATTATGTACTGCATATTTTTGCAGAAAAGTACTATGGCTACACTCCAGTACGAATTGAATCAGCGGTGGGTGTGACAATATATCTTATGATACATCAGCATTGCATGATGTAGAAAATTCTCTAAAAACTGTACGTGTATTGCTATATAATTCTGTTTTTCTATCATTATGTCGTGTTGTATACTTATATAAATTTATTCCGAATCTGAAAAATCTGTAAACTATCACTTTCCCTAGAAAATGCAATAACGTTATTACTTTCACACAGAAATTACTATTTATGTATAGTTTTTTCGTATATAGATTCCTTATGATTAACAATGCTACAAAATAGCTATTTCATAAGTGATTATTTTATTTAAAAGCGAATGACATCCAATACGCTAACTTGCACTGATTTCGAGAAATTACACGCTTTGATAGAAAATGAACAAAAAAATAACGTCAAAAACAAAAACTGTTTTAAAATAGCTATGTTTAAATTACTAAATTAATATAAAATGTTGGCATAAATACAGTTTATGATAAAATCTAGGAATCAACCAATTTCAAAGACAAGAAAACCCACTTATTTAAACAAGTCCAGTATCTGCGATAGCAATACTTTTCCACTCATTTCTTTTGCTTTTATTTGGTCATTACTTTTCCGTTCAATATAAATTATATTTAAACAAGAACACTTTCAAACGTTTTCCAAAAATAGAACATGGCATCCTTCTCAAAATTACACCTTTTATATCTTTTGAAACTAAAACTAATTTCTCAATGATCTTTTAAACAATACTTTCTTTATAAGACTTTTCCCACTAGCGAATCACTTGCTGCCTGCGAATTGTACTGAGTTGGTGAGCAATTCTACTGAGTTGGTACTCTGGTTGTCAGTTCAGTGCTGAAATATATTTCGGTCCTTGCAGACTCTATCTTAATTTGATCTGATTTCACCATTTGTATTTAAAGACCTGAACTGAAAGTGACTGTCGAATGAAAACACAGTCAAGCCCCACTATAATGAATCCTGGATAAATGAACTCTCGGTTATAATGAACTTTTCACATTTTCCCAACTGAACAATTCGACTAATGTTATTTCAATCGCTTAGTACGATGAACTTCTAGCAGCAAGGAGTTCGGATACAGTGAAACAAAATCACCTTTCTTTTAATTTACCTTCAGGACGTGCTTCAGGTATTTCCCAGGAATTTTCCTCCCCAACAAAAACTCTTTGACTTTTTGTCCCTTTTGAGCTTATTTCCTCAAAAATAACAATGATAATTTTTCATGTTATTATTTGTTTTGCAAAAACTGTCAATATTTGTTTCGCGTATAAATTTTGAAACTTTCTGTAGAAGGCATTAAAGCAACATTTGTTACATAAGTAAATTAAATGTTGATAAAATGCAAAATAAATATAAGAAGTATCTATCTACAACAATAAAATAAAAATTACAGCTACGTAACGGAAAAGTGTAATTCATCAGCGCCTTCAAAGTTATGTCCAGTTCCTATAATTCTATTAATTAGTCATCTATTGAATCACCACCGTCACAGTTGTAACACACATAGAGCCAGCATATATCTGGAGAGCAATCTTCATGGGCCCAACCCTTACACTCTTGGCACATTATCCATGCTTCTTTCGAACGGCTATTGGAATAATGTTCTACTCAGAGTAATCAGAAAGGTTGATCATCATCTTTTGCATGAGTACTATATTTCCTTCTCTCTTCTTTTCTTCTTTTCTACTTTTCTTCTTTGTTTGCTTCCGCGTGTTCTTTGATTTAGTGGAAGTAATTTTTTTTACATATTTCTTTGACTTCTTTTACTCTTTTCTTTTCCCCTCATATGACTTTTTCTCCCTCAATAGCCGTCTCTGGAAATAGACTCAAATATTCAGGGGTCAATTTAGCATGTGGCAATTTGTCCCAAAGACAAGATAAGGGACAAGATGCTCCTTCCCGACAATTTATACTAAACATTTTTTTTTATTTGAACTTGCTGCGATTTAATATTCAAAATCAACACAATAAATAACGCATAAAGACTTAAGCTACGACGTGATATAACAAATAATATGTCAATGTGTACCTTAAAGAGTAGAGAATAAATATAGTAAGATTCAAAATATTTAATTACGATGTCGAAAATTGATTTTTTGATGTCAACATCGAAAACAAAATGACAGCCGCTCATCAATCAGGTCCAACAAATAACAATGATGGTGTCCTTAAATCCATGGAGTTAGAAAGAAAGATATAAAATTCCTATGAATGAAACGCTTGAAAATACCATAATGATTTGAAAATTATATCTAAATGTACCTAGTGTTACTAAAGTAGCCGCTATTGTTAGTTGAAACAACAGAAAATCGTAGTATTTAATATATGAATTTCTGATTTTTTTTTTAATTAAGGGTTCCCAAATTATGAATATGGTTAACCAGCATTTTTTCATAGTTGTAGGATAGAGTACAGAATATATAGAGCGAAAATAAATTGAAAGGTAATTATACACTCCCCTCCATAAAATAAGCACGAAATGCAAATTCTCAGATCACGAGCTAACGAATGAATTTTATTGGACGAAACTTGTTGCATACTTCGAGTACAACATGCAAATATAGAAACACGCGAATAATAGCAATTGGTTTCATACCAAATAAGTTAATTAGCTTTTTGGTAAAAGCAGGTGTTTCTTTCTGTGCGTCCTTACTTCTACTACGGACGTTAGAGTAAAAATCCGAAATAGCCATTTCATTCGATATCTCCCAAACAAGGCTTTCAGATGATGACTAGCTATGGACAGGTTAGAATCTAGCTAATCTATTGGAGAAATTGCTGAATTCTTCAAAGTTCACTATTCTGTGATTCCACGCTTATGGACACAATTCCAAAACAGCGGACCAATAAGCAGAAGGCCAGACTCGGGTCGCCCTCGAGATAGAATATTTTCCCATGACCCTACTTTGCCTTATTGCTCAGATGCAACAGGCAAGCAACAGCACTTGCTTTACGTTCTTGTCGCATGGTAAACCCATGAGCCAATATTTTAGGGAATGCGACCTAGAGTCTTCTTATTTATTTTTGAGGGTCAGCCTTTTCGTTCGGCCATCTGCACTCGAAATAGAAAACCAGGATGTCGAAGTTCCTTGTGATCTCGTATTCGAACCGAAAGGGTGTAATGTGCGTCCTTTTCGGAGGGGTCATAGGGATTGCGGCCTGCTTTGAATTAGTGCCCGAAAGAGTATTGGTTTCGCAGGGGCTTGAAAAGGGGCTTTTGTTTCTGGGGGTCTAAAAGCCAATGGCGTTGCTTTGGGGTCAAGGGGTTAAGACCCTGAATCCAATGGGATGTTTGTGTGCGCCTCAGGGGCGTGTTTTAAAATCTTGGAGAGAGAGAGTTTGTCAGTTTTTAAAGAAGGAGCGAGGAGAAGGTTTTGTGTTGTGAGTGAGAAAAGTGATACTCCCCAGCATTGTCCTCAACCATGAGAGGCTGTTTATTCAGCGAAGGCTCGGTGAGTTACTCATTTAAGGGCCTATGCCTGATTTGCATATTTTCTCTCTCTCTCTCCGGATTTAAGGATATTTATAATATTGCATAGGATTGTTTACATTTTATTTAATTACCATCTTTCACATTTTAGTCTATGAGACTACATATACTTTTGTATTTGTTTAATTGCTTATCTAAAATTGGTAGTCATCCCATTTGGAATATGGGAAGTTGTCTTTTAAATATTTTAAATCAAATTCTTGTAAATATTTATATAGTGTAAATAAATTAATGTTTGTTTATACTCACGGCCTTATTCTTTTTCGCGCTCTTACCGGGCGTGTCCTAAAAAGGAAGCTACCTTAGGACAAATAATTTGGTGCCTTAGACCAGGATGAATTTTGTTGGGTTCAGTAACGAAGGAAAATAGATTGGCGCCAACGAACAGGATAAGAATTATGTTTGGTGCATTAACCAAGGAAAATTTTTTTTTGAAAGATGGTAAAAATAAAACAAATAATAAATGTCAATATCTGCAATAATTTTTTCACTAGTAATAAATAAATTTTAATATGAGAAATTTAGAAGAAATTTTAAACATTGAATAAAAGTAGAAACTGGTTCATTTGCCATGAAAATATGTGCTATTTTAATGTTATATTGATAAAATACAAAGATTTAAAATTGGTGAGAGTTATGCGTATATATATTTTTTTTAGTTTATATAATATGTCATTGATTGCATTTTACATGTAAATGGGGAAAGTTTAAGAATTTTTTTGGAATTTAAGAATTTTTGGGGGAAAATGGTAACATCAAGAAATTTTTTGGAAGCGAAATTAGATAGAGGCTATTTTAAGTACAAAAAAAAAAAAAAAAATCTTTTCTTGAGTCTATTTGAAATAATTTAGATAGAATGTTTATTCCAAATTTATGTAGAGATAAAAAGCGGTTTCTTTTTCCCATGGGAATTTATTCAATAACTGGGTTTGGATAATGATTTTATGTATATCGAGAGGAGTTGTGTTTTTGTGAGGCAAACTTTTTGGGTCCACGATATGGTTTGAAAATTTTTGTTGGTATTAATCTCTTTGTATATTTCTTAAATTTTGTGTATGTTTTTGATTATGTATATTCTTTTGGTAGTGTATTTTTGGGACAAATTTTCATTTTTGACATTTTATAATTTTGGTCGCGAAGATTATTTAATTAATACGCATTTGAGTGATTTTTAGTTTTAGAACAAAATTTTTTTTGCTGAAATTAGAAGTAAAGTGAGAGAATAATAAACCTTTTATATGTTAGGGGTACGAGTTTACAAAAATTTTACAAATGGTTCTGAAAATAATATATAGAATGTGAGTAGGTTAGATAATCTTTTTTTTAAAGGCAACAGAATTTTTTTTCAATTTTCCTCTTCTTAAGTTCTAATTTTTGCGGCAAACACTAGGGTCTCCAAAGTTTTCGTACCGGAGGACAGTTTCTTGTTCACACAACACAGATGTTTTCAAAAGGGGGGAAATATTCTTCTGTTTGACCACTAGGTTGAAATTTGATACGTCGCGATGGGGGTTTCTTCCTGACTCCAAAAAGAGTCATTTTCACAGACAACTACACTCTCAGAAATGGTTACAAAGGAAGGAGGAGTGGTTTTAGCAGATATATTTTACGGGAGCTTGGAAGAGATCATGGAGGGGGAAGTAATTTCAAAGAGGGGTGATGACACTTTTACAGTTAGAGAGACTGCCTTTCGTTTGGATAGAGTTACCGGGTGAATAATAGAATGGCGTTGCAGCTGGAGAGAGTTAGTTACATTCTTGGGAATTAAAATACATAACATAATACGTATATTATTGTTCGCTAAAAGGTAATTATAAAAATAATAATAATAATAAATAATGAAAATAAATAGATATTATATTAATTCAATTTGTAACCGAAATGGAAACAAAATTTTAATTACTAAGGAAACTTTTGTTTACAAGGGAATTCTAATATAGTGACAAAGATAACAGACAAAGTACAAACAACAAAGAGTAAATTTTAAAGTTTAATAAACAAATAAATAAATAAATAGGCCTTTTTAACAATGGTGGGTAGGATATATAATTTGACCTTAGGCACATATTTTTCTGCGGGCAGATTTGTGTGATGTTTGGGATTTAGAGTGTATATTTCTATATTTTGAGGATTGAATTAGACTGTTTGGGTGATCAACAAAGGGTTTTTTTCATCCCCTGATGACACATAACGTTGAAAGGATTTATTTAAAAAAAAAAAAGTATTTCATTTTTTTTTTGTATCTCTTAACTGTTATTCAATAATATTTTATCGTCTATAAAGGGTACTTTCCTACATTCACTTATATTTTACTTTTGTTAAAACACACATAATTGAATAAATAATTCGGAATAGATAATATGATATGTTTGTTAGGTTACGACGAGGCTCAAAAGGGAATCAATTTTTGGATACAATAATTTTCTTAAATCGTTACACGTAGTACTGTAAGTGACAGTTTCCGGCATTTTTTCTGAACGCATGGAGATTTTTTTTTGTTAGTTTCTATGGGTAGTCTAGGAAGGAAAGGTGAGATTTGCTAGTTTTTTTTTTCCTTCGGGTATGTTGAACGCTAACAAAGCATTGGAAGATAAAAGGTTATAAAATGTAGTTGTGGGAGAATGCAGTTGGATAATAATATCACTAATTTAGCATTTTTAAGTAGGGTTTCTAAAAAAAAAGAAAAGAAAGGAAAAATATATGGTGTTTTCTCTTGTGATTTGGTTTTATTGTTAGGGTGTTATCTCTTTATCTACATAAATGGTCATGGTTAAATATGTATTTTTGCAGTAAATATTATGCTAGGATATAGTGTGGTTAGAATGATAGGGGTATTTTTCATGATAGATGGAATGGATAAGATATAAAATTGAAGGTGAATGGTATTTCATTTTATAAAAGGGGAAAATTTATATTTTTAATGTGAGGCTAGTGTTTATTTGAGGAAAATAAGGCTTAATGCATAAAGTGGTGAAAGTATTAATAAAAAATGTGATAAAACCCTTTTGTAGAGTAAATAAAGGAAGTGAGGAAATTGGGAATAAGATGATTTTGCTTAATGAAACAAAATATTAGCACTTAGGGTAAATTTTTCCTTTCGAAAGTAAGAAGAGGATTTTCGTTTATCAGGCAAAATTTTGCGAGGTGTGGTTTTATTTTCTGAAAGGTACACGTTTGAGAGATATTTTCGTTTTTTCATACAAACTAGAGAATAAATAGTAGAAAAAAAAGAGTTTTTTTTATGCAGTAAGACACTGTAAAATTGAGATAAAGTCACGTATTAAGCGACGGGTTATACATATGTACATGTAAAATTTTCGAATGGGTTTGAAACTTTCATTTTAAGCAAAAATGTATAATTTTCTGTAACTTGCAATTAATGAGATATTTTAATGTGTTGGATGATTTTGATTTTTTTTCTTTGGATAGAAAATTTTTAGTTTAGATCATGTAATTTAATTATGGAAATTTGTGTGATATTTTATGGTTTTGAATTTTGAATTTCATGGTATATGAATCATGTTATTTAACGTAAAGTGGCCTTTGGCAGTAAAGTTTGTATATGTAAAGAAGTAAAGTTTTTTATAGCTAGGAGAGTAAAATTTTATACTTTTTTTTGCTTGCATGGTTATGCAGTTAGGAAATTTTGCAATTTATTTTAAAATGTTTTGTTCTCGGAGGGAGAGAAGAATAAAGTGCATATTGGCTAGGTCTCTTGGTGGTAACTTTGCCGTCACTAAGGACAGTCTCTCTCTATATATATATATTTTGTATTTTGTATAAAAATTATTAATAATACTGTTGAAGCAGTTTGTACAGCACGAAAACTCCAAGGTGATGCGCACGGAAGGTGCTATATGATATGTTCATTTCAACAATTTTCATCTCGGGTCAGCAGGTGACCGGATGTTGGCACATGCCAACACTATATAAACAATTTTGGATGACTGACTACGGCATTTTAATATGTCGTACAGATCAGCACAGAGTCAATTACTGTGTTGGTTTTCCTCTACGGACGGGGTGCAGAAGATTCCACCGGTGTTTGTTTGTTTTTTTTTCCCTCAAAGGACGGGGTGCAGAAAGTGCACGATACCACACGAAAGAACTATGTCCTGAACTGTGAGGGGTGACTGCGTTCTCTTCAGTACTGATGTTAAAACTGTCACAATACGCACACTGGTCATAAAAATATGTACAAATGTGCTACATAATGGGTAGCATTCCTTGCGTTTATGGAGCATTTTCCAGCAGCCTTTTTTCAGTTTATGCCAAATACAAGGTGTATAAACATTTATAGGCACAGACATTCCTTACGTTACAGGCAATTTACATGTTCCAGTTATATATACTGGGAAAATTTGCCCACGTTCCTAGCAATTTACATGTATCAGACATTGTATACAGAACAGACAATTGCACGTTCCTGTGATTTCGACCGTCTGATTTCTACTGTTTCCGTACAGTTCTACTTTTTTTTTACAAAGCATACATTTCACGTTTCCAGTTTTCTACAGGACAGTTTTCTACAGTTGTCCACGTTCCACTTTTCTACAGTTCCAGATTCCAGTCAATTTACACTGTCAAACAGCGGACTTAGTGTTTCATGTGTGGTTTTCTGTTTACGGAGAGGTAAACCAAAGACACTCTCATCTATACCTTATAAACAGCTACTGTGGTGATAAACTTGCAAATTTGGTGAACAATTTGCAAAACTTTTTGGTGGACAATTTGCAAAAACTGTTGGAGTACAAAAAAACAAACAAACAGTATCAGTGAGAAAAGTAATTTGATTTGAGTGACTTTTACAGCCTAGTGCAACACAAACAACAGACTCCCTGTTTTGGTTGAAGTCAACATTTTGTTTTATATTTTTATTCACCATGATTGTTTTATATTTTTATTTTATTTTATTGTGTCTATATGGACAATTGTGTTTTTATATGCAATATGATGTTTTTCTATGTGTTTGATTATACTATAGGAGGAAACTTCTGTTTTCAGAGGTTGGTTCTTAGGGGCTGGAAGAAAAGCAGAGTGCACTCCAGCACAGTTTGATTTGTCTTTATGATTTTGATTGTAAAATTTTTTGTATTTTGATTTTAAATTTTTAAATATTTGGATTTTCGATGTTTTAATGGGGAAATGGAGGTAATTTTGGAAAGGCGTATTGCGCCCTAGCATATTGTAATTTGCTTAATATTTTTTGATGGTAAAATTTTAAATTTTTAAATTTTTGAAATTTTAATTTTAGGATTTTGGAATTTTTAATGGGGAAATGGAGGTATATTGTCGCATGGTAAACCCATGAGCCAATATTTTAGGGAATGCGACCTAGAGTCTTCTTATTTATTTTTGAGGGTCAGCCTTTTCGTTCGGCCATCTGCACTCGAAATAGAAAACCAGGATGTCGAAGTTCCTTGTGATCTCGTATTCGAACCGAAAGGGTGTAATGTGCGTCCTTTTCGGAGGGGTCATAGGGATTGCGGCCTGCTTTGAATTAGTGCCCGAAAGAGTATTGGTTTCGCAGGGGCTTGAAAAAGGGCTTTTGTTTCTGGGGGTCTAAAAGCCAATGGCGTTGCTTTGGGGTCAAGGGGTTAAGACCCTGAATCCAATGGGATGTTTGTGTGCGCCTCAGGGGCGTGTTTTAAAATCTTGGAGAGAGAGAGTTTGTCAGTTTTTAAAGAAGGAGCGAGGAGAAGGTTTTGTGTTGTGAGTGAGAAAAGTGATACTCCCCAGCATTGTCCTCAACCATGAGAGGCTGTTCATTCAGCGAAGGCTCGGTGAGTTACTCATTTAAGGGCCTATGCCTGATTTGCATATTTTCTCTCTCTCTCTCCGGATTTAAGGATATTTATAATATTGCATAGGATTGTTTACATTTTATTTAATTACCATCTTTCACATTTTAGTCTATGAGACTACATATACTTTTGTATTTGTTTAATTGCTTATCTAAAATTGGTAATCATCCCATTTGGAATATGGGAAGTTGTCTTTTAAATATTTTAAATCAAATTCTTGTAAATATTTATATAGTGTAAATAAATTAATGTTTGTTTATACTCACGGCCTTATTCTTTTTCGCGCTCTTACCGGGCGTGTCCTAAAAAGGAAGCTACCTTAGGACAGTTCTAGCCTCGCTGCATCTACAGATAGGCCTGTATCCGTTACAACCCGCATAAGGGCAAACATAGGGATCAAAGATTTCGTCACAATATCTTTGGCCAATCACAGTACCGTTGAGGAAGAAATGGAGGGCAGAACGTCTACTGAAGGAAATACCAGCTCATACAAGGATACCACCACACCAGCAGAAAATGAGTGGCGCTGGACGATATTAATCGCTTGATACCGTGTACAAGCATCTCTCGACACAAATATCCGCCGATCGTCTGACTGCAAAGTGAATCTGGACTCATCGATGAATTGGCCATCACTTCTCCAATCGTCTATGGTCCAACTGGCATGTTCATGACACCATTGAAGATGAGATGCTCTGTGCCTCGCAGACAATGGAACACAAATGGTTGGCCTCCACGCATAAAAGCCATGTGCCGGAAATCTATTTCTCACAGTTGTAATGGGTAGCTGCAGCGAGGCTAGAACGTAAAGCAGATGCTGTTGCTTGCCTGTTACGTCTGACCAATAACGCTAAGTAGCGTTCATTGGAAAATGTTGTAACTCGAAGGCGACTCGAGCCTGGACTTCTGCTTATTGTTCCTCTGTTTTGGAATTGGGTCCATAAGCGTGAAATCCCAGAATGGTGGATTCTGAAGAATTCAGCAACTTCTCCAATAGATTGGCCAGATTCTAACCTGTCCTCGCTCATCATTACTGAACATCATCTAAATGTCTTCTTTGGTACATATCGAATGAAATGGCTATTTCAGATTTTCACCCTAACTTCCGTAGTAGAAGTAGGACGCACAGAAAGAAACACCTGCTTTTACCAAGACGCTGATTTGCGTATTTGGTACGGAGTCAATTGCTATTATGCACGTGTTTCTATATTTGTATATTGTACTCGAAGTATACTGCAAGTTTCGACCAATAAAATTCACTCGTTAGCTCGTGATCTGAGAATTTGCATTTCGTACTTATTTTTTGGAAGGAAGTGCAATTTTAAATATGTAGGAATATTCTTTATTGCTCCAGTTCTACTTTGCATTGCACTAATAATTTATTTTTACAAATTTTAAATAAATATTTTAGGCCTTTCGCCATATAAATGCCTACAATGCAGGACTACTTATCCACCTGAATTATTGTCACAACCGATATTGGCGTTTTCTTAATATGAAATTTTAACTCCTTACTTTTACCTCCATGCTTAAATCACAGGGAGAACTACTGTTTACACCCTCTAGCGCCCATAAATTAACGTTGCGACTACAAATAAATGGGACAACTAGCTTTCTTTTGCCCTACATCATTGATGCAAACATAAGAAAATATTCTTACGTCTGTTTCAAGGAAATACAAGAATTTTTATCCAGTAAACATCCATTAAATATTTTATACTATGTGGAAGTGTGCTATTTGAATCCCCAGAGATATACAAAATGATCGTAAACAGTGCTATAAAAGGATCTTGATATGATCAGTATCAACTTGCAGACGTCTTCCAAAAAATCGATTCTTATACACAGTGGAATTTTTAAGGTAAAAAAGAAACTAGAATGCCAGATAAATGTTGGCCGACTTTCATTACCGAAAATACTTATTATTGAACAACTGAATAGTTTCTATTTTTTTTTCAACCCATAAAACAATTCGAAAAAAGTTATTTGTTTAAGAATCAAGATATGGATGTTAAAGCCCATTCTAAGAAAATTCTTTCACGGTTAAAAGTCCCAAATTTGTTGTCTAACCAATACAAAGAGAACTTCCTTACAAAGAGAACTTGTGAAAAAGAAATTTACATTTTATAGAGTGTTCCTAGGATAAAACTTAAGTACCCACGATATATGAAAAGTTTTATAATGAAAAGTCTATAAGTGACGCGTCAGATCTGCTTATCGGAAATTGACCATACTCGATCGAATAAACATGATCCAGCCCTCCTAGTGGAGAATTTAAAAAGTTGTTCAGATAACGAACTATACAGCAAAATGAGGTAGAATATAAATATCAATTACAAAGATGCAAAGCATTGTCTAATAAGTAGGACTCGACAATAAAACTGTTGCATAAGGCATTTATTTAGCACAATCGGCTTTTTCATACCAGAATCCAGTTCTTTTTTACAAATTTTACAAGAAATATTTCGAAAAATCGATATCGTGTATCCAAATGATTACAACTATAGCGTGTTTTTCCTTCACTTTAAAGGGCTTGAAAAAAATATTTCGATTGATATTTACTTGGCAATGCACTCCCAAAATTGGGGAGAGTAACTTGCTCCCTAAGAGGTGGGCTAATGACGTCACGAAAAAAAAGTTTGTATCGAGGCTATTTTTTACAACAATGATTGAAACTATTAAATCTCGTGATCATTGAGCCATAAATAAACCCTTTTATGCATGATAATATCAAATTTTACATAGTATGAGAAATTCACATAGTATGAAATATAGTATGAGAAAGCAAAAATTGGTACAATAACAAAACACTTGCATGCATGCACAGAAATCTAGTGTAGATTCTGTTTAAAATGTCGCCCGTGAAACCGAAATAGACGAATAAAGCCAATTTGAGAGTTGCAGTGCATTGTCTAATTGGTGGAAGTTGACACAAGTAACGAATGGAACGCGAATACGGAAGACAATAAGTTCCTGTAGAAAAGTTATATCATTAAGGCCTTCTCTAGCATGGTAACACCTTCAATGCATGTCAAAGAAAGCGAGAATATCCTTTCTGGAATTTAAGTGTGCATTGTCTCTGAAGGAAGACATTTTAAACAGGCTCTGCCTCAGATTTCCATTCGCGTAAATATCGTTTATAGTATCATTCCTTAATATAACAGCAATTCGTTAATAACTCTATTGTGTCAATAGGGCCTGATTATCATACGGACCAGCGGGGCCGCTTCCCTGGACCCCAAAATGTAAAGAGCTACATAAATTTTTTATGTGATAGAAAATTTAAGCACCAATATTTTCCAAAGACTTTATAATTAATTTAAAACTGGTAAAATTAGTTTTTAGTTTAAAATATAAAATATGTTAATAATTTTAAGTATTATATTTGCATCTTTTAAAGCCTTAATATATTTCATTGGAATAAAAAGTTTTAAAGTTTTCAACATGTACAAAAGGACCTTCAGGGCTATGATCCTGACCCTTCAAAATTGTTAAGTGTTGATGTTTTGCATGGGGGCCCGGATGAGTGCATTGGGGCCCGGAATTAACAACAGCCCTAGGCCCCAGTTTGGCTTGATCAGGTCTTGTGTGTCAAATAAACACCTTCTGTAACAGTTTTATTTTTGATTCCTTCTAATCTGCCAACGTTCTACAACTCTATAAACTTTTTGTCTATATCGCTTTGTTGCTGAATTCATTATCCTAACTATTTTCAATTATCCGTTAGGGAAGCTGAAATTTGTTTTATTCGACCGGCATGGTCTCTTTACTATGGATAAATCTAAAGTGTACACTCATAGACCTTTAGTTACAAAATTATTGGGTGTTTAACGACTTTCTTGGTAACCCTATATCTCAGGGATATGTCCCCTTTCTCGGGACATACCCCTTCATATATATGTCTCAATTAATAAGTCTAATTTCCCCAAATTTGCTGACTTTTAAATACTCAGAAGGCTCTGGAATTTGACCCTGGCTGGTCTTCATAGAACCAGAAGCCTGTAAGATATAGGTATCTCAATCCGACATCTCAATCAACTAAATCTAAAATGTCAGAAACTATAGCACTCACCTTGACACTGGATATACCGCAATCTACGATTACTGTCTGGGTCGGACAAGGGGAAAGCTTAACTACGGGTTGTCACTTCGAACGTTCACCGATTTCCTCCAGGCCGTAAAAGTCACATGACGAGATCTTCTCCATCCGTCATCCCAGAAGTTCCGTAATTGGTGAAATTGGTAGTCTTCAGATGTATGGGAATTATTGATATGCTCCAATGATAAGGTGTTTATAACATTTGCTTACAGCAACAGGGCAGTGTTCATAGACCAGCATTTGAGATCAACGAGAAACCGTAAGATGTATCGGCAAGTAAATGAGTTTTAATTGAATTATTTCTGAGAAATAAACCTGTAATTATGATTAATCATAGTCTGTCCTATATACACTGACATCTCATTTCAGATTTTTAAGAAAGACATGTACTTCTCGGAGCATGGCCTCAATAAAATTCAGAACTCTAAATCCTTATTTGGATTGGTAGAATTTGATTTCTAACTTAATTGGTTTCATTATACATATATATATATATATATATATATATATATATATATATATAATAAAGATGACATAAATTAAAATTTGAAGAGAAATAGTGATGCATCCATAACAAACAGTAGAATTCTATTACTAACCAGAAATATAGATTGTCAGTCATATATCAGAAAAATCAGGAAATCACAAATAATATAAAATATCAATCAAAAGAAAAACTAGTATGTATAAACAATGGAATGAAGTTGATGTATTAGTAAAATCTTCAGGGGGCATCTACCATACACCAACCTCATAGTAGAACATTTCATGTAATGGTGTCTTACTGTGAACAAAAGACCATTTGATACCCCTATGTGCCGCATTTAAAACAGATTGAGAAAATTAAAAAACTAAAAGAAAAGAAAAAGAATTTGAAAAATAATTGACTCACACGTATTGATAGGCCTAAACCAGCACTACATGTGAAGTGAATGTTGCAAAGAAAGTATTGCCAGGCCAAATCTGGACGCGTCCATGAACAGGACGTTGCACCAATCTGAGACAGTCCAATTGACATGTTGACGACACCACTTTAATCTTGCCCTTATGACTTGGACAGTTAGTGGAACACAAAAACGTGGTACTCGGGAGTACAGTCCCTTCACGTGAAGCCTTCGGTGTACAGTACTGGGAGATACTGTCTTGCAAAGTGCGGCTGCAACCATGGATGATGGATGTAACAGTTGTGGAGGTCGCTCGCCGATTCCGCTTGGCTACTATAGCAATATACCGATCATCAAAAGGGGTGGTAACCCTTGTACGACCGGACACAGGTCTCCGGACAACTGTTTGATTTGTTTGGAATCGTTTCCATAATCGAGAAATTACCGAATGATCAACGCCAAAAAAAAATAGCGACATCTTTGATTCACTGTCAATGCTGCTTCAATGTATCTGACAGCACGCCAGCACACACAGTCTGTCATTCGTCTTCTTTCAGCCATAGAAACATGAATATCATCAAAAATAATCCTACAAAAGTTAGAAACACTTCGTATCAACATTTAAATGGACCTCTTCAAACCCTTCAGAATGCTGGCGTGTTCAACGACTGCTTAATTAGCATATATCCGGATAGTCAATAGTGATTGGCCCTAACATACCATATTTACATACTGCCATCAGTGCCATCTACATCTGCAGCGATTTTCAGCTACTCAAATTCAAATATGCTTTCGAAAAATGAAAATTTGCATTGCGTGCTTAACTTTTGGAAGTGAGTGTATAAGCCAGCACTCACTGTCTGTCATTCGTCTTCTTTCAGCCATAGAAACATGAATATCATCAAAAGTAATCCTACAAAAGTTAGAAACACTTCGTATCAACATTTAAATGGACCTCTTCAAACCCTTCAGAATGCTGACGTGTTCAACGACTGCTTAATTAGCATATATCCGGATAGTCAATCGTGATTGGCCCTAACATACCATATTTACATACTGCCATCAGTGCCATCTACATCTGCAGCGATTTTCAGCTACTCAAATTCAAATATGTTTTCGAAAAATGAAAATTTGCATTGCGTGCTTAACTTTTGGAAGTGAGTGTATAACCATAAGTAGCAGTAAATTAAAAATAATAAAGGGGAAATGTTAAATGGGGAGTGATTATAATTCTGTAGAGTATTAGCCTTACTTTGAGTTACCCTAAACTTATTAAGGAAATGTAAGGGAACGTAAACATAAAATGGATAAAAGTAATAGTTAATAGTTTGAATAAGGTTTTTTATATGTAATTGATAACAAAAATTTTATCGGATACTTTAAAAATTCGATACACTGGATTTTTATTGATGTTACGAAAAATTTGAACCGAATGACAATATGTGAAAGGTAATAATTTATTGGTATTAAAATTAAAATGATTTTTTTTATCATATAAATTATAAATTGTTTTATTAGAAGAATCAAGACATAGATTTAAATTCAAGAAGTTAACCTTAGCAATAATAGTAGGTTCATTATTCAACAGTTCCAGATTATCCGGATAGAATTCGGTATTGATATTATTTAGATCTGTTTTAACTATTAGATCAGATTATCTACGTAACGATATATTTGTAAATCAGTTGATGTAAATATACATTCATATTGATAAAGATATAAATTCGCCAAAATACTACTACTACAACCACCTTGGGGGACACCTGAATCTTGTAAATATAATTGATTTCCTTAAAAAATATAGTTATTAAATAATAGTAAGTGAAAAAGTTTAGGAAAATATTTTATTTAAATGTGGTCGGTATGTTTGGTAACATATGCATTATACAGAGATTAAATGATATTCTAAAGATCTTGAATATTAATATTACTAAAGAGATCTTTAAAATCAAAGGTTTAGAAGCCAAATATTTTGTCAATTAAATGCAATTTGTCAATTAATTCTCGACTATTATCTAGAATAATATAATTAGATTGAGAACATCGAAGGCTGCCATTTAGTTCTTTCAAGCAATTGAGTAATACTTTACTAGCTGAAGTAAAATAAGTATTATGTCCACTTGTGACAGTTCTAAATTTGATGGGATTTTTATGAAATTTAGGTATTAATACTATATACGGAAATTGGCAAAATTTGGAGTGTAATTGCAAATCCCCATAAATATTAATAATTTTTAGTTTGATACTATTAAGTGCATGTGAGCCTATTTTGAAAATTTCAGTATTCTTTAAATAGTCGATAAAAATTGAATATAAAATTCTTTACAAATAATTACATAATTGTTAAAAGTTTTATCTACATAAGTGATAACAAAAGATTTTTGTAAAATTTTAATAACGGTTTATAATATACCAAAATTATATAATGTATTGGAAAATTTTATGCTATTTAATAGTATTTTTATGGCTTTTAAGATATGATATTTCCACATGTCCAGCTTTATATGGCTGTGAACAAGCTATTTTACAAACTAGTAGCCTGAATTTTGTACCGTACATATGTCATAGCTGCTTTTAAAGATTGATCTTGAACTATATTTAAATCTCCAGTGACTATATATCCTAGCGTTGCGTTAATATAATTTTCAAAATTAACGTCCCTACACACACACTTATTTATAATAGTATCTGTTTCATTGTCAAATGAGAATGCTTTTGAAACATCATTATAATTACATATTAACCTACCTAATGGTTTGTTATATTTGAATGTTTTTACAACTTTTAAGTCATTGATTGGCAGTTGATAGTGATGTGTATTAAATAATTCATTAAAATTAAGAGAATTATAAATGAACAATAAGAATTTATATATATATATAATAGTAGTTTGAAAATCCAATAAACGAAAAGTAAGAAGCAGCAACACGATAAGCCTAACTTTCTAAAACACCCACAGAATAAAATATAAATTCGCAGATTCCAGGTGCGCAATTCCACCAGGATAATGCTCTACCGCACACGGCTCGGGTCGAGCAGGGTTGTCTGAGTTATGTCCAGACACGTCCATGTCCTGCCGCTTCCCAGACCTATCCCCTATCGAGCATGTGTGGCACCAGTTTTTAACGCCATCTGCCTCGTTGCCTTAATCTTCGGGATTTGGAACGCAACGTCCAACAGGTGTGGACTCGTCTGCCGCAGGAAAATATCAGACGTCTGTTCGACACCATGCCGGACCGTATTGCTGCTTGTATCGCAGCACGAAGCCGTGCTACGCGCTATTGAGAATGACCGGACTGTGTACCATAGCTCCCTCTGTACGTGTTCTGCTACGCTGTTTTTGTGATCATGTATATCATTCATACGTATCTTTCCATCAATAAAATTTCAGGCCCATCCTATGCTTCCTTCTTGGTGCGCAACTTTCATTGTCCGTGAATGTGTGTGCGTGTGTATATATATATTTGTTACTTTAATGGTTCATCAAACTATACATAATACTCTATACAAAACAACTCATTTATGTTTTTCAAAAATTAAGAAAAAATTCTTAGCTTTTGAAATTGAAAATATTAATCTTGGTTTTATCAAATTATATCTAAAGCATACTAATGCTGAAATACTAAAGAGTAAAATAATAATAAAACTAAAAAAACATGAATAATAATGGAAAGAAATAATGAAGGCAGCATGTAATTAAGGTATTACCACCTATGCACAAGTATGTAATAGGCTTGAATTACTTTCCAATTTTTGAAAAAATATCTTTATTTCTCTTCATTATTATTCATGATTTTTTCATATAGTTCATTGGGGTGTAAAATAACCTTTTTGTTCCTTGTAACAAGATTATTTAATGAAATGAACTATTCTTAGAAGACACATGTTTTGCATACACCTCATGAACATTTTATAATTTTATTGCCTTCTATCCAATGTTATCCATTCTATTTTAATTAGTATTATTTCCTATGGATTGTTGCTCTATTTACCCAAACTATTTGAACTACCCAAACTATTTCACTGGCATTTCAATGAATTCTTAATCTAATACTCATTAAGAGTATTTTAATTAGTAACAGGTGATATACAAGGTCTCTTCAAGTTCCAATTTAATTTTTTTTTGATAAATTATTAATTTCATCTTATTTATATACTGCATTTAGCGCAATAAATAGGTGAATTTTAATGTACAGTTATGTTACTGAAGATAATGTTTTGTTATTCTAACATGTAACACATGAAGCGGCAAATCACTTTGTTGTTGTTGTTGTTGTCGTATCTCTAACATTACATTTAAGGAAGAATGTGTGCACTGCTTCTGTTTAGTCTAATGACCCGGGGCACCCGAAGGTAGAAGTCTGACTTTTGCCCCAAATAAGACATTACAACATCCATGCCCGCAGGCGGGACTCGAACCCGCAATCTGGCAGCCGAGCCGTCACGAGGAAACGCCTGCCTCTTTGACCGCTCGGCCACCACATCGGCAAACCACTTTGTTTGTAAGTCAATGTAGAGTTCTTTTTTGTTTTTTGCCGCAGTATTAATAATTTCGCGCATCATATGCGGTTTTACCCCTGAACTCCAACAGAGTGCGATATTTGGTATAATAAGTTGAAATAAGCATACTTAAAATGCTTTTCCAAGGTCATTTTATAAAGAAAAATATCTAGAAACATATCATGTACATTGCAAGAAATCATTAAAGGTATTTGATTTTAACAGGAAGGAAAACTCAAATATATATATATATATATATATATATATATATATATTTATTTGTAACAGATATGCTAGAGATGGGGTTTTTTGTACATACAGTAGTTTATGCATAGTTTTCGATTAAAATCTTTCATTATATATATATATATATATATATATATATATATATATATATATATATATATATATATATATATATATATAAACTTTAAAACTTTTAAACTAATGTTTGGAATAATATTACCAATAAGGCAATGTATACCAGTTAAACAATCAAAGAGTATGCGCATTTTGGTACTGTTCTTTCTTTCATTGCATTTTATATATATATATATATATATATATATATATAATAAAGCTAATTTAGAATATGAATAGCATACCCTAGTTCAATAACATTAAAGAGGTGAAATATTATCCATAAAAGAGGATTTGAAATAAAATATCTAACAAAAGAAAACCAAAGATACCAGATAATTTAAATTGATCTTAATTTTAAACTAAAATGTGATTTAATTAATAATATATGGGAATAAATTAACGGTTTACATGAATGATACAAACGTACTAAGCACGTACTACAAAAAAATGGCAAAAGCTGGAGGCCCAAACTATTAGAATGACAAAATTTTGAGGAAAAGATGTAAATTAAATATGAAATTGGATATAAAATTGGATAGACCCTCTGTAGATGCAGCTTTTCAAGGATCTTTTACATCCACTGAGGTTCTAAATGTGTTTCGCACAACAATGCAACCACGTGGTTGAAACATCATCAAAAGATCCGACACATTATAAAACAGACATACAAATGAAAATAATAAGAGACAAATGGAAAGGTGTGGATGACAGTACCAAAACCAGATATGACCATGTTTTACATATCAATTAACTAGGACGTAAATAGAAATCAAATATATAAATATATATATTTGAGTTTTTCTTCCTGTTAAAATTATAATATATTTAATGGCCTTGCAATGTACATAATATGTTTCTAGATATTTTTCTTTATAAAATAACCTTGTAAAACGCACACTAAGTATGCTTAATACAACTTAGTAATAAACCAAATATCGCAACACGCTCTGCTTGAGTTAGCGGTAAAAACGTTTATGACGCGCGAAAGAATTAATACACTGCTTTAAGAAATAACTACATTGACTCATAAACAGTACAAAAGTAGTTTGCCGCTCTATGTATCAAAAGGTGCAACATAGTTTAATTCACTCGATCACTTCAAGGTTCCAGTTAATGATAAGTGTGTAATCTCGTCATTCCAGTAACTCGCTGCGTTTCGAGGTGATATTTGGCACTGTATCATTGCGTCGATGCGCTAAATTTGCATTGAAACTTCCGTTGGATAATGAGTGTTTGATGAGATCTCATTAAAATTTATTTCACTACGACACATTTATAAAGAACATTCTTTTGATTTCTTCATATCGTCCTTTGATAAGTTTTAAATTTATATACAAATGAAAATGAGTTAGGCGCTCGGTATTAGACATGGCCGGTATTCACGGTAAGGTATTTCCCATAGCCGGAGTTCTGTCACTGGTAACAAATCCGGGCGCCATCAAGGATGCCCGAGTTTGATCCCTGTTTTAGCCGCATGTTGTTTTAAACTCCAAAAATATTTTAAACTCCATAATTGGCGTCCGAAATAAATTATAGTTTTAGAGCGGCCGTAGGAAAGTGTGGCAAACTATATCAATGGAGAATGATGTAAAATACTTTAAGTAGCATAAGCGTAATTAAAAGTAAGAATATAATTTTTTTTTTCTGAAAAGATTTCTCGATTCCATTGGATTGACATTTTATATCAAAGATAGAAATGTGTAAACTTTTTGTTTAAGTGGAAAATAACAATGAAAACTAATGATCTAATATCAAATGTCGTTAGGTAGTAAGCCTGTCGTATGTTTTTAAACTCCATGTATACTAGAAGAACATTGTACATTCAAGATATAGTAGAAGTTCAGATAATATGAAATATCTTTGCTTCTTTTTAACACTTTACAACAAAGTTGAAAAGTGTTTATGACTTTGTTCATTCTGTCTGTCTGTCCGTTAGCACGATAACTGCCCTAAAAATGACTTAATAAAAATGAAATTTTAGTATGTTGTTCAGACGGTCTGTAGGACCTGTGGGAATATAAATGAATAATATTACCCAATTAGTTTTGGATTGAACCCGGGTTGAAAAAATTAAATACATTGAGCCCTATGGGACCTAATTTGTCAAACATTTTTTAAGCGGATTTAAAATTCACAAATTGCTTTCGAAAATTTCAGGAAATATTCAAATTGTTCCATAAAATATATAAAAAAAAATTCAGCGATATATATTCAGTAGTTTTTTAAATAAAAATTAAAATAATAATTACACCTCTCATATGAAACGATCACGTGGCCATGATATGAAAAGATCACATGACCCACTTCAAAATGATATATGGCATCCATCTTGTTTCAAAATCGTGATTTTTTAAGTTCTTTTTAATTCATATTGAGTGTTGTATACGTCCTAAAACTACTTTATTTTTTGCTTAAATTCTGTGCATCTACATTCTGAAACTACGCAAATACAATATATTTGAGTTTAAATGTTGTTGTTGTTGTTGTCGTGTCCCTAACATTACATTTGAGTTTAAATGATTATCTAAATTTGATTATTTCTACAACGAAACCTATTTTTCACTTATGTAAAATGTAAACAGCAAAATATGTAGAATGAGTTGTATTAGAATTGCTGTATTTCTTTAACACAAAATAATTTAGTCCATGAAGTCTGCATGGCTGATATGAATGAAATATTAATTGATTTTATAAAGAGAAGGACGATTTTTTTCGATGAAGTTTTAAGCATAAAGTTTGATTACTTGTAGCTCCATGGTCTCAATTTTTAAATAAAATAAATTATTATAGTATTGTGATGAATGAAATGAATGGGAGAAAGTTATGAATGAAATGCTGTTTTTACAGAGATATCCAGGCGTGTTATTTTTTCTATGACGTCATTTGAATTAATTTCAGTTGTTTTCGATGAAGTTTTCAAATATAATAAATTATCGTAGTATTATAATAATTCTAAAATTATTACCGAGGAATGTATCGCATTTTAGAGATATTTAAACAAGGCAATTCATATTTCAATGCCGTCATTTGAATGAAGTCCAATTATTTCAATGAAGGTTTAAGTTTTCAAATATAATAAATTAAAGTAGTATTGTGATAAGTTTTAAAATATTACCGAGGAATGTATTGCATTTTCGACTTTTTTAAATAAAATTGCATTGAAGTTGGAAAATGTTTCATAATCAATGCTTTAAGCATGATTGATCTTTCTTGTTTGTATAATGTTATTATCGATACTATTAAAACTGTTTCTAAATACTCACAAAATACTGTGAAGACAGCCTTGCTTGGTTCTAGCTATACTGAGCTTTACTGTATAAGAATGCTGTCCTCTGAGAATAATTGTAGGTAAGGTATTAAAGTTTTATATAACTTGTAGGTTATTACAGTACTGTACATGAAGTTGAGCCAACTTCATGATAAAGTAAGTTATTCAAATATTGTAATTCGGATGTATCGTTTTTAGCACTTTACAACATAGTTGAAAAGTGTTTATGATTTTGTTCATTCTGTCTGTCTATCTGTCTGTCCGTTAGCACGATAAATGCTGTAAAAATGACTTTATAAAAATGAAATTTTAGTACGTTGTTCAGACGGTCTGTGGGACCTATGGGAATATAAAAGAAAAATAACACCCAATTAGTTTTGGACTAAACCGGGGTTAAAAAAATGAAATACATTGAACCCTATGGGACCTAATTTTTCAAACATTTTTTAAGCGAATTTAAAATTCACAAATTCCTTCGAAAGTTTTAGGAAATATTCAAATTATCCCATAAAAAATATGAAAAAAATTTCAGCAAAATATATTTGGTAATTTTTTAAATAAAAATTAAAATAATAATTACACCCATATTATATGAAGAGATCACGTGACTCACTTCAAAATAAAATATGGCATCCATCTTGTGTCAAAATAGTGATTTTTAAAGTTCTTTTTAATTTATATTTAGTATTAAATCCTTCCTAAAACCACTTTATTTTTGCTTAATTTCTGTGCATCTATAATTTGAATCAACGCAATTACAATATATTTGAGTTTAAATGATCAATGCCATCCATCCTGTGTCAAAATCGTGATTTTTAAAGTTCTTTTTAATTTATATTTAGTGTTGTATACGTCCTAAAACCGCTTTATTTTTGCTTAAATTCTGTGGATCTACATTCTGAAACAACGCAATTATAATACATTTGAGTTTAAATGATCATCAAACTTTGATTATTTCTACAAAGAAGCCTAATTTTCACTTATGGAGAATGTAAACGCCAAAAGATGTAGGATGAGTTATAATATAAGAATTGCTGAATTTCTTTAAAGCAAAATTAGTTATCTCTGGAGTCTGTAATATAGCTGATATGAACGAAATGTTCATTGATTTTATATAGAGATGCAGACGATTTTTTTTATGAAGTTTTAAGCTTAGAGTTAAATTACTTGTACCTCCATGGTTTTAAGTTTTTAAATAAAGTAAATTATTGTAGTATTGTGATGAATGAAATTAATGGAAAAAGTTAATGAATGAAATGCTGCTTTTATATAGAGAGTCAGGCGATTTATATTTCGATGACTCCATTTGAATAAATTTCATTTGTTTTCGATGAAGTTTTAAAATATAATAAATTATTGTAGTATTGTGATAATTTTAAAAAATATTACGGCTGAATGTATCGCATTTTAGAGATGTTTAAATCAGGCTATTTATATTTCAATGACGTCATTTGAATAACGTGCATTTTTTTCAATGAAGTTTTAAGTTTTCAAATATAATAAATTAATGTAGTATTGTGATAATTTTAAACATATTGCCACTAGATGTATCGCATTTTAGAGATGTTTAAATAAAATTGCATTGCAGTTGGAAAGTGTTTCATAATCAATGCTTTATGCATGATTGATCTTTCTTGTTTTGTTTTTTTACTTTTATGCAACATCGTTTAGGGGGCGCGGTAGCCCATTGGTTAGCGCGCTGGAGTTGCACTCGGTAGGCCCGGGTTCGATTCCAGCCACTGCCAAAACTGCCGCCGTGTTCATGCGGAGTACGATCACGTTAAACATGTGGGTCCGAAAGTCCTTCCGAGAGGTTGGTGGTAGGGGAAGGAGGGTACGGTCCCTGTGGATGCCTCCCCCACTGGGTTCCGGTCTAAATTGGGTGGCACTTCCCGACCGTCCAAACAGTTACCTTACACCTTTCTGGTAGGTCGGACGGTCTGGGTTTCAACAACAACAACATCGTTTAGATGTATTTTGGCTCCAATATAGGTAAGGTGTTTTAAAACAAAAAATAATTATATATTATAATATATATATATATATATATATATATATATATATATATATATATATATATATATATATATATATATATATATATATATATATATATATATATATATATATATATATATATATATATATATATATATATATACATATATAATATATATATATATATATATATATATATATATTTATATATATATATATATATATATATATATAATATATATATATATGGGGGGGAGGTTGTTTTGTACAGCTTGAAAACTGGTAGTCCTCCTCTGGATCACTCCCTATGTCGTAGAGGTACCAACGCTGGGAGCTGAAACTACAAATATTTTATATATACAAGGAGGTAAAAGATCTATGACTCTGAAACATAGGGCTCAAGATTCAAGGTGATTGTCTAATCCTCATCTCAGACGGTCTTAGCGAGCTGCTTGTGTTTGATTTTCGTTGTTATACAAGCAGTACAGTTTCCTTTAGAAATTTCTCCATGAAAGTAATCCACCCTGTGGTAGCATGGTCGTATATAGCCTGTTAAAATCTCCTTTCCTTCTTTGAGACACGGAATTTCTATCGCAAAGGAAAAGATAATAGATCAATATCAATAGATCAAATCATGCAATGAATCTGATGCAAGAGAAAAAAATATATATAAACCAAAATATATAGCAATCTTGAATATCCTAAAGATAATATTTATGAATGGAGCATTTACCCCCAATCACCGCTATTATCCTAAAAGAATATTTGAACAATGCTAATATGCAATCTTTTCGATCGTCGCTACGATGACTATTATTTCAGCGAGTTTGTTCCTTTACATTACAACATTCTGGAATGCATAACAGACTGTGGTGCAAGTGTGGACTGCGATCGAAAAAATCCTCTGAAAAATATCCATATCTTCTAATATACTTTCCGGCGCGTTTTAGGTCTAAAGGGAGTGTTATTGCTGAAGGCTTTATTGCTGGAAAACCCTGTCTGAGACACCTGAGAGAAATGACAAATGAGGGGAACCGGTTCTTGCCCTTTCTGGTTCATCCCTCTCAACCAAAAACGTCTTTCACAATTGACTCTTTCAATCACTAAGATAAATGAGCTACCGCTGCCACGTGGGATAGCTTCCCTTGCCATGATTCCTGTCTTAAAATATCGAGAAAAATGTTCGGAATGCGTAGCTCATTTTTCTGCTCGTTTTAAGAGTTTAAATCGAAATAGCAAACATAAAAATGCAAGGAAAACAAAGAAATCTTTAACCTGGATACATAAAAGCAGAGATTTGTCTTCCATTCAAAAACAAATTGTTTTCATGGATATACCCAGAGTTTATTAAAGCCCGGATAGCTTAATTTATAAAGAAATTGTCTGAAGCTGTTTTAGGTTCGAGTCCCACTCTGATTCTGGTCCCCAAACATCGTTGTTAGATATGGCATGTAGTAACAACTTTTTGGAGTCAGTGGACAAGATTGCGTAATTTTTAACTCATGATGTGCCAGATTCTATTTTATGTCTAAATTAATATTTATATACAATTTAACCTTGACTTAAGGAATACGCATGCAATGAACTTATTTTAAACGAAATCAGTGATTTTACGGAATATATGAAATATGGAAAGTATCGGTAAATTTTCAACACCAAAACCCCGTTAATACCTTACCATGAATTATCAACTAATCAAGTATTATTAATGATTAATAATCTGATTAATTAATAACATATAATAATAAAAGAAAATGTCTCTCTGTGTCGTTTGTAGCTGAAAATATAATCCTTCGTCCCACATTCTAAGCAGGTGCAGTACGACCTTTGATACTCCGCCCCTTGTTCGCTACCGCTCTTCAATATTCCGCCGGTCTCCCATCACGAGCTTTTTCATGTGTAAATGTGTAACTTTCAGTTACATACTTACAATAATAAGACAATTAAAATCTAACGATAACGAATGCCAACGATAACGAAAGTTTCAACGATAGTTTCAGCATTCAACAATGAAAGTTTAATCATTTAAATATTACTTGGTTTCAAATGGCAACAGCGTTTTCTACAATAATGCGATTTTAGAGATTAGAAAATAAAACTTTCACAAAATAATAAAATGCTCACGATAACATTACATAAATAATAGGAATTTAAATCCATTTTACCGAAATTGGAGACGGGGCATGGAACAGTATCGTAAATCATCATGCAAAGCAGCGTATCATTTGATGCCATATGTTCCGTGCCACCTTGGCAGCGGCGAGTACTGCAGCTAGCTTTTTACTTTTTTTATATTCCGGCAAAATTTTGCCAAGTGTTACGGATGGGAAAATAGTTATTCCTATAGTAGATTCTTATATTCTTCCCAAGATATTGAATTTTCATCAATTAGTTCATTTCATCATTTTCATTAATTCAGCGTCATGTTTATCAATTTTGCGGCATTTATGTCAATTTGGCAGTTTAAAGAAAACTCGTCAAGTTGACGATATTTCGCTAAATTCGTCGTCAAAGTTTCGCCAATCGTTAATCAAAATAAGTTATTCTTATAGCAGATAAATGACTAATGGCGTCCAAAAACAAAACTATTACCCAAAGTATATTCTCTCGTAAATAGAACGAGCTAGATTCACGAGAATGGTGTTAAAAAAATTATCGCATAATACTACAATTGAAAGATGAAAGTAATTTACAATAGCTAATACTTTTTATTAATTTTATATGATTTTTTGATACATTTATTTTTAAAATGTGCAATATCTCGAGAACGGTTTATGCTAGCGTTCTAAAATGTATGTCAATCGTTTTCTCATAAAAAATTGCATAAGAAATGATTATTTTCGTAACTTTACTGAACGTTTTAATTTTTTGATGATTTTTTCAAAATTTCATTCGAAAATTTGAGGGTGTTCTGAACATTCAATTGCGTTTAAAAACAATAGGCTTCCCGTAGTCACGGATTGTAATTTTTGTACCAAATTTCGTTTGAATTTCTCCGTTTGTTCGAGAGATATCGTCTCCACAGATTCACTGGCAGACACACACACAGACATCACATCAAAAACGTTCGATTTGTGTTCAGGGATGCTTGAAACGTGCTCTCCCGTCAAAAACTTGAATTTGAATCTTCGACCCCGTCACAATACTTTCCTTATATATTATACTATGTATATAAGGAAAATAATAAAGCGCACCATTATATAACAAGAAAGATCAATCATGCTTAAAGCATTGATTATGAAACACTTTCCAACTTCAATGCAATTTTATTTAAAAAAGTCGAAAATGCAATACATTCCTCGGTAATATTTTAAAACTTATCACGATACTACATTGATTTATTATATTTGAAAACTTAAACCTTCATTGAAAAAAATGAACTTCATTCAAAAGACGGCATTGAAATATAAATTGCGTGGTTTAAATATCTCTAAAATGCAATACATTCCACGGTAATATTTTTAAATCTATCATAATACTACGATAATTTATTTTATTTGAAAACTTCATCGAAAGCAACTGAAATTAATTCAAATGACGTCATAGAAAAAATAACACGCCTGGATCTCTCTATAAAAGCAGGATTTCATTCATAACTTTCTCCATTTCATTCATCACAATACTATAATAATTTATTTTATTTAAAAATTAAGACCATGGAGCTACAATTCATAAACTTTAGGCTTAAAACTTCATCGAAAAATATCGTCCTTCTGTTTATAAAATCAATTAATATTTCATTCATATCAGCCATGCAGACTCCATGGACTGAATTATTTTGTGTTAAAGAAATACAGTAATTCTAATACAACTCATTCTACATATTTTGCTGTTTACATTTTACATAGGTGAAAAATAGGCTTAATTGTAGAAATAATCAAATTTGAATGAGAATTTACACTCAAATATATTGTCATTGTGTTGTTTTAGTATGTAGATGCACAGAATTTAAGCAGAAATAAAGTAGTTTTAGGATGGATACAACACTCAATATGAATTAAAAAGAACTTTAAAAAATCACGAATTTGAAACAAGATGGATGCCATATCTCATTTTGAAGTGGGTCATGTGATCGTTTCATATCATGGTCACGTGATCGTTTCATATAAGATGTGTAATTAATATTTTAATTTTTATTTAAAAAACTACTGAATATATTTAGCTGAATTTTTTTTTATATATTTTATGGAACAATTTGACTATTACCTAAAATTTTCGAAGCAATTTGTGAATTTTAAATCCGCTTAAAAAATGTTAGAAAAATTAGGTCCCATAGGGCTCAATGTATTTCATTTTTTCAACCCGGGTTCAATCCAAAACTAATTGTGTGATATTATTCATTTATATTCCCATAGGTCATACAGACCGTCTGAACAACATACTAAAATTTCATTTTGATTAAGTCATTTTTACGGCAGTTATCGTGCTAACGGACAGACAGACAGACAGACAGACAGAATGAACAAAGTCATAAACACTTTTCAATTTTGTTGTAAAGTGTTAATAAAATAGGGTTATCGTTTACTATGTATCAATGTCGCATCGATGTTCCCTGCGCTTGCGCAGAGAAAGTACACGGATTGTTTACGCGGATCGACAGCTACTGTAAAAAACTGTTTCAGTTACCAGCTTCTAAGAAATTGCTGTGGTCGTGTCAGGAGGATTTAGTAGCACACCGATTTTGTAGGCTTTTTGACCAGAATATCCTAGGGGGATTTTTCAAGCAGTTTCTCAGTCGGAAAGGGAAGAATTAATCATATAAAAGGGATCCCCATTCTTAATAGTAGGTGGATGAATTGTAATACAATATCATAGAGGACGCCATTTTTGTTCACTTTACCTTTCCACACCATTTTCCGTCTGTTTAATTATCGTTTTATTAAGATTAATGTCTTCTTTTTACAGTCAAAAAAAGAGCTGTAATGTCGATAATAAACTTAAACATTTGTTAATTGCGCATAGCAACCAGCATGGTATAACCATTAACTGAAATGTCCGAAAAAAAACGCTATTTGCTGCAATTTTGCGAACTTCAGTGATACTTTTTTTTTTCGTAAAACATAGAATTTTTCGTAAAATACGTATACGAAAAATTCGAATAAAAGCTATTTATGTTAAAGTTTTAGGAAAATACATATTTGTAGATGATCTATCTAGAATCAGAAGTTAAAAAAATATATAAATAAGCACCAAAACAAATTTAACAAATATCTATGTGTATGTGTGTCTATGTATGTATGTGTATGTATGTATATGTCCATGAATCAGTGGAAACGATATTTCACAAATGAATGTAGTCTTATGAACGAAATTTGGTACAAATAATACAATAAGCTAATCATGGAAGCTAATTGATTTTAAACGCAATTGAGTGTTTGGAAGACACCCCCCCCCCCCAAATTTTCGAATAACATTTTGAAAAAGTCAGTGAAAAATCAGAACCTCTAACAATGTTACGTAAATTATTATTTCTTATGTAATTTTTTATTAGAAAACGAATGGCACAAACTTTAGAAGGCTGACATTAACCGGTCTCAAGATATTGCACATTTTTCTAATTAATATATCAAAAATATTACATGTAATTAAAAAAATCTGATTTGGGCAGCACATGATTTTTCCTATAGACTTAAATTCATTTTCTTATTTCCTTAATTTCTTTATGATGCATTTAATTGAGTTTAATTGCAGGACATAGCATGGATACTTTTCTGCTATTATATCCAATAACGTAATTTATCATTTCATATGTTATTTTTTCATTAGAAAACGAATGGCACAAACTTTAGAAGGCTAGCAATTACCGATCTCAAGATATTACACTTTTTTCTAATAAATACATCAAAAATATTACATATAATTAAAAAAATCTGATGTGGGCAGCATATGACTTTTCTACAAGTTCAATTTCATTTTCTTATTTTTTATTCATGATTCATTGAGTTTAATTGCGGACATAACATGTATACTTTTCTGCTATTATATCCAATTTGCATGTTTAATGCATCTTCGTTTCATTTAACAGCTTAATGCATTTTGAATACGTCTTCAGCTACTTAAAATTCTAAAAAACTAAAATAGCTCGAGAATGGTTCATCCTAGAGTCCAGGGATTAGATTAATTCGTTTTGTTGTCAAAAATTACACAAAGAGCAAGTATATAATTAATATATTTCAGCAATTTTAATCATGTATTTCAGATTTTCACTACCTTTGCGGGTCATTTCGCAATAAAGGATTGATTCTACTTTACTAATTTGTCGGTTTATGTTCTAAAATCTAATCAGCATCAGAATAGCCCTCAAGAGACTTCACTCCTAAATGCTTAGAAATTTCATTAAATAGTTTTTAATACAGTGAAAAACGTCTCAGGCTCCCCAAAAATTAAAACAAGAAAGATCAATCATGCTTAAAGCATTGATTATGAAACACTTTCCAACTTCAATGCAATTTTATTTAAACAAGTCTAAAATGCAATACATTCCTCGGTAATATTTTGAAACTTATCACAATACTGCATTAATTTATTATATTTGACAACTTAAACCTTCATCGAAAAAAATGAACTTCATTCAAATGACGGCATCGAAATATAAATTGCCTGGTTTAAACATCTCTAAAATGTTATACATTCCTCGGTAATAGTTTTAGAATTATCATAATACTACGATAATTTATTATATTTGAAAACTTCATCGAAAACAACTGAAATTAATTCAAATGACGTCATAGAAAAAATAACACGCCTGGATCTCTCTATAAAAACAGGATTTCATTCATAACTTTCCTCCAATCATTCATCACAATACTATAATAATTTATCTTATTTAAACATTTGGATTAAGACCATGGAGCTACAAAAAATTAAACTCTATGCTTGAAACTTCATCGAAAAAAATCGTTCTTCTCTTTATGAAATCAATTAATATTTCATTCATATCAGCCATGCAGACTCCATGGACTAAATTATTTTGTGTTAAAAAAATACAGGAATTCTAATACAACTCATTCTATATATTTTGCTGTTTACATTTTACATAGGTGAAAAATAGGCTTAGTTGTTAAAATAATCAAATTTAGATGGGCATTTAAACTCAAATATATTGTCATTGCGTTGTTTTAGTATGTAGATGCACAGAATTTAAGCAAAAATAAAGTAGTTTTAGGACGGATACAACACTCAATATGAATTAAAAAGAACTTAAAAAAATCACGATTTTGAAACAAGATGGATGCCATATATCATTTTGAAGTGGGTCATGTGATCGTTTCATATCATGGTCACGTGATCGTTTCATATAAGAGGTGTAATTATTATTTTAATTTTTATTTAAAAAACTACTGAATATATTTCACTGAATTTTTTTTATATATTTTATGGAACAATTTGAATATTACCTAAAATTTTCGAAGCAATTTGTGAATTTTAAATCCGCTTAAAAAATGTTTGAAAAATTAGGTCCCATAGGGCTCAATGTATTTCATTTTTTCGACCCAGGTTCAATCCAAAACTAATTGGGTAATATTATTCATTTATATTCCCATAGGTTCTACAGACCGTCTAAACAACATACTAAAATTTCCTTTTGATTAAGTCATTTTTACGGCAGTTATCGTGCTAACGGACAGACAGACAGACAGACAGAATGAACAAAGTCATAAACACTTTTCAACTTTGTATTAAAGTGTTAGAAAAAGCTTAAATACCTCGAAAATGATCCATCTTAGAGTAAGGCAATGGAGTTGGTCTTATTCTTTTCGTTGTCCAAAATTACGTATAAAATAAGCATTTAATTGATACATTTAAGCATACCTAGTCTTTTATTTTAAAATTTTGACGATTTTTGTATTAGAATTGATACATACATGGCACACTCACGGACGCATACATATACATCACCTCAAAAACATTCGATTGGAGTTCAGGGGTGTTTTTTTGTCGGAAACTCGAATTCGAATTCTCGACCTCGTCATAATACCCTATATACCCCTATATATAATTATGTATGTAGGACAAGTCATAAGAAATTTACCGTACATTAAAAAGTATGTATATGTATATATATATATATATATATATATATATATATATATATATAATTGAAGAATTTTAATTTACTTGTATTATATATACCACAGATTGATCTTTTATTGAAATGTTCTGTATAGCAAAAATGAAAATAAGGTCTGAAGTGATTATTTGATATTAATAGTGACTATACTACAAGCTTGTGAAGATGATAAAGAGAACAGTATAAATAAAACATCATAAATAAAACATTATAAATAAAACAGGTACTAAACTGGTATAAACTACCCCTTTTTCCCTGTTTTATAGATAAGTTAAGGAATTGAAAAAGAATGACATGTGGTAAAGATTGGTTACTATAATCCCTTAACTACACCCTTAGATTAAATTTTTATTTTTTTATTTACGGTATAAATCATATATGTAATGCAGGTACTTAAGGTATTAATCCCCTTGTTCCCTGCATAAACATACATGGTGTAAATCAAGAATAGTGTATAAGATGAAAAGTTGCAAAACAAAGGAAAAATTTTGCACGTGGAGCTAGGCCTTTCCGGCTCCCAAATTTTTTTTTTTGAAAATGAATAAATTGAAAAACGAAAAGCATTTCCGAAACCATGTACGTTATTAAGGGCCATACCTGGTTTGTTAATGCTGATTCTACGTTTCTGTGTACATTACTGTAAATTATATTACAGAAATAATGCACATTCTTATTTTCTTATATAATAACTGTTGTATAGAGAAAGTATTGTTTCCCCAAACATTTTCGAATTCTATATTTTAAGCACGTTTAAAGACCTCCTGAAGCCGTTTCGAACACTTTTGGAAATATGTCAGGTGGAAGATTTAGACGCAATAACTACATAATGGATGCACCTATTGGTATAAAATGCTATGTGTAGATACTTTATGTGAAAAACTGGAACTAAATAGAATTCGTAGCAATTAGCATGATTTATAATCCAAATTTGAAGAGCTTCGGAGTATTATTTCTTATGGAGAAACAGAATTCCCGGAACAATGGTTGTAGTCTATGAGAGAAACAATAACTTAAACTATGGTATGAATGTATCTGGCATTTAAATGGCCAGCATATCTAATGAAGAAGCTGTTCATTAGTATTTAAATCCTAGTTATTCATTTATTCAGTTAGAAACACAGTGATATATACTTTCCCCTTTGTTTTACCAGAAAAAATTATAAAGTGGATAAAAAAGACGACCGATTCGATTTTGAACTGCAATTCACCCTCCTACTGCTAAGAATGGGGGAAAAGAATAATCCATTTTGTCCTTTTTTTCCCCTTTTGTCCAACCCTCCTTTAGAAGCTGAAAATCGTAAAGTCGAAAGGCCTCCAATACCGTAAGGAGAGTTTATTTAGGGCATAAGAGTTAAGGGACATAAGGGCTAAGGGGCGCATTGGATCTAAGGAGGCGTTTAGACGCTTAATTAGGGCGTGTTGGGGCTTAGCAGGCAGAGCGCAACCATGCATGCATCCGCGCAGCGAGTGGCTATGTTTTTTAAAAAATGAATAGATGAATTTAATTAATTCCTGCAATTTATCCTGGACAGCCGAGTACATTTTTTAGTAATTAATAACTAGCGATATGTATTCAAAATTTTGCATACGCCTTGTTAAATTTCATCGCACGCCACTCTTTTAAATTAAAGACGCCAGTAATACAAAAGACTGAATTGCATATTAACTGAAAATTTTAGTTTTTAGCATGTGTTGTCTTGTCCCTGACTTCAGGTCACCGTGGAAGAGTTGTAATTAAATTCATGAAAAATAGCAAAAGCCAAAGCAACTCTTAGTTACCAACATGAAACGCTTTCAAAGAAATAAATCTTTTCCAGACGCATAATCATTCAAGTAACATTTGAAAGATTCCGGCATGCCCTCTTTGACCTGGGAATAACTCTAGTAATTTTAAACTTTCAGTACTTTAGGTAAGTAGGTTTCGAGTCGCAAGACAACCGCAAACAGAACCGCTGTTTTGCATAAAATATTGCGCATGACATTGATTCACGTTAGAGTTGCGTTCGTGCTCCGTAGGGGGCAAATAAACAGAAAAAGATGGTTCCGACATCTTTAGCACAGCGGGAACTCAGATTACGCCACGCCATGTAACTATACCAAAAATAATACTTCTGGAAAACGCAGTCAGAAATGAATTCGGCTTCTTTGTTGTATTGTTCCGTTTCAAATTAGTTTGCAACAAGTTATTATAAAATGCTTGCCTGTAACTTGAAATGCCTGTAACTGTTAAAAGATTATACAATCGAAGGCAGCGTTACAATGAAGTGCGATATAATAAACAAGAAAGATCAATCATGCATAAAGCATTGATTATGAAACACTTTCTAACTGAAATGCAATTCTATTTAAACATCTTTAAAATGTGATACGTTGAGTGCTGACATTTTTTTATTTATTATAACGTAGAACTTCATCGAAAAAGACAATGCTAGTTACAGAAAATAAATTTTATTCAACTGACATCATCGAAATAAAGAATCGTCTGCTTCTCTGTGTAAAATCAATGAATATTTCATTCATATCACTTATATTTTAGACTCCAGAGTAAAAAATGTTGCGTGAAAATTATTCAGCAATTCAACTCACTTTACAATCGCTTGATTTGTTTACATTCTGCATGTTATATTATAGCATTAAATTCAGGCTTTGTTGTAGGAATAATCAAAGTTTAGTGATCATTTAAAATAAAAATTACTGTAATTAAGTTGGAACAGAATTTAGATACACAGATAATACGCAAAAATAAATCGGTTTTAGGACGGATGCAATAATAAATATAAATGTAAAAAATATTTAAACATCCCGATCTTCACACAGCGGGAAAAAAATGGCTGGCATATTTTATTTTTCAAAAAGTCACGTGATCTCTTCTCATATCAGTTGTGCAATTATTATTTCAATTTTTAATTGAAAAACTACCCAACATATTTTGCTAAATTTTTTTTACCCATTTCATGTGATAATTAGAATATTTCTTCAAATAATTTTTGAAGCAATTTGTAAATTTTAACTTCGTTTAAAACATGTTTAAAAAAAATTAAGTCCCATAGGCTTCAACGTATTTCACTTTTTCAACCCGGATAAATCCGAAACTAATTGGGTCATAATATTCATTTTCATTCCCATATGTCCCCCAAACCGTCTCAACAACATACTAATATTTCATTTTGATAAAGTCATTTTTACGGCAGTTAGAAATGACCAAAGTCATAAACACTTTTCAACTGTGTTGAAAAGTGTTAATAAAGTGATTAAACGGCATATCTGTCGTCATTTACTTCATATTTATGCTAAAAAATCTGATGAGGGCAGCACATGACTATTCCTAAATAATGCAATGAATTTACTTCTTTCACAGTGAAAATATGATTTATAAGATTCAAGGCACAGTGCAGCGCTTTTCCGGATAACAACATGTAAAACTATTTCGAAATACCTGAATAACTTTTATTTTGCGCAACGCTGAATTGACAATTTTCAATATTAATAGCATTTGCAATAAGTAATATAGTCCTTATTTGAATAATTAATTATCAATATGGAGTCATGTTTAACACTTTACAACATAGTTGAAAAGCGTTTATGACTTTGTTCATTCTGTCTGTCTGTCCGTTCGCACGATAATTGCCGTAAAAATGACTTTATCAAGATGAAATTTTAGTATGATGTTGAGACAGTCTGTGGGACATATGGGAATGTAAATGTATAATATCATCCAATTAGTTTTGGATTTAACCCTATGGGACCTAATTTTTGAAACATTTTTTAAACGAAGCTAAAATCACAAACAGCTTCGAAAATTTTAGGAAATATTCAAATTATCCCATAAAATATACAAAACGAATATCGGCATACAAATATTTAGCTAAATGAGGACAAATTCGCTAAATTAATCGCCAAGCGTTACAGGTACACGGAGAAAAGACCATTTCTTATATTTATATATAAATGACTGTTGACGAATTGTTATATGTCAAAATGCAAAACTATTATTCAAAGTATTTTCTCTCGTAAATGGAACAAACAGGATCCAAGAAAATTATGTTAACAAATTTATCGAATAATAACAAATTTATCGCTTGAAACGTATAGATCAGTCGGAAACTTAAGTTGCGATTTTCGACACGATTCCAATAATTTCCTTATACATTACCATGTATTATAGGGAAAGTAAAAAAGGGATCAAAATCCTGCAATAGTAATTTTGCTTAGAACAGGATTAATCCTTTATTTCTACCTGTACAATTCTAGTAAATTTACAATATTAATTCTTCCACTCTATTCATCAGCTTCTAATATTTCCTAAACCGGCTGAAACCGAGTTGAAAGCGCTCCGAATTCTTCAATTTTGCATTAAAAAACTCGCTATCCCCACAATCTGGTTTCGGGCGAACTGTCAGACCGTGTTTGCGATGTCAAGTTGCCTCATTTCAGGGGCATCGATCTTTTGCCAGTGATAATCACAGCTGAATAGGCAACAGGACAGATAGGAGTGGCACCAGCTTGTCAGATCGCGACTTTCACACGTCATCTGGTGGCAAATGACTCCAAAGTCACGAAAAAGATGCCCCGCAAGTAAGATGAAATTTTTGAAAAGACTGGAGGTCAGAAGAAATTATTCTATCCAACACTTCATTATTTTTGCTTTCTGTGCAATACATGATAGTGTATAGGGAAAGTATTCGAACCATGCCGAAAATCGGAACTCGGGTGTTTTCGACGGATCGACATGTTTCGAGCACTCTAGAACCCGAAAAAACTATTTTTTGGGGAACGTCTGTGTGTGTGAGTCTGTCTGCCCGGGCAATGTATGTGTCCCTTCTAGCTCAAAAACTACTCGACGAAATTTCACAAAATTTTGTAGGTAAGTCTCTTGTAGATTAGTCTGACGCTGATTAGATTTTAGTACCATTCGATATAAACAGAAAAATTGCCTACTTTACAGAAAAATTCCATACTTTACAGAAACACTTTACTTTGCATACTTTACTTTTAGCACACGGTACAGAAATTAACTGAGCCTGATTTTTAATACTCTACAACATAATTGAAAAGTGTTTATGACTTCGTTCATTCTGTCTGTCTGTCTCTCTGTCTGTCCGTTAGCACGATAACTGCCGCAAAAATGACTTTATCAAAATGAAATTTTAGTATGTTGTTCAGACGGTCTGTGGAACCCATGGGAATATAAATTAATAATGTCACCCAATTAGTTTTGGATTGAACTAGGGTTCAAAAAATGAAATACATAGAACCTTATGGCACCTAATTTTTCAAACATGTTTTAAGCGAATTTAAAATTCACAAATTGCTTCGAAAGTTTTAGGCAATATTCAAATTTCCCCATAAAATATATAAAAAAAATTCAGCAAAATATATTCAGTAGTTTTTTAAATAAAAATTAAAATAATAATTACATCCTTTATATAAAGAGATCACGTGACCATTATATAAAGAGATCACGTGCCCCACTTCAAATTAAAATATGTCATCCATCTTGTGTCAAAATCGTGATTTTTAAAGTTCTTTTTAATTCATATTTAGTATTGTATCCGTCCTAAAACCGCTTTATTTTTGCTTAAATTCTGTGCATCTACATACTGAGACAACGCCATTACAATATAGTTGAGTTTAAATGATCATCCAACTCTGATTATTTCTACAACGAAGTCTAATTTTCACTTATGGAAAATGTAAATACCAAAAGAGGTAGAATGAGTTGTATAAGAATTGCTGCAGTTCTTTAACGCAAAATTATTTAGCTCATGGAGTCTGCAATATAGCGGATGTGAATGAAACATTTATTGACACAGAGACGCAAACGGTTTTTTCGATGAAGTTTTAAGCATAGAGTATTATTGTAGTCTTATGATAATTTTAAAAATATTACCGAGGAATGCATCGCATTTTAGAGATGTTTAAACCAGACAATTTATATTTCAATGCCGTCATTTGAATGAAGATCATTTTTTTCGATGGAGTTTTAAGTTTTCAAATATAATAAATTAATTTAGTATTGTGATAATTTTTAAAATATTACCGAGGAATGTATCGCATTTTAGAGATGTTTAAATAAAATTGCATTGAAGTTGGATAGTGTTTCATAATCAATACTTTATGCATTATTGATCTTTCTTGTTTATTTTTTTCCTGTTTATTAAATGGGGAGTTTTGAACAGTCTTTTCAGACTCTCCATAAGCTGAGCGCAGTTGCCCAGTGCTTAGCGCGCGTGAATTGCACTCGGTAGGCCCGGGTTTGATTCCCTCCGCTGCCAAAACTGCCGCCGTGTTCACGCGGAGTACGATCACGTTAAACATGTGGGTCCGTAAATCCTTCCGAGAGGTTGGTGGTAAGTGAAGGATGGTACGGTCCCTGTGGATGCCTCCCCCACTGGGTTCCAGTCTAAATTGGGTGGTTCTTCCCGGCCGTCCAAACAAGTTACCTTACACCTTTCTGGTAGGTCGGAAGGTCTGGGTCTCAACAACAACAAGACCCTCCATAAGCCCCTTGATGACGTGGAAAGCTGAATCTTTGCACACTTATAATATCAACTATAGGACAGAATTTAACGCAGTCGGATTTTCATCCTCCCTTAGGAGTTGTTAAGAAAATGTTGTTGTTTTTTTCGAAAAGTCTTTTCAGACTCTTAAAGAGCTCTCCGGTAACTCAGAAGGCTGAATTTTTGCGCACTTTTAGTACCGATCGCATGACTGAACTTATCGAAGCCGAAATTTCGGCTTAAAAATTGCCCAATTCTAAAATAAGAGTCTACATAAGCTCAAATGCATCAATTAAATGCTTTTTTTTTTATATGTAATTTTTTATGACGGAAAGAATAAGACCAGCCCATACCTTTAGGTCTAACCGTTCTCGAGATATTTTTCTTTGCCTCGAGATGTCTATCTTTCGTGCTCGAGTTTCCTTGCATTTTTGCTAAGTTTCCTTTGATAATACATCCAGTTGCCAATTAAAAATTAAATTAAAACTGAAAACGCAGAGTAATTTCAAATAAATATCCGTTTTGTTTTGTGCAATTAAACTCAATTTAACGGATTATAAAAAAACAATAAAGAGAAAATGAATTTGAGTATACAGGGAAAGTCATGTACTGCCCTCATCAGATATTTACTTTCCCTTCAATACATGGTATTGTTAGTATATAAAAAAATGTATTAGAATCGTGCACATTTCAGGCACAATACATGGCACGTTTCAGGTACATCGCACGAAGAATGTGAGTAGCACATGACTTTCCTTACAGGCTCAGATTTATTTTTCATGATCCTTCTTTCACAGACCATTGAAGTGAATTTAATTATACAAAATGACATGTATATTTATTTGAAATTACATTCAATTATATATACAGTTTCAAAACTTTTTATTTCGTCTGGCGATTTACTGTACTTTAAAAAGTTGCTAGCTTGCAAAAAATTACCAGAAAAGTTGTGTATCTCAAAAACGGTTGATCCTTGAAAAATGTGGTTAATCTTATTGTTTTTGCCTCAAAAATTACGTACCAAACAACCATTTAATTAATGCAATTAAGCATATTTGGTTTCGCATTACAGATTTTTGCGGGCCATATTTATGAACAAGGAAGTTCAATCATGCATAAAGCATTGATTATGAAACCATGACTTCCCAACTGCAATACAACTTTTTATTTAAACATCTTTAAAATGCGATACATTCAGCGGTAATATTTTTAAAATTATCACAATTCTACAAAAATTTATTATATTTCAAAGCTTAAAACTTCATCGAAAAGAAATGAACTTTATTCAAATGGCGTCATTGAAATATAAATCGCCTGGCTCTCTATGTAAAAGCAATAAATATTTCATTCATACACTTTTATTCCATTCCTTTCATTCATCACAATACTACAATATTAATTCACTAAAAAATTTAAAACAATGGAGGTAAAAGTAATTTAAGTCTATGCTTAAAACTTCATCGAAAAAGTCTGCTATAAAATTGTCTGCTTCTCTATGTAAAATCAATAAAGGTTTCATTTCAGCTATATTTCAGACACCAAGGCTAAATAATTTTGCGTTAAAGAAATTCAGCAATACTTATACAACTCATCTTACAGCTTGAAGAAATGTACTTACAGTCTCCATATGTGAAAGTTAGGTTTCGTTGTAGAAATGATCAAAGTTTGATGTAAATTCCAAAATATTGTAAATGCATTAGATCATTATATAGATGCACAGAAAAAAAATAAAGCGGTTTCAGGACGGATACAACACTAAATACAAATTAAAAAGAACTTTAAAAATCCCGATTTTGACACAAGATGGATGCCATGTTTTATTTTGAAGTGGGTTATGTGATCTCTTCATATGATATGGGTGTAATTCTTATTTTAATTTTTATTAAAAAAACTATCGAATATGTTTTGCTGAAATTTTTTATAGTTTTTATGGAGGGATAATTTGTACATTTCCTAAAACTTTCGATGCAATTTGTGAATTTTAAATTCGCTTATGATATATTTGTCTTTATTAAAAAAACTACGGAATATATTTTGCTGAAATGTTTTCTATATTTCTTATGGGATAATTTGAATATTTCCTAAAACTTTCGAACAAATTTATGAATTGAATTATGAATTCGCTTGAAAAATGTTTAAAAAATTAGGTTCCATAGGGTTCAATGTATTTCATTTCTTCAACACGGGTTTAGTCCGAAACTAATTGGATGATATTATTCATTTATATTCTCATATGTCCCACAGACTGTCTGAACAACATACTAAAATTTCATTTTGTATGTTGTTCAGACAGTCTGTGGGTCATTTTTACGGCAGTTATCGTGCTAACGGTCAGACAGACAGAAGTCATAAACACCTTTCAACTATGTTGTAAAGTGTTTAAAAGGTAGGTTATTATTTTTCATATCGCAACAGCACCTAATCAATACCAGGGTAAACTATAAGAGACCAACTAAATTTACTCGCAAATCCAATTAGAAAAATCCTCAGAAAGATTAGTAACATTGTGCCGCTGCATGTAGCTGCAAAGACTGTAGTTTTAGAAAAAACAAGAAAGACCAATCATGCTTAAAGCATTGTTTATGAAACACTTTCCAACTTCAATGCAATTTTATTTAAACATGTCTAAAATGCAATACATTCCTCAGTAATATTTTAAAACTTATCAGAATACTACATTAATTTATCATATTTGAAAACTTAAATCTTCATCGAAAAAAATGAACTTCATTCAAATAACGGCATTGAAATATAAATTGCCTGGTTTAAACATCTCTAAAATGTGATACATTCCTCGGTAATAATTTTAGAATTATCATAATGCTACGATAATTTATTATATTTAAAAACTTCATCGAAAACAACTGAAATTCATTCAATTGACGTCATAGAAAAAATAACACGCCTGGCTCTCTCAATAAAAGCAGCATTTCATTCAGAAATAATTTCCTATTCATGCCATTCATCACAATACTATAATAATTTATTTTATTTAAAAATTAAGACCATGGAGCTACAAGTAATTGAACTCTATGCGTAAAACTTCATCGAAAAAAATCGTTCTTCTCTTTGTAAAATCAATGAATATTTCATTCATATCAGCTATGCAGACTCCATGAACTAAATGATTTTGTGTTAAAGAAATACAGCAATTCTAATACAACTCATTCTACGTATTTTGCTGTTTACATTTTACATAAGTGAAAAATAGGCTTCGTTGTGGAAATAATCAAATTTGGATGAGCATTTAAATTCAAATATATTGTAATTGCGTTGTTTCAGTATGTAGATGCACAGAATGTAAGCAAAAATTAAAGTGGTTTTAGGACGGATACAACACTCAATATGACTTAAAAAGAACTTTAAAAATCACGATTTTGAGACAAGATGGATGTCATATATCATTTTGAAGTGGGTCACGTGATCTTTTCATATCATGGTCACGTGATCGCTTCATATAAGAGGTGTTATTATTATTTTAATTTTTATTTAAAAAACTTCTGAATATATTTCGCTGAATTTTTTTTATATATTTTATGGAACATATTATGGAACATATTACCTAATATTTTATGGAACATATTACCTAAAATTTTCGAAGCAATTTATGAATTTTAAATCTGTTAAAAAAATGTTTGAAAAATTAGGTCCCATAAGGTTCTATGTATTTCATTTTTTCAACTCGGGTTCAATCCAAAACTAATTGGGTGATATTATTCATTTATATTCCCATAGGTCCTACAGACCGTATGAACAACATACAAAAATTTCATTTTGAATAAGTCATTTTTACGGAAGTTATCGTGCTAACGGACAGACAGACAGACAGAATGAACAAAGTCATAAACACTTTTCAACTTTGTTGTAAAGTGTTAAAAAATAAGGGTTCTAAATTTTTCTCCGAGTTCTGATCGAGAAAGGTTCGATTAGAAAAATTTGCGCTTTGAAGTCATTATTAGAATAAAATGACCCCACCTTTCTCAACTTAAAAGGTCGCTATGGTATTTGGATGGTAATTATCAAAATTTCTGTACATTTCGGTATTACAGATAAACCATTTCATCGCCAAAAATTTTCTGTCAGTCAATTGCGTAGAATATTTGCATTGACATATCTTGCTTTTCTAGGATTATGGATTTCCTTGAAAGACCGACATTTTTGCGCATGTATTATAGTTCTTACACATTTATCCAGTTAACCGTCAGCCGATTCAGTTAACGGGTTTTAAAAGTCATTCCTGGTTAATCAAAAAAGTTATTAAAAAAATGCTATTAAAGATTTTGCATCATATCCATATCCTTTTTTCGACTAACCCGGTATAAATTAACACCCGTTTAACCAAATCAACTGTCGGATAATCGGGCAATGGTGTAAAAACTTAACCATGTGCAGAAATGTCTGTTTTTAAGGAAATTTACATTCGTAAAATATCAAGTTGTGTCGATGCAAATATTGCAATTTGCTGTCGGCTCCTATTTGACAAAACCTGTTTATAGTAAAACGACCTTTCCGCAAGCCTAAAATGATCAGAATTTTGAAAATTATCATTCTAATATCTCAGCGAGTTTTTAAGTTAGAAAAGAGGGACTGGTTTCATTGTACTAATTAGTTCGAGGTGGAACTGTTTTAATTGAAATTTTTCGCCAGGGAGACTATATAAAATCTCTCTCACCCCCTATTGTGCTTTGCTAAAACCCTCTTCTTGCAGTAAGATGCCACAACATTATACTACAATCTTTTCTGGAGATTTTTCTTTTATTTATTGTAAATATTGTACTATTGTGCTTTGCTAAAACCCTCTTCCTGCAGTAAAATGCCACAACATTATGCTACTATCGTTTCTGGTGATTTTTCTTTTATTTATAGCAAGTATGGGTGTAATTTTCTTTTATTTATTGTAAATAATGTACTATTGTGCTTTGCTAAAACACTCATTTTACAGTAAAATGTCACACCATTATGCTACTATCGTTTCTGGGGATTTTTCTTTTATTTATTGTAAGTATGGGATCTGTAAGTAACCACTGACAAGATAAATCTATTAACTTGAATTAGGAAACACCCGGTATATTGAACTTTGATGATGACTGATATGGCTTTGGCATCAAATTTCTGAGGGTGTTGTGGGTTTCACTAAGGATTTTCACATCCATTTCTAGAGATTACACTTCCGGTTTCTCTGGAAATTCTTATTACTGTACGAAATAAGTGTGTTGCAGCGGATAAAAATGCTTAATAGTTCCGTCGAAATGTACACACCGCTCACCACCATACTTCTTCACCAATTTCTTGTTTATATTCATTTAAAACAATTAAGAGTATTCCGGTCTGATGATGTTACACTTTTTTAAACTAATTATTTCAAAATCATAAATATTAAGTACTATCATTATGAAATGAATATACGATTGCTACATAATTTTACATGAAATAATGGTTAGAATCATCTTGAAACTATTGCGAGCTGTTTACTACATCATTCCACGCCTGATAACGAAAAGGAATACGCTGTATAATTTCTTACACACACACACACACACACACACACACACACGCACATATATATATATATATATATATATATATATATATATATATATATATATATATAATGCATAATCTTACATGCATGTAAAATAATTAAATCCAAAAACATCAGTTTAATAAAAATACTATCAGACTATTTTCTAATGTATTGCATTGTTTTTATCTTAGTAAATGCAAGCATTATATAATTATGTTAATCATTGTTATTGATTCCCTTGGATTATCTCATTGTGTCTAGGTAGTGACGCAACGACGTGCATCACATTCAAATTGATTGATCTAATGAAGCTGTTATAAAGACGGCAAACCTGTTCAGACTGACACATTAAACAACAGACAAAAACTAATCTAAGGCATTAATTTCTTTTCTTATTTATTAGGAAGTAATTCGCCAATAATTTTTAATTGCAATTGGTAAGTATTAGCATACAGGATGTCTTTCATCTCTTCCGTCTGTTATAACATTCATAATTTAATATCTGCAGATTGTTTTCTTTTTGTAGAAACTATTTTGAATAAAAATACAACAAATGTAATGCACAAATATATGTTCTAAAATCTTAAACACACTATTAGAGTGAGGGGGTATTATAATTTTTATTAACTGATTAATATTAGCTGTGATCATAATTTTTAAAAGAAGACTAGTACTTAAGCCTGTCAATGACAGGGAAACTAACTCTCTTAAGCAGTTTGTGTTTAAATAACTTTTATTTTATTTAGCAATGTGTGATACTTAGCGTTGAAAATAGCTACCTCAATTCAGAATTGTCCCAGTTACGTTCTATTGCGTGGTCGAGTTTCAGTTTTTCATGCACCCGGTGGGAGCTTCGGGAGAATTTTAAGAGACTTTACCCCCCATATTTTCCTAAAATCCGGCTTCGTTAGGTTCAGTCATGTGATCAGTACTAAAATTGCTCAAAGATTCAGCCTTCTAAGTTACTGAAGAGCTGTTTGAAGGTCTGAAAAGACTTTTCGAAAAGAAAAACATTTTCTTCTTTCCCGAGGGAGGATGAAAATCCGACTAGGTTAAATTATGTCCTATAGTTGATACTATAAGTGTGCAAATGCCCTATAGTTAATACAATAAGTGTGCAAATGTCCTATAGTTGATACAATAAGTGTGCAAAGGTCCTATAGTTAATACAATAAGAATGCTTATGGAGGGTCTGAAAACACTGTTCAAAATTCCCCATTTTGTCCACCCACAGGGGCTAAATCAAATATACGGTTCCGTTAGGTTCTGTACCGTGTGCAAAAAGTAAAGTGTGCAAAGTAAAGTATGCAAAAATTCAGCCTTCTTGGTAAGCTGAAGATCTGTGGAAGATCTAGAAAGGCAAGAACTCGTTAGGCAATTATATATAGTGATCATTAAGCCTATCATCAGCCTATTTGTCTTAAACTACATTTCAATATTATTTCGAAAGAGAAGAAAAAGTACGGCAATTTTGTTTTGCACACAAAAATCACATTAGTATATTTAGATCCGTTATAATCCAAAAATCGGATATTTGCCCTCCCCCCCCCCATCATAAAACATTTCATATACATATTGTAGTGAAAGTAACAAGAGAAATATGATTGCCATACTAAGTAAATAATTGAATGGAGTTTTTCAAACATTATTAAATCTGTTGGCATCAAGTTATGATAAGTGGCTTAAGGGGACGGTGGACGTTGAAATGAACAAAACTTGATTGAAAAAAAGTTTTCTTTAATATATAACATTATTTTACATATTTAACTGCGCTTGATGCAAAAAACCGCTAGTATCTATGACGATTTTGTAGGAAGTTATAAGCATTTAAAGTTTGTAAACAAACCAATCATGGACCTTTAAATACTATAATACTTTCAGACTATAATATTAGTTTATTATTCTAAAAGTTAGATAAAATAGTACAGATATATATATATATATATATATATATATATATATATATATATATATATATATACTTACATTGCATTAACCATCATTTATCCACTATCTACATAGTATTTCAGAATTTTCAAAGGTTTTACATATTTAAAATGCTCCATGCGTCATAATTTTTGTTTGAGATGCATAAAATTTGGCAAGAAGACACCTTTCATACTTTTTAATGAAACTGGGTATGCCTTTTATAATTGGTCTTTATTAAGGCAATTAAAAGTGAATAAAAACCTAATTAATTTTAATGAAAATTAAGTTTTAATGCAGAAAAATATTTTTAAAAAATTAACTTTCTAAGGGATTTAAAAATGAATACACAAATTTGTTCATAATTTGTTTTTAAGTGATTATAATGTAAAATTAATCAAAACTGTGAACAAATGGAACGCAAGGAGCATTTTTAAATTTTCGTTAAAAAAATTAAATTAAAAAAGAAATACAAAATTAAAAAAAATTAATGGTATTTTATATAGTAATGTTATTTATTCAAATATTCATGTTTCTAAGTCAATAAATAAATAAAAAAATTTCAACGTCCACCGTCCCCTTAAAAGAAATCTACAGTTTACTGTATATCTTAAATCTAAAAAATGTTTAGCTCATGCCAACTCAGGACAAATTTGTATAATATAAAAGGTGTTTGATACTCTATAAAACATCTCTGTTGCTAAATAAACATTTTAAGATAATGCCGAAGGTCGGCATTCTAAAACCCAATAGCTTTGTGGTACGGAGACAAATGAAGAGTACCTCCTTAAGCGGAATCAATCAAGAAAAGAAATAAATCAATATTTTCGTAACGAAATTTAAGACGTCCATACACTGTAAAACATTCTGCAACTTTTATTCATTATTTTCAGCTGCTTTGTTGATAATTTCGGCAAACTGTTAAGAAAAGCAACAATTACAGGCGTTCATGAAAATGCCAGCTTTGTCTCGGAAATATTCAACTAATTATATAGTCTGCGAAGTGTTATATATATATATATATATATATATATATATACATTATAAAACTTGAAAAATTTATTTTCAATTTTAGTGAACAGATTAAAAAGCTAAAAGCAAAAAATAATTTATAATACATCTTGTAAAGCGCTATGCTGCAATATTTACATGTGTATTCCTATATAAATTCCCAAAAAGGACAAGTAGCAATGTACTCGTACAGATTCTAGATGTGTGACAGAAGTACCGGCCGGGGGGAGTTGCGACCCCCAGCACTCCGGTTAAAGCTTTTTCCGCCATGGCAAACGCTCCCGGTAACCGATACTCCCTACACGATTTCCTTCATGACCTTTTATAAATCCGCAAAAATACATACATATACAATTTCAATAACATGTAAAATCTAAAAGTTTACTTTTCTACGCTAAAACTATCCATGAAGCATTCTGTAAAAATATAACAAATAATTTAAAATACAAAATTCTTAAGACTAAAGAAATCCCAGTCTGAGAGGATATTTTTTTAAAAAATGGATATAAGACCCATAAACCGCATTATTTCCATATAAAAACCTGTGTGTAAAATTACCTCACAATTAGTCATTTAATCCTTTTAAACCCTTTCTATTCAAAACTAATATTTGAAATACTAGTCAGAGTGTCTGTATTTTTAAATATGGACTCAAGACCTATTGGCAACTCCATCGCCATATATATACTAATGTTTGAAATCATTTCACTTATGGTTAATTATTACTTTAAAAACTATATATTCAAGACTATTGAAATCCATGTTATTATTATTAAAATCCTTTCTGGATACCAAAACCTATTGGCTTCTTTATCACCATAAAAATCCTAATGTTTGAATTTACTTCACTTGTGATAGTTTAATGCTCATAAATCGATATATTCAATTCCAAAGACATTCCAGTCAGAGAGTTATTTTTAAATATTGGATACAAGACATTTAAACAATATTATCACCTTATAAATATATATACATATATATAGACACATAAATACGCCATAGTCCAAACTCTACGCAATACACCTTCCCATGGAACAACACATAACTTTTTGATTTTATACCACTTTCACATATGACTAAAGTAATTATTAAAAGTTCGTCCGATATTTCAGAAAACCCTTATAATCACGAACTTACAATCTGGATAACGCTTATAATGTTTCCACATAAAAATAGCCCTAGCTATAAAATTCCGGTGTATAGCCATATTGAGCTATCTGATTTATGATCCTCAATTTGGCATAAAAACACGTCACCCTCTGCGTATTACAATTCCCGCCATTAGGCTATATCCGAAAAGTCGTATGTTGTTATCATTCCAAAATATCTCTTCCTGGTTACGGCTGCAGTTAAACCATTATAATTGGAAACCAATCTTATCAGAAAAGCGGGAGGATAACCCTCCTTGATAGCCTCCTCCAGAAAACGGCAATCACACTTGTATCTATCGTTGTTAGTAAAATTCAACAACTTATGTCGTTTCATTTGATTTACTATCAGATTTCTGAATATGTTACGGTGTAGACTAGTTGTCCATGACGTCAAATATTTGATATCAAAATTAAAGGTGTTACGTTTATCGTAAATACGATAACATTGTATAGTGGCAGGCTTCATTATAGTGAGATCTAAAAAATCCAGACTTTCATCCTCATTGCATGGTGTTTCTATTAAAGTTAAACATGGAGGATAAAAGTCAAACTTCATTGTATAACCACTATCCTCGAATCCGCATAGGATATCATCCACGTAACGTAGGAATAACATCTCATTTAAAAGATGTGTTCCCCTTTCATATCTATCTAGGTAAATATCTGCCATAATTGACGAACAGTTACCCCCCATTGGGATACCCTTAATTTGTTTATAAAAGTTTTCTCCATTGTATAAAACTGTCTCGAATAAAACCAACTCCACCAAAGCCTTGTACTTTCCAATTGCTATATATAGCTGCAAATCACATCTATGGTATGATTCTATTAGGATGCTATATAGATCCTTAATGTCTATATTATTGAAAAGGTCAGCAAAGTCATAACTCCTGTATATACCGATGTTTGGCAATTCTTTCAGTTTCTTAACTACTTCGAGGCTGTTTTTTATAAAATAGCTACCCTGGTCATATAGTTTCCGTAATACCAATTTTAAATGTTCCAATAATAATTTATTGGCCCTTGTTAAATAAGTTTTAAAACCGATGGTTACTGGTCGGAATTTAACTGGATTTTTATGTAGCTTAGGTATTAATGTTAAATAGGGATATCTAATTTTTCCCACACATATGCCAGATTTTTTGTACAAAGCTTTTATCCGGTTACTGATTTCCAACTGAGTTTGATTCAACAACGAGTACATACTATGATCTTCGTATGCTTGTCTTAATAAACTAACATAGTACCATTTACAAGTCATTGCAAAATTCGACGTTACCTTGTCTACGTACGTAATTACATACATACTTTGTATTTCATCCAGCTCTTTTTTATTATATTTAAGCTCACTTCCTATTGTATTACACCGTACGTTCCTGCGATACCATGAAATGCACTCATTTATCACTAAGACCTTCCATTCTTCAAATGTCTCAGTTGGCAAACTGAATTTTACTGCCGCTTTTTGAATATAATGTGTAATATCAATTTCCATTGCTCGTTTAATGGAAACGTCACTCTTAAATCGGTATTTAGTACCCAATTCAAAGTATTTTTTAATATTCGATTTTATTATACCCAGATCTCCTGTTACAATATGTCCATGATGTACGTCTCTATATATCGATGTATTACATTTGCAACTTACACAACTCTCTGTATGTAAATTACTACCAATAAAATTATAATTAAAAAACCTTCTCCCCAAAGGTTTATCATATTTGAAAGCCACTTTTAACCTCAGGTCCCTAACTGGTAAAGTATGAGCCATTAGTCTTAAAATTCTATTAAAAGGAATAAGATCGTATCTTTTATTAATATATTTCAATATAAGATATTCGTCAATATGTTTTTTTATTTTAATATCCTCTAAAACTATTCCATGTATCCTGGCTCTAAATTTGATGTAATCCAACATTATACACAAGGATCTGGACCGATCGCTTTCAGTACATTCTACATATATTTTTCTGTAATGACACCAAACTCTGTTAACAAACTTCAATCTAATTCCGTAAGCCATATTCTTCAGCCATGTCTCGGGAATATCTTTTCCAACATCTATATCTCGCAAAACCCTATCAATTTTATCCACTGTTCTTTTTAAGCACACTTTTCCCCTACATCCTCCTCGTTGTTTACGACTGGACCTTTCCAAGTCCCGCTTCACCATACTGTCCGTCCTTACGCTTGAATAATATTCCTTGTTATAATTATTACCGTACATAACAGTATTGAGACCATACGGATAAACCGATCTATGTTGTGCTATATGTGTATTTTCCCACCATAATCTTAAATTTTTATCCACCACAATATCCAAAATAGTAACCTTCATTGCTTCAACTCCGTGATTAGCAAAGTGTCTTATTTCCAAAGACACCTCACTTTTCGAATTTTTAATACATTTATATATCATGCTACGGTGCAGATTTATTCTGATATTAAGGCAGTTCTTAGTTTGCCCTATATACTCTTTTCCACATATATCGCATGTGATAGAGTACACGCAATTATATGTTTTACAGAAACTCTTATATTTTCCAACATTGGAAATCTGTATCTTGTTTGCTTTAGGACACAACATACATTTTGTTGAACTACATTTACTGTATTTAAATTTTCCAAAGTTTTTATAATAAGTGCGATACGTAGAGCCCGGACATTCCATATTAGAATCAAACTGTATAACATTAGAAACAGGCACCCTCAAAGCAACCACGTTATTTTTAGGTACGGCAACTCCTGTATGAATAACGTTAAAGTAGTTTTTAATAGAATTCACAAGAGGGTAACTGGATGACGGTCGTCCTACGCCCCTTGCATCTGACGACCGAGCAATCGTGGTAGAGACCCCGAAGTTGCCAGTCGCTAAATTCTTATTATTGTACATTTCATAAAAAAGTTTAAGAAGAAACGCATACCGGTTCGAAAATAAATTCAAACCCGGCCAAAGCCAATGATAATCTAACCACTTCCGGTATCTCCCCAAAGCTTTACCTCTTCCAATCCAATTATCATCGTAACTACAACAATTTATCTTCTAACTCATCCACCTTATAACCTATAAATTCGATATATCATCACTCCAGGAGAAGCCGATCCCATACTTTTTACAATATCTATTACTTTTTTTGTACAAATAAATACTTAATATATTATATTTGTATTTACAATTTTTGTCTTTTTTTGTTTTATTATAATTTTTTATATATGTATACATCTAGTTATCCGAAAATGATTTACTCAAACGATTCACAAATCAAAATAGGCAATCAGGAGCCTCATGCACCGAAAAAACGTTCGACATGACCTCAAAAACCACCAGAATACACGAAAGTCACCCATCCCCCCATGTAATACTCCATAGTCACCAAACACCAAGTCCAAAATACCATTAAACCATCAATGATCAACTGCGCTAAGCTGCTAGTACGATCATCTAATTTATACATTATAAAACTTGAAAAATTTATTTTCAATTTTAGTGAACAGATTAAAAAGCTAAAAGCAAAAAATAATTTATAATACATCTTGTAAAGCGCTATGCTGCAATATTTACATGTGTATTCCTATATAAATTCCCAAAAAGGACAAGTAGCAATGTACTCGTACAGATTCTAGATGTGTGACAGAAGTACCGGCCGGGGGGAGTTGCGACCCCCAGCACTCCGGTTAAAGCTTTTTCCGCCATGGCAAACGCTCCCGGTAACCGATACTCCCTACACGATTTCCTTCATGACCTTTTATAAATCCGCAAAAATACATACATATACAATTTCAATAACATGTAAAATCTAAAAGTTTACTTTTCTACGCTAAAACTATCCATGAAGCATTCTGTAAAAATATAACAAATAATTTAAAATACAAAATTCTTAAGACTAAAGAAATCCCAGTCTGAGAGGATATTTTTTTAAAAAATGGATATAAGACCCATAAACCGCATTATTTCCATATAAAAACCTGTGTGTAAAATTACCTCACAATCAGTCATTTAATCCTTTTAAACCCTTTCTATTCAAAACTAATGTTTGAAATACTAGTCAGAGTGTCTGTATTTTTAAATATGGACTCAAGACCTATTGGCAACTCCATCGCCATATATATACTAATGTTTGAAATCATTTCACTTATGGTTAATTATTACTTTAAAAACTATATATTCAAGACTATTGAAATCCATGTTATTATTATTAAAATCCTTTCTGGATACCAAAACCTATTGGCTTCTTTATCACCATAAAAATCCTAATGTTTGAATTTACTTCACTTGTGATAGTTTAATGCTCATAAATCGATATATTCAATTCCAAAGACATTCCAGTCAGAGAGTTATTTTTAAATATTGGATACAAGACATTTAAACAATATTATCACCTTATAAATATATATACATATATATAGACACATAAATACGCCATAGTCCAAACTCTACGCAATACACCTTCCCATGGAACAACACATAACTTTTTGATTTTATACCACTTTCACATATGACTAAAGTAATTATTAAAAGTTCGTCCGATATTTCAGAAAACCCTTATAATCACGAACTTACAATCTAGATAACGCTTATAATGTTTCCACATAAAAATAGCCCTAGCTATAAAATTCCGGTGTATAGCCATATTGAGCTATCTGATTTATGATCCTCAATTTGGCATAAAAACACGTCACCCTCTGCGTATTACAATTCCCGCCATTAGGCTATATCCGAAAAGTCGTATGTTGTTATCATTCCAAAATATCTCTTCCTGGTTACGGCTGCAGTTAAACCATTATAATTGGAAACCAATCTTATCAGAAAAGCGGGAGGATAACCCTCCTTGATAGCCTCCTCCAGAAAACGGCAATCACACTTGTATCTATCGTTGTTAGTAAAATTCAACAACTTATGTCGTTTCATTTGATTTACTATCAGATTTCTGAATATGTTACGGTGTAGACTAGTTGTCCATGACGTCAAATATTTGATATCAAAATTAAAGGTGTTACGTTTATCGTAAATACGATAACATTGTATAGTGGCAGGCTTCATTATAGTGAGATCTAAAAAATCCAGACTTTCATCCTCATTGCATGGTGTTTCTATTAAAGTTAAACATGGAGGATAAAAGTCAAACTTCATTGTATAACCACTATCCTCGAATCCGCATAGGATATCATCCACGTAACGTAGGAATAACATCTCATTTAAAAGATGTGTTCCCCTTATCAGAAAAGCGGGAGGATAACCCTCCTTGATAGCCTCCTCCAGAAAACGGCAATCACACTTGTATCTATCGTTGTTAGTAAAATTCAACAACTTATGTCGTTTCATTTGATTTACTATCAGATTTCTGAATATGTTACGGTGTAGACTAGTTGTCCATGACGTCAAATATTTGATATCAAAATTAAAGGTGTTACGTTTATCGTAAATGCGATAACATTGTATAGTGGCAGGCTTCATTATAGTGAGATCTAAAAAATCCAGACTTTCATCCTCATTGCATGGTGTTTCTATTAAAGTTAAACATGGAGGATAAAAGTCAAACTTCATTGTATAACCACTATCCTCGAATCCGCATAGGATATCATCCACGTAACGTAGGAATAACATCTCATTTAAAAGATGTGTTCCCCCCCAGGACAAATTTGTATAATATAAAAGGTGTTTGATACTCTATAAAACATCTCTGTTGCTAAATAAACATTTTAAGATAATGCCGAAGGTCGGCATTCTAAAACCCAATAGCTTTGTGGTACGGAGACAAATGAAGAGTACCTCCTTAAGCGGAATCAATCAAGAAAAGAAATAAATCAATATTTTCGTAACGAAATTTAAGACGTCCATACACTGTAAAACATTCTGCAACTTTTATTCATTATTTTCAGCTGCTTTGTTGATAATTTCGGCAAACTGTTAAGAAAAGCAACAATTACAGGCGTTCATAAAAATGCCAGCTTTGTCTCGGAAATATTCAACTAATTATATAGTCTGCGAAGTGTTATATATATATATATATATATATATATATATATATATATATATATATATATATATATATATATGTATATAATTATTATAATTATAATTATACTTAATCAGCTTTTTAGAATTTATAGATTATCAGATAAAAAATTTCATGCTATGCATATAAATAATCTAAAAATTAACAGCAAATTATATAAATATCCAGCTTATTTAGTAAATGGTATAGTTAAAAAATTTAGATTAGCTGAATTCTCATGAATTCTCTTCTTAGTATCTTATATTAGCCAGACATCAACATTCTCTTGTATTAATAATACTTTATATTTACATCCACTTAAACATTAGCCTTACTATTACAAGCCCCACTATTTTGTAGTTCTTACTGTATAATATTACCTTTTAATGCCTTTTCTCATTACTGTTATTTATTTCTTACGATTGGCAACAGTAGATCTTTTCTTTTATCCTTTGCGAATGGCAACACTGGTCTCTTCATTCTGGGTATTCTTGTTTCCTTTATTTTTCCATCTTTATGTGTGTTGTCCAAGTAGAAATAGTGTATAGATATAATCTATCTATTTCTTCAGAAACATACATATTTTGTGTTCATTTTGAGAAAATACTTGGACCCGACGAAGAGTTTTGTCGAAATGAACAATTCAATTATTTAGGCCTAGTCCTTGTCCACGTGTATAGCATTAACGCTTGGATTTTTTATTTGTTTTTCTATTATCGATTCCATACCATTGATATTTGTTGATTATCTTTAGCTTGATGACTTGAAATTCGCATATTTTCCATTTGATTGAAGATTCGCTATTTAATACTTCTTTTTATTTTGTAGGTTCCATAGTAAGTTAGGAATTTTTGAGTTGCAACTTCTCTCTATTCTATCATTGGACTTTCAAGCTATTATTATATATATACACAAAAGTTATGAAATTTAAAAACCCTATACCATATACATATATATATATATATATATATATAATATAATACAAAAGTAATCAGATGAAGAAAACGTAAGCATACATAAGTATGAAAAAAGGCTTAACGTAGATGGCGCAATGCTGCACAAGTACGTTTTTCCTTCATACTTTTATTTGCTATATATATATATATAATTGTATATATATATATATATATATATATATCATACCAGAAAAGTATAAAAATGAAAGAAAGCAATATATCAAAGAATGGCCGGGGGGGTTGTGACCCCCACTCCCCGGTTAAGCCAGCTTGCGTCTAGACAACACTCCCGGTAGCCGATATATTGCACAAAGATGAATACCGAAGTATCAAAATTTCAAAAGGATTTTAAAAAGGATTCCAAAAAAAAGAATTTTAAAAAGTAGGGAGTGTTGTCTAGACGCAAGCTGGCTTAACCGGGGACTGGGGCTCACACCCCCCCCCCCCGGCCATTCTTTGATATATTGCTTTCTTTCATTTTTATACTTTTCTGGTATGATATTAAAATCCACATTGTAGTGCAGCATAGCGCCTTATTCGTGTGATTTCAGGAATTTTGTATCTTTCACTCATTTATACATATTTATTTATATATATATATATATATATACTTTCAGTAACATACTCGCAAATGTTTTACAGTGTATGAAGTTCATATTTAAGAGAATTAAATATGGAGAGACCGATATAAGCAACCGAAGTTTAGCAGCAGATTAGCAGCCGAATTATATAAACCATATATGATTCGGCTGCTAAGAGAGATATGCGAGGAGATATTTTTAAAAGAAACTGTGTCATATTTATGCTACATGGTAAGAAAAATCCAAAATTCTACCAGAGCAGCTCGTTAAACAGTTCATTCCATCTGAGCAGTCAACGATTTTAAACTTTTTTATCATTACCCGTCATATCATGACCTAAGTGAGGTAGGTTGTCTGTCTGTTTCAACTTCTTTTTAACATACTTCTTTACGTCCTAGAGAGCTAAAATTTAGCACACAGTTTAGTCCAGTAGAACATTACTGAATTAATCTGGCAATTTTGTATATTTAGATATGTGCCCGGATCAAAATAAATCACTACAAACTTTCAATGTCAACAAATTTCGGATAAAAGTTTATCTTTCTAGGAGGTTTCACCACGAAATGAAATGATAAGTATTCATATACAGAAAGAATGGAATGCAGTCAGTATCCAATCAAGTCTTAATGTTGAGCTGTAATTACTCTATCAGGGCATTTTTGGTAACATAATTTAACTTAATGACACTGCTGTGGGACTTCAAGCAGTAGCAAAGGATGCATTTAGGTCATGTTGCAACACTTATTTGAGATTCAGATCTCGAAATAAAAAGCATCATTTGCTGCAAATATTCATGAACTAAAACACTTTGGGAATGATTAGCATTCAATTTTCATTAACGGCAAAAATGAAAACATCTAAATTATATAGATTTATAGTTAAATATAATCAATTAGATAATATTAGTAATTATTTCATTCGTTCGTATTTGTAGTGTAATAGTTTTAACGCTTACTGTGAGTGCATTTTGTTACAGAAATAAAGATGATTTTGTATACTGAAGTTTTAGTTTTTTTTAACGAAACACAAGCAAAATTTTAATAAACAGTAAGAAATATTTTTTCCCAATATTATAAAATGTAAAGACTGTTTTGAGATCAAAATTGCTAAGATAAACATCACTTTATTACATACATTTGTTGTAATTTTAATTAGAAAATGGAAGTTATAACCAACTTAATATTTTTCACACAATTATATATTTCTTTGGAGGAGAAATTAATTAATTGATTGCAGACATATGTAGTTAGGGTGCGATTCAGATCCAAAATTCTTTATCATTTTAGTGAAAACATATTTGTTATAATAAGAATGTTTAAGTTTTTACAGTTTTCAGATGAACATCTTATATTTATTTCATACTTGATCGAATTACATGACGTTTTCCGGGTCCTAAATAAGCGTTCGCTACTTAGATAATGCATTTACAGAATCACCTCTTCAAGCAACACGATTTCTGCACTTTGCAATCTTTGAAATCTCCAAATAACAAGTGGCCATATTATCCCCGCCCCCTCGCGCGATCTAAAGACGTACACAACCATTATGCGCATGCACGAATGGACTTCCTATTCTGTAGGCGTGGCATCAATAGGTTGAATGTTCAATCCAGAAAGAGTCCACACGGAAGAAAGTGATTAACAAAATTCAATAGTTCGCAAGCTTAAAAAAAAATTTAATTGCTGAACGGATGTCTTCAGTAAATTAATTTTTTCTTTGCCGTTGTTAAATTATAGGTATTTATTATTGAGTTGTGTTAAATTAAATTGCGTTATATTATTATTAAGTTGTGTTAACTTATAAACAGTGGATTGGTCGTCAATATTTTATATCGCAATGTAAAATTCGGGGAGGTTTAAAACGCTAGAAAAGTATATATATATAGGGTGTTCAGTGCTATCGGTGCCCAATGGCTATTTCTTCAACCGTTAGTCACAGAGATACACTTCCAATTGCAAAAATGTTTTAAATTTTAAAATCTATTATCTTAGAAACAGTTTAAATCAATAAATGCAATTCTGAAGGAAATACGAAATATAAATGTCTATACAGTCCCCCGGTCCTACCAATTATATTTAGGAAAATCATCCTGATACAATTTTATGCAAAATAAAAAAAATCATCCTTTTACGACCAAAATTGACCGACTTATAGCTGTTTAAAGTTGGAGCACTTTTTGTGCTGAGAAATGGTCAATACGGTCTCTGATTGGTTGGTTGCCTGAGAAGGGGCATTTTTATGCGTGGAAAAGCGACTTAAGTCATAAAGTTTAAAGCTTCATAACTCGGTGAATTTTGGTCGTAAAAGGAAGATTTTTTTTATTTTGCTTGAAATTGTATGAGGATGATTTTCCTAAATATAATTGGTAGGACCAGGGGACCGTATAAAAATTTATATTTCGTATTTTTTTTAGAAATGTATTTATTGATTTAAACTGTTTCTAAGATAATAGATTTTAAAATTTAAAACATTTTTGCAATTGGAAGTATATCTCTGTGACTAACGGTTAAGGAAATAACCATTGGGCACCGATAGCACTGGACACCCTGTATATATATATATATATTTTTAATTCACGAAAATTCATCTGTTAATGGTATTGATTCCATTCAAAATTTTTTGAAAGAAATTTTGTCAAGGTTTCCCCTGGTATTAAGATGGAAACTCTGTGATAATATTTTCGATTGCTAATGAATCGATTTGTGTGAAAATTGCCTAAAATCGCTGTAAATCGAACTAAAACATAAAATGACTAAATAACTAAATAAATGACGCCGAAGTGTACCTTGTGAGGTCTATATAACCTTTAGATATAGTTTCCCTCAGTTTATGTTCTAAGTTATGATTTGCTTTGTACTAACAACTTCTTACTGCTTCCGTTATGTAGGCCTATCCAGAGCTGGCTAACAAATTTCTACGATCCTGGTGGTAGAGCAGTAGAAAGTTTTGGATCGTGGTGAGTAAGTATTCAAATGGATATTCATATTCACATGATTCACCACCGTCCCTGAAGGAGTTAAGCGTTGAATCCAAGGCCTGGATGTGTGGCCGAAAGTCTAACGGCGAGTGTCCTAGATGTTTGCAGCTGATGTTACAATACAAATATATAACTGTGGATCTTCCTAAGGCGTAGCGGCATTATCTCAGGGAAGTGGGTAAAAATCATCAGTCAATATTGTTTAACTATGAGTAATCTCAAAGTTTCGTATATAATCACCAAGCCCTGTAATTTCTGTGTTTTAAGTTAATTCGACAGCACAGGCCTGTACAATAGTATGTCTATATACAGACCGCTTTGTTTCAACAGCAAGTCGTTGTATGATTTATTTTTTGTTAATAAAGAAGTTGGATTTAATTTAAGACATCTTTGTGTTTGCTTTGGCCGTTAAGGCTACTTTGAGTTACTCCTGAAGTTCTTAGTGGTGTCACTTTACATTGCAAGTATCTAAGATACGAGTTAGGGACTTTATAACCTTTCCTGGGTTAACTTTAACGGGTCCTGAAGTATTTGTGTACCAAATTTCATGGTAGTAGGACGCTTCGATTTTCCACTAATAGATAGGCCACAAATAGACAAGCAGACACACGCACAGAAAGAGAGATAGACATTTTCCTTTATTATGTAAGGTGAATATTTTTAAAATATCAAGGTTGACGCCTAACTAAAGAAAATGTGAAAAACCTTCAATAATTTCTGAGATTTTAGCTAAAATGCTGAATATTTTTGTTTTCTAGTTTAAACTGTTTTGTTTTCAAGTTTGAAATAGCAGAATTTGAAAATATACTACCCGACATAGAAAATGCAACACTATGAAAGAGCGAATAGAGTATGATGATAAAGGACACACAGACACAGATGGCATTTATAAATAAATGATGTTGATTCCAAAAGGATAATGCAATACACTAATGTAATACACAGGGTTATCAGTAGGCAGTAGGACCACCTCTTGCGGCGATACAATCAGCAACCCTTCGAGGAAAAGATGCAATGAGCGTTGAAATATTTTCCTGAGGGATGGATGATCATATGCCTTCTACCATCCTCCACAGGTTATCCTCTGTTTGAGGCGGGGTCAGGGCAGTTAAACGACAACCAATCACGCCCCATACATGCTCGATGGATGAGAGATCTGAAGACATCGGTGGACAAGGAAGCACCTGGATACCTTGCAAGGTCTGTCTGCTGATGGTTGCCGTGTGCGGTCGAACGTTATCTTGCTGAAAAACAGAATTTTGTAACTACTGAATGTAGGGCAGTGTAACTGGCCATAGCACCTCATCCACATATCGTCGTGCCGTCATTGTGTCTCTGATGCCAACCAGAGGTGACCGACTATCGAAGCCGATGGCACCCCAAACCATGATGCCGTATTGTCGAGCAGTATGGCGTACAACAGTCGCATCAGGATTGGATCTGTTTCCACATTGCCTCCAGACTCTCACACGGCGGCTGGTATTCGACAAATAGAACCGATACTCGTCGCTGAACACTACCCTGTCCCATTCAGTCGTCCAAGAGGCTCGGGCCCGACACTATTGCAATCTCTCACGTTGGTGTCTTGTCGTGAATGGTAGTCTTCATAAAGGACGATTTGAATGCATGCCGCTTTCGGCCAATCGTCGAGAAACAGTTCTCGCTGATATTGGAACATCCAACGTACCTTGCAAATTAGTCAGAATGTCAACAATCGTCGTTTGTGGGGGCCGCTACTGCATGCCTTCGAATACGTCGATCAACTCGTGCTGTCGAACGTCTGGATGGACCTGTAGCCCTGCGACGATTCACATGCCCTTCTTCAATCCAGTTTCTTCAAACCCTTTCCACAGTGAACGCATCTACGCATGTTTCAAAGGCGATATGCCTGCACGACCCCCCCCCCCCCCAGCCGTACGTAGGCATAAAATGATTTCCCTCGCGCTATCGTCCAAATTCTGAAACGGACTTCGGCGTCGTCGGCCAGGTATCTCTTCAACAGCACGTGTCTTTTGAATAGAAAAACAGCTCAGAAAATGGGTTTCCGTAGGCAACAGATAGTAACAACTGCCGTCTCATCTGCCATTTCCTTCTATTTTATCCCGCGCTCTAATCACGTGTCCTACTTGCATTTCAGATCATTTCTATACATCGGCTAGCTGCGTTTGTCCCTAAATTTGCATTGTTATACGGCCAAAGCTTCATGGTATTGCATTTTCTATGTCAGGTAGTATATATAATGCACTACCACGGCTCCAGACCTAGGACATTTGACGAATTGATGAAACATTATGAAATAATAGCAATAAGTACATTCAAGTGCCTCACTGCCTTAATAAAATGGTATACGCAATACGTGTATACGTTTCTTATGCAGAACGTATATGTGATCCGCTTATATTCACTTCTTATGAAACCAGAATACTTAATCTTCGTATACACTTATGAAAAGGGTACACGCAATCCTTTTCATTAGAAAAGCATACGCAATACATGTATACTCTTACGAAAATCAGATACATAAGCCGTGTATACACATCTTATGAAAAGAATATACGCAATCACGTATACCCTTCTTATGAAAATCAAATGCATGATCTATATACACACGTCTTTGAAAAAGAGCACGTAATCCGTATATATTCTTCTTACGAAAAAGGTATAAGTAATCCATGTTGCTTACTATTATTAACTCTTTCTAATATAAGATTTGAAACGAAATCCTTCTGCTCGTACATATAGGGTTATTTCGGTCTATCTCTATGAATATATTTATTTTATTATATTTATTTATTATATTTACTATTCGCCTACCGCAATTCATTTGAAATATTCGATATAATGTGACAATATTGTTTTGAAGTAAGCACGAATATGTTGGACACACCTGATGGTAACTTTAAGGATATATAAATAATTTGGTGTCAATTTGGAAGAAATTCATATCACTTCATAATATTAAAAAAATCTGATGTGGGCAGCATATGACTTTCCTTATATAATGCAATGAATTTACTACTTTTACAGTAAAAAAATAGATTATTTTTATAGTAGTTATTTATATTCTTTCCAAGATATTGAATTTTCGTCAATGAGTCGTCATTTTCCATGCGGTCATCATCAAGGAGTCGTCATTGATTTAGAGTCATTTTTATCCATTTGGCGAGTTTTTCGTTAATTTAGCAACATTTAAAAAAGTCGCCATGTTGAGCGACATTTCACCAAATTCGTCGCCAAAATCTCGCCAAGCGCGATGAACGAAGAAACAAGTTATTCTTACAGCAGATAAATGACTATTGGCGTTCAAATACAAAAGTATTACTCAAAGTATCTTTTTTCATGAATGGAACGAGCTAGATCCAGGAGGATGATGTCGCCAAATTTATCGCATGGTATTACATATGAAAAGTGAACATGTTTCTCAATAGGAAATTATTTTTTTTATTTTATGTGACTTTTTGAAAAAAAAATTTGAAAAATATGCAATATCTCGAGAATGGTTTATGTTAGCGCTTTAAAATTTATGTCAATCGTTTTCTAATGAAAAATTACATAAGAAATGTCTATTTGCGTAACTTTATTAGCGGTTTTGATTTTTTGACGATTTTTTCAAAATTTCACTCGAAAATTTAGGGGGGTTCTGAACATTCGATTGCGTATAAAAACAATGGGCTTCCAGTGTTTACGGATTGTGGGTTTTGTACAAAATTTCGTTTAAATCGATCCAATCGTTCGTCAGTTATCGTCTCCACAGACTCACTGACACACACACACACAGACATCACTTCAAAAATGTTTAATTCGTAATCAGAGATGCTTGAAACATGCCCTCCCGTCGAAAACTCGAATGCGAATTTTCGACCCCGTCACAATACTTTTCTTATACATTATGTATATAAGGAAAGTAAAAATAGCCGATCGGCTAAAAATTGCGTATATTTCGTATATTCAGAATGATACCAGTTAGCACCCTTAGAAGCGGGATTACAAATAAGTAGCCTATTTATGCAAATTTGTTTGCTGTAATTTATTTTTTCATTTACGTAAAATTGACTATTCATTTAAATTATTAAGTTGTAATTACTTTTATGACTTATATTATCTTTACGGCGTAATATACCTTTTTTATTTTCAAAAAATGTTAGAAAAAATTATATGCTTCATATGATTTCATCATCTACACGATGCTTATTGTTTTAGACTTCAATAATTGTACTAAATATCTCTCAAAATTTTGAGAGATTTAGTGCTCACAGACAAATGGACATCATTTGAAAATATATTCATTCATTTTCGATGGTTGTACCTACTTCTTGCGACCCATAAAAATTCAGTAGGTGAATCCTGTCATAAACTTTCTCTATAGTAGAGAATAAAAAGAGTTTAGAGAATAAAAAGAGTTTCATTTTCTTCCACCTTTAAATATTTCCCCAATATCGCCGTAAATTTATTAAATTTTTTTACACAATAACATTTATGATTTTTGGTCCATTGATTGCAATAAAATAACATATGATGTAGGCAGCACATGATTTTCTTTCTCTACAGACTAAAATTCATTTGTCTACCTCTCATGATGCAATGAGTTTTACTTGTACAAAATTACATGATACTCATTTAAAACTTCACCGAATTCGCGTTTTATTTCAATATCCATTTTCATTTGGCGACTTTGCCATATTTCAAATGGCGGCGTTACAAAAATGCCATAAAGTGAAATATCTCAAGCAAGTTCGTCTTAAACAAATAAGGCTGGTCTTATTTTCTTTGCATTGGTCTTATTTACTTTGTACTGAAAGATTATACATAAAGCAAGCATTTAATCTATATGGGAATATTTGGTTTTTTGTTTCATATTTTGGCGATTTTTGTGGGCCATTTCGCAAAAGAGGCGGTTTTATTTTTAATTGTACCAAGATTAATGCAGCACCAGGGTAACCCACAAGAAACCATACCTATCAAATTATGTGAAATTTCTTCGAATATTTTCTAAGGTGGGGTGAATACATGCAGTTCACAAACACACACACCAAGACATACACACAGACGTCACATTAAAAATTGGATTTTCGTGTTCCAAACTAGAGCATAAAGCGCATAGATCCATCAAAAACCCGAGTTTCAATTCTCGACACGAATCCAATACTTTCCTTACGCATCACTATGTATTGTAGGGAAAGTAATAAATGATCTAATCTTTCTTCTCCACCAACGTTAAAATAAAAAAAAACTCACGAACTCGAGACAACACAAGCTCAGCAGTACAATCATTGTTACATTTGCACAGAGTGACATAGTAATTACAACATTTCGTGTCACTCAAGGTGTGTAACCCGAGCTTTTGCTGAGCACACAAAGTAGATGTGTACACACAATGCGCAGAAGTAGCAGCAATCTGAATAATCACATCAACCGTAGCTACACGACACGTTCTTGTTATGCCCGTCATCTGATGCCTCTAAAGCAAATGATTTTGATTAACTAGCACGCGATATCAATCATTATTGGGATGATCACGCACAGCAGCCTTTAGTGACGATACTGTGGACATTTTGGTTGAGGGAACAGGAATTCCTGTCTTCCGTTTCATAAAAGAAAATGATATAGGCAGCATATGACTTTCTCTGTACGTAATGCGATGATTTTATTTCTTTCACAGAGAAATAATGGTGGGTACAAGATCCACAGAAGAGTGTTTTGGGAATTGAATTAACATCAGGTAAATTGAAATTGAGCGCTTTTGGCAGCTTACTCCAAACAGGATGACTTATACTACCGACTAACCTAGGATGACTTACTTATTCATGCAGCGAAATCATCATCAAAATGCAATTGAAATTTAATTAATATACCGTAAAATATATGACTCTTGGCGAATTCTTTGATGCAAAATACAAAACTAATGTAAAAAGTAGTTTATTTTTTTAATGGAAAGAACTAGATTTACAAAAATCATGCTAATACATCTGTTGCATAACATTGCATATGAAAAGTGAACGTCTAGGATGATACTTACTATTTTTTTATTTTATTTTATGTCATTTTTTAATAAATTTATTTTTAAAATGTGCAATATCTTGAGAACAGTTAAAACTAAAGTTCTAAATTTTGTGCTATTCATTTTCTGATATTACGTATAAAATGAATATAAATTCAACAGTATTGAAAATTATGATTTTTAATGAATTTTAATGATTTTTCAAAAATTTATCCGAAAATCGTGTTATATCTTGAGAACAAATAGTTTATGCCAGCGTTTTTCATTCGTTCTCTAATGAAAAATTACGCATGAAATGATTATCTATTTGCCCCGATTATTTTATGCTTTCTTCAAAAATTCATTCGAAAATTAAGGGCCCTATCTAACATTCGATGGTGTTTAATATCAGTTTGGTATCAGTATTCAATGACTGTAATAATCATTTTATTTTTTTCAAAACACGCCATTCATTCGTGAGATATAGCTTCACAGACTCACAGATAACATGCACATGCACTGACATAGACACATTAACATACCCACATTAACATACACACACTAACATACACATACTAACATGCATATATACTAATGTGCATACAAACTAACATACAATAACATAAACGCAATAACATACACACAATAACATACACACAATGACATACACACACTAACATACGCACACTAACATACACACAAACTAACACAATAACATACACACAATAACATACACACAATGACATACACACACTAACATACGCGCACTAACATACACACAATAACATACACACAATAACATACACACAATGACATACGAACGCTAACATACACACATACTAACACAATAACATACACACAATAACATACACACACTAACATACGCACAATAACATACACACATACTAACACAATAACATACACACAATAATATACACACAATGATATACACATACTAACATACGCACACTAACATACACACATACTAACACAATAACATACACACAATGACATACACACACTAACATACGCACACTAACATACACATATACTAACACAATAACATACACACAATAACATACACACAATAACATACGCACACTAACATACACACATAGTAACATACTCACATACTAAAAGGCACACACACTAACATATATACACACAGACTCACAGATAACATGCACATACACTAACATAGACACATTAACATACACACACTAACATACCCACATTAACATACACACACTAACATGCATATATACTAACATGCATACAAACTAACATACACGCACTAACATAAACGCAATAACATACACACAATAACATACACACAATGACATACACACACTAACATACGCACACTAACATACTAACACAATAAGATACACACATACTAACACAATGACATACACACACTAACATACACACATACTAACACAATAACATACACACAATAATATACGCACAATGATATACACATACTAACATACGCACACTAACATACACACATACTAACACAATAACATACACACAATAACATACACACAATGACATACACACACTAACATACTCACACTAGCATACACACATACTAACACAATAACATACACACAATAACATGCACACAATGACATACACACACTAACATACGCAGAGTGACATACACACATACTAGCATACTCACATACTAAAAGGCACACCCACTAACATACATACACACACACATACAGACATCCCCTCAAAAAAGTTCAATTCGAGTTCAGAAATGCATGAAACGTGCTCTTCCATTGAAACCTCGAATTTGAACCCCGTCACCATTTTATCCTTATACATTATACTATGTAAGGAATGTGATATATTTGGATAATTTAGCTAGAAATACGAGGATAAGGGTTGGTTTTAAATGTCGTATAAATAGATACAATACACAATATGGTTAAAATCAAGGAATATCATATGAATGTAAATATTACTTTTCAGTATAAGCATGCTGATTTGGTAGTGAATTTAACCTATTTTTAACACTTTACAACAAAGTTGAAAAGTGTTTATAACTTTGTTCATTCTGTCTGTCTGTCTGTCTGTCCGTTAGCACGATAACTGCCGTAAAAATGACTTAATCAAAATGAAATTTCAGTATGTTGTTCAGACGGCCTGTAGGACCTATGGGAATATAAATGAGTAATAGCACCCAATTAGTTTTGGATTGCACCCGGGTTGAAAAAATGAAATACATTGATCCCTATGGGACCTAATTTTTAAAACATTTTTTAAAATTCACAAATTGCTTCGAAAATTTTAGGTAATATTCAAATTGTTCCATAAAATATATAAAAAAATATTCTGTGAAATATATTCAGTAGTTTTTTAGATAAAAATTAAAATAATAACACTTCTTATATGAAGCGATCACGTGAACATGATATGAAAAAATCACGTGACCCACTTCAAAATGATATATGGCATCCATCTTGTCTCAAAATCGTAATTTTTAAAGTTCTTTTTAATTCATATTGAGTATTGTATCCGTCCTAAAACCACTTTATTTTTGCTTAAATTCTACGCATCTACATACTGAAACAACGCAATTACAATATATTTCCAAATTTGATTATTTCTACAACGAAGCCTATTTTTCACCTATGTAAAATGTAAACAGCAAAATATGTAGAATGAGTTGTATTAGAATTGCTGTATTTCTTTAACACAAAATCATTTAGTTCATGGAGTCTGCACAGCTGATATGAATGAAATATTCATTGATTTTACAAAGAGAAGGACGATTTTTTTCGATGATGTTTTACGCATAGAGTTTAATTACTTGTAACTCCATGGTCTTAATTTTCAAATAAAATAAATTATTATAGTATTGTCATGAATGACATGAATGGGAAATTATTTATGAATGAAATGCTGCTTTTATAGAGAGAGCCAGGCTTGTTATTTTTTCTATGGCGTCATTTGAATGAATTTCAGTTGTTTTCGATGAAGTTTTCAAATATAATAAATTATCGTAGTATTATGATAATTCTAAAATTATTACCGAGGAATGTATCACATTTTAGAGATGTTTAAACCAGGCAAATTATATTTCAATGCCGTCATTTGAATAATGTTCTTTTTTTCCGATGAAGGTTTAAGTTTTCAAATATAATAAATTAATGTAGTATTATGATAAGTTTTAAAATATTACCGAATAATGTATTGCATTTCAGATATGTTTAAATAAAATTGCATTGAAATTGGAAAGTGTTTCATAATCAATGCTTTAAGCATGATTGATCTGTCTTGTTAATAATTATTGTGGAATTGTTCTGGTCAAAGTAAAAAATATTGATATCAATCTCCTAATATACATTGTGTTGAAAAGTATTAATTATGCAAAAATGATTTAAAAGAAAGAGTTATTTATTAGTATAAGCATTATGTTTTTATTGTGAATATAACCATTTTGACCCGTGCTGTACCAAACTCGAAATAACATGCAATTGGACAAAAATTGAAGTATGACTAATGAATAATGTGCTACAAGTATAAAATGATTATTTGACCTATAAATGAATGCAAATAACTAAACATGCATTACGACAAATTTCAATATTTTGTTATCAGTCACCAATTTTAAAGAGAATTAAAAAATCTGATGTGGGCAGCACATCACTTTTCCTTCATAATGAAATGATTTCACTTCAAATGAATGCGAAATAATAATTTTAGGATCCACATAATGGATCCAAATAATGATTTCAAGGTGTTTTTAACGTTGAAAAGTAAACATCATTTTTCCATTTCCTGGGTGACAAGTAATGCTATTTCGCAATAGTAACTTATATTTCGCAATTGGCAATTGGAAATATTGCTAGCATCTATGAAACATTATAGTCCGTATATTGAAAGGTGTTTATTATTAATTCGTAACTTTACCGCTATTTTTGCCAATTTGGCAACTTTTCGTCAATTTGACATCATTTCCAAAAAGTTGGCAAATTGGCGATATTTCATCAAATTATGCGCCACGCTCGCTAAGTTTATTGCCAAGTGTTACATATTTGACGATACTTACTAATCTGTTATTAATTTGTTAGATATATTTATTTGAAAAAATGTGTAATATCTCGAGAACGGAACTAGAATTCATAGTTTATGTCACTCATTTTCTAATTTAAGAAATATGTATAAAATAATTATTTATTTAACTTTATTGGATGTCCTGATTTTTTAATGATTTTTTTTTTCAAAAATTCATTCGAAAATTTTGGGATCTTCCAAACATTTGATCACGTTTCAAATCATCATTATCAATTTCCTCCACTGATTGTAATAATCGTACTATTTTCAAAACCCTTCATTCGTTCAAGAGTTATCATGTTTACACACCCGCAAACACACATACACAGAAATCACCTTAAAGCGTTCGATTCATGTTCAAGGATTCTTGAAACGTATTCTTTCGTCGAAAACTCACATTCGAATTTTAGACACCGTTGCAATACTTCATTATACTATGTATGTAGCGAAAGGGAAAACGTAACTCATAGTATCATTTCTTGCCCTGAGAGTATCAACGTTGCTCATAAAACGATATCTCTTCAAGTCATATTTTTAGAACAGAACGCAGCTAAACAAAACACCATACCAAAAGATCTAGTGACTCCCATGTGTGTTACTTTTACATTTTAAACACGTTTCATGCGAATTATTTTGACTTTATGTAGAAGAATAAAATTTATGACTACTTAGAGACGAAATTTGTCTTCTTTTGCTTTCCTCCCGCATAGCTAGAGGGGAGTATTGTGATAGCGATTGTGACTTGTACGCCACTTTTTTGATAAATATGCTTTTAGCAGTATATTAGGTAACTTTTTTTGTTTTAACTAAAGTAGTTCTTCCTTTCAGCCTAGACTATCCAATCTACCCGAAGTTGTAAAATATCTGTTTAGACGTTTGAGACAGTGCTACCCACAGATTTAACGTGCCCTTACTCCGCTTAAAAACGAGATAGTTTTGGGTAGAGCAGGGAATCTAATTTGGGTGGTATATTATGTATATTGTTTAGATGTGAACGCAGAAATTAAATCAGCAAAATGTATATGGTTCAGCTAAAAAACGAGGATGCCAAAATCAGCGACTTTCGTATATCTCAAAAACCGTTGAAGCTATTTAGACCAAATTTGGGTGGAGTACTGATATATAGTGCAGATTTGAATGCAGAAAAAAAACTTTAAAAAATGTATATTGTTCGACTTGGAGGTCAAATGCCCACATGCTACTTGCGAAACGTTTAGGGGTTGATCCGATCCTCTAGTTTTTAGATAAGGTATGAAGATTCTTGTTGGCATTAAGTTAAGTTTTACTAACAGATGCTTTTTATTACTCACACCTGAAACTGTCCTATATAGCAACCGTAACCTTCTCTTGATCGTTGGCATCTATACGAAATACGAAGACTGAACATTTAGCTATTATACAACCTAGAAGTATAAATAATAATTTCTGTTGAGATTAGTTTAGAAAGTGGATGCTTGAAGAATAGTAGTTTTACTAACTGGCTTTTATCACTAAATAACGATCACTAAATATGTAGCCAGCAGCTTTTGAAGCAATCAGTTTCTTTGCAAGCTCTGCGACCACTGCGCAGACGAAAAAATCTGATGTGGGCAACACATAACTTTCCTTATATAATGTAATTAATTTATTACTTTTACAGTAAAAAAAGTAGGTTTTTCTTATAGTAGATACTAATATTCTTTCCAAGATATTAAATTTTCAACAATTAGTCGTCATTTTTATCCATTTGGCGAGATTTTCGTTAATTTGGCAACATTTCAAAAAGTCGCCAAGTTGGCGACATTCCGCCAAATTCGTCGCCAAAATCTCGCCAAGCGTTATGCACTAAGAAATAAGTTATTCTTACAGCAGATAAATGACTATTGGCATTCAAACACAAAAGTATTACTAAAAGTATATTTTTTCATGAATGGAATGAGCTAGTTCCACGAGAATGATGTATCCCAATTTATCGCATGGTATTACATATGAAAAGTGAACATGTTTCTTAATAGGAATTTTTTTTTATATGACTGTTTGATAATTTTTATTTAAAAAATGAACAATATCTCGAGAACGGTTCATGTTAGCGTTCTAAAATTTATGTCAATCGTTTTCTAATGAAAAATTACATAAGAAATGTCTATTTGTGTAACTTTATTAGTGGTTTTGATTTTTTGACGATTTTTTCAAAATTTCATTCGAAAATTTAGGGGGGTTCTTAACATTCGATTGCATATAAAAGCAATAAGCTTCCAGTGTTTACGGATTGTGATTTTTGTACCAAATTTGGTTCAAATCGGTCCATTCGTTCGTCAGTTATCGTCTCCACAGACTCACTGACACACACACACACACACACACACACACACACATACTTTCACACACACACACACACACACACACACACACATACACACACACAGACATCACTTCAAAAATGTTTGATTCATGATCAGGGATGCTTGAAACGTGCTCTCCCGTCGAAAACTCGAATTCGAATTTTCAACCCCGTCACAATACTTTCCTTATACATTATGTATATAAGGAAAGTAAAAAGCAGCCACCAACAGCCTTTTCTGTTGCTCTTACCCCTTCTGACAGACCCCTTACGTTGCCCCTACCCCTTCTTGTGCGGGCGAAGAAGTCGCAATGCAGCAAAAAACACGAAGATTTTATCGAAACACCGTTGTTGTTTTTAACACTTTACAACAAAGTTGAAAAGTGTTTATGACTTTGTTCATTCTGTCTGTCTGTCTGTCTGTCTGTCTGTCTGTCTGTCCGTTAGCACGATAACTGCCGTAAAAATGACTTAATCAAAATGAAATTTTAGTATGTTGTTCAGACGGTCTGTAGGACCTATGGGAATATAAATGAATAATATCACACAATTAGTTTTGGATTGAACCCGGGTTGAAAAAATGAAATACATTGAGCCCTATGGGACCTAATTTTTCTAACATTTTTTAAGCGGATTTAAAATTCACAAATTGCTTCGAAAATTTTAGGTAATAGTCAAATTGTTCCATAAAATATATAAAAAAAAAATCAGCTAAATATATTCAGTAGTTTTTTAAATAAAAATTAAAATAATAATTACACATCTTATATGAAACGATCACGTGACCATGATATGAAACGATCACATGACCCACTTCAAAATGAGATATGGCATCCATCTTGTTTCAAATTCGTGATTTTTTAAAGTTCTTTTTAATAAATATTGAGTGTTGTATCCATCCTAAAACTACTTTATTTCTGCTTAAATTCTGTGCATCTACATACTAAAACAACACAATGACAATATATTTGAGTTTAAATTCTCATTCAAATTTGATTATTTCTACAATTAAGCCTATTTTTCACCTATGTAAAATGTAAACAGCAAAATATGTAGAATGAGTTGTATTAGAATTACTGTATTTCTTTAACACAAAATAATTCAGTCCATGGAGTCTGCATGGCTGATATGAATGAAATATTAATTGATTTTATAAACAGAAGGACGATTTTTTTCGATGAAGTTTTAAGCATAAAGTTTATGAATTGTAGCTCCATGGTCTTAATTTTTAAATAAAATAAATTATTATAGTATTGTGATGAATGAAATGGAGAAAGTTATGAATGAAATCCTGCTTTTATAGAGAGATCCAGGCGTGTTATTTTTTCTATGACGTCATTTGAATTAATTTCAGTTGTTTTCGATGAAGTTTTCAAATATAATAAATTATCGTAGTATTATGATAGATTTAAAAATATTACCGTGGAATGTATTGCATTTTAGAGATATTTAAACCACGCAATTTATATTTCAATGCCGTCTTTTGAATGAAGTTCATTTTTTTCAATGAAGGTTTAAGTTTTCAAATATAATAAATCAATGTAGTATCGTGATAAGTTTTAAAATATTACCGAGGAATGTATTGCATTTTCGACTTTTTTAAATAAAATTGCATTGAAGTTGGAAAATGTTTCATAATCAATGCTTTAAGCATGATTGATCTTTCTTGTTTTTTGTTGTTGATGTTTTCCCCCAGGGAATGCGTATAATAAAGTGACAATGTTATATTTAAAATTTAAAATTTTCATTATTTAAAATTTCGAATTTTTATTGCAAATCGAGATTTTAGGAATATTACATTTTATTACCATTACCCCTGATGACATTAAAGATGTCTTTGACAGACTTAACTACTGGTAAATTTATAATTCACATTCTTGGTGTGCATTTCCATTGTTATTGAGAGCCACTCATTAGTTTACATGGTAAAAACTACAAACCAATGGAATTGAATGAAATAAAAAAAGTTCTAGTTAGCAAAGATAGATGAGAACTTACAATACGTTACAAAGAATACGATACGTTAGATAGATGAGAAATACAATACATTACTAAACTATAACGAGAATAAACTATTTTACACTGATACTTGTTACCCTCTACGTAATTTCTTTTTACAGGCATTAAGATTAATTTTACTGTACTATATAAGAAATCAATTTTAAAACTAATCTGTGTCCAACAGATGACTTTTTAAAGCTGTGAAAGAAAGCTCTCCCTTCCAAAAGCACCCCTGGTAACCTAGAAAACTGAAACTTTGCATGTTTATAACATCAACTATAGAACAGAACTTAACAGTGCAAATTCTCGAATAAGATTACTATTTTCGGCGCTAAGGGCCACACGTTGTTAAACAAAATAAAATTTGTTTAAATAAAATTGCCACTTAATATGTAAAAATTGCGAGTTTTCCTATCCATGAAAGGCTTAAATACTAGTTACATATAAAATGACTATTTTTGCAAATAAACTTAGTATAATTATTCTTTATCTTTCGATTTTCGAAAAAAAATTCGAAGCATTTAAGGTTTTCTCCTCTTTCGAATTGTCTGGAAAATAATGGGCTTCTAACGTTTATTGTTAGTGATAATCGTACTAAATTTCATTCTATTTACATATTGTAATCAAGAGCAGTGCTCTATATATATGGAACAGTAATATGTCCAATATCTCAACAAGGGCTCATGATAACTGTTAAACAATAGTAAAAGTTCATTTCGGGTTAAAAGCATTTACAAAGAATTCACTCATTTGATAATAATGAATATATTTCATTTTTTTTCATTTTAGGTCAAAAATGTGAAATATCTCAAAGAATGGTGCTTGCGTCTTATATAACATATGCATTTAAAATAACAAATGCATGTAAAACAGCTATGTTTATGACACCTATTGACGCAATTATGTTTTAATAAGATCTCTTCGATTTTCAAAAAAAAAATGTTCTAAAACTAGATGGTCCTCCTTTGATCTAATCACGGTGAAAATCGATAATTAACTAAGTAAATTAAAATAGCTAAATTCTAACTAAATTCTAAATAAATAAAATTAAAATAACTAAATTCTGAAAAAATAAGATTAAAATAAACTAAAACTAACTAAAATAAATAAAAAATGAAAATAACTAAATTCTAAATTTTGTTCAATTTGCTAAATTTGTTCGAGAGACACCACTAAAAAATGGCCCATTCGTATTCAAAATCTGAACGTCGAACTTTCGACCCACGTAATACTTTCCTTTTACAAATACTATACATTATGGCGAAAGTAACCTGACGCTTGAACCACAATGTTGTTCATTATGAAAAGTCAATTAAAAATATGATGTGGTCAGCACATGCCTTTCCTTGCACAATGCAAGTACTTTATTTCTTTCAATACGAAATAATAATGGGCAAGATCTACAGGCACAATGGTTTTAGCGTCGAAAAAAAACCTAACATTTTACGATTCTCTGGATAACAACAAGTAAAACTACATATTTCTCAACAACAAAGTAACTTATATTTTGCAATTAACAATTGGAAACAATACTATCTTCTACTAAACAATAGAGTACATATATAAAACTTTAGCGTTATCTTCATAATTTAAGCGTCAGTTTTGCCAATTTGGCACCATTTCAAAAAATCGCCAAGTTAGCAATATTTCGTCAAATTATTTGCTAAGATCGTCGTATTTATCACCAAGTTTTACATATTTGAGGACACTTACTTTTCAATTTTATCTAATTTTAAGATAAATTTATTTGAAAAGCGTGCAATATCTCGAGAACTGTTTAAGCTAGCGTTCTAAAATTTGTATCATTGGTTTGCTAATGAAAAATTGAATAATAATAAGTAAAATTGTTTTGAAGTACCAAATTATTATGAGCCAAATTATTTATTAAAATTATTACCAAATTATTTATTAAAATTATTTTGAAGTGCCAAACCCACATGATGCACACTATTATAGTTCAGCTCATAAAAAATTAATTATTAAATGCATTTCTAAAAACATTTGATGTGGCCAGAACACCACTTTCGCCATATAATGCAATGACTTTACTTCTTTAATAGCGAAATAATGATACACAAAATACAAGGAATAATATTTTATCGTTGAATTGTACATTAAAACTTGATGATTTTCTGGATGACAAGGTGTAAAAATAATTCGAATTATTCAATTAACTTATATTTCGCACAAATCTAACTTGATAATAGAAAATACTGCTAACATTTATTAAGCAATATACTATATTTTATTTTTAAAATGTAATTATAATTTCATTAATTTAGAATCATTTTTGTAACTTTAGCGTCAATTTTGCCAATTTGGCGACATTTTTGTCAATTTGGCCACACATTAAAAAGTCGTCATGTTGACCAAAAGTCGTCTATTTCGCCAAATTAGTGGCCAATGTTGCCAGTTGTTACATGTTTGATGATAATTACTACGGTTTATTTTTATGTATACTTTTAGATACATTTATTTGAAAAACTTGCAATATATAGAGAGGTTCAAGCGACCTTTCTAATGTTTGTGTTATCCGTTTTCGAATAAAAAATACGTACAATGTAATTATTTATTTAACTTTATTAAATGTCCTTGTATTGTATTAAATGTCTATTAAATTTAATAAATGTTTTTTTAGGATTTTTCAAAAATGCATTCAAAAATTTGTGGCGTCTTCCAATCATTTGATTCCGTTTAAATTCAATAGGGTTCCAGTATTTACAAGTCGTAATAATGGTACCAAAGTAAGTTCGAAACGCTTCATTCGTTCGTGAGGTGTCGATTCCAGACTCACGGACGCACACACACACGCACAGAAATCACCTCAAAAAGGTTCGATTCGCATTCAGGGATACTTGAAACGTGCTCTTCCATCGAAAACTCGAATTTAAATTTTCGATCCCGTCACAATACTTTTCCTGTACATTATACTATGCATGTAAGGAAAGTAAAAAAGAAAGAAGATAGATATAAATTACAGTTAATTAACCATTATAAATATACCGTATGAATGTATGATATGATCCAATTAGTAATAATTTATATGTGAAGTAGCTCAATTTATTTCCCCGTGGAATTGAAATTAAATCCATCACATTCATTTTACTCCAAATAGTATCATATAATATTTTTGGTAATATGAAAATGATACTGAAATGAGATAGTTTGTCTTCTTCACATTTCGCCATTAATAGTACTGACTTCAGATGTTTTATTTGAGAAATGAAGCTCATTAGGATACCCATATAATTGGATACTGAAGACAGATATATTTTCAAACTTTTCTTTCATCCTACAGCTAACTAGATCATAAATATTTCTACTGCGATATTTTTAGAAATTCCATGATTTTGGTTGGGAATACAAAACAATTCGAAATAAATACAAAACATTGTACATTTAGATGGATAATTTCGCTGATTTTGTATAAATAAACTCCTATATCTGTAATTTGTCAGTGTATTACCTTCGTTATCTTAATACGAGTAAAGCTAAAAAAGCTCTCTTAAAAATAGAAATGCAAATATATTTTAATATTAGAACGAATTGTCCCAATCAGAAATAAGCGCCTGCAACTCCAATAATACAGATACAGGTTACATCATTCAATACATATATATATATATATATATATATACATACATATAATATTGAATGAAGTATCCCTGTCAGATGAGATCTCAAATAATTGTCATATTGTGAGAAACAGTTTTGAATTAGTTAGGAAATTAAAAACTCTTACTAATATTCATAGTATTTATACTTTTGATTTCAAAGATTTGTTTCATAATATTGATATAGATGATCTGCACAGAATTATTTTAGGAATTTTTGAAAAATTAAATATCAACCTAAAATATTCAAATTTTCTTTTTAAAAAATTACTTAATTTCACTCTCTACGAGAATTATATTCAACATGGTGGTACTTTTTTTAAGCAACAGTTTGGTATCCCAGAAGGGAGGTGTGCCTCATCATTATTAGCTAATCTGTATTTATTCTTCTATGAAAAGAACATTAATCCAAGCTTGCATAATATGCACATGTTTAGATATTTAGATGACATATTATGTGTATCCCTTAATAATATCCCTATTGAATTTCACATTTATCCTAATAATTTACAATTAATTTACAATAATTGTCATATTGTGAAAAACAGTTTTGAATTAGTTAAGAACAAAGTAACATTATTTGCAACATTAGAGTCAAGTAATAATGAGTCTAATGTTGCAAACTTTTTAGATTTAAATTTAGATTTACAAAATTGTAATATGGCTTAAACTTGTATGATAAAAGACAAGATTTTAAATTTAATACATCAAAATTTCAACGTTTTGACCCTTAGCAAAATTAAACACACATCCATAACAAAAGGTCTTTATTTCACTTCCTTAAGACGTACAAAAGTTTAAAACAGGCCATAGCGCTTTCGAGCATAAGTATGCTCTTCATCAGTGGCTACACGGAAATAAAGTTTGAATATATAGACCAGATATAGCGACAAAATTTGCATAAATACAATCCACAAAAGAATCTACGTCTAGAAAAGGATAAACCGTAAACAATTTTTCAAATAAATTTTTTTTTACAACAAAAGAACAGCATATTAAATTACAATTCAATTACAGAAATCGAAAAAAAGGTGGGGGGGGGGGGGGGGCAATCAAGCATAATCTCAAAGAGGAAGACGCCCTTATAATGGTGTATGTTTTGACCCTTGTTTGCATATATCAGTTTTTAGAAATATTATAATAAACCAGGTTCTTAGAATCAATAAAATTTGTGATGAAAATTATAAATTAGCACATTTTATGGAATTATTGAGTACAGCGACTAATAATGCATATTCTCCCAAATTCGTTATTAAAATTATCAACTCAGTGTATCAACTTCCAGTCGTCAACATCCAAGACAAAGTTCCCAATTATAGTGGCTAACAAATATATACTCTCGGGGGAGCCTGTAACCCCTAGAGAGCGCGTCCCCAGGCGGCGGATAGGGGAATGCCTCCATTGGTTTCCATTGGGTGGTAGGAGTGAAATAAAATAGCTCCCGCGGACCAACAGGCAGAAGTCCAACCTCTCGAGGCAATGGCACCCATTATGACAAGTGCAATAAAATGTGATATAGTAAATACTACCGCGTCCGGGGCAACCGACGCGCCTTGCTCTGCAGTCCGGGGGCACGCCGACAAATATGCTACGAGGACAGCGACTCTTAAACAAGCCAATACTACCGCGTCAGGGGCAGTCGACGCGTCGTGTCCTGCAGTCCAGACACACTTCAACAAAGGTGCTACGAGAACTCTAAATATTTTACAGTTAAACATAAATGGCACACAAAGGAAAACTGATGAACTCTCATGCCTTCTCCATGAAAACAACATCCACATCGCCTGCCTACAAGAGACTAAACTTAATCCAAACCTTAGCCTCAAGATCAAAGGCTACACAGTTATTAGGAAAGACCGAACAAATAATCTCAGAGGGGGTCGTGAAAACTCCTATTATCAAGTATGAGGAACTCTCGCCAGCTTTCAACCTACATTGTGACTCTAGTACTGAAGCACATGCTATTAACCTACACCTACCCAAATGTACTATAACCATTGTCAACATTTACCATCCCAACAATTCTAAAATTGACTCAGACTTCATTAAACACCTTCTCTCTTCCTCCTCTGATATAAAACTACTTCTTGGCGACTTCAATGCTAAAAGCCCCTCATGGGGATGTCCCCAACTTGACAGCAAAGGGGAAGACGTTGAGGATCTACTGTTAGATTTAGATCTATCAACTTTAAATACAGGAGAAAACACCTATCTCTCAAAAACCAACGGCACGGCTTCCGCCTTCGATATCACTGCAATTGACCTCCCACAACTCGACTTTGCTGAGTGGAAAGTTATCAAATCCGGCATCAGCGATCACTACCCAGTTGTCACTACTCTAAATCTTGATGTCGACTCTGCACCCCAAAACAACAGATCGTGGAACTTTCGCAAAGCCAACTGGGGAAACTTCACGGAAACCCTTGAAACTCACTGCAGACAAATACCAGCCATCAAAAACTTGGACAATCCCGTTCAAATATTCAACTGCGGTGTTCAGAAAGCAGCTAAGCTTTCTATCTCAAGGGGAAAGAGAAAGAACAATTGGGTGACCTATTGGAAGGACCATAACATAGATACCTTGATCCACGAAAGAGATACGACTTGTAATGAACTCGAGAAGAACAACAACGATGAAAATAGAAAAAAGCTAATAGACATCAGTCACAAGGTTGAAGAGGAAATTGCTGCCTGTAAACGCGAAAAATGGGCAGATTTCTACAGCAGGTTCGATCCTAGAAAAGACCACCAACACTGGAAGGTGATCAAATCCCTCAATAATGGCTGCACGCTTCAAAACAACGGACCCACTTTTAATATTATTGCAGCCAACGGACAACCCTCCAAAACTGACAAAGACGCGGCTAACATGCTGGCCACACACTACGAAAAAGCAAGCAGACTGAGCTTCCAAACCGAAGACAGAAAACAAAGGAGAAACCACAAACAAGCCATACAACAAAGCAAATTCTACGTGCAAAAAGACATCTTCACTGATGTCTCACACTGGATGTCTTCACTGATGTTCACAGCTCACTCTGGAAGAACTCGAGTGCGCAATCCAAAACCTCGACCCCAAAAAGTCTCCAGGTATAGACCTTATCTTCGGCCATATGGTTAAATACTTTGGAGCGTCTGCCAGACTTACACTTCTCCAGATCTTTAACTTTTCTTGGAAAACAGGCAAATTGCCCACTATATGGAAGAAGTCTATCCTTATCCCGATTCTGAAACCAGGCAAAGATGCCACAAGCTGTAAGAATTACCGGCCTATCTCCCTAACCAGCATTCTGTGCAAATTAATGGAAAGAATCATCCACACAAGAATTATGAACTGGCTCATCGACCGTAATATGTTACACTTCTACCAAACAGCATTTAGAGCCGGGCACAGTACAATAGATCAGCTTTTTTACCTGGTCCAATCCATCATCGATAAACTTTAAGAAAAACCCCACAAAAAGACTACCGCTGTCTTCCTTGACCTCTCCGCGGTGTTCGATCGAGTCTGGAGGCAGAGACTCATCGAGATTATACACAGCATTGGCATCAAGGGCAACTCTTTGCTCTGGATAAACGACTTCCTCAGACATAGGAAATTTGTTGTGCGAGTAAATGGAAATTATTCCAAGACGCACAGATCGTGGGCTGGTGTCCCACAGGGATCGGTTCTCAGCCCTCTGCTCTTCCTCCTGTACATGAACACCATCCATAGTCACATTAGCAATGGAGCAAAAATTGCCTGCTACGCAGACGACATTGCTATCTGGCATACACACTCCGATATCTCAGTCTCTGAAAACGCCATGAACATCAACCTGCTTGACATCGAAACCTGGGCTAAAGACCTTAAGCTCCTTATTAACCCAGACAAATCCAAATCTTGTGTCTTATCCACAGACAGAACAAACAGGCAGGCTCACCACCCTAACATTAGGATCCACATTACTACCGTCGAACAAGTCACGCACCCCAAATATCTTGGTCTCACACTCGATGCGGAACTGAGATTTACTAAGCATATTGAAACAGTTTCACAGAGAGCTCTGAAAAAACTCAGCATCCTGAGGAAACTTTGCAGCTCTTCATGGGGTTCCAAACCAAAGACACTACTAAATACTTACACGACACTCATCAGACCATTTCTAAAATACGCAGCCCCAATTTGGGCTCCGGGACCTTCATCCTCGAAAATCGACTTCGTCCAATACAGAGCTTCCAAAACTATCATTGGAGCTGTCTCCTCGACAAATAATTTAATAGCTGAAATTGAATGTGGCCTACCCCCATTGGAAAACAGGAGAAAGTTCGCCACAGTGAAATTCATAAACAATATCAGGAGCAGTCACGAACAATATATCTCAAAGTCACCTTCAGGAACTGGTCGAAAAAAAACCAGACTTAAAAGATCCTCTACGCTCCAATACGACAAAAATATCAGGCTGGACATCAACCTTCAGCACATGTGTCTTGACATTTTTCAAGAACCACGCTTCCACCGCCCTCCTCTGTGAAGATAAACCTGGATCTTCTCGAACCCTGCACCAAAAAAGAACCACAGGAAACAATCAAGAGGAAAGGATTGGAAACAATCGCCAAGATTCTAAAACCACACTTGGTCACCTACACCGATGGCTCTTCGAACTCTGACTGCGATAGAGGAGGATCTGGTGTCTTTATAACTTACCCTGATGGCTCAATTTCAAAATACAAATTCCCAGCAGGAAAAATCGCTTCCAACTTCACAAGCGAACTCGTCACAATCAGGGAGGCTCTGAGCATTTACCTCACTTGGACAACACTCAACCCCTCCGACGGCATAGTAATCTTCACTGATTGCAAATCTGCTCTCCAGGCCCTTCAAAAAGGAAAAACAAACCTCGCCCAAAAGATCAATACCCTCCTGTCCTTAATAGAGGCAAAGAAGAAGCTATGCACCCTTCAATGGATCCCGGCACACGTCGACATCAAGGGGAACGAAGAGGCCGACTCTCTGACCAAGGAGGCGAGGACCATCGAACCAGCCCCCCTGATTGCAACATCTTCCGACGCCAATGCCGTTGCAAAACAAAATCTCTGCGCTAACACCCGACGAAAATCATCCCTTCCCGAGCTTAACTACGACAGAGAAGTAACAACAACAATTGCCAGACTGAGGACGATACACCTCAGAGGCATGAAGATTTTGCCAGATGGGTCAAGATCATACCCTGAATGCAGGCACTGTCCGGGTATGCAGCTTGATCCCGAGCACCTCTTTAACTGCACTTCCATCATTGCAGCTCTCTTCAAGATCGACTTGAACTGTTCCAGGGAGACCTTTTATACGGACAAAGCTGTAGATGTGGCCTGCGCAGTGCTCCACGCTTTTGGACCCATTTAGCTTTACTTTCCCCACCTCCCTCCCAACCCTTTCCAGTTATTGCACTGGTCACACAACAACAACAACAACAAAAACAAATATATATATATAAGTATATATATATATATATATATATATATATATATATATATATATATATATATATATATATATATATATATATATATATATAATTATTTATTAATTATATAAATAAATAAAAATAAAAAATAATAAAATAAAGCTAAAAAAATTAGAAAAATCAAAAATTCGAAAAAATATACATTAATATATGTTTTGAATTTTATTTTCGCTAAAAAATTGCAACTTTAGCCAGTTTGAAACTACGATATGAGCGCCCTTATAATGGTGTATAGTGGGCGAAAAAACAAGGGTTCCTGCCACTTGGTAATACAAATTTTCCTAATGTTTCTTATCTTCATTTTTTCATCTTTTGGTGCCTGTAGACTGAGTTTGGACATTTATAGTAATGTGCTATTGTCCAATCTGAAACAGGCATTTGTTTGGGTTAATTTGAATTAAATACTCAGACCTGAAGATGAATTTAATTATTTTTAATCTTCGAATTTGGGCCAGTGTTAATCTTCTCTATTATCGGCATTATAGTAGTGGCTTTGTTTCTATGGTGATGTTAATATTTCACGATTACTTGAATTAATATTTTTACTATTACTTCTTCCTAGTATATATATATATATATATATATATATATATATATATATATATATATATATATATAATTTTTTATAAATACCGTAGCATACTAAAAAATTAAGGATACTTTGCAAATATGCAAATGTAAAAAAATGAGTAAATAGGAATGACAATGCAAACATTGATTTTTGATTATTTTTTTCCATTTGCTTGAAGATTTGCTGATTTATACTTTTCTTTCGTAAGCTTGTTTGAAAGTTAGGTTTTTCGAGTTACAGCTTCTCATTTTTCTTTCATTGGACTTTCAAACTTTTATTATTATATATATATATATATATATATATATATATATATATATATAAAATTATAAATCCTATGTTATAATGTAAGTAGTAACTCATAATACACTGTCCCAAAAGTTTCTACAAAATACGAAGAAATAAAAAAAATTCGACCATAAAGAGGAAATTATAAAGCGTAATGCAGGTCATAAAACAAAGACAATCAACAAATTTCAAAGGTGAGGAATGAAAATAGGAAAACAGAAAAATCAAGCAAAAAAGCTTGCACGTGGAAGAGCTTTAGGCTTAAGTTAAGTTCATTTCGAAAAAATTCTTTTCAAGTCCATATATCCTTTCGAAATGAACACAAAAATACTTGTTTCTGAAACACAAGATAGATTTTATCTATAAACTTGTGTTATATGGACGACAAGCATATAGATTGGAAAAATAAAGGAAACATAAATACCTTGAAATACACTTCATTAGTTCAACCATGACGAGCAAAATATGACTAGACTAATGTTTCCATATGCAGAAATGAAAAGATGTGATTTGCTGTTGTGAAAGAGAGTAATAAAAACCGTACTGCGTAAAAGCAATAAAATGAGATATTCTACAGGTAAAGCTGCAAAATAAAAAGATGAAAATATAATAAATTCAAGAGAATGTAGAAGTACGGCTAAAATAATATACTAAGGAGAGATATGAGAATTTTAGGCTAATCGAAACTTATTAACTATACCATTTACTAAATATGCTGGATATTTATAAAATTTACTGGTAACTTTGAGGTTATTAATGTGCAAACATGAAATTTTTTATCTGATAATCTATAAATTCTAAAAAGTTGATTACGTATAATATTTCTAAACAATTGAATCGAGTTGCTGGAATTAAAAGGTAATAATTTATTAATATTAAATTCAAAAAAATTGTTTTTATCATATAAATTAGTAAAGAGAGAGGAACAGCACTAGGCCTAAGTTGGAGGTTAAATCAGGTTAGATTCTTCTTCAAGACTGAGCATCCAACCTAAATTAACCCAAACAAATGCACCAAGGGAAATTAGCTTTTCCTAATTAATGAACGAGTGTATCCAAGATGTGACTAGTGAGGGTTGGAAACGGACAACTTTGGAAATTTTTATAAATAATGGATTAATGAAAATCAGTGAAAAGTATATCTGCTAAAAACGTCTTCCATGGCACATTCTATCGGACATACTAAATTTCGTTGTTTCTATGGTTGCATATACCACATGGTTAAAATTTTATGCTTTATTATGCTTAATGGAAGAAAATCAGATCGAAAGAAACACGATTCTATTACAAAAACTATGTTTACAAGTACTGCTTGCATTATGTGCTACACAATAAATGAATGAATTATATTACAAACATTAACAACACTAGAAAACTGGATAAATCGCTTAAAAAATGCCACTCCAGAAAATGTTATAAAAATATACAATAAAAATCGAATTGAATGTTCCTATAATGCGCTCTCGAATATCCACTTATCGGCTATTACTAAGCTATGGGCGTGTTTCTTAATATGATAAGAGCACAATTTCTATTACGAGAGTCAATTGTTTATACCGAAGCATGAACAAAACGAACACATTTTCAATCTCTTGAGCTTGCTGGTATGAGTCGCGAAAAAAAAAATCTCTTGAGCTTCTCTATAAATGGGAAAGTCTGTCTTTAAAAGCTTGTAAATAGTATAATACACAATAATCGTGATATGAACAAAAAATCAAAATAAAAATCAGACCTCTCCTACAAACTCAACAGAGTTTCACACAAAGTACAACCATTAATCTTATGAAGCTCTTGCTTCAATAGAACGCTTAAAAGCCTCGCAAAAAATTATTGGCCCGTACTTTTTTATGAGGCAATTCATCGTAACATGGTGAAAAATAGGGGACCACCCCACTGTCCCCAAAGAGGGATGACTCTCCAAGGATTGATTGCTCGGAACGAAATTTATAACCAACATCCATAACCTGTTAACCAAGTATCACACACATGTTGCCAATAGCATCAAGAACATCACATAACATTTTAAGCGGCAGTCAACGAGTTTTTAAATTACCGATTCCAATTTTGACAAAATTGATCATATGGAACACCAATCAAATAGGATTCTTTTAAACATCCATCAAACTTAAAGGCTTTGTATACTGATATTTATAGAGTTTGCTATTTTATACATAGTTAATAGATCCACTGCCACTACAAATAGGCTACAGAGTTATTGAATTATCTAATGATTTGAAAGAAGCTCTGACTATCAAAATGTTGTTGCAATTTTTATTTCAAATTGATTAGTCATAATACGAAAGACTTTAGACTACTTTTGACTATTTTTAAGACTTTGACGAAAATGCAAATTTAATTTTTGATATTAGAAATAAATGATATTTGTGCTATTGCTCTGCATCTGTAATTTATTGCGATCCTAAAAATCAGAATATCCCATGAAAATGGAATGCAAATTCTTCAGACCTTGGTTAAATGAGACAAAGCAAGTCCGTTTCGTCAAACCAAAGCCTTTATTGCCGTGGAGAGTGGTGTTTGAGCAATTAAATAAAATGAAAACTTCTAGCGGAAAGAGAATACTGACTTGCATTTATTGTCAAGCTACTTTTGCCAACTTGCATCACTTAAGATCTCACATACGGAAACATACAGGTATGTATTTATTTTGATATGCTTAACAATTTCATCCATTTTATTTGAAATAATCGCTTTCAAAGAAAAATAAAACAATCCTATTACTTTTTAAATGGCAAATTGCGTATGTGAGATAAGTTTTCTATGCAAACAACAAAAAACAAAAGTTTTTACTAAGCTATTTTTTATACTAGTTAGTACTTTTCTCAGGTAGTTGAGAATTAATTGTGTCCTAATACATTCTTAAATTAAGTACAAAATATTTACCGCAGCTTGTGTAATGCTGCTTTGAATTTTCTCATGCAGAAAGTTTCATTACATACAGGTCATATAGATGTTTTGAAAAGTAAAACATATGTATTCATTTATATTAGTATGCTTCTAGCAACCCGAAATTGAAGTGAAGCATGGTATCTAGCTCCATGTTTAATAACTGAGACGCTTATTTCACGAAATTGGTAAAAATCTCAAAGTAGTAAATCCAAAATAATAAATAATTAATGTAGAAGACAGACTAATAACTTGTATAATAAAATAAGTTATACCAAGCAAATAAAAAATTCTGTCTGGCGCGCGATTTTTCTTTAAATTAACTTTTCTTCATAGACTTAACATTAACTGACCTTTGACTTTAGATATCTCAGCACATAAATCGAAATTTGAAATTTGGATTTCGATATGACGTAAAACATGATTAGTTCGAGTTATATACCGAATTTTATTTGAATCAATTGAGCTTTACTATGTTAATGAAACTTTTGAATGCAATCAGATTTCAGTCAGGGTTAAGGAATCTATACTTGAAATTCGCTTTGTTTCAATTGACTTAATAAAAAATAAAACTTAAATTACTATATAATAACTTAAATTACTATATAATTACTATATAAAACTTAAATTACTGGTGTAATTCATTGAAAAGATTTCCAATTATTAGGTGAAGGTTCAAGGTACTTACTAGTCATTTCCTGCATTACTGCAAAACTTTATAATATAGAATGTCGCACTAGAACGCCGTTACACAAGGTTGGAGTGGTGTTACAGATAGTACATTTGAGCACAATGAAGGAAGAACAGGGTTCAATTCCCAGTCCGTTTCTAAAGTAAAATAAGTCTAATATTGAACAATAAAGATCAATCATGCATAAAGCATTGATTATGAATCACTTTCCAACTTCAATGCAATTTTATTTAAACATCTCTAAAATGCGAAACATTGATCGGTAATATTTTTAAAATTATCACAATACTACATTAATTTATTATATTTGAAAACTTAAAACTTGATCGAAAAAAATGAACTTCATTCAAATGACGGCATTGAAATATAAATTGCCTAGATTAATCATCTCTAAAATGCGATACATTCCTCGATAATATTTTTTAAATTGTCATAATACTACAATAATTTATTATATTTGAAAACTTCATCGAAAACAAATGAAATTTATTCAAATGACGTCACCGAAATATAATAAGCCTGGTTCTCTCTATAAAAGCAACACTTCATTCATAGACATTTTCACATTCATTTCATTCATCACAATAATATAATAATTTATTTTTTTTTTAAAACATAAGACCATGGAGATATAAGTAATTAAACTCTATGCTTAAAACTTCATCAAAAAAATCATCCCTCTCTCTGTAAAATCAATTGATATTTCATTCATATCAGCTATATTGCAGACTCCATGAGCTAAATAATTTTGCGTTAAAGAAATGCAGCAATTCTTGAACAACTCATTCAGCCTCTTTTGGTATTTACATTTCCCATAAGTGAAAAATAGACTTCGTTGTAGAAATAATCAAAGTTGGATGATCCTTTAAACTTAAATATATTGTAATTGCGTTATTTCAGTATGTAGATGCACAGAATTTAAGCAAAAATAAAGCGGTTTTAGGACGGATACAACACAAAATATGAATTAGAAAGAACTTTAAAAATCACGATTTTGACACAAGATGGATGCTATATTTTATTTTGGAGTGGGTCACGTGATCTCTTCATATAGTGGTCATGTGATCGCTTCATGTAAAAGGTGTAATTACTATTTTAATTTTTATTTTAAAATGTACTGAATACATTTTGATGAAATTCTTTTCATATATTTTATGGGATAATTTGAATATTTTCTAAAAGTTTCGAAGTAATTTGTGAATTTTAAATTCGCTTAAAAAATGTTTGAAAAATTAGATCTCATAGGGTTCAATGTATTTCATTTTTTCAACCCGGGTTCAATCCAAAACTAATTGGGTGATATTACTCATTTATATTCCCATAGGTCCCACAGATCGTCTGAAAAACATACTAAAATTTCATTTTGATAAAGTCATTTTTACGGCAGTTATCGTGCTAACGGACAGACAGACAGACAGACAGAATGAACAATGTCATAAACACTTTTCAACTTTGTAGTAAAGTGTTAAAAATAAAATTAAACTACAGGATCGAGGCAATTCCGACACTATACATTCGCAGTAACTGAGAATTCGATGTCTGAGCCAAATTATATTAAATATTAAAAAAAAATTATTTTGTGCATTTACATCTATCAGTCTTGTTTCATAGCTAAATTGTATACATTTTTCGAATTGCAAGTATCAGGGGAAATGTATGTTAATAATTCCCCGAATCTTTGCACAAAATATTTTTACTTTATGGTAAGTCTCACACTCTGCAATAGATTTTTGACAAACCCTTAAAGCTAGTGTAAACGCAAAGAATCCTCTCAGGATGCCGCATATTTTTTAAAGGCAATAACTACCAATTATATCCCAAAAGGGGAACTCGACTTATAAGGTTACAGTAACGAAAACAACACCGACTCAGAGAATACGGAGCCGGCATCAATATAAATATCTCGATTGGCGTCGCTTTAGTCCTCAGACAAGCAAGCTAACGTCACTTACATTCATTAAGTCTGTGCGTGAATGAATTGGGGGTGTGACTAATTTATAGATTTCACTGGAATACTGAATTCTTCTTTCTCTATTTATAAACCCATCCAGTTCTCCCCGTGATGCATCTATGATCTTATCTGTCAGGCCCGCAAAATTAGCAACTGTAAGAGAATATCAAGTAATGAGATGTCGTCGATAGCATTGCTTGTGAAATACGAGAGTAGAGAATGATGCATGTAAAGGAAAGTTGAAGGGTTACTAAATAATTATCTTCATTTCTTTTTTTGCCAGATACTGTAAATTGTCTGATCGTATGTGATCTCCATCTTTCTTAATTGCGCTTTTATTTATAAACTTTGTCTTGCATATCTGACAATTCAATGAACTGCAATATTCAGCGCAAGAAAAAATTATTGTCTAGACCTGTCAGAAACAGGAAAACTAACACTCTTAAAATATTTAGTCGCAACTTTTTTTAAGATATATTATTTTGTTTAACGATTTAGCACTTAGCAGCAAAAATAGTCGTCGAGCAGTTAGGTTCTGTCACTTGGTCGATACTGTAAATGTCAAAACTTTCATAATTCTAGAGGGGTCACCGGAGAACTTCTGGGGGGTCTGAAAAAAATTTCGATCCCCTTCCCCATTTTGCCTGCTCCCGAGGGAGAAATAAAAAAATCCAGCTCCGTTATATTCTGCTTCGTTGATATTACTGTATGTGTGCAACAATTTCAGCCATCTAAGCAACCGTGAGACTTCTGGATGGTCTGCAAAAACTAAAAAAGCGTAATTTCAACACTTCTGAAAGAATTAAAAATCCGACTGTACTCATTTCTATCTCGTGATCGGTACTATAAGTATATACAAATTCAGACTTTCAGTCACTGGAAGAGTTCTAGATGATCTGGAAAGAGATTGTGAAGAAACATCACCTTCTCCACCTTGGAGAAGAATAAAAAAATTAAGTCTATCAGATTCTGTCCCGTGATCGATGCCACAAGCGTGCAAAGATTTCATCAGGCACTATGGTCGATATTGCACTATGGTCGATACTATATGTGTACGAAAATTCAGATTTCTATGTTATCGGAAGGCTTCTGGAGGGTCTAGGAAGACAAAACACATTAGACGATTAATATATGTGATGGTATACAGGAAAAATGTCCAGTTGTCTAAAATTTCAAAAGTGAGTTTAGAATCTTATAAAGTGCAGATTTTTCAGGCTGATTCTAAAGAATGAAACAGTCTTGTTTCTATGTTCAGTCGCATCAAGATTAATAAATATAAAACTAATCTTTCTAGTCAGACTGGGGTTGTTGTTGTTGTTGAGACCCAGATCGTCCGACCTACCAGAAAGGTGTAAGGTAACGGTTTGGACGGCCAGGAAGTGCCACCCAATTTAGACCGAAGCCCAGTGGGAGAGGCATCCACAGGGACCGCACCCTACTTCCCCTACCACAAACCTCTCGGAAGGACTTACGGATCCACATGTTTAACGTGATCGTACTCCGCATGAACACAGAGGCACTTGTGGCAGCGTGCAAATCCAGCGCGCAAACCACCGGGCTACCGCGCCCGAAATATGCCAACAGCACGCGGTGTTCCCAGGTGGTCACCCACCCAAGTACTAGCCGCGCCCGATGCTGCTTGACTTCGGTGATCTAACGAGAACCGGTGTTTTCAGCACGGTAGGGTCGTTGGCATAGTCAGGCTGGGGTGTAAAAAAGTTGCTCCCTTTTCATTTCTCCTAACAATGTTTATCAATTTTATATTGGTGGTACCAAACGCTCTATCAGTATTAGATTAACAGAACACGTCCACGATATTAAAATGAAAAATTATGTACTGATTTATCTCAAATTGTTCTTAAGGAGAAAGTCGCTCCTTTACTTGATAAGATGTTCATTTGATTGCATATAAATGACCTTAAAATATTTTACTTTATGAATCCTTATTTATTTATCTTTATCAGGATTTTATTTACAATTTTAATGCTGTTCAAAATCTCAGTTTCACTTGACGTCTTATCCTCGATTCCATAGAGATTAAACTGTTATCTACGTACTTAAATACTTAAAAATTATTAAAATATATTTAAATACCTACTTGTCTTTGTATTTATAATCATTGTGAATCTATGTTTTAGTTTTCTCCTTTTGAAATTTCCTGTGACGTATGGCAATTGATAGTATGAAAATTTTAATTTTAAGTTGTGCTGTATATATATATACGTATATCTCAATTGACTGCAAATCGCCATGTGCTTCTAATAAAGGGTGTACATATACATTCGGAAGCATATTTAAACATCTTATATACCTGAGCATAAACTTTGTTTTAAAGTTTTAATGTTTGTGATCATTTTACACAATTAACATTATTAATCAGTTAAAACATTAAAACAGAGAAAAACAATTTAAAAGAAAAGTTATTGGGTTGAGAGCAAGAATGGATGGTTTAAATCCCATTGATTTAAACCGTGGTTTAAACTGTTTTTTAACCATGGCTTAAACCAAGGTTTTTTGTTTTTAACACTTTACAACATAGTTGAAAAGTGTTTATGACTTTGTTCATTCATTCTGTCTGTCTGTCTGTCCGTCCGTTCGCACGATAAGTGCCTTAAAAATTACTTTATCCAAATGAAAGTATGTTGTTCAGAGGGTATGTGGGACCTATGGGAATATAAATGAATAATATCATTCAATTAGTTTTGGATTGAACCCTGGTTAAAAAAAATGAAATACATTGAACCCTATGGGACCTAATATTCAAACATTTTTTAAGCGAATTTAAAATTCACAAACTGCTTCGAAAGTTTTAGTAAATATTCAAATTATCCCATAAAAAATATATAAAGAATTTCAAAATACATTTGGTAGATTTTTAAGTAAAAATTAAAATAATGATTAAACCCATATCATATGGCGCGGTAGCCCGGTAGTTTGCGCGCTGGATTTGCACGCTGCCACAACTGCCGCGGTGTTCATGCGGAGTACGATCACGTTAAACATGTGGGTCCGTAAGTCCTTCCGAGAGGTTGGTGGTAGGGAAAGGAGGGTACGGTCCCTGTGGATGCCTCCCCCACTGGGTTCCTGTCTAAATTGGGTGGCACTTCCCAGCCGTCCAAACGGTTACCTTACACCTTTCTGGTAGGTCGGGCCGTCTGGGTCTCAACAACAACCCATATCATATGAAGAGATCACGTAATCCACTTAAAAACAAAATATGGCATCCATCTTATTACATCCATCTATGGCATCTATGAAGCGATTACCTGACCATTTTATGAAGATATCACGTGACCCACTTCAAAATGAAATATGACATCGATCTTGTCTCAAAATCGTCATTTTTAAAGTTCTTTTTAATTTATATTTAGTGTTGTATCCGTGCTAAAACCGCTTCATTTTTGCTTAATTTCTGTGCATGTATATTCTGAAACAGCACAATAACAATATATTTGAGCTTAAATGATCAATGCCATCCATCTTGTGTCAAAATCGTGATTTTTAAAGTTTTTTTTTATTTATATTTAGTGTTGCATCCGTCCTAAAGCCGCTTTATTTTATTTTTCTGTGCATCTATATACTGCAATAACGCAATTACAATATTTTTTAGTTTAAATGACCATCAAACTTTGATTAATTCTACAACAAAGCCTGAATTTCACTAATGGAGAATGTAAACACATCAAAATGTAAGATGAGTTGTATAAGAATTGCTGAATTTCTTTGACGCAAAATTATTTAGCTTTGGAGTCTGTAATATAGCTGATATGAATAAAACATTCATTGATTTTACATAAAGAAGCTGACGATTCTATTGCCTTTTCGATGAAGATTTAAGCATGGAGTTATACAGTACTTTTACCTCCACTGTTTTAAGTTTTTAAGTAAAATGAATTATTGTAGTATTATGATAATTTTAAAAATATCGCCGCTGAATGAAAGGAATGGAAAAATATTTATGAATAAAATATTAGTTGCTTTTATGTAGAGAGCCAGGCGATTTATATTTCGATGACGTTATTTGAATAAAGCTCATTTATTTTTGATGAAATTTTCAAACATAATAAATTGTTGTATTGTGATAATTTTAAAAATATCACAGCTGAATGTATCGCATTTTAGAGATGTTTAAATAAAATTGCATTGCAGTTGGAAAGTGTTTTATAGTCAATGCTTTATGCATGATTGATCTTTCTTTTTTAAACATGTTTTGTTTCTAACCCCGGTTGATAGAAAAAAAATAATTTTTCGGAATTGGCAACACGCATAATAAAAACGTATCCCCCTTTTAAGAAGCATGCGGCTACCTAAATCCAGTTGTCGCTATAGTACAATGCGGCTAAAAACCACGTTACCTCAGAAGAAAAATTATCGACAACTGGACTCTTTCTCTGTAGACCCCTGGTTCTCAACAGACGGCGCCTGGGCCAAATGCGGCTCGTAAAGAGTGTCAGTCTAGCCCGCGCACAAAAAAATTAAATATTTTAATATTAAAAAATTCTCAAGGTCTCACGGACGGGGTTATACGGAGTGCCTAGGAGGGGGAAAATTCCCCCCTTTAAACTCCGGGCGAAAAGGAAAAGAGATACTAAAAGGAGAAACATAAAGAATAAAGTTTACATCAGAAGGTTTGCTTGGGGAAGGGGGGGCTGCGACCGAAGTCGGACACTTCCCCAAGTCTACAGAAGGAGGAGAAAGAGCTAGGGCCCAAGCGGGCACCTAGCGGGAGAAAAAGGAGAGGGGAGAAGAAGCGCGCCCCGAGGGACGCAGGGGTATTAAAAAATTATTATATTTAAAATTTAAAAAATTATTAAAAAAAATTAAATTTTTAAAAATTTATAATATCTACAGGTGAAAAAAAAGAAAAAGAAAGAAAGAAAAAAAGAATGCCTATCAACATTTATAATATACAACAATATAAACATTTTTGTTTGATTTAGATCCTTTACTGTGTTTAAATGTATAAGAATGTGCTTTCTCACGTTACAAATGATAATTGAAGTTCGATAGCTTTCGCGGGATTCTCTGACGCAGCTACACAACTCTGCATTAGGCCCTACGGGCGTTTATCTTGAGAACGCGCTAAGATTGGTAATTACAACCTACACTCCATATTTTAAACACATTGTAAAAATGCATCCCCCTCCATTATTCTCATTAATTTCTTGAGGACTAAATTTATATTTGAAATATCATGTTCGTAATTCTAAGTTCAGCAACACAAATAATTTCTCAAATTTGTTCTATTTTTTCCATTTTATCCTCTATGAAAAATAAATTTTATAATTTTTATATTATCTTTAATAAATCTTAAAATAATGTTCATATGAGCAACAGTATTATATGTAACTTACATTTACCAAATGTAAGTTACATATCATAGAGAAGTGTTCACACCATCTGGTCCGGTTCTATGGCAAATCTGATGTGGGCAGCACATGACTTTCTCTATATAATACAATGAATTTACTTCTTTTACAGTAAAATAATGATGTAGAAGATCTACGGCACAATGTTTTTAATGTCGAATTGTAGATTTAACGCTTTACCGGATGACAACATATAAAACTATTTCGAAGTACCCAATTAACTTATATATCACGTAACTAAAAATTGGCAAATACCGATATTGATAGCATCCGCAATAAGCAATATAGTCCATTTTTGAAATATTTTAATAATTAATTCATCAATTTGACGTCATTTTTGGAATTTTAACGATATTTTTATCGATCTTGGCGAAATACCACCAGCTTGGCGAAATGAGCCGCCAAATTCATCAAACTGATCGCCAAGCGTTAAGCAGACAAACGGAAAGCAGAACATTTCTCATATAGAAATGACTGTCTGTAAACTGTTTGGCATCAAAATACAGAACTATTTCACAAAGTATCTTCTCTCGTCTCGTGAATGGAACGAACTAGATACACAAAAATGATGTTAACAAATTTATCGTATAATATTACATATGAAATTTGAATATATTTCACAACAGTTAATATTTTTTTTTTATTTTATGATATTTTTTGATACATTTATTTGAAAAAAGTGAAAGATCTCAAAAATGGTTCATGCTAACGTTCTAAAATTTGTGTAAATCGTTTTCTAATCAAAAGTTATATAAAAAATTATTACTTACGCATCAATATTGAAAGTATTATCCACAATACTTTCCCAATACATTATACTATGTACATAGGAAAAAGTATAAATAATGTAGCTCCTGGAAAAAAGTAATTAACCACTGCTCTAAATCATCAAATATAGATTTTCTTTTTATAAGAGAATAGTGCTATAATACTAAAGATGCGACATTTTTGTTTTAAGTAATCTAATTTCTACAAATCCATATGTCAAAGCATATTCAAAACTCAGCATAATTTTTACCAGAGAATCTCCCGAAGATATGCTTATATGAACAAAATGGAATATATTGCAAGTAAAGGTATTAATACAAAGATGATTGCATGCAAAACATTGCGTGCCCATTACTGCAGCTTGTAGAATTATGGTCCCACTTAAGTACTGTTGCATTCATTGTAAACCATAGATATACAAAACAGTAATCTCAAAAATAAATTTTAAATGACAGAATGAAACAAAGCATTATTTTAAAAGATTATAACACTAAAAACTGTCCAACTTCTCTTTTATGCTGCTGTAATTCAAGCAGTGGCATCGGCAAAGGGGGTTAGGATTATAACCCTCCAGGAGTCCATCGAAACAGGTTCGGAGAAATGATTGTTGGAGAAACGGAAAACAACACATTTGGTTACCTGCTCCTCTTCCCTCCCCCCACCCCCCAAAAAATACTTTTTCGGAAAACACTACGAACCTTAAGGACAGTTGTTCATAGTGTAAAGACTTAAACATTTTCAGATGAACTCATTGTGCATATGCTTACTATCTAAATCATTGTTTTATTAATGCTTTACATATTAATTACAATATTTTTTGCTATATACACACTTTTGCAAAAAAAAAGAACGAAGCACACCTAAAAAATAATCCGATCATCTCGAAATTTTGCATGCAAATTCCTTTATACCAAGTATGCAAATGATTAACTTTGCAAGGCCAATTAGTCTTAACTTCGGTCACAGCGCGCGTTTCTACTGCGCAAATAGCATCCTATAAAACAGGTTTAAATGTAGACTGTTTATCTGTGCTCGTTATCTGCGTTGCAGTTCCATGAAGACACAACCAATATTGCCGTTAAGACGTTGCCGAAGACCTCAGAAGCAATTAAACGAGGTCGAACGTGATCGTATAGTCGGATGCTTGAAGCTGGCTGGTCATACTGAGCAATAGGTCGCTACCTGCACCGAATGGACACTGCTGTGTAAAGGTGCTGGCAGCAATGGTTGTTGCAAGGAACTCATCGGCGGAATGAAGGCTCTGAAAGGCTAAGATACACGAATGCAAGGCAAGATCGGATGATTGTGCTACAAGCCCGACCTGCCCCAACTGCATCATTGTCCGCCATCCCACGTGCTACAACCTCTTCCATACCACCCGTGGTACCTTGCACCATCTCACGGTGTTTGGCTAAAGTGGAGTTACGCTTACGGCGGCCTTTAAGACGTCTGCCCATTTTCCAACAAGATAATACCACGCTACATATGGCTCGCATATCTGTGGACTGTATCCGTGTTGCTGATACAGTTCCTTAGCCAGAAAGATCATCAGACATTTTGCCAATCGAACATGTATGGGACATGCTAGGCAGCCAGATTCGGGCACTCCGAAATGTAGCAGATATGGAGCAACAATTGAGGAATGCCTGGCAGAATGTATCGCAGGATGGCATTAGGAAACTTTATCACTCCTTACCTAGACGTATACAAGCATGCATTGCCGCCAATAGGGGTTTCACCAATTACTGATTTGAAAATTCAATCTGCAATTGCTAATCGTTAATGGGTCCTGCGGCCTTGATTTTGTAATCATTTCATTACCTGTGTATGAGCTGTATGCATATTTAATTTCAATAAAAACAGTCACTTTCTTCATGGTGCTTCGTTTTTTTTTTGTTTTTTTTTAAACACTTTATCTACCTTAAACATTCCCATACATAAAAAAATTGCCATGATTTCTAAGATTAGACATCGTAAATTTTTCATGCAATTATATTTATACTTGTACTTTTAAATACGATCTATTGAATTTTGCTCTTTTCATGTGGTTCCCACATAGTATCAGACTTTTCTCCATTTAACTCAAGAAATTTTGAATTACTTTGATTATTATCCATAAAATAAACAAAAATATATCGACTTATAGCTAGAAGAACACAGAAAAAATGCCATGTTAAAACTTGATATTTTTATTATTAATTCGATCTGAATAATATTAATTTAGATGTTCTAAAATATCTTGAACACCTAAGAATTGTCAGACATTGAATTAATTACCATAAGACATGTTTATCTTCAATAAGAGATGCAGAACTGGATATGTACATATAACTTTCGAAAATTTAAAAAAATATATTTTTAAGTATTTGCAGATAACCAGCAATATTTCTTTACATCATTTGCTTCAAAATTTGAATTATTTTGACTCATTGAACGAACATGGTTAGATCCACAAAATGTCAATGAGTCCAGCTCAGGAATTTCCTAAACAGAGATGGAACAGTGGTTGATACTTTTAAAATAAATTTACTGGTAGAATAAAGTGAAAATTCTCAATTCCTCAATCTTTTATTTTGTTTGAAACTAAATATATAAGTATATATTATTATTGCTAGTGATGCGTCCAAACATCATATTTTTTTTTTCAAATGGCCAGGCACCCAAACATCATATGATTTTGATAAAAAAAATACTGAAATAGAATTTTTTTAATGTATTTACCCTGTGAAAAATGTTGAAAGGAAATATATTTCTTAATTTTTGGTAATGTAAGAATTTTTTTCAAAAGGCAAAGAACTGAATTGGCAATTAATTTTATTTTGTATTGGGATGCAGCGTCCTACGCGATCACGTATATCCAAGTGGACGGAGTAAGAAGACATATAAGTTAAGATACTATATAGTTTTCTTATCGATTGTTTTATGCTTTGCAATACAATATTTTTTCATGATTATAAAACCTGAAAATGACTGTCTAACAAAAATTTTCTCTGTTTATTTGGCAGTTTTGAATTTGTGTTTCATCATGTAGACAAATTAAATAGAGTTAAATATGCCTTATATATCTTTGCCTGTCTTATTCCATATTTGACCAAACATAGAAAAAAATTAAATTAAATGCCAGAATAAATTAACCTCTATGATTTTGATCCTATAATATGGTATTTATACTCGAATTTATAATTTGATTTGTTTGAGAGGGGTCCCCATAACTTATTACAAATTCAATTTTGTACATACGAAAAAAAAAATGCAAAATCTGCTTTGCTTTTTTCGAATTATCTAGTATGGGCTTTGAAAAACAATAAAATAGGTGTAATGCTGCATAAGTATCAACGTTACTTGGGAAAAATGTGAATAAAATGAAAACGGGGGGAGGGGAAAATCATCGTTTTGAGAGCAGACTAGAAATTAAAATTCCACCACTGAGTACAACTTTCTAAAATAATTATTTTAATTGAAAAATTAAACCTAATTAAAGAAATCTTCTCAAAAATTTTTATACTAATTCTGGAAGTTTGAAAAAATTTATATACACAGCGTTCTCATAAACACGTTTTTAACCATAAAACAAATATTGTGAAAATTTGAGCACGTAATAAACCAATCATCGTATCGCTGTCATTCAACTACCTTTATCACGACCGTATCATGGACGTGTTATCATAACATTCCAAAAAGCACCTGCTCTCGTATCATCAAAGCAAAATATTGGGCGCGGTTAGCTCATTAGATAGGTGACGATTTGAGATATCATTCCAATGCCAATGACACTGAGTAAAGTCAATCACCCTAATGAAGTAATCTTTGTGTTATTTGCCAAACATCTGTCAAAATTCACATTAAACAGGAGGATGGGATGCAGGAGTTTAATGGACATGCCCTGCATGTCCATTAAACTCCTGCATCACAGATATTTTTTAATCGTAGTAAATGGAATCGCGATTTCATAACATTCCCTATATACTAATATTAATCATCTATTTAGGAAGAATTAATTGCTTTTGCCTTCATCGTAGGATATAACTAAAGGATCATTAGAAAAGAGAGTGTTGTCTGTTATTAATGACAAAAATTTTGCTATATTAATGTTTTAGCGAAAAAAAAATTCCATGAAACATCTATTTCTCATGATCCGTACAAGGTAGAGCGTAGATGATGACTGATGCGGATTCAGCATGAAAGTCTGGTGAAAAACAGAAGGTTCACCAGACACATTCAAACACCAAGGTTCACCAGACACATTCAAACACCAAGGTTCACCAGACACATTCAAACACCAAGGTTCACCAGACACATTCAGAAATTACACATTCAATACATTCGTAGAATGTGTAACAATTCGATTATTTTTCCATTTCCGGTTAAAATTCTCATTTTATTGGAAACATTCATTTCCGGAGATTGGCTATATATCGAGTTTAGATGATAACCGATATGGCTTTAACATCAAATTCTGGAGGAGGTAGGATGGTTCATTAAGACTTTTCACTGCTAATTTCTTTTCACTGCTGGTTTCTTCCGGTTCAAAAAGTATCCTTGAAGCATACATTCTTCAGAATAGGCTGTAGATAGAACTGAGATTAAAATGTATTCAGCATCAAATTTCGGAGGGAGTATTTTGATTAACTAAGAATTTCTGCTTCCGGTTCTGCAGATGTTACTTCGAATTAAAAAAAAAATTACATTTTCCTTAAAACATCTATTTCTCGGGATCTGTTATAGATATATCTTATATGATAGCTGATATGAATTCAGCATCAAGTTCCGGATGAGAATGAAGGATTCTGTAAAGATTTTCACTTTATTAAAGATTTTCACGAAGTAGAAGTGTATTTTAATAACAGGTTCATATTAAGACGAAAATTTGGGATGAGCAAATGAAAGAGAAGCGTAGTCTGTGTTCCGACGTAATGTATTTATTTAGCACCTTTTACAAAACAAATGTGGATCTTATCTATAATGGACTATTTCTGTCTGCAATGCAATGTGCGTAAGATAAACGCATTCATCTTTATTAATACATCTAGATTGATTAATTGCAACTCACATTTAAAGATTAATACAAACTGTAAATAATATTATTAAGCACTCATTTGAGAACTTCCCGATAAGCAATATTCAGAATTGTTGTTTGAAGACTGTGAATAAAAATGTTTTTCATTTCCCCTAATCTTGAAACACAAAAATCTGTGATTTTCAGTCACCAACGATAGTGCATCCGAAACTCCCTTTTGTTGCCGTTTGCAGGCAAACTTGTACAATAACAAAACCCGTATATTATCCAGAGCGATCAAGAATATTTTTACATCGTTCAGAATTCCTCTTTCTCTAATCACCTGAATTTCTCGTCAGCAGACGATAACAAAAGTCTTTAATGGCTCCAGATAGTTTCAGAATCGGGCCCTCAAGATCAACCTCCACTGAAATATTGCATAGTCTTCATTACACAAACAATGTTACACATTCTACGAATGTATTGAATGTGTATTTTACATGTCGTAGCCGAAGTATCTTTTTCCATTAATTAGATAATCCATTAGTTACATTTTCGTTATATCAACAATAATATTTTACATCAATAAGTTACATCAATAAGAATATATTTACGTCGTTCAGAATTCCTCTTTCTCTAATCACCTGAATTTCTCGTCAGCAGACGATAACAAAAGTCTTTAATGACTCCAGATAGTTTCAGAATTGGGCCCTTAAGATCAACCTCCACTGAAATATTGCATGGTCTTCATTACACAAACAATGTTACACATTCTACGAATGTGTTGAATGTGTATTTTACATGTCGTAGCCGAAACATCTTTTTCCATTAATTAGATAATCCATTAGTTACATTTTCGTTATATCAACAATAATATTTTACATCAATAAGTTACATCAATAAGAATATATTTACGTCATTCAGAATTCCTCTTTCTCTAATCACCTGAATTTCTCGTCAGCAGACGATAACAAAAGTCTTTAATGGCTCCAGATAGTTTCAGAATAGGGCCATCAAGATCAACTTCCACTGAAATATTGCATGGTCTTCATTACACAAACAATGGTACACATTCTACGAATGTGTTGAATGTGTATTTTACATGTCGTAGCCGAAACATCTTTTTCCATTAATTAGATAATCCATTAGTTACATTTTCGTTATATCAACAATAATATTTTACATCAATAAGTTACATCAATAAGAATATATTTACGTCGTTCAGAATTCCTCTTTCTCCAATCACCTGAATTTCTCGTCAGCAGACGATAACAAAAGTCTTTAATGACTCCAGATAGTTTCAGAATAGGGCCCTCAAGATCAACTTCCACTGAAATATTGCATGGTCTTCATTACACAAACAATGGTACACATTCTACGAATGTGTTGAATGTGTATTTTACATGTCGTAGCCGAAACATCTTTTTCCATTAATTAGATAATCCATTAGTTACATTTTCGTTATATCAACAATAATATTTTACATCAATAAGTTACATCAATAAGAATATATTTACGTCGTTCAGAATTCCTCTTTCTCCAATCACCTGAATTTCTCGTCAGCAGACGATAACAAAAGTCTTTAATGACTCCAGATAGTTTCAGAATAGGGCCCTCAAGATCAACCTCCACTGAAATATTGCATGGTCTTCATTACACAAACAATGTTACACATTCTACGAATGTGTTGAATGTGTATTTTACATGTCGTAGCCGAAACATCTTTTTCCATTAATTAGATAATCCATTAGTTACATTTTCGTTATATCAACAATAATATTTTACATCAATAAGTTACATCAATAAGAATATATTTACGTCGTTCAGAATTCCTCTTTCTCCAATCACCTGAATTTCTCGTCAGCAGACGATAACAAAAGTCTTTAATGACTCCAGATAGTTTCAGAATAGGGCCCTCAAGATCAACTTCCACTGAAATATTGCATGGTCTTCATTACACAAACAATGTTACACATTCTACGAATGTGTTGAATGTGTATTTTACATGTCGTAGCCGAAACATCTTTTTCCATTAATTAGATAATCCATTAGTTACATTTTCGTTATATCAACAATAATATTTTACATCAATAAGTTACATCAATAAGAATATATTTACGTCGTTCAGAATTCCTCTTTCTCCAATCACCTGAATTTCTCGTCAGCAGACGATAACAAAAGTCTTTAATGACTCCAGATAGTTTCAGAATAGGGCCCTCAAGATCAACTTCCACTGAAATATTGCATGGTCTTCATTACACAAACAATGTTACACATTCTACGAATGTGTTGAATGTGTATTTTACATGTCGTAGCCGAAGTATCTTTTTCCATTAATTAGATAATCCATTAGCTACATTTTCGTTACAGCAACAATTACATTATTTAAAGCAAAAGATTGTTTGAAAGAAGTTTTTCTGACAAGCGGCAACAGTCAGACACTCGTACGACATTCCTCACACAAATTAAAATCATACGGTACAAAACACATCCATGCCGAAGAAACAAGTCTCTCATAAATATATCACAAATCAGTTTTATTTGTTCAAAGGTTGAGTAAAAAATCTGATGTGGGCACCACATGACTTTACTTATATAATGCAATGAATTTACCACTTTTACAGTAAAAAAATAGGTTTTTCTTCTAGTAGTCTTTCCATGATATTGAATTTTCGTCAATCAGTTGTCATTTTCATTGATTTAGCATCATTTTTATCCATTTGGCGAGATTTTCGTTAATTTGGCAACATTTTAAAAAGCCGCCAAGTTGGTGACATTCCGCCAAATTCGTCGCCAAAATCTTGCCAAACGTTATGGACGGAGGAGAAATAAGTTATTCATATAGTATATAAATGATTATTGACGTTCCAATGCAAAAGTATTACTCAAAGTACCTTTTCTCATGAATGGAACGAGCTAGATCCACGAGAATGATATCACCCAATATATCGCATGATATTACATATGAAAAGTGAACATGTTTCTCAACAGTTAATAGATTTTATTTAATTTATGGGATTTTTTGATAAATTTATTTTTAAATGTGCAATATCTCGGAAACGGTTCATGCTAGCGATCTAAAGTTTATGTCAATCGTTTTCTACAGAAAAATTACATAAGAAATGTCTATTTATGTAACTTTATTAAAGGTATTGATTTTTTGATGATTTTTTCAAAATTTCACTCGAAAATTTAGGGGGGTTCTGAACATCCGATTACGTATAGAAACAAAAGGCTTCCAGTATTCACGGATTGTGATTTTGTAGCAAATTTCATTCGAATCGCTCCATTTGTTCGAGAGATATCGTCTCCACACACACACGCACACACGCACACACACATACACCATCTCAAAAATGTTTGATTCGTGATCAGGGATGCTTGAAACGCGCTCTCCCGCAGAAAACTCGAATTCGAATTTTCGACCCCGTCACAATACTTTCCTTATACATTATGTATATAAGAAAAGTAAAAATAATGCCAATGCGGCTATAATCAGCGAAAACGATTATAGCGCACTCTAGTGAAAAAACAATGGAAAATGAGAAAACATTTCGAGAGTTAAACGTTTTCTGTAGTATTTGTATGAAACTAAATAAGTATCTTACTGACTGGAAACCCAGAATCCCCAGGTATACTTCACATAAAAAAATGCATCCTCAAGAAATAGTAGAAGGACTGGAGCAATACCTTCAATGGAAGACTCACATTCGAACTTATTCCTAAAGTCACAAACGACTTCTGAGCACCAAACAACACCTAGATGTTTTTTAACCATGGATCCTTCCCAGAGCCCTTAAACAATTAGCCTGTAAAGCTGTTAATTTAAATGGATTAATTATTTATGCCATACCTAAGGAGAAATATATACTTTTTACTTTCCTTATATACATAATGTATAAGGAAAGTATTGTGACGGGGTCGAAAATTCGAATTCGAGTTTTCGACGGGAGAGCACGTTTCAAGCATCCCTGATCACGAATCAAACATTTTTGAAGTGATGTCTGTGTGTGTGTGTGTGTGTGTGTGTGTGTGTGTGTGTGTGTGTGTGTCAGTGAGTCTGTGGAGACGATAACTGACGAACAAATGGACCAGTTTGAACCAAATTTGGTACAAAAATCACAATCCGTAAACACTGGAAGCCTATTGTTTTTATACGCAATCGAATGTTCATAACCCCCCTAAATTTTCGAATGAAATTTTGAAAAAATCGTCAAAAAATCAAAATCACTAATAAAGTTACGCAAATAGACATTTCTTATGTAATTTTTCATTAGAAAACGATTGACATAAATTTTAGAAAGCTAACATGAACCGTTCTCGAGATATTGCACATTTTTAAAAAAAATTATCAAAAACTCATATAAAATAAAAATAATATTTCCTATTGAGAAACATGTTCACTTTTCATATGTAATACCATGCGATAAATTGGATGACATCATTCTCGTGGATCTAGCTCGTTCCATTCATGAAAAAAGATACTTTGAGTAAGACTTTTGTATTTGAACGCCAATAGTCATTTATCTGCTGTAAGAATAACTTATTTCTTTGTCCATAACGCTTGGCGAGATTTTGGCGACAAATTTGGCGGAATGTCGCCAACTTGGCGACTTTTATGAAATGTTGCCAAATTAACGAAAATCTCGCCAAGTGGATAAAAGTGACACTAAATCAATAAAAATGACGACTAATTGGGAAAATTCAATATCTTGGAAAGAATATTAGTATCTACTATAAGAAAAACCTATTTATTTTACTGTAAAAGTAGTAAATTCATTACATTATATAAGGAAAGTCATGTGTTGCCCACATCAGATTTTTTTCCTTTTTATCATCTTTGTTTGATAAAAATAACAGCGTAAAAACATCCTCTAAATTAAACAAGATAGATACTTCAGAATTTTTTGCATAAGTTAACACGGAATAACTAAAATGCGCTGGCTAAAGGTTAATTTTCTTCTGGTTGAAATCTTAAAACCACCAGATGGTGACTGTCGTTATCAATGCATAACCATTTCCAATACATACATTAACTAGAGACTAACATAATTTAACACTATAAATAAAATTTCAGTGTGTTGTCCTAAAATCAATAATCAAATATTAGAAGCAAGATTGTCGTCAGTATTAAAGTCATTTTATTTTTTTCTAGGGCAAATATTTATTGGCATATGCGTGTAAGAATGGATTTATAAAAACACAGCAGCAAAGTACAACGCTTCAAATCATGATTAATTAATACAAAATGCTGTTGAAAGCATACTTAGCAGAATACGTAGGAAAAGTAAAAGCAAAAAGTGATTGATTGCGGTGATAACATTTACAGCATAATCACGCAGAATTTTATTTTTTATTTTAAGCAATGCACAAATGGTAATCAAAATTCGTTGGGTTGAATATCATTGCAAGTATAATTTACTTGTAATCATCGCCTACGTTATCGCAATCAAGCCTATTAATCAGCGCATTTGTCAAGCGTAGCTGTCATAAGTCAAGGGTTTTTTTAATGAATGAATCATTTCTACTTGTAAACTCTTAAATATGAGAAAAACATTTAAATGACTTCAAACTTTATTTCTTTGCTATTTATAAGACAATGATAATGGGATTAATAAAAATGGTTATAAATTAAAGCAGTTTTTCTTTGATAGACGTGTTATAAATTATAAATGTTTTCTGATTATATATATTATGATGCATTCCGTATGTTTTTGTCTGCATGTGTGCAAAGCGTACATCCTCCTCTTTCCTATTTATAAAATTTTCTTATGCAAAAGGTCAGATGTGGTTCTGCTGCTAAAGAAGGGAGGCTTTTGAGAAAGACATCAGAATGAAAACTAAATAGTGTTTAAAATTATAAACGTATGTTTCAAATTGTTTCATATTACAGAAAATGTTAATCGCGCGTTCTCTTTACATAAAATCCATGTGTTCCTAACATTGTATGTTCCACTTCAAAAATGAAAGGAAATAAATATTTGTCCAGTAGGGAATCTTTGATTCCTCGCAGAAACGCAAGTTCTTTACAAAGTATCAAAGTTGATTTTCATACTAGGTTGAGTCAACCGACCCCTAAACTGCATAGTCCTGAGGCCCGCTAAACAAATTCAACATAGTAATGTTGTTTCCTAGAAGTGTTCAATATAATTCCAATACTATCTTGAAGAACTCAACATAATGCTGCGAGTCCCTAATAAATATACGTAATACTGCTACTCCTATCACCACAATCATCCTACTCTTATCACCTCAATCATCCTACTCCTAACACCTACTCCTATCACCTACCAATCTCAAACCTAGCCGACCTGAGATTGGTATTCAAATTCCCTTCAGAGACATGATTTCTTTGCAATTTTAGTAGGATAATTATCTTTTTCTGAATCAAATAAAACTGAAGTTCCCAATACCTTAACTTCATTGCACAAGAATTTGTTAGTTATATAGAGTTTCTCACAAATAGAATTTCTCATTTAGGAGTATGCATTTACGTTCTTTTGATCTTCCTTAAAATGACTTCAAATACAATAAAATTTCATTCATCCAATTGTAAAAATGTTCTTATTGCGGTCTGCAATCAGATAAAATTCTCTTTATCTGAAAGCAAACAAAGCAAAAGAGACTCCGTGATCGAAAAACGAAAAATTCTTTAGCTTGAAAATGAAGATATCCCGTTTCAATACTCACCTTAAATTACGCTTATTTCTTTTTCCTCCTACGAAAATCGTGTCCGCAAAAATAGTTCTTTAATGAGGGCAGCTAATGTAGCTTCGGAATTGTTTTTCTTAATCATTTTCTACACTACTCACATGGCAAGTTCAAAAAAAATATTCTAGACAGATTACAACATAGATAATACGAGATTAAATATATTACATATCTTAAATCTATTATTGTTAGTGCTGGGTGTTAAGGCTGTTATATTACTGGTCACATAAAGTTACGTGCAGCATTCCGTGCCTTCAGACCCCTGCAGCACTTTTGCTCCTAAAAATCTCCAAACACACGCTAACAATGTCCCTCTCCCGATCAATACTTTTAATTACTATACGACTTACTTACTATACGACTTTACTTACTATACGACTCTGAACAAAGCATAATTACTATACTACCCGAAACGAAACAAAATTACTTTATGACTGTCGTGGGACAGTATTGGAATTTTCCTGTCGCCACTTCACTTCTAGGAAGTATTACCCCCCCTCTCTTTGGAAACATTCGAAATTCCATTGCCCTGAGTAGGAGACCAGCTGCAGTCGTGAGAAAGTGGCAAAGGACGCTATGTTGTTTTTAAATAAAATGGACACCTACAAGAGGGCTAGAGTCCCCCCCCCCCCCCAATTTCAGCCCGACGAAGAGAAAGGCCGCGTCACTGAATTTATGGGTTTCACAACCTATAGCGGCTAAGCGTCAGCTATGGGGCCAGGCCAGGGGTTGTCCGTTTTCCCGACGAAGAGAAAAAGAGTTGAGAGAGAAGACAGTTGGGGTTCTTAAAAAGTCAAGTGCTGGTCATCAAAAAAACGATGGAGGAGAACCGTCCCTATGTGTTCCTGCCCGTGCTGTAAAGGGGTGAGTCCTTTTGTCCTCTTCCGCTGCAGGCTGAGTTCCAGAGATTAAAATTAGAGTTTAATAAGGAATCTAACTGAATATTTCAATGGTTAATGTGATAACTAAAAACTAGAGAGAGGGGAGAAATCATGATGATCATTATTCAATGTCCGCGACTTAGCGAACTGTAAATGTATTGTACGAATTTAAGGTGTTTTTTTATGTTTTAAATTTAATTAACGAGATTAACTATAAGTGTTTTTTAAATAAAAGCTTTATTTCAATTAACCTTAATTAGTATTTATTGTGTGTTCTCATGATGCATTTTCCAATTAATCTTAACCTGGAGTTATGCTCGGTAATCGAGCAAGTGGCATGCGTAAGTGCGATCAGCGGCCAAGGTGTAATTGTGAGTTTTTCAGCGGAGCCACGCCACAATGACCTCTATACTCCTTCCCTCTAGCTAAACGTACATACTCCATGAAATGTAAAACTCGATATATTTAATAAATAATACTAAATAAATAATTTCCATAAAGTTATAGAAGTAATCGTTGAAAATAAAATATAATTTTCAAATATATTGAATTGCTGTTAACTTCCTGTGAACTATTGAATTGCTGTTAAATTTCCTTTCAAAGTTCAAAGTTTCTAAGTTGGTGATAATACGCCAAATTTATCACCAAATTTGTTGCCAAGAGTGACAGATAAGCAGACAGATAGACAAAGAGACAGAGAAAATTGTTTTTCTTATATTCTAGACAAGAGTCCCTTACAACTACATCATTTGTCTTTGATTTAATTACGGTGATGTAGTCTCAATTAAATGAATTTCAATAATTTTTTATCACTGACTTTATAGCAAATGAACTGATTGAATAGATAAAAGCGTCATCTGGTCATCCTGAAATCAATAATACGATTCCCCGCTAATACGTGATTCTTTTACAACTTTAATAGGATAATTATATTTTTTCTGAATCAAATAAAACTAAAATCCCCAGTACCATCATTGTACAAGAAATTTTGTTATCTTAAGACCCCAAATAGAAATTCTCTTTTAGAAGTATATATTTGATCTTCCTTAAAATATTATCCTTTGATCTTCCTTAAAATGATCTCAAACAAAATTAAAATTGCATATGTCCAATTGTAGAAAATGTTCTAGTTACGGATTGCAATCTGGTAAAATTCACTTACCTAAAAGTAAACTGAACAAAAAAGATTCCATGATCGAAACATAATAAATTCTTTAATTTTTAAACAGAGATCTCCCATTTCAATACTTACTCTAAATTATATTATTTCTCTTTCTTCGTACGAAAATCGGGTCCACAAAAGCAATTAGATAGAGCAACATCACTTGAATGGGATAGAGCCACGTTAATGAGGTATAGCAACACAACTTTAATGAGGTATAGCAACACAACTTTAATGATGTATAGCAACACAACTTTAATGAGGTATAGCAACACAACTTTCATGGGGTATATAGCAACACAACTTTAATGAGGTATAGCAACACCTCTTTAATGAGGTAGGGCAACATCACCAATTTGGCGATATTTCTCCAAAATTGCTAAATTGGTGATGTTGTGTCAAATTTATCGCAAAATTTGCCGTCATGCATGAGAGACAGACAGACACAAGAAAGGGATTTTCTTATATTCTAGACTAGACAAGAGTTCTGCTGAACTTACATTATCTTTCTTTGATTTTAATTAAGGTGATGTGTTTGTTCTCGGGTGAAATTCCATTTTCTTTTATCACTGCCTTTAAAACAGACTATTGAAGCGATCATTACCTTTAAAAGGAACTTGGATTCTTAGAATTGTATACGAATCCAGCTTGAAGGATCCACGTTAAATATGAACTGGATTATAATTATCTCAGTGGATAAAAGAGTGAACTGGTCTGCCTAAAATTAGTGGTTCAATTTTTCTATGAAGTAAGCATTTTTTACAATGGCGCCCGAGAAACTTAACCCAGCAGATTAGATACAGTAGATGGCTGGAATACGATATTAACGAAATCACAATTTTCCCAGCGTTTTGAGAAGCAGTTTTAAATCACAGAGAATTGCGTCGAACAGAGTAATAGCCAATATAGAAAATGCATCGAAAAGTTAGCAATTTACAACTTTCCCGAAGAAAGTTAAATTAGAAACTATTTATGCCTTTAATTGAAAGTATAAAAAAAGTTATAATAAAAGTTATAATTTAGGGTCCACTTCAAAAATAGAAGAAAAGGCAAATCTGTCTTATCAACAAATATTTTATTTCCGAATAAATAAAAATAATTTATTCAAAGTATCTGATTCCATTTCTACAGAAATTTTTCATTACCGTAAAAATACAAATAGAAAACTTGTTTCAAAAGTTCAGTACATTCACCCTCTTTTGGTATTTTATGGAATGACTTCAGAGTGAATTAAAATTTCATCGATCTGAGTACATTGTACACTTTCTTGTTAAGGACTACAATCAGATAAAGTTCACTTCCCTGAAAATAAATTAAACAAAAGAAGCTTCTGATAGAAAAGGATAAAAATTCTTTCGTTAGAAGCTGCAGTTCTCCGATTTTAATATCCAGATTAAATTCAACTCATTTCTTTTTCCTCGGAAGAAAATTGTGTCCACTAAAATAGTTCTATGAAGCAGATAATACTGCTTCAAACTTGTTTTTCTCGATCATTTATAATAATACAAATATAAAACTTTTAAAGATATGTATGGGTCCTAAAGGTAAAAGTGCATAAGCACCATAATGGTAAAAGTCCATAAGCACCCTAATAACTTTGCAGGGAAAAGTCCATAAGTGTACACGCTAGATCTATCTAAAGCAAAAGTGACCATGCCCGATTAGATAGAATGATTTTAGCGCCCCTAACTAAGAATAGAAGAATTTAAGAACACAAACATATGGGACCATGCAACAGAGCAAGATAGGATAAAAATGATATTTAAAAAGTTATAGAACATTATTTATTTAATAGTAATCGACATTTAATTGGTTACAGAAGGCATTATTTACCTGAGTTTGATTCCCGGTTGTGCCCAAACTGTCCCTGTATTCACGCGGTGTACGGGAACATTAAATGTGCGAGTACGTAAGTCCTTCCGAGAGGTTGGTAGTAGGGAAAGGAAAGTACAGTCCCTGTGAATGTTACCCCACTGGGTTCAGTCTAAATTGGTGGCACTTCCCGGCCGTCCAAACAGATACCTTACACCTTTGGGTCTGGATCGAAACAGAAGGCATTATTTACATTATATAGTTATAGGCGATTTTCTGTCATATTCAGAAATGATTCCATAAACAGCACTTACATTCACAAGTGCCTAGTATAGAGCCTATTCAAATTATTACACCGAGATGAACTCTGAGTTATAATATACTTTTCACATGGTCCCATATGAATTCCTATTCGGCTAATGTTATTTCAATTACTTAGTAGGATCTTCTAGAAGCAAGAAGTTCGGATACAGTGAATCAAAACCACCCTTCTTTTAGTTTACCTTCAGGTATTTCACAGGGATTTCCTTCCCCTTAAAGAAAATTATTTGTATTTTCTTTCCTTTTGAGCTTGATTCCAAAGGTAACAAAGAGACGGTCTTTGCTGCTGCCCCTCCCTCTCTCCGCTCAACCGACTTTTTCAGGAGTGCTAATTCTTTTCATAGCTCATCGCTCATTTGGATAATTCGCGCTGTTGACGTCGCGTTGTTTTAAAATGGCTGGTGCCGGGAAGCGAAAAACTTTTCCAGCCAAAGATGAAATGAGAATTATTAAACGGATAGAAAATGGTGAAAGTCAATTAATTTTCGTTACCTAAATCTACAGTTTGTATGATTTGGAAAAATCGTAGGATAATCATCTCTGCCTACGAAAATTATCTGGATTAAAACAAAAGATTGCGCAAGGCCGAACGGGAAAATGTAGAAGAGACACTGCTGAAATGATTTACCATGCAAAAAATCAAAACATCCCAGTAACAGGTACAATGCTGCAGGAAAAACTTTTGTCAAAATTGTCATTTTTTGCAATATTTTACTTGCTTTTTGTAGTTTTTTTTTTCGAATCGATGTAACATTATATCCTTCAATTAATTGTTAGTTCCTCAATTAGTTGTATTTGAATTACAATAATATTCGGAGCACATAATTAAACATATCTAAATGCTTTTTTGGAAATCTTTTTCAAAAGATTTATTTGTTTGTTTTTTGAAAAATCGAATATAGGGAACCATTATTGGTAGTGAACTAACTACTTAATAGGTCCATTGTGGTTCGTTATAACGGAATTCGACAATATTTACATTTGAGAAAGAATAATATAGCGTACTTCCACAAGTATTGCAAGTGCCACGGCTTTACAACATCCAGCAACCTATAAAGTAGGACAGGTATTTTTTGTCTAGCATATACACGTTTGGTGCGCTCCTAATGCCTATTGAAGCTAATTATACATTTCTCTACAGCTTTGCAATTGACATTTTTCTTCTATCTTTCTGTTGTCGAGTTCTTTATCCTAACTTTTTAAGTTATCCACCAGAGGTGCTGCCATCCTTTTCTTCGATCAGGCATGGTCACTTTTCTAAAGATAGGCCTATGGTGTGCCTTCATGGACCTTCCTTACAAAGTTAAGGACTTTCTTCCAGATATTTATGATTCGGAACAAACATTACGAAATTCAATAATCGCACATTGTAATTCTGTTGAGAACATGGTAAATAAATCATGTTAAGTTTATGGAAGGATGGATTCAATTTCAACTTACGTGACAAAAAATGACTGTAAGAACCTGAAACCACAAATTCAATTATAATAAGAAATAAATTCAGCTTCGTATCTCTTTTTTTTAAGTAAGTTCAGTTTTATATTGCATGAAATGCTCAAGATTTTTTAACTTATTTAGAGTACTCCACATATTTTAAATTATCAAGCAGAATCCGAAATTCCTGTCATCAATTTTTTTTATAATTATCCAACTTTTTCGCTTTTTTTTTCTTTCTCATATTATTGTACTAGAACGAATTACCCGACGTTGCCCGGGTCCTAAATAAACAATCGCTACTTAAATAATACAAATACAGATATCACCACTCAATTTCTAAATCACCTGTTTTGAACCAAAATAATTTTCTCTTTTCGTTTCAATCCAAATGCTTTAGTTTCAACATATTTGTAGTCGCATCCAACTATTTTCCTCGCATGCGCACAAACACCCACCACTTCTCCACATAGCAACGCACAGAAAACCGGAGAAAGAACAATATCAAAAATTTCGAGTTTTATTCTTTCAGTTGATAATTAACAGAAAATCAGAAAATGAATTAATTCAAAATAATAATGTTAGAATGCGAAGATATATATATATATATAATACCCATATTTTTGCTAAACTAAAGAATTGAGCTAATATATTTCTTTTCCAGATACAGCGAAATAAGAAAGTTAAAACTGCATATTTCGATGTATTTAAAAGAAAGAAATAAATATGGAGGAAATGTCCTACGTATTCAGTTCAAAGTTCGTTAGAAAGAACGTCTTTTGATCTTTCTGATGATGTCAAGATGAAACCTCTGTAACAATAATTTTGATCGCTAAGGAACCGAATTGTATGAAAATCGCTCAAAATCGTGCCTTAGCATAAAATAATTAAAAAATGAATTCGAACTTTTAAAAACAATTGACCGAGATACATTGTCCGGGCACCTGAAGTATACTCTGAACCAAATTTTACCACTGTCCGAGGCTTCGATTTTTTTTCTGACATACACAGAAAGACAAACATCTTCCTTTATTATGTAAAATAAAATATTGTTTTATAAAATATCTTGACAGAAAAGCGCTAAAAACCCCATGGACAGGTCTCAAACACTTTCAAAAAGATGACCCTCTATACTATGTCAAAGACCACACACATCTATGTGTTGAGAACAAGATTGCTCAACAAATGCACGTCTCGGTCTGAAATTTTATGTGTAGCTGCATTATGTAAAAAGTTAGACCTAGATAATTCTTTTTGTAATTCGAAAGATTAAATCACTAGTTATTCAAAATTTAAAATTTTCATAACATTATTTCCTATGCAAAAACAGTAATTTCCGGACCTGTAATTTAAAGTCCTCTATTAATGTTAATGGTGCCACCTGTCGAATTCTGAAATGCTGTTAAATCATGCCAGGAAATATATAATGCATATACTAAGTAATATTGCCACAATTTTGGGATCCAAATTTAACACTTTAAATATACATATACGTACGAAATTCCACATCTACACTTTTCCGGTTTTTGCTTTAAAAAAAGAACATAAACCGTTTTTTTAATTTTTACAATGCGATTAGCATGTTTTTCTTTTAATATACTCTATAACAAAAAAAATCGACGCATCAAGAAGGAGTTGTCCGATTGTGATAAAAATTGGTGGATGTGAATCACATACATAAAAAAAGAAATGATTAAAATTTCAGAACAATTTAATGATTTAGAGTTTGACCGTATACAAAGGGAGGAAGTCAATAAGGCATTGGTCCACCTCTGGCCTGGATGCAAGATGTCACCCGGCATAGACTGATAAAGTTCACGGATGGTGTCCTGCGAAAGGTCTTGCCAAATTGTCTCCAACTGTCGGACTAAATCGTCAACATTCCGGGATGGTTGCAATCGCCTTCCCATAACGTCCCAAATGTGCTCTATGGGAGAGAGATTAGGAGACCTAGCTGTCCAAGGATGTGTTAGGCAAGCTTGAAGACAATTCATAGCAACAAGTACCGTGTGCGGCTGGGCATTACCTTGTTGAAAAGTAAGTCCGGGGTGTCGCAAAAGAAACGGCAACACAACCGGTCGTAGAATATTGTCTACATACCGCTGTGCTGTCAGTGTGCCAGAAATGACTACCAAAGGGGTCCGGCTATCAAAGGAGATGGCACCCTAGACCATACCCACCTGCAGATATACACCTGTCCAGATATACACCTGCTGAATGCGCAGTTCCGATGCGCTGGAGTTCACACTATTTATTCATTGGACACCAAATTTTATTCATTTGCATGTTCGCTCAAAATGTCTTTGCATACGAAATTTCATTACAATTGGACAACTCCTTCTTGGTGCGTCGATTTTTGTTGTTATAGAGTATATTTCGTTTTCTTACAGGTAAATTTATTTCTTATACTAGTGGTCGATTTGTTGTTAGAAATATCACGGGCGCCCATAGATATTTTCTCAGGAGGTAACAAACTGCAGATGTCGGTAGACCAAGGTCAAGATGTGCAACATCGACTAGTTTGATGCCCAACTTTGTGGCCTTTAACGTCCAGGGCATGGCAAGTACCCCCTCTTGCCCTCCCCTATGGACGCCCATGAATAGTGCGTTTATTAGTAGAATATATAGAAAACTTTGGAACGCAATATTTCACAAATCATTTGATCCAGGGTGATAAAAATTTAAAATATACACTCCTTGAAAATAAATGTTTTTGGAGAGGCTCATTAAAGTCGGATAACGAAGAATTCGGGCGTTATAGGCATTGATAAGATCCACTTGGACATTTAATGTATGGTGAGGACGAAAACATAAAACAGCAAGCTATAGACTTTTGTAATTTTCAACTCTGTTTGTCAAGCATGGTTCACATCATGGAGTTAGAGAGAAGGAGATAAAACTCCTATGGAAGAAACGCTTGAAAATGCCATAAACTTTTGAGAATTATATCTAGGTGTCGCTAATGTTAGTAAAGCACCCTTTGTTTCCATTTTACACAATAGAGAGACATAGTATTGAGTATATGTATTTTTGATTATTTTTAAATTATGATTCCCTAATTATCAGTATAATTAATCAGTATTTTTTCATAATTGTATGACAGAATGAAAAATATAGAGATAAAAATAAATTGAAAGCTAAAATAATTTTGACTACGTAGGAATATTCTTTTTTGCTTCAGTTCTGATTAGCATTGCGCTAATAATTTATTTCTACAAAATTGACAGTTTAAATTAATATTTTAAGGCTTTCACCATAGAAATACATACAATGTAAGGACGCTTATCTTATGGCAGCGCCACCTGAATTATTATCTCAACTGATATTGGCATTTTCTCAGTATGGAGTTTTAACGCCTTACCTTTACCTCTCTTCATGGCTCACATGTTAACTAAAAATCACTCGGCCTATTCGCTTAGGGTTTCGTTCTGTTATGTTCGGTTATGATTTAGTTTCTTAAATGAAGGTTACTGGAGAATTCTTTTAGTTTATAAAATATTTTATAACACTCAAGTTATTTCCCTTGTGTGTGCTTATTTAAAATATACTAAGCGAAACTCTCCGAAGAAAGGAATTAAGCTTGATTCCCTTCCTTATTTAAAACATTCTTTTATTAAGATAACCTCCGTTTATGAATAAATATCTTCTGTCATTAAAAAATTTTTACTTTTTATGGTGCCGTCCCAATCGACTGGCAATCAATCTTCCTCTTAAGCACTCTGACAGATATTAATGACGAAATAATGAATGAGATGCAAAAATATCTCCATCATAAAGAGAAATTTTTAAGCATTGTACTTTATTATGCATGAATCTCTACACTACACCACTGACTGACATTTGGGGCGTTTCATTTTTTCACATATTCCTCCCATATTTTATACAAAATTATATCTTCTTGTCACATGTGGCATTTTATCTGCTTTACATAATAGTCAAAGTCATGAAAGATCTGAAATAAATATTTTTAGCGTGAACTCCAGTGTTAAATTGACAAAATAAATCAAACAGCATAATTTCGAGTGCAAGTAATTTAAGCACGTTATTAACACTTTACAACAAAGTTGAAAAGTGTTTATGACTTTGTTCATTCTGTCTGTCTGTCTGTCTGTCTGTTCGTTAGCACGATAACTGCCGTAAATATGACTTAATCAAAATGAAATTTTAGTATGTTGTTCAGACGGTCTGTAGGACCTATGGGAATATAAATGAATAATATCACCCAATTAGTTTTGGATTGAACCCGGGTTGAAAAAATGAAATACATTGAGCTCTATGAGACCTAATTTTTCAAACATTTTTTAAGCGGATTTAAAATTCCCAAATTGCTTCGAAAATTTTAGGTAATATTCAAATTGTTCCATAAAATATATAAAAAAAATTCAGCGAAATATATTCAGTAGTTTTTTTAAATAAAAATTAAAATAATAATTACACCTCTTATATGAAGCGATCACGTAACCATGATATGAAAGATCACATGACCCACTTCAAAATGATATATGGCATCTATATTGTCTCAAAATCGTGATTTTTTCAGTTCTTTTTAATTCATATTGAGTGTTGTATCCGTCCTAAAACCACTTTATTTTTGCTTAAATTCTGTACATCTACATACTGAAACAACGCAATTACAATATATTTGAGTTTAAATGATCATCCAAATTTGATTATTTCTACAACGAAGCCTATTTTTCACTTATGTAAAATGTAAACAGCAAAATATGTAGAATGAGTTGTATTAGAATTGCTGCATTTCTTTAACACAAAATTATTTAGCCCATGGAGTCTGCATAGCTGATATGAATGAAATATTCATTGATTTTACAAAAGAGAAGGACGATTTTTTTTAATGAAATTTTAAGCATAGAGTTTAATTACTTGTAGCTCCATGGTCTTAATTTTTAAATAAAATAAATTATTATAGTATTATGATGAATAAAATGAATGGGAAAATGTTATGAATGAAGTGCTGTTTTTATAGAGAGATCTAGGCGTGTTATTTTTTCTATGACGTCATTTGAATGAATTTCAGTTGTTTTCGATGACGTTTTCAAATATAATAAATTATCGTAATATTATGATAGTTTTAAAAATATTACCGAGGAATGTATCGCATTTTAGAGATGTTTAAACCAGGCAATTTATATTTCAATGCCGTCATTTGAATGAAGTTCATTTTTTTCAAATATATTAAATTATTGCAGTATTGTGATAAGTTTTAAAATATTACCGAGGAATGTATTGCATTTCAGACTTGTTTAAATAAAATTGCATTGAAGTTGGAAAGTGTTTCATTATCAATGCTTTAAGCATGATTGATCTTTCTTGTTATTTTTTACCGAATGGCAACATGCATACGTACGTGTTTGACAATTTTGGTGTGTTTACTTTAATCACTTTAAATCGTGAAGGTGTGGAGAGTACTCTCTACCCTTCATGCTTTCAATAAAGTAAGAAATTGCGTTTTTTTAGTATACCTTTTCCATTATTCGCTTTCTTCTTTAGCATTTCGCACATTTAAATATTCACAACTTCTCCAATCACCTAAATAACCACAAAAATCCAATTCTAGGCAAAATTTCTCTTAAATTGCATCATAATGATATCGTTTATAAAATGCTAACAAGCAATGCTGTCGGATATTGCACGTTCCGGATTCAAAAGGATCTGATGTGGGCAACACAGGACTTTCGCAACAGACTCTAATTCATTTTCTCCTTCTTTTTTTTCATAATGGATTAAATTGAGTTAAACTGCGCAACATAACAAGGATACTTATTCGAAATTGCACCGAATTTTCCGTTTGAATTCCATTTGGCGACTGAACGTATTTTCAAATGGCTGTGTTGCAAAAATACAAAAAGAAATGAAATATCTCGTGGAGGAATTCATTCTAGTGTAATGAAGTTTGTCTTATTATTTTCATTGTCAAAAAAATACCTATAAAACAGGCATTTAATTAATAAATTTGAGAATATGTAGTCTTTTATTTTAGATTTTGACGATATCTTCTGGCTATTTTGCATAAAAAAACAGGTTCTTCTTCTTTTTTAATCTTTTCTCCAGAATAATACCAAAATCTAACCAGCAATATCTTCAGCTCCTCAATTTTCCCAGAATTTGTTGTTCCTCTAAGACGAACCATACTCGAGATATTTATGCAAAAATGGTCCATCCCAGAAAAAGTAGGTTGGTTTTATTCGTTTTGTTGTTAAAAATTACGTTTGAAACAAATATTTGACTTTTAAGCGTATTTCGTCTGTTATTTCTAATTTTGTCGATTTTTTCGAACCATTTCGCAGAAAAAAGACCGATTCTCTTTTTGCAAACCGTACCAGAGTCTAATTAGCACCAGGGTAACCCCCAAGTGACTAACCTACCCAATTTTATAAAATTTCGTCGAATAATTTTTGAACTAGATTAGATACAAACATTGCTCTGACACATAGACATACAGACAAACACACACTCACACAGACATTACGCTAAAAATGGTTGATTTGTGTTCTATAGTTCTGAAAACGTGTATAACCATCGAAAACTCGAACTCTAATTTTCGGCACGATCTCCATATTTGCCCTATGCATGACCATGTATTGTAAAGAAAGTAATAAAAGACTTATTTCCATTGATATGAGAAGGGTAACTTTTATAACTTATAATTTTTGTAATTTATAATTTTTATAATTTATAATTTTTATAATTTATAATTTTTATAATTTATAATTTATAAATTTTATAATGTATAATTTTTATTATTTTAATAATATACATTTAATCTAATAATTAAATTTATAATAATTAATTAAATTAAATATATGTTTTAAATATATATTTAATTTAATATAATAATATTTTTCTCTATTCTCTATATATTTATGTATAAATTTCATATTGAATTTTACCATAATTATGCCTTATGAATGCATGACCATGTATTGTAGAGAAAATAATAAAAGACTTATTTTCATTGACACGAAATGGGTAAATTTTATAACTTATAATTTTTATAATTTATCATTTATAATCTTTATAATTTATAATTTTATAATTTTAATATAATAATATATATTTAATCTAATAATTAAATTTATATTAATTAATTAAATATATATTTTTATATATTTAATATAATTATATTTTGCTCTATTTTCTATATACTTATGTATACATTTTATACTGATTTTTACCATAATTATGAATCTCACTATTTTAGGAGAGCGACCTTTCATTTGTGATTTTTGCAAGCGACCATTTACCAGAAAAGAGGAATTGACGAGGCATGTAAAGATTCACACTGGGGAAAAAAAGTTTACATGTTCTACTTGTGGCAAGAAGTTCGCTCGAAAAGATCACATGAAAAAACACAATGTATCTATGCATGCAAAGAAATTGAGAAGCAAGGGCCATCATGGAGTTGTTTTCTACAACATAAACTACAGTTGTGATAAAATTCATTACAATCATTCTGAAAGTTCTGAAGATACATCTCACATGGATATAGTTGATACCGGTTTGAAACGCTAATGGGAAATAACTTCAGAATATTGGCATGTAACTAAATTCCCTAAAGAAAGTGCATTTTAGAAAAATGTTTAGAATTACGTATTAAGTTATATTTATTAAACAATTTTTATAGTATCGTAACGTACAGTAAAAATATCTGAAAACTATACATCATATAATCATTAGTTAACCAGTATCATCCAGCAAAGTAATCATTCAAATACGAGTATGAAATGCAGATTAAATATTATGTATTCTAATCTCGTAACAAGATGTTTATTTTCTTACTGCATTCAAATTAATTATTCGAGTTCTGTCCTTTACATGAAAATAAAATTTATACTTTTCACTGCACCATAAATTATACTATTATATGACTGTATATGTGGCCTGAATATATGCACGTTCCTTCATGACATTAATATACTATCCACACTGTTACGTTAAGAGGAATGCATGTAGAACATAAGATTTAAAAATCACAACCGTCCTGAACCATAAGTTGAACGCTCAGGTATGCTGTATAAGAGAAAGAGAAAGGGAGTGGACAAAATGAAAATTTATTTATGAAGATTGTATACAATTTGGGCACTTTAATTCCACCTCATAGAGCATAATACAGCTTCATAAAAGAGTAGAAAGCCCATACCAAATAAAATTGAGGCAAGTTACTATATACAGGGTGATTCAAAAGTTCGGAGCAAAAGTAAAACACTATAAAAAATATCTATGGGTCGGAGAGACATGCGGTTTTCAGATTAATATTCACCGTGGTGGGGGATTTTGTATGGCATGAAAAAAAATAGTTCAAAGTCTCGACACTAGGGTCGCTACGGCAGATAAAGCCATGGAGATAACTTATGCATGGAGGTGACACTACTCATGACTGGCCTGCGAGATCCCCAGATCTCACACCCTGTGATTTCTCGTTGTGGGGATACCTAAAATCACTGGTCTATAGATGAAAGCCCCAGTCCTTACCAGCACTGAAAGACGCCGCCTTACGGCAGGAGGTAGCAGTCATTCCCGTTAATATACTGTTTCATGTTGTATCAGCCGTAATACCGCGACTGAACTCGACACATTGAGCCCTTGCAGCTGTAAATCATGCTGAAATAAAATATCTCATTTCACAATTATTACCTCGCATTGTTTTCTTCATAGCAGTGCTCAATGTGTGTATATATATATATATATATATATATATATATATATATATATATATATATATATATATATATATATATATATATATATATATATATATATATTGTAAATAATATTATTAATAATTTTAAATATACCACGTAATAATTTTACACATGCATTATTTATTTTTGATTGGATAACTCATTTTTGAGAATTCACCCATTCCTATCACCTAACTTACCACTTGGCCTGAGTCTAATACTGTTTACTATTTTCGAATGACTATCCACTTGTTCTGAGTCCTATACTGATTACTATTTTTGAAAGTCTCCATACATATTATGTTTCGTTCAAATGTATTCATTCCGGTGCCCACTCGCATTGACGAAGTGAGGTGAAATGCTCAGTCGCTTGTTCAACCTACACGTGGTAGCAATGCTTGTAAGTTAATATTTCTGTTCGAGGAGGTTTTATTTTTCAGATTTGTAATTCAATTGATTTATTTTTCTCCTTCCACTAGCCAGTAGACAGTTCCAATGGTGTCTATAGTTAAATAATATCGCCATTGTCAGAAACTGGCTATTCTATCGGTTTTAATTCGAATTGTATGGCTGTCCTGATGAGAAAGCATTTTCGAACTAACCGCCATTTTTTGTGTAGTTTCAATTGATTGTTCTCTATGTCTTAATCTTTTAACTTGAGCTAATTATTATTGCCTTCTCTCATTTTTGCCGTGATTTCTTTTTCATTTTTATTTATATTTATATATACTTTTTAATTGTGATTTTTGTATCCTAATATTCTTCTCATCCGCCTTTCCATTGTAGTGATATGTTACCTTCTATTTTTATTCTTTGTCTTGGTCTATAGTTACTCATTTGTAACAGATATGCTAGAGATGGGTTTTTTTGTACATACAGTAGTTTATGCATAGTTTTCGATTAAAATATTTCAATTTTATTTATATATATATATATATATATATATAGTATATATATAGTATAAATATATATAAATCATAAAATTGGAATTGACTATTTATTTGGGTCATCATCAGGCCCTATCCCAAAGCAAATATTAACAAGCAATTTCTGGTATTTACTCTTTGTCTAAAGATAATTGGCGAACACTAAAGTGATCGCCTTCAAAAAGAAAAAAAATCCACAAAAAAGGGTGTGTGTGTACGTGTAACAAAATTATAAGTTCCTTTAAATTTCCGCTTACACTTTTAATCTTCCCACGATGACGCTAAATTCTTTATCATGACCATGAAGCCCTTTCGATCTCCAGAACGGATGCAATTTGCACTCAATACTACGCCTCTAAAATTATTTTGATAGTTCTCACCGCTTGTGGCGTAAATCAGCCTTAATTTAGTATAGTTAACAATATTCAGAATCCACTTAATCGTAGATATTCACTTATGAAATACGTATTTCACCCCGATTCCAATAGCCTTCCCAAACCAAAAATACCAATCAGATCAAATTCTAGATTACCTCATCAAAATTCAGAGCCCGTGTTCCAATGCTATTCAAGTCCAAATCGATAAGACTCTCTTGCAAACTATATAACATAATAAGTGAAACTTCTTCTTTGTGCTCGCCAAGATTCCAGCATTCTGCCTGCTTTAAATCTGCGCCTCTAATAACCCCGGATACATGCAAATCACACATCTATCCTTCAATATCACTTTCCCCACAATACATGGGAATATACAGGGAAAGTATTGCAAACGTGAAGAAAATCGAAACTCGGGTTTTTGACTGATCTGCACTTTTCTGGCACTCTAGAACACAAAAATTAACGTGACTTTTGTGTACATGTCTGTCAGTCTATCTATCAGTCTGTCTGTCAGTCCGTCAGTCTGTCTGTCAGTCTGTCTGTCTGTCAGTCCGTCAGTCAGTCTGTCTGTTGTACTTCTGTACAATGTAATGCATCCACTCTAGCTCGGAAACTAATGGACCAAATTTCTCAAAATTTGGAGGCAGGCAGGTAGGCACTTGTTGGTTACCCTGGTCCTGATTAGATGTTGATACGATTCGGAAAACTAGAACCTGCTTTCTTTTGTAGAATTGCCTACAAATTTGTTGAAGCTAAAAGACTAAATATGTTTAAATGTATTAATTAAATATTTATTTTATACGCAATTTTGGGCGACAAAAGAATATGTTTTATCCCATCACTATAGCACGGACCCTTCTTGAGATAATTCAGTTTTTGTTTCAAAATACGTCTAGTCGACAAGTGTAAACGAATATTCAATAAACTGTAAGTTTAGTGTTATTTCCAGTGAGCGTCTGTGTTATTTATACAATTAAACTAAATTTAGTGCACTAAGAAAGAAAGAAAAAATAAATATAAGTCTGTAGGGAAAGTCATCTGTTGCACTCATCAGATTTTTTATTAATTATTAGTGTACGATCCCTCTAACAAAATATAACTATTAAGCCACCTCTTACCAAAACGCAATTATACTGAGGAAGCCCAGAACACCTAACAGAAAGAACTTGGCTCACAAACAGTGAAACTCACTATAATTTAAATCAAAAATTTTAACTTTATAACTCTCACAAAACGACAGGGATTATCAAAAGAATTCAGCTTAATTTTTCAAGATGTCGAATTTTCTTCAATTTGGCAACATTTTCTAAAAGTTGTCAAGTCGATATCTCACGAAGTTTGCCACCTTAGTCGCCAAATTATGGCCAAATTTTCTACCAAATAGAACAGATAGAAATAAGAGATTTTTTATGTAATATAATATATATTTTGGAGAAACAATGTACTGTCTTAAGTTGCTTAGATATTGAAATAATATAACTCTTAAATGTAGAATGGACTGCAAAAAAAATTATAAAATAATAATAGAAACAATGTACATAAAGAATAATAGAAACAGTGAATAATATGTTTATCTGCAGAGAGAAGGGCTCTGAAGACGTTCCCAATACAGATACGAACTTTTTTTTTCAATTTTTCGATTATCTTTTCCCTAATATCAGGATCTCTGATAGTTTTTACGAAATCAAGATAGAAACTATCATAAAAAATATTAAGGATGTTTTCTTGGCTATTGAGATCTCCAGTTTCGTAATCTTTCTATTTACCCATTCTTAGAATATATATTACTTTCATCCTATACATTACACCCTATACATTATACTGTGTATTATCCCTATACATAGTATAATATATAGGGATATTGTGATGGGGTCGAAATTTTTAAATCAAGTTTTCGTCGGGAGAGCATATTCTAAGTGTCCCTGAACTCGAATGGAACGTTTTTAAGGTGATATGTGTGTGCGTGAGTGTGTGCGTGTGCGTGCGTGCATGTGCGTGCGTGTGTGTGTGTGTGTGTGTGTGTGTGTGTAGAAATGATATCTCACACACGAATGGAATTTTTCAAATGAAATTTGAGACAAAATTTAGACTCAGTTAATGCTGGAAACCTATTGATTTTAAACGCAATCGAATGTTCGGAACACCCCACCAAACTTTCGAACAAAATTTTGAAAATTTCATCAAAAAATCAAAACCTTCAATAATGTTACGTAAATAATAATTTTTTATGTAATTTTTCATTAGAAAACGATTCACATAAATTTTAAAACGGTAGCATGAACCGTTATCGATATATTGCACTTATCAAATAAATTTAACAAAAAATCACATACATTTAAAAAATATTAAATATTGGAATATATGTTCACTTTTCATATGTAATAGTATGCAATAAATTTGTTTACATCATTCTCGTGAATTTAGTTTGTTTTCTCGAGAGAAGATACTTTGTGTAATAATTTTATATTTTGACGCCTAACAATTTGCCAACAGTCATTTATATATACAAATTGCTCTTCTATCCGTTTTTCTGTAAAGCTTGGCGATAAATTTGGTGCACTTAGCTACTCATTTAGCGAAATGTCGCAGTCCTAGATTGACGAAAATATCTTCAAAATTGCAAAAATAACGCTAAGTTATCGAAAATGACACCAAATTGATAAATTTCAATTATTAAAATATTTTAATGTATGGACTATATTTTTTGTTTCGGATGTTAACAATATTGATAATTGTTAATTTAAAGTTGCGCGAAATATAAGTTAATCGGGTACTTAGAAATAGTTTTACATGTTATCACCCAACATTCATTTAACGGGTCATGGTCCTTTTCTTGACTATCTTCATTTTTTCAAACATAAACGTTCTTCAAATTGTCTTTGTAATTCATATGGTGACGTAGATCATTACGTCTTTAATTGCCCCCATACCTCAAAATTTCACTTAACCCGTCCTCCAGATAATCTTCGTGCGACTTGGTTCTCTGGTGTCAGAACCAATAAAATTCTTTTAAATAGGTTGAAAAACTGTGTCTTAATTGCGAGAGAAATCTCCAATCAGGTTCCTTAGCAAGCTTGGTGCCAACTGCTTTCAATTTTCTTCGGTCAATGTTGTCCTCCCTGTTCCAGGCGTTTGTCTCTTATTGTTCCTGTACTTACACTTTTTGGTGTCCATCTTTTGTATATTTTGTTTCCTGTTTATATTCCTCTGTTGTATATATCTGTTTTCCCTGTGTTCCTCGGCTGTTCATATATTTGAAAGTCTTACCATGTACATAATGCACTTAACTTTATCCGGTTACCTCAACTGATTGTAACCTTTATTCAGCTATGTTCTTTTTGCATTCTTTTGTTGGTTTTTACTATATTGTTCCTTTTCCCGCGGTTGCTCGGATTCTTTTGGCCATACGTTTTACATAAATTTAATTTCATTTTAAGAAAATAATTTAATTTTTACCTCAAAATTCAAAATTTGTTAAAATCTACGTTTCTTTGCCTCCCTTCCCACTGTATTTTATGTAAAACTCTAAAACTGTCTGTATATATATTTACCATGTAACCACTTTATTGAATTTTAAATAATTGCAGACTGAAACTTGGTGACTGACTGGAGGACGGTTTCGGCTAACCTCCTCTCCCGGCCACACATTAAACTGCCGTAAGCCCTAGGGTTGGCTGTGTGGTCTGGGCCTTCGACATCGACATGTTATCACCCAGAAAAGACCCAAATGTACAATTCACAGTTAAAAACATTGTATGGTAAAACTTATACATCATATTTTCAAAGTGATAGAAGTAAATTCATTGCATTATATAGGGAAAGTCATGTGCTGAAAGTAATGTACAATTTATTATGCCGTCAATGTACAATTCATTAATGCCAAATGTACAACTCATTATACCGTCGATCTAATACATCATTATTTTCATTGTGAAAGAAGTAAATTCATTGCTTTATATAGGGAAAATCATGAGCTACTCACATCAGATTTTTTAAATATCTGTTCTGCACCAATTACATCTCCGTTTCATTTCTATTGGAATTATCATACTCATTGTATTTTATTTTATTTCATTTTTATTATGTGCGTGTATGTATGTTATTGTATAATTTTAAAGGATTGCAGTTAAACTAATGCTTATTAACAATTATAAAAATTATGATTTGTTACACAATATTTAATATTTTATCTCAAAAGTGTGTCTACAAATCAAAATATCTGAAATATTTAAAATATAAATAAATTTATCGAAAATATAAAACATGTCTCTTATATAAAACATAAAACAATGAATCTAAATTTCATTAGAATTTTAGTCAATAAATGTACGAAAACGGAATTGAGCTCATTTTATTTGCTACATCAGAAGTGTTCAAAACATTAGACCACTAGATAATTATCTATCTCATTTAGATAATGTATGTAATTTTTAATGATACGGAATTGAAAGCCTATATTGCACATTATTTAGGCTTTTAATGATTACATTAGTACGTAAATTGAGTATCTTGAATTTCCATCTCGTAATTGCATGATTACTTCACTCACTATATTCCAATTAAGTATTCAAGTGCTGTCTTTCGAGTCAAAATGAAATTTATACTTCTAACTGCATCATATATTATATTATATGGCTGTTCAGACTTGAATATTTATTTATACGTTAATACACTGTCTATCAGTGCATTAAAAAAACGTTCGAATTCAAAATATACATAAAAGTTGATACGATATTACTGATTTTTTAGATAAGAAAAAGTCATGAAAAATGTTTATTGAGCTTGATTTAGTTTAAGAATTTCAGCTTAAGTCAGCTGAGATTACTTTTAGTGTAACATATACTGGATTTGAAGCTCGTCATATGAAGTGGTTCATCACACTTGCACTCATAAAATCTCCGGATACATAGTCCGCATTGAGGTCCGCTTAATGGTCCACGTAAATACTTTACGACTCCCTTAGAAATTTAAAATACTTTATGACGCTCTTACAAAACACAAATACTTTACTACCCCCCACCCCTAAAAACACTTTACTACCTCTTCACAAAACACAAATACTTTACTACTACCCCTTAACAAAACGCAAATACTTTATGATTGCCGAACAAAACACAAATACTTTATGATTGCCTGACAAAACACAATATTTTACGATTCTCCAGACCACCACCCCTCCCCTGTCACAAAACACAACTGTTCCACGTACAGTGAAACTCTCACGCAGTACTTTGAATCAAGGATATTAAGTTCATAATTTCCACAAAGCGGCAGGAATTATTAAAGAAATTAAATTTAATTTCCAGATATATTGAGTCTTTATTAACTTAGCGACATTTCGCCAAAGTCGTCGCGTTGGCAATATTGCGCCAAATTGTTGCCGAATGAGACAGAAAGTCTCCTCCGCAACAATGCACCCTCAAACTTACTCAGTTTCCGAGTGAGACATAAAAACATCAATTATTAATTTTAGTGTTCCAAAAATTTCTTAAATTTCGATAAGAAGAACTGTTCAATTTAAATTTTTCTTTGTAAAAACTCTTCTATTTTAATACCACTCAATTAAATTATCCAGCTTTTAGAAAAGCTTTTATTTATTTAGAAATGTTTATATTTATAAAATTTAACAAGTGTTCAAATCACCAATATTGAAATGACTTTGAAGAAGTAATGAACTCTTTTTACGTGCTTTATTCGTCAAAAAACGTTTCATAGAAAATTTGATACATGAATTGTTTGAAAGAAAATAATTCATAAAAATAGGATTTTGAAAATGCTTCTCCTGCTAACAAAAAATTATTTTAACACTTACACTAGCAATATCCTTTGGTCAAAGATAAAACTTATTATTTCCGAATATGCACATTATACCAACCTGAATAAGCATAAAACAACATTAATAAAAGTTTTCTGTTCATTTGTACTATGGTAATGATCCTGAATATTTTATTTTAAAATATGAAGCCTATGTTTGAACTAATAAAATGCTTCACTTCAAAATAATACATGTATGCATAAAATATGCTTTGAAATTTGCAATAAATATGTATGTACACTTTTGTATATTAACAATAAAAGTGTGTTTTGGAGTTGTGCATAGTTTTGGTTTTAGAAGTTTTAGTTTCTTGTTTTAGTTAGTTAGTTGTTAGTTCTCAGTAACTTCCGCATGCAAATTCATAATAAAAACTTTTATGAAGAAGCCTTCATAAAGTGATATGAGATGCGCAAGTGGTGCATTTTTACCTAGTAGGTAAAATATCATTTCATAAATTGCTTATAGTCAATGTACAATAATTTAAAATTCCTGATTAAAATGTATTACAATAAATTTAATAATGCAGTAATTTTGATAAATTTTGAGTAGTTAGTTAAATATCAAACTAAGCTAAAAATTTCTTATATATCAATCATTAATAAATAGTGAATGTATAATATTTTGAAATTATAATTAAAATGTATTAGGATAAAATTGATAATACAGCAACTATGTAAAGCTTGCTGTCCCAGCCAGGACTCTAACCACAGATCTTTGTCCTGGCAACCTGATACTCTTCTAATTGAGTTACTGGGATAGAATTGAAAACTCTTATCGTTGAAGTGGACTCAGCAGTCTCCACCTACTAATTTCAGATTGACGTGCAACTTGACAATCTTACTGATAACCTCCTGTAATTTTTAAATCAGGTTAGCCTCCTGATGCTACTATTTTTATCTAGGTTAGTATCCTGCGTGGTCGTTGGCCTCTCAATTTGAAATCAGCGCCCAATATTTCGGAGTCTAATGAATTCGTAATAATTGTACTAAGATCACTTTCAGACTTCCAACATCACTGCACTAATATGCATGGTTAATTTGTTCTGGGACGGAATTTCATGCTCTTATCGTCGAAAGGGACTGTACAACTTCGAGAATATGTACTTAATTAAGGCGAATTTTGTTTTATCTGGACTAATTAAAAGCAACTACAGAATGTAGTATCCTCCGTCTAATGTTATACTGACGTGTAACTTGACAATCTACCTGACAACCTCCTGTTATTTTTACCTCAGGTTAGCCTCTTGATACAACTAGGTAAGTATCCTGCGTGGTCGTCCCCCCCCCCCCAATCCGATTTGAAATTGACGCCCAATATTTCGAAGTCCTCTGAATCCATACTAATCGTACTGAGATCAATTTCAGACCCCTAATACCACTGCACTAACCTGCATGGCTTATATGTTCGACCAACGCATAACCGATGCTCTCACAATTGAATTACTGGGTCGGAATTTCAAGCTATTATAGTCGAAATGGACTCTGCAACTTCGAGAATACATACTCAATTAAGGCGAATTTTGTTTAATCTAGACTAATTAAAATTAAATACAGAACGTGACATTACGCACCAACAATAATAACTGTTTCGTAATTTAAAATGCTGCGCAAATTAAAGGCCATAGGTAGATGATCGGAAATTTAAGCAGAAATTACAAGCAATTTCGAAACGATCGCCTGGTTACTACATTTTATTACCGCATTATTTCACGTTTACATCTAGTTATCAAAATAAAATGAAGCTGGGTGATGCAAGAAATACTTTAATTAAAGTACCTACGTTCAAGAAAAAGAAATTATTTTTTAGGAGCATTTAGATAATTGAGAACGAAAAAAGAATCCAAAAATTACAAAACAACATCAACAAACGTCACCTTCAATTTTTTTTAATTTATTTATTTTTTATGGTCCAAAACTATCCAGTTCGCTTCCAGTTTAATTAGATTTTAAATCTGACTAGCAGCATACCCGTTCTTCATACGGCGTATATGATATAAAGAAACTTGAAATTCGCAATCATGTGCAAATTCCTCTAGTAAACTAAATGACATTTTTAATCACAATATTCTGTTAAAATATTTAATTTAATGTTCCTACAAAGAAGTTTAAGAATCTATATTCTCGCTATACAAAATTACCTTCACGGGCAGATTTACAAAATGAAACATCCTGGCCCCGTTTGTAAGCAATTTACAAAAAATATGGAAATGAATCAATATATGCAAAATAAAAATGTTAAAATTGGATGGGAGCCGTACTACTTATATACGCGAATATTAGAAGATATTACCTGTATTAGTAGATTGCATGTATAAATTGAAATATCAATAAACCCGTAATCTTTAAACCTGAAGGCAGTAATTGATTCCAATATATGCCAAAATGAAAGTACTAAAATTATATGGGCCCGTACTACTTATAACGTCTTAGATTAGAAGATATGTCCGAGTGTGTTGTGATACAACCATTCAAGAGACTTAATTAAAGAATAATATAATCAATTGAACGATCATATCTCAACACCTGATTGGGTCGGACACTCACATACAATTAAAATGAAAGGGAATCAATTAAATAGTTAATTTTAATGGAATGGGATCGTATAATGGGGAATAGAATTTTGAATATAAAACAATGCGTTGTGTTAATTTAGATATTAAACCATACTTGTATGTGAGCGCCTAAATTTCTTACCTGTAACTTTAATTCATTTACTTAAATTTTCTTTATCAAATGATGCGAAGAACAGAATTATTCATTTTGTAACTATTAGTCATAACCAAATTATCAGTCATTAAAATTTAATGTAGTTTTCAAGTTTCTTAGTTATTTCAGGTTGTTACATCATCTAAAGTCAAAATCACTTTAACCACAGCATTTTTTCTTGAAATTGAATATATATATGAAGATTATCAACCTTTAATAAAAATGTTGATGAGCAAGATCACCAGCTGTTGAAAATTTCCCTTCTGAGAAAATTTTAAGAAACGAACATAAATAAAATCTGCCTTGTAGTCTATCACTTCACAGACCATACATATTTAACCATCTCTTCTACTTCTGTAATAGATCCATAAAAAAAAGATAATAACCACATCATTTTCTCAGTCATAGAAAATTCACTAAAATATGATTTTCCTCTTCATGCCTTGATTCCACCTTCTCAATTTTGCGAAGAGAAAAAAAATTGAAATTTCCAAGTTATTGTCACCTAGCAATTTATTCTTTTCAGAATCAACATTGTCAGAGTTATTGATTACAGCATTGAGAGAATATAATGTCTTTTTGTACAAACTTCAACATACTGAAATTTATTATTTGCAAATATTACAGTTGATTCAAGAATGACACAAATGACTTGATGCTTGAATTATTTATCATGCTATATAGAAAAATCATCAGCAGAACAATTTCATTTCACAACTCATATTATAGTCAAAAAGGTTCAAAAGATTGCTAAAATTTATAACCAGATGCATTTAGATTAAGATATACCTTCATAGAACTTGTATTAGAGCTAGGAGTGCCCATGGCACTCCTGCCTAAAAAATTAACACCACCTTGCTGTCACCAGAATTTTTGAGAGAAGAGTGTGCATCAGCATTTCACACCCAAGTCAATTTCCCGCCTAACCTGGCACACTGTGATTGGCTGAAGCCACACACACCGTTGCCATGCCAGATAAACCAAACTTCTGTTTATCCAGGGAGGTCAAGTGAGACAGAAGAAAACAAGTTTCCGTGTCTCGCCTGAAACGAGATCTACCAATTGTCGAAAACGGGTGTCATTCTACCGCAGTATGAAAGTGGATGTCATACACCATACAAGAGAATATGAATACTGCAGCACACTATAATTAAAATTAATAAAAGAGACAATTGGTCTATTAATGAAAATATAAAATAAAAGCAATTTTGAATAGAATAATTTGGAATAATAAATTAAGTAAAATAAAATATTTAATGATTTATAAAAAAAAATGTTAATTTAGAATAATAAAATAAAAAGTGTTGTGACTTGTCACAACAGAGTGTTAGTAGACTATTACCCGTATTACAATATGAGTCTCAAAAATCTTTAACAAAATAAAACAGATGACTTAATAAATTGAAAATATCAGTAATTCCCGTAATCTTCATACCAGAAGGCCCTACTTGACCCCAATATATGCCAATATACCACTACTTATATTCTCGTAAATTAAACCCGTACATTTGTAGAAGATTACTCGTAAAGCGTACAATATATGAGTTTTAGCAATTTTTGCAGCAATAAAAGATTGGAATAATAACTTGAAAATATCGATAATCTCTGAATCAATAATCCCCGAAAATATCAATAATAATAATTTTTAAACATGAAGACCGTAATTGATATTATCCAGTCAAAAATGCAATGGCAATGAAATTTATTTCATATAAATAACTTCATTATTCAAATCGGAAAAGATTTAATAAAAATCGTCTGCCGCTTAAACACATTGGATTTAAATCCGTTCCTAAGCGACATGATATTATTTCATTCAAATAAATTGGTAGGGAAAATATCATCTGAATAATGCTATCTCTATTGAAGGTTTGGCGACATTTTTGTCAATTTAGCGACATTTTAAATTTATCGCCAAGAGGAACTGTAGAACTGTCAGTTCCCACTTGGCGACAAATTGACGAAACATCATCACAATACTATCCCCTAACAAAACACAATTCATTTCATTTATTTAGCGCAAATTTATCAATTTCAAGATATTTTTATGGATTTACAAACATTTTTATCAATTTGGTCACATTTTAAAAATTCGTTAAATCTGTTACTAAGTAGAACAGTTGGACTAGCAGACAAATACACATTTCAGTACTCTCTTCTAACATCATTTCAGTACTCTCTTCTAACAAAACAAATTTAATTTTATTGATTTGCGTCGTTTTTAACAATCTGGCGACATTTCCGTGTCAATTTGGCAACGTTTAATAAAAGTTGCCAAGTTAGCGATATCCCGCCAAATTCGTAGCTCTTAATTTGCAGATCTGAATAAAACATCCTGATCCCGTTTGTATATACTAAATGAAAATACTAAAATTGTACTAGACGATATATCCGTTCTACTCTTTTTCTATTTCAACAAACGGCTAAATGAATTTATTGACTAAACTCAATATATAAGCTTGAAAACTCTTTATCCAAATAAATGAAAGTGATGTACACAGTCGACAATTAATATAATTAAAAGAAAAATCGATCCGTTCATTTATAAGATATATTTTTATATCCATTAATTTATTATTCAAATCGAAAAAATAATAATAAACATTAACAAACACATTTAATTTAATTGCGTTGCCGAGCAACATGATATAAGATAGAACCTTCCTCATAAATTGCTAATAATTAAATAACCATTTTGATTTCTTAATTCTTTTCATTGTTGAGTAAAAGCTTGTGAAAAATAAACCATGGTGATAGATTTTCCATTTAAATTCATGCTTCAAGGAATTAATGTTTTCATGAAGTGACTAATTAGCGCAAAAATCTCCCACCAAACTCACAGATGAAGTTTTAATTCACTTTCACGTTTTAAACAAACGATTTCCAACCTTTTCCGTTGGAGAAACCAGGGAGTTAGAGAGTAGTACTCCTAGGAAAAAGTTTGGTTTTTCATTAATATATCCACAACCCCTGATCTTAGAAACCCTAAACTTAGACTAAATTTAAGTGTGGCTATTTCAAGGCTACCGACAAAATTTCTTCAGATTCCCTTGATGATGGGACAAGCAAACAGACAGACAGATTTTCAAATTTATTTATATAGATTAAAGTTTTACAAAAAACTGTCATACTGTAATCTAACAAATACATATTTTTTCGATTGCATCTTTAATACATGAACTTTCACATTTCTTTGTAATTTATCTGTTAATTTCGTTAAGTTGAACTTATCTGTTATTTTCATTAAGTATCGATAATCCGAAAAAAGTTCTTTCTCACTTTGTCTGAGTTGTCGAAATTTTAAAGTTCATTCGATTGATTTTTTCGTTCATAAGAATATAATCTATTTCTCTATCTATGCCAAATGTATTTCCCTATTATAGAGTTTAACTTAATATCGAGATCACGCTAATTAAAAGAAAAAACACTGTGAATGGTTAAATATTAAAATACACACACAACAACATATTCTCCAGTTTAAACTTTTAAAGAAGGTAGAAGGAAGTATAATTTTAGTACAGCAAATATTTAGTTTATTACACGCAACATTTCAGGATGCGAATATTTCAATCATTGTTCACAAGCAGATGTTCAGAAAAAAATAAGCTCTGTTTTCCAGCGTAAGCACGTGTTTCGCACAAAACTGTCAAAATAGAATGAAATACTTTCTAAAACAGGAAAATTCAATAAGGTTTCTCTTGAAACAATTCTAGGTGCATGTAGTTTTGTTTACACAAAATTGACTTCGTTATTGAAAATAAAAAATCTAATGTACGCAACACCTGGCACTTTCCATAAATTAATCACTTTCGATATTGTTAAAAAACTATAAAATAAAATCTGATGGACACAAAATGGTTTTGCTTGAATAACATTTTCATGGACGAGCGAAGCGAAGCCCATTCTCCATTTCTAACGAAGCAAAATCAACATTTGTTTGAATTTTGTTGTCCCTTTTTCTCGAAAACTACAATAGGTTGGAATATGAAATTTTGCATACATACGTGAACTTGTACGCAGATTTACAGAATCACAATTTCAATTATTCAAACGAACTGTAACAGCGAAAAACGCCCATTTTTAAACTGCGCATGCTCACTACGCTTCCTACAAATAAGAAGCGAACAACTTTTAAACAGCTAATCAAAGCACTTGCATGCATTGTGATTTCAACGTACTCCTGTATGTCAAATACGTTTTTACGATTTAAATGTGTTTAATATCACTGTTTTCCTGTATTTGAATTTGTTTAACTTAATATTCAAATTCTAAAAATGATCTTTTGTATTAGGATTCTCAAATATTGAAATAATTTTTATACTTCTAATTTCATAATTATTTATTAAATCAACTTTCAAGTTGAAATCTTTCACAGCTCGCATGCTTCATATACGTGAGTCCATTCATAGCCCAGCTTCTTGCTGGTATAATTTTTTTTAATTTGAGCAAAAACTTCGAAATTATATATTTTTTTAACATGGCAGCACAGGACAAAAAAATGACCTAATCATGCATAAAAGGGTTTATTTATGCTCAATAATCACCAGACTGTATAGCTGTATAGCTTGAATCAATGTTGCGAAAAATAGTCGCGAAATATTTTTGTTAGTGACGTCATTAGCCCCATCGGTAACCCCCCCCCCCCGGGGCGTGCATTGTCAAATATGGTATCAAACAAAATATTTTTTCAAGCCCTTTAAAGTGAAGGGTACTACGCTATAATTCTAATCATTTGACACATGATAACGATTTTTCAAAATTTTTCTTGTAAAATTTGAAAAAAAAAGTTACTAAAAATCGATTCTGGTATGAGAAGGTCGAGTTGAGCCACACTTCAGTTAATTTTGAATCTCACATGCTTCTAGCTAGGTTAGAATAAGGCATTTCTACGCAGTTGACAAAGTCTAGACAGGTGGTCCTTAGCTGTAGCATTATTATTAACCTTGCCTGAAGATATTAGTATTTTTCCTTGAGTTAATGGGCTAATTCTATTGTGATCATAAAAAGGATATGAATTATTTATTGATATAGAATGCATTTAAAATAAAATAGTGATAAATTAAAAATAAAGGACCTGAACTCTCCCTCTACCTTCAGATTATTTTCATAATACTTTGTACTTGTTACATATCTGACTTTTTTCATTTATCTTTCTTAGGGAAGAGTGGAATACATCATGAAAGATTAATTGTTTTGTTTTCCGATATTTTTTTGTTATTGTTGTCTGATTTCTCGTGCAAGGTATTTTTTTCTTATTATACATAAAGTGCATGATAAAATTTATTATCATTATTATTTATTCTTGTCCAGGACACGCGATGAATATCGCTGCTTCTTTGTGGAAGAGAAAGTTGAAAACAAAATGTTAAAAAATTGAAAATATACTAATTATCATAATGTTCAAGTTGACGTAAATGTATTCCAAGAGTTATTGCTTTCCCTGCATACATAGTATAATATATAGGGAAAGTATTGTGAAGAAGTTGAAAATTTGAATTCGTGTTTTCGACGGAAGAGCACGTTTCAAGAAGTGTGTGTGTGTGTGTGTGTGTCCATATGTCTCTGAATGCGATATCTTGCAAATGAATGGTTCGTTTCGAAAGTAATTTGGTACGAATTTTACAATCAGTAAATACCTTATTGATTTTAAACATAATTGAATGTTTGGCAGGACCCCAAAAAAATCAATACTTTAACTGGAATTTCACAATTGAGGCCATAGAAGTAAATATATTTTATAAGCATGGATCATGGAATGTAAAAATTGCAAAATATGCTTTAATATAGATTTTAGATCAATTAAAAGTGAAGTAATGGCAAAATAAGTGTGATATAATCCAAAATACTATGTTAAGTAAATATCACAATTGTATATACTATAAAAGGAAACTTTTACAATTTTGAAGAAATGTATGCCTATAACACTGTCAGGGGTATATATAAATGAAACTTATTCCGCAGGGAAACGCTTAAGCAAGACGATTGTCATAGGTGAAAGCTCATGTGAGACGATTGTGTACAAGGCTAACCATAAGAAGGAACGGATATCACTCGAGTGAGGGGGGCGCCAGGGGCCCTACAATTCCGATTTTTTGTCTAAGGGGGAAAAAAAGAAAAATCACTAGAAGGTGAAAATCAAATATAGGGAGGGGGGGCGTGAAAAATGTTTATAGGGAGCCTACTTGTATAGGCATCCCAAACAGGGGGTCATAACTTTCCTGATTGGATGAACAAATAAATGGATTAACTATATCATTTCGATATAGATAATTCAGTTACTACATTATCGATATCATTTATTATACTATATAAGGCCCAAATTGTAAAACGAAATCCAGCAATCTAAATCCTCTCCTATGCGGTCATCGCCCCCCCCCCCCCCCCTCTCCCCATCCTTTTCCAAGATCTTGGCTAAACTACTGTTGTACCATACAGAGAAATGCTCTAAATTTACAAATTTTATTAAACATAAACTATTTTGGAGAATCCATGTTTTACACGAAAGCAGCATAAAAAGATGACTGCTATTAAACAAGTGTCAAGCTGTTTATTCAGCTTATGCGTAAATATGGCCCTGTGTCCAATGCTTGTAATGAAAACACTATCTGCAATCAGAGCTGCCATAAGATAAACTTGGCACACAGCGCCATCTTGTGGCGATAAATCTGAAGTTTGAAACATTCGGAGCAAAAATCCGACTCAAACCTAGTAACTTATTTGCTAAGTAACGTATATATCAATATAGCATCAGATCCAGTTGTGCTGCTCTGAAGAATTTTACGAAATTTGCAAATACGTACAGCTCAAACTGCTGCTAAAGCATAAAATTTTATCGTAAATGCTTTAGTATTTTACCATTCATTCATTATGTCCCACCTCTGGTTCCTGGCTCCTGGATTTTTTACACACACACTTTTCTTCTCTCGCTATTGACAGCACCCTTTCCCTGCTTTTACTACATTTACTGTTATTTCATCAGTCGACGATCTTTCTCTGATGAGTGAAAGTTGCGCTTCTTGAGTGTCCTGACGAAAAAAACTGTTTTAGCCTTCGAAACCGGTCGATACTTTTAATATTTTATTATATGCTGCTTTTGACAAATAATTTGAATTTTAAACTCATGCAAATGCTTTATGTTACCGAACTCGTCATAATTTTTATTTTGTTTCGCTTGATAACTTAAAAAATATAATCCGAAAAACCTTAAATTACTTTTAATTTATACTATTACAAAACGTTAATAAATAAAACCTTTTATTTAATATCTATATAATAATTGCCTAAATTGTTTATGTCCTCCCAGACCCTCCATAAATCCCCTGTGAGCTAGAAGCCTGAAACTTTGCCCACTTATAATATGGGACACGGGACAGAAACTAACGCAGTCGGGCATTGGATTCCTCCTCCCGGGGGCCGGAGAAAATTGTTTTTTCGAAAAGTCTTTCTAGACCCTTCTCCTTCGGGGAATTAGAAGGCTGAATCATTGCAGATTTATAGTATCGTCTGCCGAACAGAACATAACAGAGTCGGATTTTTCATTTCCCCATGGGAGAGGGGAGAAAATGGGGGCATTCGAAAAGACTTTCAAGACCCTCAGGCTGAACCTATGCCCACTTTAATATGGAGCACTGAACAGAAACTAACGCAGCCCGATTTGTCATTCCTCCTCGCTGGGGCCGGAGAAAATTGTTTTCTTTGAAAAATATTTCTAGACACTTCTGCCTCGTTAACTTAGAAAGTTAAATCATTGCAAATTTACAGTATCGTCTACCGAACAGAACCTAACGGAGTTGGAGTTGGAGTTTTCTTCTGGGGGGAGAAAATGTGGGTATTCGAAAAAGCTTTCAAAAGCCCCAGGCAAAATATTTGCACACTTATAATATGGACCACTGGACAGAAACTAACGCAGTCGTATTTTCGATTCCTCCTCCCTGATGTCAGAGAAAATTGATTTCTTCAGAAAGTCTTTCTAGACCCTTCTCCCTGGGTGACTTAGAAGGCTGAATCATTGCAAATTTATAGTATAGTCTACAGAACAAAACCAAACAGTCGGATTTTTCATTTTTCCCTTGGGGGAGAAAATGGGGATATTCGAAAAGACTTTCAAGACCTCCGAGAGCCTCGATGCTAAATCTTTGTCCATTTGTAGCATGAACCACTAGATAGAAACTAATGCAGGCGGATTTTCGATTCCTTCTCCCTGGTGTCGGAGAAAAAACAATTTTTTTACAAAATCTTTTTAGCCCCTTCTTTCTCGGTGACTGGCTGCATCATTGCACATTTCTTAGTATTTTCTACTTGCATAGTATCTTCTACCGAATAGAATCTAACAAAATTGGATTTTTCAGTTTTTCATGGGGGGGGGAGAGAAAATAGGGGTATTCGGAAATACTTTCAAAACCTCCAGAAGCTCCGGCGGAATCTTAGCACACTTACAGTATCATTTATGGAACAAGCTTAACGGAATGGGATTTTCGACTCCCAGCTGCGCCGAAGGGCGAACACCGATGTCGCAAGACATCTCAAAATAATTTAAATTACTAGAAAGCCTTTAAATTACGAGCAAACCTTTAAATGACTAAAATAAAACTAAAACTTTTAAGTTACTCCCTTTAAATTCCCTTATTTTTACAAGCAATTTAAAGGTTTTAATCCTTTTTCTCTTTCAGTTTCATTTTAAATATCATATCACTAATGTATTTCTGTTCCGTTTTTGTTGCTTGGCTTAATCTTTGAAATGATTATGGTCTCGATTTCAATGTATGTAACCCCCGCTAAGAATTCTCGCTTTTGTGTCACAGATCTATCTATTCGATTGTTTCTCTGACCTTTCCGTTCTCTCTTAACTGTTGTTAAAAGAAGACACTGTTTTTACCCGAGGTAGAGTTGGCTAAAATACACCCTCGAAGCAATTGTAACCTAACCCTCTTATGCCAGTTTTCTTTAAGAAAATATTAGAAAGTTATATTCTCACAAGCAGCCGTTTTATTACAATAAATAAACTACTGCTTGTCAGAATAAAACTTTCTAATACTTCCTTAAAGAAAGCAAGTATATGAAAATTATGTGACTACAATTGTTTCGAGGGAGTTTGTAAAGAACCTTGCTCCCCCAACCGGGAATCGAACCCTGGATCTCCGAACTGGCCAACCGACGCTCTACCGGTGAACTACTGGGATGAAATTGCAAGCTCTTATCGTCGAAGTGGATTCTGCATGTTCCACCCTCTAATGTCAGATTGGCGGGCAACTAACACTCTGACTGACCACCTGATGCTATTTTTACCTCAGATTAGCCTCGTGCTACTACTATTTTTACACAGGTTAGTATCCTGTGTGGTTGTTATCCTCTTAATTTGAAATCGGCGCCCAATCTTCCAGAGTGAACTGAATCCGTAGTAGTCGTACTAGGTACGTATCAATTTGATTTTTGAGTAAACGGTTATTCGGTTTTAATTCCTGGTCAAGTGCAAATTGCAATTTGTTATATTTTTACTTACATTATATACTTAGTATAATGCATAAGGAAAATATTGTAAAGGGTTCGAAAATACGGATTCGAATTTTCGACGGGGAAGCATGTTTTAAGCATCCCTGAACATGAATCGAACGTTTTTGGGATGATGTCTGTGTGTGCGTGTGAGAGAGAGAGAGGGGGGATGAGAGAGAGAGGGTGAAAGAGAGAGTCTACGGAGACGATATCTCACGAAATTGTGAAACGAAATTATGAAACAACATGGTACAATGAACGAAATTTGGTACAGAAATTACAATCCGTAAATACTGGAAGCCCATTGATTTTGAATGCAATAGAATGTTCGGAAACCTCCCAAATTTTCGAATGAAATTTTGAAAAAGTCCTCCAAAAATCAGAACCTTGAATAATGTTGCTTAAATAATTTATTTTGTAATTTTTCATTAGAAAACGATTAATACAAATTTTGGAATACTTCCATGAACCGTTCTGGAGATATTGCACTTCTTTCAAATAAATTTATCAAAAACAGACACATAAATTACAAAATGTATTAACTTTTGTGAAATATGTTTATTTTTTATATGTAATATGATGCGATAAATTTGTTGACGTCATTTTTGTGGATCTAGTTCGTTCCTTTGTGTAATGGTTTTGTACTTTGACTCCTAACAATTCTCCAACAGTCATTTATATATAAGGAATGCTCTTCTCTTTTTCTGTCTATAACGCTTGGCGATAAATTAACGAACTTGGTGACGCGTGCAACGAAATTTCGCCAACTTGGCGACATTTTACCCCCGATTGATGAAAATATCTGTCAAATTGCCAAAAAAGTCTCTATTAAAAGTTTTAAAGTTAAAGAAAAAGACGCCAAATTAATAAATTAATTATTAATTTTTTTTAATAAATGGACTTATTGCGGATGCTATCAATATTAATAATTTTTCATTTAAAGTCGCGTTAAATATAAGTTAATTGAGTACTTCGAAATAGTTTTACATGGTGTCATCCACAAAAACGCCAAATATACCATTCACAGTTAAAAACATTGTATGGTAAAACTTATACATCATATTTTCAAAGTGATAGAAGTAAATTCATTGCATTATATAGGGAAAGTCATGTGCTGCCAGCATAAGATTTTTTTTAAACAACATCACAGTGAAGAGCCGTTTTCTCATTTTATTTTAGTACTGATTTTTTAACCATAATGATGAATAAAAACTCAAACTTGATTTGTAAAAATTTTTCAAATTTGGGTTTTCCTTTTGATTTATTTCAAATTATAATACTATATGTAATATAACTTGTGTTTATTTCTTTAAATAACAAATTTTGACCATGATACATAACAGTGTGTTAGATTTAGATAGTCTGCGATGTGTTTAAATAAAATTGGGCCGGGCTTTGGGTGACATTAGGCCGAGTAGGGTTAAGCTGAATTATTTTGAAAAATTATCGGGTTCGGGCCGTCAAATCTTAACATTTTCGGAACGGACCGGGTAAAAAATTTTAAATATTAGGTGAATTAAAGCATTAAACGAATTTGTAGCAATAAGTTAATTTTTGATAATAAAATTCTCTTGAAATTGGGTATCGAATCAAATCTCCTGTATTGCAACCAGTTACGCTGACCACTGCACTTTCTAGCCCTGTAAGGATTTTTAAAGAGTCTTGTTGCACCAACCGGGAATCAAATCCAGGATCTCCGCACTGGTCAGTCAACGGTGTACCGTTGAGCTACTGGGACGAAATTGCAAGCTCTTATCGTCGAAGTGGATTCTGTATTCTCCACCTTCTACTGACAATCTGACTGATCACCTCCTGCTATTTGTATCTCAGGTTAGCCTCCTGCTACTACTATTTGTACCTCATGTTAGCCTCTTGCTACTACTATTTGTACCTCAGGTTAGCCTCCTGCTACTACTATTTGTACCTCAGGTTAGCCTCCTGCTACTACTATATGTATCTCAGGTGAGCCTCCTGCTACTACTATTTTTACCCAGGTTAGTATACAGACTAGTCGTTATCCTCACAATTCGAAATCGGCGCTCAATCTTCCAGAGTCCACTGAATCCGTACTAGTCATACTAGGGTCACTTTTAGACCTCCGACATCTTTGCACAAACCTACAGGGTTGATTTACTTGGGCGCCATTGTAAAGTGCTTTTCTGCCCCAACCGGGAATCGAACCCTGGATCTCAGAACGGGCCGGCTGACGCTCTACCGTTGAGCTACAGGGACGAAATTGCAAGCTCTTATTGTCGAAGTGGAATCTACAGATCCCCTTGAATAGAACTTTTTAAAACGTTTTTGGTAGGACTATTATTTTTAGCATTAGGTGAATTAAAGCATTAAATGAATTTTTAGCATTGAATGAATTCGTAGTAATAAGTCAATTTTTGACAAAAAAATTCAGTCGAAATTGTGTTTCGAATCAGTTCTCCTGTACTGTGACCTGTTATGCTGACCACTATCTTCATGGCCATGTAAGAATTTCCCCCTACACATCTCACAGTAAAGAATGAAATCCGATGGAAATAAAGAGAAAATTTTCTGCTCTGCTCAGAGGAACCTCTAGCGAGGCATACACTTGTGAGAAAAATAGCAACATTATTTTCTTCCTGCGAAAATCATTAAGCGGAAACATAGAATGCAATTATTTTAGAACGGTTATTATTTTCACTCATGTGAATAAATCTCTAGTCGAGGAAAAACAGACAAATCCCATAAAAAAGACGGATATTTCTTTGATTTAAAAGAATAATAAAAAGCCTTTATCTAACACCTGTATTTCCTTACAGATGAACATATTTCGATATTGTTGGAAAACGGTAACACAAAAAGAATCTTTTTATATCTTGTTAAAAATAAATCAGTTTTCATTGTTCCTGATTATAATAATGATAAAGTCATAATAAACATATCAAATTTCACAGAAATCGCTTGATTGTTTTAGAGCTATCACGCTCCTCAAGGAAAAGAATTGTTTTAAAATTTCAAGAAAAGTTAGTGATGTCTCTTAAACAATGGTGTCCATTATTTCTGACAATATAGCACTAACAAACCATTCACTTATTCGATAATTCTGAGTGAATTTAATTTTTTACGATTTTTTCCTTTTTAGATTTTGAAAGATGTGCCATATTTCGAGAACAGCGCATGTTATCGTCATATAAAGGATATGATTGCTTTTAAATTAAAAGGTCGCATGTAAATTTAATTTTTGTAACATTTTTAACATACTTATGTTTTTACGATTTTTTCTTTATTTCCGAAGATAAATATTTGGTAAGTTGAGAGCGACCACTGGTCAATAGCTCCCTGTCGTTCATTGAATAAAATAATCGTACTAATTTCATTCATTTCGCTCAATTTGTTTGACAGATATCCTACAAACTCACAGACATCAGTGAAAAAAATATTTATTTATATTCAAGGATGCTCAAAGCATGCCTATCCTTTAAAATCTGAAATTCATATATTTAGCCAGAATACTTTTCCTCTACATATTCTATGTAGGTAAAAGTAGATAATAGAACATTACTTTCTGACTCGAAATTACTCCCCCCCTATGCTATGCTTGAGATTTATATCACTATTTATAAGTTCGCTAGAATGAATTACGCGCGGTTGAAAATCGTGCTTCAACATAAAAGCAAGAAATATCAATCATGCAAAAAGCATTGATTATGAAACACTTTCCAACTAAAATGTAATTTTATTTAAATATCTATAAAATGTGATGCATTTAGCACTGACATTTTTTTAAATTGTCACAGTACTTCATCGAAAAAGACAGTGCTAGTTACACAAAATGAATTTCATTCAGCTAACGTCATCGTCTGCCTCTCTATGAATCGTCTACCTCTCTATGTAAAATCAATGAATATTTCATTCCTATTGTTTATATTCCAGACTCCAGAGCTAAATAATTTTGCGTGAAAAAAAAATCTGCAGTTCTTATACAACTCATCTTGCAATCGTTTGATTTGTTTACATTCTGTATGCTATAGTTTAGCGTTAAAATTAGGCGTCATTGTAGGAATAAAGAAAGTTTAAAGATTATTTAAAATCAAAAATATTGTAATTGCTTTGACACAGAATTTAAATACACAGAAAATACGCAAAAATAAAGCGGTTTTATGGCGGATACAATACTAAATATAAATTTAAACAATCTTTAAAGATCTGCGTTATGCACAGTGGAAAAGAATGGAAGCCATCTTTTATTTTGCAATGAGTGATCTCTTTAATCTCTTCACGTGATCTCTTTTAATATGTGTGTAATTATTATTTCAATTTTTATTTTAACAAGAAAGATCAATCATGCTTAAAACATTGATTATTAAACACTTTCCAACTTCAATGCAATTTTATTTAAACAAGTCTAAAATGCAATACATTCCTCGGTAATATTTTGAAACTTATCACAATACTGCATTAATTTATTATATTTGAAAACTTAAACCTTCATCGAAAAAAATGAACTTCATTCAAATGACGGCATTGAAATATAAATTGCCTCGTTTAAACATCTCTAAAATGTTATACATTCCTCGGTAATAGTTTTAGACTTATCATAATACTACGATAATTTATTATATTTGAAAACTTCATCGAAAACAACTGAAATTAATTCAAATGACGTCATAGAAAAAATAACACGCCTGGATCTCTCTATAAAAACAGGATTTCATTCATAAATTTCTCCCATTCATTTCATTCATCACAATACTATAATAATTTATTTTATTTAAACATTTTGTTTAAGACCATGGAGCTACAAAAAATTAAACTCTATGTTTGAAACTTCATCGAAAAAAATCGTCCTTCTCTTTATGAAATCAATTAATATTTCATTCATATCAGCCATGCAGACTCCATGGACTAAATTATTTTGTGTTAAAAAAATACAGGAATTCTAATACAACTCATTCTATATATTTTGCTGTTTACATTTTACATAGGTGAAAAATAGGCTTAGTTGTAGAAATAATCAAATTTAGGTGAGCATTTAAACTCAAATATATTGTCATTGCGTTGTTTCAGTATGTAGATGCACAGAATTTAAGCAAAAATAAAGTAGTTTTAGGACGGATACAACACTCAATATGAATTAAAAGAACTTAAAAAAATCACGATTTTGAAACAAGATGGATGCCATATATCATTTTGAAGTGGGTCATGTGATCGTTTCATATCATGGTCACGTGATCGTTTCATATAAGAGGTGTAATTATTATTTTAATTTTTATTTTAAAAACTACTGAATATATTTCACTGAATTTTTTTTTATATATTTTATGGAACAATTTGAACATTACCTAAAATTTTCGAAGCAATTTGTGAATTTTAAATCCGCTTAAACAATGTTTGAAAAATTAGGTCCCATAGGGCTCAATGTATTTCATTTTTTCGACCCGGGTTCAATCCAAAACTAATTGGGTGATATTATTCATTTATATTCCCATAGGTTCTACAGACCGTCTGAACAACATACTAAAATTTCATTTTGATTATGTCATTTTTACGGCAGTTATCGTGCTAACGGACAGACAGACAGACAGACAGACAGACAGAATGAACAAAGTCATAAACACTTTTCAACTTTGTTGTAAAGTGTTAAAAATTACCCAACATATTTTATTGAATTTCTTTTACACATTTTATAAGATAATTTGGATATTGCCTAGAATTTTCGAAACACTTTGTGAATTTTAACTCAGCTTAAAAATGTTTGAAAAATTAAGTCCCATAGAGTTCAATGCCTTTCAGTTTTTCAACCCTGGTTAAATCCGAAACTGACAGGGTGACAATATTCATTTTCTTTCCCAAACCTCCCACGGAACGTCTCAACAGCATACTAAAACAGCATACTCGATAAAGTCATTTCTACAGCAGTTGTCGAGCGAACGGACGGATAGACAGAATGACCGTAGTCATAAACATTTTCCAACTATGTAGGAAAGTATGTCGGTAATAATTTTAGAATTACTATGTCGGTAATAAATTTAGAATTATCATAATACTAGGATAATTTATTATATTTTGCAAACTTCATCGAAAACAACTGAAATTCATTCAAATGAGAATTCATTCAAATCATAGAAAAAATAACACGCCTGGCTCTCTCTATAGAAGCAGCATTTCATTCATAAAAAATTTGCCATTCATTGCATTCATCACAATACTATAATGATTTGTTTTATTTAAAAATTAAGACCATAGAGCTACAAGTAATTAAACTCTATGCTTAAAACTTCATCGAAAAACATCATCCTTCTCTCTGTAAAATTAATGAATATTTCATTCATATCAGCTATGCAGACTCCATGAGCTAAATAATTTTGTGTTAAAGAAATTCAGCAATTCTAATACAACTCATTCTACATATTTTGCTGTTTACATTTTTCATAAGTGAAAAATAGGCTTCGTTGTAGAAATAATCAAATTTGGATGATCATTTAAACTCAAATATATTGTAATTGCGTTGTTTCAGTATGTAGATGCACAGAATTTAAGCAAAAATAAAGTGGTTTTAGGACGGATACAACACTCAATACGAATTAAAAAGAACTTTAAAAATCACGATTTGAAGACAAGATGGATGCCATATTTCATTTTGAAGTGGGTTACGTGATCTTTTCATATCATGGTCACCTGATCGTTTCATATAAGAGGTGTAGTTATTATTTTAAGTTTTACTTAAAAAACTACTGAATATATTTCGCTGAATTTTTTTTTATATATTTTATGGAACAATTTGAATATTACCTAAAATTTTCGAAGCAATTCGTGAATTTTAAATCTGCTTAAAAAAAGTTTGAAAAATTAGTTCCCATAGGGCTCAATGTATTTCATTTTTTCAACCCGGGTTCAATCCAAAACTAATTGAGTGATATTATTCATTTATATTCCCATAGCTCCTACAGACCGTCTGAACAACATACTAAAATTTAATTTTGATTAAGTCATTTTTACGGCAGTTATCGTGCTAACGAACAGACCGACAGATAGACAGACAGACAGGCAGAATGAACAAAGTCATAAACACTTTTCAACTTTGTTGTAAAGTGTTAAAAACAGATTTAAAGCTTTTCACGAAATGTCATTATTTTTTAACCTTGAGGTACTACAATGTATTTCTTTACTAATTCAGCAAAATATCATAATATTCTACATTGCGTCTTAAAGCAAGTCGATAATCCAAATTCGAAAAGCATTAAATTTCCAGTAACTTCATTGACACGCATCTCACTCTTCTACAAATGATTATTTCCAACTGTTCATTTTTCCCGAAAATAGGAAAATCAATTCCCGTATTTAATCTCAACTTCCGAAAAATCGCAAATATGTTTCGAGCGTGAAAATACATATAATATATAAAAAATAAGTTTCTCAAAAACATGTCAACAAGTTCACAATCATCCATCTCACGTTCAAAACGTTGAAAATTGCCTAAAAAACCACTTTTATGACTCTGCAGCAAGTACAGAAAGCATGAAAAAGAAGGTATTCACCTTCGCCTGATGGTGTAATGAAAGAGTACAAACGTCTGCACCGAAAGAGGCTGCTATAAAGGAAAAGGTTGGCTAGATTCATCATACCGTGCCATTGACGGGGTGACATGAAAATGAAACAGATAGCATGAGATTGGCATGGGCGGATTCATTTGTTCTCTGAAGTATCCGCTGGTGCTACCTAAGTTCCATTTATCATGGATTCTTGACAACTAAAATAATTAAATTTGAATGGATGAATCATTGAGTTTTCTAGTGTTATTAAAAAAAAAATGCTATGGTTGCACTGTCAATTGTATATAAAGTATTTACCGTGGAATTAGAAAATTATAATGCCAAAAATTATAAATTTTCTTTACTGCCCGATTTCTCCATGTTAAGAAAAATGTAGCCACCAACGCCACCGCAGCTCGTAAAGCAACTTACAGGGTTTGGCGAAGCGTAGCGAGCAAGGGGCGCAGCCACCTAGTAGTATACAAAAATACACATGTAGAGAAATGCTTAGGGAACATGGTAAAATAAACTGTTTTTCCATTTAAACTTTCTCTCTATATTGAAAAAAATGTAGCCGCCGCTGTATGAAGAATTTCTCCTTCCTCGAGATTCTCTGCTTCGTATCGCAAAAACTATAGCACACAAAAATATAAAATTTGGTACATTTGTAGAGAAATATTAGAGGAATACGCTGAGATATAAACCATTTTTCGATTTAAAATTTAATTTGAGAAATATTTAGTGTCAAAGTCAAACACAAAATATTTCAGCTGCGAACTCACGCCCTGGACAGACCAACAATAGTAAGATCGCAGGAATTTTTGCAGGCATGTACCTACACAGTTTAATTTTTGTAAGACAGAACCCTTTTTTTAATTTCGATGTACTTTATAGTTTGTTCTATTTTATGTGCACTCCTGAAGTAAAATTTTTCCTTCTGTATAGGCGCATCCCTCAAGAATTTGTCCATTTCGTACCGCAAAAACAATAGCATACAAAAATATGAAACTTGGTACACTTGTAGAAAAATGGTGGGAGAACACTCTGAAATGAACCGTTTTTCGATTTAAACTTTAGTTCGGCTTGATACATCTCGCAGCGAGCTGTATCACGCGAGTGCCATAACAAGTACGAAGCGAGTGCCAACAGCGACCAACTCGCGAAAAGGTTTGGCACAGAGCAGCAACCAGGGGACAGAGCTCCCTAGCGATTTAAATTAAAATGTAGTTTGTAGTTTATTATTAATATTATTTTTATGTGTTGTTAATTTTTTTTCATTTTTTTTATTAATTTTTTGTATTTATTTTTATTTTTATTAATATTTATTAATTTTAGAATTTTTATGATTTTATTACTATTTATTTATTCATATTACATTTTTATAATAATAATTATTATTACTATTACTAATATTTAATCCTGTCAGAAGCAAAGAAACAAACACTCTTAAAAAATGTAGTTGCAAATTATTTTTTAATAAGTTTAATTTTGTTTAACGATGTATGGCGCGTTGCGTCCAAAATAGTAGTCTCAATAGTAGTCTTAATTGGCGCAGTTAATTTCCAATCCATAGAGGATACTTTAAGTGTGCCTTCAAGGTCACCGGGAGAATGGGACTTCTCTAGGGTATGGAAAGACCATTTTATCTACACCGAGGAAAATATCTAAAATCCGTCCGTCTCCATTACATTCTGTCCAGTCGACGATACTATGGGGTCTGCAAAGAAGTTTTGAAAAAATCCTATTTTCTATGCTGCCGGAGGGACGGATCATAGTATGGAGTGATTTAGCTTTCTACGTCAGCAGAGGCTTCTTGAGGGTTTGAAAAGGCTTTCTGTGGTTTCTCCACTCCCAGGAGGAAAATCAAAATCCTGCTCCGTTAGGCATGAAAACATAAAATTATCAACTGTTGTTTTCTCCAGTAGGAATATTTTAACTAAAGAATTTTTTAATTAGGTCAGTGATTATAGCTATTTTAATGGTTTTACTATAGACAAAATGTTGACGTTATTTGGCCTTTCAGCCTCCAATCTGCAGGATTCCTGGGAAAATCCTTAAGTACCTAAAGAACTTTGTAAAGAAAGATTCATGATTATACACGTTTGGTCTATTTAGAATAAAATGACCATGCTTGACCGAATAAAAGTGATCTCAACGCCCCTAGTTAAAAATTTTAAAATACGGGACAGTGAACTAGACAACAAAACCAGATAGAAGGAGGAAACCAATTACAAAGTTATAGAACGTTTTTTAATGAGTACAAATCAACAATAAAACTGTTACAGAAGACATTTATTTGGCACATTACAATCTTTGATAAACTGATGTCATATTCACTTACTTCATATTTGAATTTAATTTTCTCATGTTTATTCTAATTGATTTCCTGTCGTTTCCAAATCTTTTTCTATTAGTTTCTTGCAGCTGGTTTAAACGTCTCGAATTTCTTTTGTTACTATTTTTTGTAGGTTTTCTCTCTATTCAGTTGTTTCTATTCATTCTGCTATCCTTTCGTTCTCTTACCGCCTTATTTTCTCCGTACTTTCCTGTGTGGTTTTGTCAGTTCGTTGTTTCTTGCCTGGTATTCAGGGTTTTCACTATCCTTTCTTCCCGCGACATTGATTACGTCTTTTCTCCAACATTCAGCCAGGTATGACATCCTCAGTTGCCGATCTAACTTGAGTGAGTAAGTAAGGTCCGACTTCTTGTCGGTCCTGAAAAAGAATAGCTGTCATTTGCCTTTGAAACTAGTAGGCCAGTTTATTTTTATATTTATGCAGTATTTACGAAGTATTTACTAATTTTGTTAATGATAAAAAGCTTGTACATTTATAAAATCAAAATGATATTGCTAAAATTCATGATAGTAGCAAATCGTGATATCAATCTTAATTAGCGGCGAAACAGATTATCCTGACTAGACACGGTGCGGTTTTACGAACATCTGCTTCGTTTCTGTCAAATAAATTAATAAATTTTAATTGCTGAAATAGTCAAAAATGAGCTGAATTTCGCTGTCAAGCATTTATAACTTTTAAAATCCTACTGCTGTTCTTTTTCTTTTCTTACTTTCTTTTCATCTTTTCTATTTTAGCTTGGCAATGATTTTCGTCCTGGGTCACGTGGTGCAACTATTTATTAACAGATGCATTTATTGGGTGGATTTTATATTTATAGATAGGTATTTACATCCTGAAGAAAAAGACTATTTTTTTCCTCCAAAAACTGCTGATTGCCTGACTAATTTGTCTCTTGCTGTGGTTTCAGCGAAGATTTTACTTTTCAGCTAATTTTGCAACAATTTCAGCGATTTATTTTAGATTTTTAATTATTGCTGAATTTATTAATCTGGATTTTTGTATATGGATTAACTTTTCTCTTTCATTTATTTATATATTTATTTATTTGTTTGTTTATTTTATCTTTAATTCGGATAAATCAGAGGCTTCTGTATTACTGTTAGTGACATACAAATGAAAATAAAAATCCACGAAATACATGATTTCTAAATTGTTCCTCTCAAAAGTTTATACAAACGCAAGCCCAAAAATTAAACATATGACTACAAAGAACGTATTAAGAGTCATTAACACTGAATTAATTGTAAACTTAAGTTCTAAAATATTCAGGGGAAAAACATTTTTATTGTGGTGCATCAAGTTGAACTAACACATTTTTTCCACATACATCTTTTGACTCACTTGCAGAACATTAATATATATTTTTTAATCGCATTCCTGCATTGTAGAGCATCGTAAACGTACTTTTCACTTTTGAAAATTATATAATAAAAAAAAAGAGTACTTTGGGATCGCATAATAATTTTAATTTCTAAAAATAACCAGGTGTGCAAGCCCATCATAAGAGCCGGGTCATAGGGAGGAAGGACTGTGAAACCAGATCATGTTAGGCTCAATCAGTTTCGTAGACCATACCGATCATTAATCTGAATAACCTTGGTAACCACACCGATACAACTAAAATAACCTAGATTTGATTTCGAGTGGAGGATATTGGTAAGTTACCAAAATTTTATCGATTTAATCCAGAAATGGGTATAAAATTAATATTTCGTGAATTTCTGTATTCAGTAGCGCAATAGAAAAGATTAGAGAAGGACATATAACACTTTTATCGAATTCGAATGTTAACTAGGTTTCGAATACTCGAATATTCGAATACCCAGAATATTATTTCAGATTGCTAATAGTTAATATTTAAATGTATTTAATGTTATTAAATATAGAATGAATTACGCGGAGTTTCCAGGGTTAGTAAGCGTCCGCTACTTAAACAAATACGGATAACACTACTCCATTTCCAAATTGTTTTGAGCTAAAATTATTCTCACGACACAAATAAATGAAAATACATGAAATCGCAAAATAGACTTTTTAACATCGAAGCAAAATTCAAAATATTATCACAATCTCAGTAAATTTTCATCCAATTTCAGTCAAATTTGAGCACAATACTCATAATTAATACTCATAAATACCTCAATAAATATCTCATAAATATCCCAATACTTATAAATATAATACAAAATTTAAAAAATTAAGAAGACATCTTTCAAAATTCGCAAAGTTAGAAAACCCGTAAATTAACGACGCTTATTAACACAATGACATTGTTAATCAAAATATTCTGTTAAAATATTTAATTTATTGCTCCTGAAAAGAAGTTTAAGAATATCTGTTCTCACTGTGCAAAATTATCTTCACGGGCAGATCTGAAGAATAAAACATCCTGCCCCCATTGCTAAGAAAATTTATAAAAATATTAAATTGAATCAATATATGCAAAATAAAAGCGTTAAAATTGCATGGGACCCGTACTACTTATATTCACGAATATTAGAAGATATAACCTGTATTAGTAGATTACATGTATAAATTGAAAATATCAGTAAACGCGTAATCTCTAAACCTGAAGGCAGTAATTGTTTCCAATATATGCCAAAATGAAGGAGCTAAAATTATATGGGACGATACCCGTACTACTTATATTGTCGCAGATTAGAAAATATGCCCGTGTGTTAGTAGAAGATTACCCGTCCACGACCAAGACACATACTTTCGAGGTGCCTGTGTCATCGACACTCATCCCCACATCGAAAATAGCAATATCAGACTTTTGATGGTATAGAATAGCAAAAATAGATAGTCAGTTTTATCGCTCCACTTCTGTGGGCGTGAGGATACGATTTGCAGATGTTGATTGCTATAAAGATCCATATTATCTTGGTATGGTGGTTACCTGCCTCGGCTGTAAAAGAAAGGGTGGGAAGGGCAAGAAAAACGCGAGGACGAGTCACTAGAAAGAAAACCCCTGTCTGTCTCTGAGTGTGGACAAAACCCAGTCACTATGAATGACCTCAGTCCAAACTCTCCACAGTTGCTGGGTAAAAGGAACACGCCACGGATCCCGGCAAGGTTACCCGTATTACAATATGAGTCTAAAAGTATTTGCCAAAATAAAACAGATGACGTAATAAATTGAAAATACCAATAATCCCCGTAATCTTTATACCAGAAGGCCGCAATTGATTCCAATAAATGCCAATATATATCAAAATATATGCCAATAAGCCTATACTACTTATATTCTCGTAGATTAGAAGATATACCAGTGCATTTGTAGAAGATTACTCGTACAATGTACAATACATGAGTTTAAACAATTTTTGTCATAATGAAACAATGGCATAATAACTTGAAATTATCAGTAATCCCTGAATCAATAATCCCCGAAAATATCAATAATAATAATGTTTAAACCTGAAGACCGTAATTGATATTATCCAGTCAAAATTTGCAATGTCAATGAAATTTGTTTTATATGCATATCTTTATTATTCAAATCGGAGAAGATTTAATAAATATCATATGCCGCATAAACACATTGGATTTAAATCCGTTGCTAAGTGACATGATATCATTTGATTCAAATAAATTGGTGGAAAATATATCGTCTGAAAAATGCGATCTGTATGGAAGGTTTGACGACATTTTCGTCAATTTAGCGAAATTTTAAAAAATCGCCAAATTTATAGCCATGTGGTACTGTAGAATTGATAGTTTGACTTGGCGACAAATTGACGAAACATCATCACAATACTATCCCCTTACAAAACACAATTAATTTCATTTATTTAGCGCAATTTTATCAATTTCAAGATATTTTTATGGATTTACAAGCATTTTCATCAATTTGGTGACATTTTAAAAATTCGCTAAATGTGTTACTAAGTAGGACGGTTAGACTGATAGACAAATACTAACGAAACATCATTTCAGTACTCTTTTCTAACAAAACAAATTTAATTTCATTCATTTGCGTCGTTCTTAACAATTTGGCGACTATATACGTCAATTTGGCAACATTTAGGGAAAGTTGCCAAGTTAGCGATTTCTCGCCAAATTCATAGCTCTGAATATGCAGATCTGAATAAAACATCCTGATCCCGTTTGTATATACTAAATGAAAACACTAAAATTGTATTAGCAGATATACCAGTTCTACTCTTTTTCTGTTTTAACAACCGGCTAAATGAATTTATTGGCTAAATATAATATATGAGTTTATCAGCTAAACACACTATATGAGCTTGAAAACTCTTTGACAAAATAAATGAAAGTGATATACGCAGTCCGCAATTAATATTATTAAAAAAAATCAAACCGTTCATTTATAAGATATATTTTAATATCCACTTATTTATTATTCAAATTGAAATAATAATAATAAACATTAACAAACACTATTAATTTAATTACGTTGCCGAGCAACATGATACAAGATAGAATCATTATGATTTCTTAATAGTTTTCATTGTTAAGTAAAAGCTTGTGAAAAATAAACCATGGTGATGGATTTTCTCTTTAAATTCATGTTTCAAATTATTTATGCTTTCAGAAAGGGATTAATTAGCGTAAAAATCTCATACCAAACTCAGAGTTAAAGTTTTAATTCACTTTAACGTTTTAAACAAACGATTTCCAATCTTTTCGTTTGTAGTAACCAGGGAGTTAGAGAGTAGAACTCCGACGAACATGTTTCGTTTTCCATAAATATCTCGACAAACCCTGGTCTTTGAAACTTAAAACTTGGACAAAATTTAAAGGGGGCTATTTCAAGAAAACCCACAAAATTTCATTAAATTCGGTTTAGACGTTCTCCCGTAATGATTAGACAAACAAAAGTTTCGTTATTTAATAATATCTCGAGAACTACTGGCTGTATGAACTCGAACCATGGACTAAATTTTAAGTGAAGCAATTTCAAGGCTACCTACAAAATTTCATCAAATTCGGTTCAGCCGTTCTGCCTTGATGATGGGACAAACAAACACACAGACAGACCGACAGATTTTCAATTTATTTATATAGACTAGCAGCATACCTATCCTTCGTATGGGGTACATAATATAAAGAAACACAAAATTCAAAATCATGTGCAAATCCCTATACTATACTAAATGACATCTTTAATCAAAATATTCTGTTAAAATATTTAATGCAATGTTCCTAAAAAGAAGTTTAAGAATCTCTGTTCTCGCTATAGAAAATTAACTTCGCGGGCAGATCAGAAGAATAAAATATCCTGGTCCCTTTTGTAAGCAAATTTACAAAAAATATGGAATTGAATCAATATATGCAAAATAAAAGCGTTAAAATTGTATGGGACCCGTACTACTTATATAAACGAATATTAGAAGATATAACCTGTATTAGTAGATTACATGTATAAATTGAAATATCAATAAACACATAATCTTTAAACCTGAAGGCCGTAATTGATTCCAATATATGTCAAAATGAAAGAGCTAAAATTATATGGGAACCCGTTCTACTTATAATGTCGTAGATTAGAAGACATGTCGGAGTGTTAGTAGAAGATCACCCGTATTACAATATGAGTCTCAATAATCTTTGCCAAAATAAAACAGACGTAATCTATTGAAAATATCAATATGGAAAAATATCTTCTGAATAATGCTATCTCTATGGAAGGTTTGGCGACATTTTCATCAATGTAGCGATACTATAAAATATCGCCAAATTTATCGCCTAGTGGGACTGTGAAACTGACAGTCCCACTTGGCAACAAATTGAGAAACAACATCACAATACTATCCCCTAACTAAACACAATTAATTTCATTTATTTAGCGCAATTTTGTCAATTTCAAGATATTTTTATGGATTTACAAACATTTTTATCAATTTGGTGAAATTTTAAAAATTCGCTAAATGTGTTATTAAGTAGGACAGTTGGACTGACAGAGAAATGTTAACGAAACATCATTTCAGTACTTTCTTGTAACAAAACAAAATACATTTCATTAGTTTGCGTAGTTTTTAACAATTTGGCGACATTTCGCCAATTTGGCAACATTTATGAAAAGTTGCCCATTTAGCGATATCCCGCCAAATTCGTAGCTCTGAATTTGCAGATCTGAATAAAACATCCTGATCCCGTTTGTATATACTAAATGAAAACACTAAAATTGTATTAGAAGATATACCCGTTCTATTTTTTTTTTCTGTTTTAAAAATCCGTTAAATGAATTTATTGGCTGAATACAATATATGAATTTATTAGCTAAACACAATATATAAGCTTGAAAACTCTTTGCCAAAATAAATAAAAGTGATGTACGCAGTCCGCAATTATAATAAAATCAAACCGTTTATTTATAAGATACATTTTAATATCCATTTATTTATTATTCAAATCGAAAAAATAATAATAAACTTTAACAAACTCATTTAATTTAATTGTATTGCCGAGCAACATGATATAAGAAAGAATCTCTCATAAAATGCTAATAATAAAATAACCATTTTGATTTCTTAATACTTTTTATTGTTGAGTAAAAGCTTGTGAAAAATAAACCATGGTAATAGATTTTCCATTTAAATTCATGCTTCAAACAATTCATGCTTTCAGAAAGTGACTAATTAGCGCAAAAAATCTCCCACCAAACTCAGAGATAAAGTTTTAATTCATTTTCACGTTTTAAACAAACGATTTTTAACCTTTTCTTTTGGAGGAACCAGGGAGTGAGTGAGTAGAACTCCTAGGAAAAGTTTCGTTTTTCACTAATAACTCGAGAACCCCTGGTCTTAGAAACTCGAATCTTGGACTAAATTTAAGTGGAACTATTTTAAGACTATCCACAAAATTTCATTAAATTTGGTTTAGCCGTTCTCCTGTGATGTTGAGACAAAAGAAAGTTTCGTTTTTCACTAACTCGAGAACCACTGGTCTTAGAAACTCGAAACTTAGACTAAATTTTAAGAGTGGCTATTTCAGGGCTACCCACAAAATTTCCTCAAATTCGGTTCAGTCGTTCTCCCGTGATGATGAGACAAACAAACAGACAGACAGACAGATTTTCAATTTTATTTTTATAGATGTCTGGGATTTCTTCGTATCGGCGTCTCGCTCTTGACGTTGGTCCCGTAGCTAAAATGGCTGAACTTTGGGTTCAGATAGAAGCAATCTGGATGTTCTTCCTCAAGTACAAATTAAAAATATGTTTGATTCGATGCCATGTAGTATAGAAGCAGTTATTGCGGTGGCTTCACCAAATATGGACTTTTGTCATGCAATATTGTTTTTTTACTTTGTAAATTTAATCGTTTATTTGTATCAATACCGGTCGTTTGTGGAATACATTTCATTCAATTCTGATGCTTTCTTCATGGTGTTGCAATTTTTACAATCAGGAGTTTACATAAACAAGATACAACACATAGACATATATAAACAATACACAAAGACATGCATAAAGGATAAACATAGACATTTAATAATTATATTGATAATCAATATTGATATTCATAATTGTCAATTTAGAGTTGTGTGAAATATAAGTTAATTGGGTACTTTGAAATAGCATTATATGCTGTCATCCGGAAAACAGCCAAATGTACAATTCAATATTAAAAACACAAAACCGTGGATCTTACACATTATTTTTTGCCTGCAAAAGGAGTAAATTCTTTGCATTATATAAGGAAAGTCATGTGCTGCCCACGTCAGACTTTTTATTTTGCAATGAGTCACGTAATCTCTTCTTATATTATGGATGTAATTATTATTTCAATTTTCTTTTAAAAAACTACTTTTCTTTTACTACTAAATATTTTTACACATTTTACGTGATAATTTGAATATTTTCTATACATTTCAAAACAGTTTGTGAATTTTAACTCCGCTTAAAAATGTTTGAAATATTAGGTCCCATAGGCTTCAATGTATTTCAGTTTTTCATTCCGGGATAAATCCAAAACTAATTGAATGATACTAAGAGTAGTAACAAGTCATAATTATAAAACGATTAAGTAATAAATTAAAGACAAATCTTTAAATTCAAAAAAAGTCATTTAATAAACCTCCTATAGACGTATATATAAAAATTAAAAGCCAGAGCGCTTTCAGGCTTTTTTATATCCTTCCTCAGTGGCATTAAATGAAATTCACAAACAACATGCTTAAATACCATCCAAATTGGTAGGCCAAATTTACATATTACAATCGTCATCATTACAAAAAACAAAAAAATACACTAATACATCAATATATAATATACGGACAAGAAAGTTAAATTGAACATAATACAATTGAATATAATACAAGTTAGAAGGACAAATTGTCATGTTCCATATCTATATAAATAAAAATGAAAATCTGTCTGTCTGTCTGTCTGTCTGTCTGTTTGTCCCATCCTCACGGGAGAACAGTTGAACCGAATTTGATGAAATTTTGTGGGTAGCCTGGAAATAGTCCCACTTAAAATTTAGTCAATATATGGAGTTTCTACGATTAGTGGTTCTCGAGATATTAGTAAAAAACGATATTTTCGTTTGTCTCATCATCACGGGAGAACGGCTAAATCGAATTTGATAAAATTTCGTGGATAGCCTTTAAATAGCCCCCATAAATTTAGCCCAAGTTTCGAGTATCTAAAACCAGGGGTTGTCGAGATATTAATGAAAAACGAAACTTTTTCCTAGGAGTTCTCCTCTCTAACTCCGTGGTTTATCCAAACGAAAAGCTTGAAAATCGTTTGAAAGTGAATTAAAACTGTATATCAGAGTTTGGGGGGAGATTTTTTGCACTAATTAGTCACTTTCTGAAAACATCAATTGTTTGAAACATGATTTAAATGGGAAATCTATCTCCTTGGTTTATATTTCACAAGCTTTTACTGAAAAATGAAAAGTATAAAGAAATAAAAATGGCTATTAAATTTCGCATTTTATGAGGAAGATTCTATCTTATATCATGCTGCTCGGCAACGGAATGAAATTAAATGTGTTGTTAATATTTATTATGATTTTTTCTATTTGAATAATAAATAAATGGATGTAAAAATATATTTTTAAATGAACGTTTTGATTGTTCTTTTAATTATATAAATTGCCGACTGCGTACATCACTTTCATTTATTTTAGCAAAGAGGTTTCCAGCTCATATATTGTGTTTAGCTAATAAACTCATATATTGTGTTTACCCAATAAATTCATTTAGCCGATTGTTGAAGCAGAAAAAGATTAGAACGGGTGTATCTTATAATACAATTTTAGTGTTTTCATTTAGTATATACAAACGGGATCAGGATATTTTATTCTTCAGATCTGCAAATTCAGAGCTACGAATTTAGCGGAATATCTCTAAATAACTTGGTAACTTCTCTTAAACTTTACCAAATTAGAGGAAATGTTTCCAAATTTATAAAATTGGCGCAAATCAATGATTTGTTTTTTAGAATAGAGTACTGAAATGATGTTTCGGTAGCAATTGTCGGTCAATCCATCCATCTTACTTAGTAACACATTTAACGAATTTTTTTAATATCACGAAATTGATAAAAGTATTTGTAAGACCATAAAAATATCATGGAATTGATAAAATCGCGCTTAATAAATAAAAAAAAATTGTGTTTTGTTAGGGGATAGTATTGTGATGATGCTTCGTCAATTTGTCGCAAAAGGGAACTATCAGTTCTACAGTCCCACTTAGCGATAAATTTGGCGATTTTTTAAGTTATCGCTGAATTGACTGAAATGTCGCCAAACCTTCCATGGAGATTGCATTATTCAGGCGATATAATTTCCATCAATTTATTTGAAGCAAATGATATCATGTCGCTTAGCAACGGATCCAATGTGTTATGCGGCATACGATTTTATATTAAATCTTTTCCGATTTGAATAATAAAGATATGTATATAAAATAAATGTCATTGACATTGCATTTTTGACTGGATAATATCAATTACGGTCTTCAGGTTTAAACGTTATTATAATTGATATTTTCGGGGACAGTTGATTCAGGGATTATTGATATTTTCAAGTTATTATGCCATTGTTTCATTATGACGAAAATAGTTGAAACTCATATTTAGTACGTTGTACGAGTAATCTTCTACAAATGCATTATATCTTCTAATCTACGAGAATATAAGTAGTACAGGTATATTGGCATATATTTTGATATATATTGGCATATATTGGAATCAATTACGCCTTCTGGTATAAAAATTACGGGGATTATTGATATTTCCAATTTATTAAGTCATCTCTTTTATTTTGGCAATATTTTTGAGACTCATATAGTAATACGGGTAATCTTCTACTAACACACTGGCATATTTTCTAATCTGCGACAATATAAGTAGTACGGGGTTGCATATATTGATTCAATTCCTGTTTTATTTGTAAATTTGCTTACAAAAGGGGCCAGGATGTTTTATTCTTCAGATCTGCCAGTGAAGATAATTTTGCATAGTGAGAACAGATATTCTTAAACTTCTCTTTAGGAGCCATAAATTTAATATTTTAACAGAATTTGCACATGATTGCGAATTATAAGTTTCTTTATATTATATATTCCGTACGAAGAACGGGTATGCTGCTAGTCTATCTATATATATAAAATTGAAAATCTGTCTGTATGTCTGTCTGTTTGTCCCATCATCACGGAAGAACGGCTGAACCGAATTTGATGAAATTTTGTGGGTAGCCTAGAAATAGCTCTACTTAAAATTTAGTTTGTGTTTTAAGTTTCTACGAGCAGTGGTTCTCGAGATATTAGTAAAAAACGAAATTTTCGTTTGTCTCATCATCACGGGAAAATGGCTGAACCGAATTTAATGAAATTTTGTGGATAGCCTTGAAATAGCCTCCATAAAATTAGTCCAAGTTCCGAGTTTATAAGACTAGGGGTTGTCGAGATATTATTGAAAAACGGAACTTTTTCCTAACAGTTCTGCTCTCCAACTCCGTGGTTTATTCAAACAGAAAGGATGAAAATCGTTTTTTTAAAACGTCAAAATGAAATAAAACTTTATTTACGAGTTTGGTGCAGGATTTTTGCATTAATTAGTCACTATCGAAAAACATGAATTGTTTAAAACATGAATTTAAATGGAAAAATCTACCTCCATGGGTTATCTTTCACAAGCTTTTACTCAACGATTTAAAGTATAAAGAAACCAAAATGGCTATTTAATTTCGCATTTTATGAGGAAGATTCTATCTTACATCATGTTGCTCGGCAACGGAATGAAATTAAATATGTTGTTAATATTTATTTTTATTTTTTCTTTTTGAATAATAAATAAATGGATGTAAAAATATATTTTATAAATGAACGCTTTGATTGTTCTTTTAATTATATAAATTGCGGACTGCGTACATCACTTTCATTTATTTTAGCAAAGAGGTTTCAAGCTCATATATTGTGTTTAACTAATGAACTCATGTATTGTGTTCACCCAATAAATTCATTTAGAGCCGATTGCTGAAACAGAAAAAGAGTAGAACGGGTGTATCTTATACAATTTTAGTGTTTTCATTCAGTATATACAAACGGGATCAGGATATTTTATTCCTCAGATCCGCAAATTCAGAGCTACGAATTTGGCGGAATATCGATTAGTTGGTAACTTTTCTTACACTTTACCAACGTAGCGGAAATGTCTCCAAACTGATAAAAATGACGCAAATCAATGAAATTAAATTTTTTGTTTTAGAATAGAGTACTGAAATGATGTTTCGGTAGCATTTGTCGGTCAGTCCATCCATCCAACTTAGTAACACATTTAACGAATTTCACCAAATTGATAGAAATATCTGTAAATCCATAAAATTATCATGGAATTGATAAAATTGCGCTTAATAAATGAAATTAATTGTGTTTTGTTAGGGGATAGTATTGTGATGATGTTTCGTCAATTTGTCGCGAAATGGAACTATCAGTTCAACAGTCCCACTTGGCGATAAATTTGGTGATTTTTTGAATTATCGCTAAATTGACGAAAATGTCGCCAAACCTTCCATGGAGATAGCAATATTCAGACGATATGATTTCCATCAATTTATTTGAAACAAATGATATCATGTCGCTTAGCAACGGATCCAATGTGTTATGTGACATACGATTTTTATTAAATCTTTTCCGATTTGAATAATAAAGATATGTATATAAAATAAATTTCATTCACTCTGCATTTTTGACTGGATATCAATTACGGTCTTCAGGTTTAAACACTATTATCATTGATATTTTCGGGGACTGTTGATTCGGGGATTATTGATATTTTCAAGTTATTATGCCATTGTTTATTTATGACGAAAATTGTTGAAACTCATATATAGTACTTTGTACGAGTAATCTTCTACAAATGCACAGATATATCTTCTAATCTACGAGAATATAAGTAGTACAGGTATATTGGCATATATTTTGATATATATTGGCATATATTGGAATCAATTACGACCTTCTGTTATAAAGATTACAGGGATTACTGATACTTTCAATTTATTACGTCTCTCTTTTATTTGGGCAAATATTTTTGTGACTCATATTGTAATACGAGTAATCTTCTACTAACACACTGGCATATTTTCTAATCTGCGACAATATAAGTAGTACGGGATTGCATATATTTATTCAATTCATTTTTTTTTTGTGAATTTGCTTACAAAAGGGGCCAGGATGTTTTATTCTTCAGATCGCCCTTGAAGATAATTTTGCATAGTGAGAACAGATATTCTTAAACTTCTCTTTAAGAGCAATAAATGTAATGTTTTAACAGAATTTGCACATGATTGCGAATTATAAGTTTCTTTATCTATATAAATAAAATTGAAAATCTGTCTGTCTGTCTGTCTGTCTGTCTGTCTGTCTGTTTGTCCCATCATCACGGGAGAACGGCTGAACCGAATTTGATGAAATTTTGTGGGTAGCCTAGAAATAGCCCCACTTAAAATTTAGTCCGTGTTTTGAGTTTCTACGGCCAGTGGTTCTTGAGATATTAGTAAAAAACAAAATTTTCGTTTGTCTCATCATCACGAGAAAACGGCTGAACCGAATTTAATGAAATTTTGTGGATAGCCTTGAAATAGCCCCCCATAAATTTTGTCCAAGTTTCGAATTTTTAAGACCAGGGGTTGTCGAGATATTAATGAAAAACGGAACTTTTTCTTAGGAGATCTACTCTCCAACTCCGTGGTTTATCCAAACGGAAAGGATGAAAATTGTTTGTTTTAAACGCCAAAATAAAAATAAAACTTTATTTCCGAGTTTGGTGCAGGATTTTTGCATTAATTAGTCACTATAGGAAAACATAAATTGTTTGAAACATGAATTTAAATGGAAAAATCTACCTCCATGGTTCATCTCTCACAAGCTTTTACTCAACGATGTAAAGTATAAAGAAATCAAAATGGCTATTTAATTTCGCATTTTATGAGGAAGATTCTATCTTATATCATGTTGCTCGGCAAAGGAATGAAATTAAATGTGTTGTTAATATCTATTATTATTTTTTTTATTTGTATAATCAATAAATGGATGTAAAAATCTATTTTATAAATGAACGGTTTGATTGTTCTTTTAATTATATATATTGCGGACTGCGTACATCACTTTCATTTATTTTAGCAAAGAGGTTTCAAGCTCATATATTGTGTTTTGCTAATAAACTCATATATTGTGTTTACCCAATAAATTCATTTAGCCGATTGTTGAAGTAGAAAAGGAGTAGAACGGGTGTATGTATCTTCTAATACAATTTTACTGTTTTCATTTAGTATATACAAACGGGATCAGGATATTTTATTCTTCAGATCTGCAAATTCAGAGCTACGAATTTAGAGGAATATCTCTAAATAACTTGGTAACTTTTCTTAAACTTTACCAAATTAGTGGAAGTGTCTCCAAATTGATAAAAATGACCCAAAAAAAGAGTAGAACGGGTGTATGTATCTTCTAATACAATTTTACTGCTTTCATTTAGTATATACAAACGGGATCAGGATATTTTATTCTTCAGATCTGCAAATTCAGAGCTACGAATTTAGAGGAATATCTCTAAATAACTTGGTAACTTTTCTTAAACTTTACCAAATTAGTGGAAATGTCTCCAAATTGATAAAAATGACCCAAATCAATGAAATTAAATTTGTTTTTTTTAGAATAAAGTACTGAAATGATGTTTCTGTAGCATTTGTCGGTTAGTCCATCCATCCTACTTAGTAATACATTTAAGGAATTTTTTTAATATCACCAAATTGCTAAAAATATTTCTAAATCCATAAAAATATCAAGAAATTAATAAAATCGCGCTTAATAAATGAAATTAATTGTGTTTTATTAGGGGATAGTATTGTGATGATGTTTCGTCAATTTGTCGCAAAATTGGACTTTCAGTTCTACAGTCCCACTTGACGATAAATTTGGCGATTTTTTAAGTTATAGCTAAGTTGACGAAAATGTCGCCAAACCTTCCATGGAGATTGCATTATTCAGATGATATGATTTCCATCAATTTATTTAAAGCAATTGATATCATGTCGCTTAGCAACGGATCCAATATGTTATGCGGCATATGATTTTTATTAAATCTTTTCCGATTTGAATAGTAAAAATATGTATATAAAATAAATTTCATTGACATTGAATTTTTGACTGGATAATATCAATTACGATCTTCAGGTTTGAACATCATTATTATTGATATTTTCGGGGACTGTTGATTCAGGGATTACTGATATTTTCAAATTATTATGGAATTGTTTTATTATGACGAAAATTGTTGAAACTCATATTTAGTACGTTGTACGAGTAATCTTCTACAAATGCATGGGTATATCTTCTAATCTACGGGAATATAAGTAGTACAGGAATATTGGCATATATTTTGATATAGATTGGCATATATTCGAATCAATTACGACCTTCTGTTATTAAGATTGCGGAGATTTTTGATACTTTCAATTTTTTATGTCATCTCTTTTATTTTGGCAAATATTTTTGAGACACATATTGCAATACGAGTAAGCTTCTACTAACACACTGGCATATTTTCTAATCTGCGACAATATAAGTAATACGGGGTTGCATATATTGATTCAATTCCTTTTTTTGTAAATTTGCTTACAAAAGGTAAATTTGCTTACAAAAAAAATTATATATTCCGTATAAAGAACGGGTATGCTGCTAGTATATATGTAAAATTGAAAATCTGTCTGTCTGTTTGTCCCATCGTCACGGAAGAACGGCTGAACCGAATTTGATGAAATTTTGTGAGTAGCCTGGAAATAGCCCCACTTAAAATTTAGTCTATGTTTGGAGTTTCTACATCCATAGATTCTCGAGATATTAGTAAAAACCAAACTTTCGTTTGTCTCATCATCACGAGGGAACGGCTGAACCGAATTTAATGAAATTTTATAGGTAGCCTTGAAATATCGCTCCATAAATTTTTTCCAAGTTTCAGGTTTCTAAGACCAGGGGTTGTCGAGATATTAATGAAAAACGGAACTTTTTCCTAAGATTTCTACTCTCTAACTCCGTGGTTTATCCAAACGGAAAGGGTGAAAATCGTTTGTTTAAAACGTCAAAGAGAAATAAAACTTTATTTCTGAGTTTGGTGGAGATTTGATGCGCTAATTAGTCACTATCTGAAAGCATGAATTATTTGAAACTTGAATTTAAATGGAAAAATCTACCTCCATGGCTTATATTTTTCACAAGCTTTTACTCAACGACGAAAAGTATTAAGAAATCAAAATGGTTTGTTAATGATTATTATTATTTTTTTTATTTGAATAATAAATAAATGGATATAAAAATATATTTTAGAAAAAAACGGTTTGATTTTTCTTTTAATTATTTTAATTGCGAACTGCGTACATCACTTTCATTTATTTTGGCAAAGAGGTTTCAAGCTTATATATTGTGTTTAGCTAATAAACTCATATATTCTCTGTCTACCCAATAAATTCATTTATCCGATTGTTGAAACAGAAAAAGAGTAGAACGGGTATATCTTCTAATAATATTTTAGTGTTTTCATTTAGTATATATAAACTGAATCACAATATTTTATTCAGATCTGCAAATTTAGAGCTAAGAATTTGACTGGACATCGCTAACTTGGAAAATTTCTTAAACGTTGCCAAATTTATTGAAATGTCTCCAAATTGATAAAAACGATGTAAATCAATGAAATTTATTTTATTTTGCTAGAAGAAAGTACTGAACTTGTGTTTCGTTAGCATTTCTCCGTCAGGCCAACCTTCTTATTTAGTAGCACATTTAGCGAATTTTTAAAATATCACCCAAATTGTTAAAAATGTTTGTAAATCCATAAAAATATCTTGAAATTGATAAAATTGCACTAAATAAATGAAATTGTGTTTTTTTAAGAGATAATATTTTGTTGATGGTTCGTCAATCTATCGTCAAGTGGGACTGTCACTTGGCGATAAATTTGGCGATTCTTTAAAATGCCGCCAAACCTTCATTAGAGGTAGCATTATTCAGACGATTTTTTGACCACCAATTTATTTCAAGCCAATCATAGCATGTCGCTTAGCAACGGATTTAAATCCAGTGTATTTATGAGGAAGAAGATTTTTATTAAATATTTTCCGATTTTAATAATGAAGATATGTATATAAAATAAATTTCATTGCCATCGTATTTTTGACTGGATAATATCAATTACGATCTTCAGATTTAAACATTATTATTATTGATGTTTCCGGGGATTATTGATTCAGAGATTATTAATATTTTCAATTTCTTATGCCATTGTTTTATTGCGGCAAAAATTGTTGAAACTCATATATTGTACGTTGTACGAGTAATCTTCTACACATGCACGGCTATATCTTCTAATCTATGAGAATATAAATAATACAGGTATATTGGCATATATTTTGACATATATTGGCATATATTGTAATCAAGTACGGCCTTCTGGTATGAAGATTACGGGGATTATTGATATTTTTAATTTATTAATTAATCTGTTTTATTTTGGCAAAGCTTTTTAAGACTCATATTATAATACGGGTAATATCTTACTAACACAAGGACATATTTTTTAATCAACGACATTATAAGTAGTACGGGTATATATCTTCCCATATAATTTTAGCACTTTCATTTCGGCACATATTGGAATCAATTACTGCCTTCTGGTTTAAAGATTACGGATTTATTGATATTTTCAATTTATACATGTAATCTACTAATACAGGTTATATCTTCTATTATTCGCGTATATAAGTAGTACGGGTCCCATAAAATTTTTACGCTCTTATTTTGCATATATTGATTCAATTCCATATTTTTGGTAAATTCTGTGACAAAAGACGCCAGGGTGTTTTATTCTTCAGATCTGCCCGTGAAGATAATTATGAATAGCGAGAACAGACATTCCTTAACTTCTTTTTAGGAGCATTATGTTAAATATTTTAGCAGAATATTTTGATTAAAAATGTCATTTAGTATACTATAGAAATTTGCACATGATTGTGAATTTCAAGTTTCTTTATATTATAAACTCCGTACGAAGAACGGGTATGCTACTAGTCTATATAAATAAAAATGAAAATCTGTCTGTCTGTCTGTCTGTCTGTCTGTCTGTCTGTTTGTCACACCATCACGGGAGAACGGCTGAACCGAATTTGATGAAATTTTGTGGGTAGCCCAGAAATAGCCCCACTTAAAATTATATCCGTGTTTTGAGTTTCTACGACCAGTGGTTCTCGAGATATTAGTAAAAAACGAAATTTTCGTTTGTCTCATCATCACGGAAAAACGGCTGAACCGAATTTAATGAAATTTGGTGAATAGCCTTGAAATATCCCCCCATAAATTTTGTCCAAGTTTCGAGTTTCTAAGACCTGGGGTTGTCGAGATATTAATAAAAAACCGAACTTTTTCCTAGGAGTTCTACTCCCTAACTCCGTGGTTTATCCAAACGAAAAGCTTGAAAATCGTTTGAAAGTGAATTAAAATTTAATCTCTGAGTTTGATGGGAGATTTTTTGCGTTAATTAGTCACTTTCTGAAAACATGAATTGTTTGAAACATGATTTAAAGGGGAAATCTATCTCCATGGTTCATGGTTTATTTAAAACAAGCTTTTACGGAACAGTGAGAAGTATTGAGAAATCAAAATCGTTATTTAATTTCGCAGTTTATGTTATAAGACATGACATATTTAACATGTTATAAGATTCTATCTTATATCATGTTACTCAGAAACGCAATTAAATTAAATCTGTCTGTTAATTTCAATAATTATTTTTTCGATTTGAGTAATAAATAAATGGATATAAAAATATATTTTAGAAAAGAACGATTTGATTTTTCTTATAGCATTTTTGACTGGATAATATCAATTACGGTCTTCAGGTTTAAAAATTATTATTATTGATATTTTCGGGGATTATTAATTCAGGGGTTATTGATATTTTCCAGTTATTATGCAATTATTTTATTATGACAAAAATTGTTTAAACTCATATATTGTATGTTGTACGAGTAATCTTCTACAAATACACGTGTATATCTTTTAATCTACGAGAACATAAGTAGTACAGGTATATTGACATATGTTTTGATATATATTGGCATATATTGGAATCAATTACGACCTTCTGGTATAAAGAGTACGGATATTATTGATGTTTTCAATTTATTACGTCATCTCTTTTATTTTGGCAAATATTTTTGAGACGCATATTGTAATACGGGTAATCTTCTACTAACACATTGGCATATTTTCTGATCTGCGACAATATAATTAGTACGGGGTTGCATATATTCATTCAATTCCTATTTTTTCTTCTGTAAATTTGCTTACAAAAGGGGGCAGGATGTTTTATTCTTCAGATCTGATCGTGAAGATAATTTTGCATAGTGAGAACATATATTCTTAAACTTCTCTTTAGGAGCAATAAATTTAATATTTTAACAGAATTTGCACATGATTGCGAACTTTAAGTTTCTTTAAATTATACACTCCGTACGAATAACGGGTGTGCTGTTAGTGGTTAATAAATTTTAACATTTTAGGAGGATATATCATGTTGCTCGGCATCGCAATTAAATTAATTGTGTTTGTTAATGTTTTTATTATTTTTTTTCGATTTAAATAATAAATAAATGGATAAATGGATATAAAAGTATATCTTATGAATGGACGGTTTGATTTTTCTTTTAATTATATTAATTGTTGACTGCGTACATCAATTGCATTTATTTTGGCAAAGAGTTTTCAAGCTTATATCGTATTTAGCTACTACACTCATATATTGTGTTTAGCCAATAAATTCATATAGCCGATTGTTGAAACAGAAAAAGAGTAGAGCGGGTATATCTTCTAATACAATTGTAGTGTTTTCATTTAGTATATTGAAACGGGATAAGAATGTTTCATTCAGATCTGCAAATTCAAAGCTACGAATTTGGAGGGATATCGCTAATTTGACAACTTTTCTTAAACTTTGCCAAATTGACGGAAATGTCGCCAAATTGATATAAACGACACACAAACAGCTGCCATAAACCTTCGGGTTGGTCGTGTGGCTTGGGTCTTCTACATATCAATGAAATTTTTTTTGCTTTGTTAGAAGAGAGTACTGAAATGATGTTTGGTTAGCATTTATCTGTCGGACCAACCATCCTACTTAGTAATACATTTAGCGAATTTTTAAAATGTCACCAAATTGATAAAAATGTTTTCAAATCTATAAAAATATCTTGAAATTGATAAAATTGCGCTACATAAATGATATTAATTGTTTTTTGTTAGGGGATAGTATTGTGATGATATTTCGTCAATTTGTCGCAAAGTGGAACTGTCAGTTCTACAGTCCCACTTGGCGATAAATTTGGCGATTTTTTAAAATGTCGGTAATTTGACGAAACTGTCGCCAAATGTTCCATAGAAATATAACTATTTAGACGATATTTTTTCTACCAATTTATTTGAAGCAAATGATATCATGTCGCTTAGCAACGGATTTAAATCCAATGTGTTTAAGCGGCAGACGATTTTTATTAAATCCTTTCCGATTTGAATAATGAAGATATGTATATAAAATAAATTTCATTGCCATTTCATTTTGGACTGGATAATATCAATTATACTCTTCAGGTTTAAACATTATTATTATTGATATTTTCCGGAATTATTGATTCAGGGATTATTGATATTTTTAAGTTATTACGCCATTGTTTTATTGCGGCAAAAATTGCTGACACACGCATATTGTACGTTGTACGAGTAATCTTCTAGGAATGCACGGGTATATCTTCTAACCTACGAGAATGTAAGTAGTACAGGTATATTGGCATATATTTTGACATATATTGGCATATATATTGGAATCAAGTACAGTCTTCTGGTATGAAGATTAAGGGGATTAATTATATATTCAATTTATTACGTCGTCTGTTGTATTTTACCAAAAAACATTTGTGACTCATATTGCAAAACGGATAATCTTCTACTAATAATCGGACATTATAAGTAGTACGTGTATATCTTCCCATATAATTTTAGCACTTTAATTTTGACATATATTGGAATAAATGACTGTCTTCAGATTTAAAGATTACGGGTTTATTGGTATTTTCAATTTATACATGTAATCCACTAATACAGGTTATATTTTCTAATATTCGCGTATATAATTAGTACGGGTCCCATACAATTTTAACGCTTTTATTTTGCATATATTGAGTCAATTCCATATTTTTTTTTATATTTGCTTACATAAGGGGTCCAAGATGTTTTATTCTTCAGATATGTCCATGAAGATAATTTTATATAGCGAGAACAGAGATTCTTAAACTTCTTTTTAGGAGCATTATATTAAATATTTTAACAGAATATTTTGATTAAACATGTCATTTAGTATACTATAAGAATTTGGGCATGATTATGAATTTCAAGTTTCCTTATATTATATACTCCGTACGAAGAACGGGTATGCTGCTAGTATATTATAAATCGTTTATTCGTTGGACTAAATAGGTTTATTTGTCGTTTGCCGATTTCAAAAAATAAATAGCTGAAATTAAAACTTTTGGAATGATAGGAATTAAAGTTTTTGAAAAACCGCGGTAAATTAATTCATTTTTAACCAAGAAGAACACAATTAGTATTAAATAATCTATATAAATAAAAATGAAAATCTGTCTGTCTGTCTGTCGGTCTGTCTGTCTGTCTGTCTGTCTGTCTGTCTGTTTGTCCCATCATCACGGGAGAACGGCTGAACCGAATTTGATGAAATTTTGTGGGTAGCCTAGAAATAGCCCCACTTAAAATTTAGTCCATGTGTGGAGTTTCCACAGCCAGTGGTTCTCGAGATATTAGTGAAAAACGAATATTTCGTTTGTCCCATCATCACGAGAGAACAGCTGAATCGAATTTAATGAAATTTTGTGAGTAGCCTTAAAATAGCCCCCCATAAATTTTGCCCAAGTTTCGAGTTTCTACTGCCAGGGGTTGTCGAGATATTAATGAAAAACGGAACTTTATCCTAGGAGATCTACTCTCTAACTCCGTGGTTTTTCCAAACGGAACGGATGAAAATCGTTTGTTTAAAACGTCAACGTGAATTAAAACTTCATTTCTGAGCTTAGTGCAGGATTTTTGCATTATTTAGTCACTATCTGAAAGCATGAATTGTTTGAAACATGAATTTAAATGGAAAATCTAACTCCATGGTCAAGCATTTACTAAACAATGGAAAGTATAAAGAAATCAAAATGGTTATTATTTTTGCATTTTATGGGGAAGAGATCAAAATGGTTATTCCATTTCGCAGTTTATGAGGAAGATTCTTTATTATATTATGTTGCTCAGCAATTAAATTAAATGTGTTTCTTAATATTTGTTATTATTTTTTCTATTTGAATAATAAATAAATAGATGTAAAAATATATTTTGTAAATGAACGGTTTGATTTTTCTTTTATCTATATTAATTACGGACTGCGTACATCACTTTCATTTGACAAAGAGTTTTTAAGCTTTTATATTGTGTTTAGCTAATAAACTCATATTATGTTTACTAATAAATTCATTTATCCGATTGTTGAAACAGAAAAAGACTAGAAATGGTATATCTTCTAATACAATTTTAGTGTTTGCATTTAGTATATACAAACGGGATCAGGATGTTTTATTCTTCAGATCTGCAATTTCAGAGCTACGAATTTGGCGGAATATCGCTAACTTGGCAACTTTTCTTAAACTTTGCCAAATTGACGGAAATATCGCCAAATTGCTAAATACGACGCAAATCAATGAAATTAAATTCGTTTTTTTAGAAGACAGTACTGAAATGATATTTCGGTAGCATTAGTGGGTCAGTATATCCATCCTACTTAGTAACACATTTATCGAATTTTTAAAATATCGCCAAATTGATAAAAATGTTTGTAAATCTATAAAAATGTCATGAAATTGATAAAATTGCGCTTAATAAATGAAATTAATTGTGTTTTGTTAGGGGATAATATTATGATGATGTTTCGTCAATTTGTCGCAAAATGGGACTATCAGTTTTACAGTCCCATTTGGCGATAAATTTGGCGATTTTTTAAGTTATCGCTAAATTGAAGGAAATATCACCAAACCTTTCATGGAGATAGCATTATTCAGACGATATGATTTCCATCAATTTATTTGAAGCAACTGATATCATGTCGTTTAGCAATGGATGTAAATCCAATGTGTTATGTGGCATACAATTTTAATTAAATCTTTTCCGATTTGAATAATAAAGATATGTATATAAAATAAATTTCATTGGCATTGCATTTTTGACTGGTTAATATCGATTACGGTCTTCAGATTACACATTATTATTATTGATATTTTCGGGGATTATTGATTCAGGGATTATTTATATTTTCAAATTATTATACCATTGTTTTATTATGACAAAAATTGTTGAAACTCACATATTGTGCGTTGTGCGAGTAATCTTCTATAAATGCACGTGTTATCTTCTAATCTACGAGAATATAAGTAGTACAGGTATATAGGCATATATTTTGATATATATTGGCATATATTGGAATCAATTACGACCTTCTGGTATAAAGATTACGGGGATAATTGAAATTTTCAATTTATAATGTCATCTGTTTTATTTCGGCAAAGTTTTTTAGACTCATATTGTAATAAGGGTAATCTTCTACTAACATACAGGCATATTTTCTAATCTGCGACAATATAAGTAGTATGGGAATATATATATATATATATAGAACTATACAAATATGAAATATACGTAAAAATGTAATATAATACCACTCAGAAAAAGGCGCAATGCAGCACTATATACTGAAGCAGGATATAACTAATTTAAACGATTTGAAAAAAGGAAAGGGGGAAAACCATATGAATTGCATAAAAATGGCTGAGAGGGATAGCGACCTCTCATTCCCGTTTTAAGTACTTTTCGTCTAGACAACGCCCACGGATACCAATGCAATTCAATGACAGATCCCCGTGGCATGTGCAAAAATGAAAGCTCCAGAATGCAGAAAAGGAGGCCTCAGAATGCAGACAGAAAGAAGACAGAAATGGAACGACGAAATCACACTGGCAATGATGCTACCGACTAAAACGTATCGCCCGTTTCGCCATATGTAGTATGTACCCATACGCATGCGTACCTCGATTATTCAAATATGATGTCATATTCTCAAGTCATTAAAGAATGAATAATCCTCTTCTTTAAAGAAAGAATTGTAAATATCTTTAAGGAAATTCCGTGGGTAATGATTTTTAAGTGCTTCCTGTAAAGTGAGTTTGTTACATGTGAGAAAATCTTTTTTGAAAGTATTATTATTACGATTTCTTCTCAGATGTCCTGTTATGATGTTACGGAAAATATTCCTAGACAAATTCGACTTCCATCCAATTATTTGGTTAATCTTCATATCATAATTATTACGTTTATTGTACAGAACTGTATGAATTCCATTTTTATGTTTGTATCTAATGGTTATGTCCAGGAAATTAACTTCGTTTTTGACACTATTAGGGTTCTTGATAAGATCCAATTCCGGAGGATAAAAGTCAAATTCAATTTCAGGAGTATTTGAGTAATGGCCTAAAATCACATCGTCCACATATCTGTAATATGGCATTTCATATAATACATGATTATTCCTTTCGAAATAGGTTAAATATATGTCAGCCAGGACTGATGAACAGCCCCCACCCATAGGAATACCCCTAATTTGTTGATAAAAGACTCCACCGTTACATAATATGTTCTCAAACAAAACGATCTGAATTAAATCCATATACCTTCGTAAAGTGATTACTTTTTTAAGATTGTATTCTGTATGTACCAGTAAAAGTATTTCATGCAATTTTTTAAGATCAATGTTGTTGAAAAGGTCCCGGAAGTCATAACTGGTGAACTGTATATCTTTATTGCAATACTTCAGTCGTTTAATTACTTCAGTGCTGTTTTTTATGATTATTGGATTTTGTACTAATAAAGCTTTATATGCAGGTTTAAGTATATTCATAAGTTTTTTGTTAGCCAATGTAATATATGTATTACATCCTACAGTTACCGTACGAAATTTCACGGGTGTTTTATGCAGTTTTGGAATGAGTACTAAATAAGGAAACGACACATTTTTTATATTGATTTTATAGCATATATTGGAATCAATTACGGATTTATTGATATTTTCAATTTATACATGTAATCTACTAATACAGGTTATATATTCTAATATTCGCGTACATAAGTAGTACGGGTCCTATACAATTTTAATGCTTTCATTTTGCATATATTGATTCAATTCCTTTTTTTTTGTAAATTTGCTTTCGAAAGGGGTCAGGATGTTTTATTCTTCAGATCTGCCCGTGACGATAATTTTGCATGATGAGAACAGATATTCATAAACTTCTCTTGAGGAGCAATAAATTTAATATTTTAACATAATTTGCATATGATTCTGAATTATAAGTTTTTTTATATTTTATACTCCGTACGAAGAACGGGTATGCTGCTAGTCTATATAAATAAAAATCAAAATCTGTCTGTCTGTCTGTCTGTCTGTCTGTCTGTCTGTTTGTCACACCATCACGGGAGAACGGCTGAACCGAATTTGATGAAATTTTGTGGGTAGCCCAGAAATAGCCCCACTTAAAATTATATCCGTGTTTTGAGTTTCTACGACCAGTGGTTCTCGAGATATTAGTAAAAAACAAAATTTTCGTTTGTCTCATCATCACGGAAAAACGGCTGAACCGAATTTAATGAAATTTGGTGAATAGCCTTGAAATATCCCCCCATAAATTTTGTCCAAGTTTCGAGTTTCTAAGACCTGGGGTTGTCGAGATATTAATGGAAAACGGAACTTTTTCCTAGGAGTTCTACTCCCTAACTCCGTGGTTTATCCAAACGAAAAGCTTGAAAATCGTTTGAAAGTGAATTAAAATTTAATCTCTGAGTTTGATGGGAGATTTTTTGCGTTAATTAGTCAATTTCTGAAAACGTGAATTGTTTGAAACATGATTTAAAGGGGAAATCTATCTCCATGGTTCATGGTTTATTTAAAACAAGCTTTTACGGAACAATGAGAAGTATAGAGAAATCAAAATCGTTATTTAATTTCGCAGTTTATGTTATAAGACATGACATATTTAACATGTTATAAGATTGTATCTTATATCATGTTACTCAGAAACGCAATTAAATTAAATTTGTCTGTTAATTTTAATAATTATTTTTTCGATTTGAATAATAAATAAATGGATATAAAAATATATTTTAGAAAAGAACGATTTGATTTTTCTTATAGCATTTTTGACTGGATAATATCAATTACGGTCTTCAGGTTTAAAAATTATTATTATTTATATTTTCGGGGATTATTGATTCAAGGATTATTGATATTTTCAAGTTATTATGCAATTATTTTATTATGACAAAAATTGTTTAAACTCATATATTGTATGTTGTACGAATCTTCTACAAATACACGTGTATATCTTTTAATCTACGAGAATATAAGTAGTACAGGTATATTGACATATGTTTTGATATGTATTGGCATATATTGGAATCAATTACGACCTTCTGGTATAAAGAGTACGGATATTATTGATGTTTTCAATTTATTACGTCATCTCTTTTATTTTGGCAAATATTTTTGAGACGCATATTGTAATACGGGTAATCTTCTACTAACACATTGGCATATTTTCTAATCTGCGACAATATAATTAGTACGGGGTTGCATATATTCATTCAATTCCTATTTTTTCTTCTGTAAATTTGCTTACAAATGGGGGCCGGATGTTTTATTCTTCAGATCTGATCGTGAAGATAATTTTGCATAGTGAGAACATATATTCTTAAACTTCTCTTTAGGAGCAATAAATTTAATATTTTAACAGAATTTGCACATGATTGCGAACTATAAGTTTCTTTAAATTATACACTCCGTACGAATAACGGGTGTCCTGTTAGTGGTTAATAAATTTTAACATTTTAGGAGGATATATCATGTTGCTCAGCATCGCAATTAAATTAAATGTGTTTGTTAATGTTTTTATTATTTTTTTTCGATTTAAATAATAAATAAATGGATATAAAAGTATATCTTATGAATGGACGGTTTGATTTTTCTTTTAATTATATTAATTGCTGACTGCGTACATCAATTTCATTTATTTTGGCAAAGAGTTTTCAAGCTTATATCGTATTTAGCTACTAAACTTATATATTGTGTTTAGCCAATAAATTCATATAGCCGATTGTTGAAACAGAAAAAGAGTAGAGCGGGTATATCTTCTAATACAATTGTAGTGTTTTCATTTAGTATATTGAAACGGGATAAGAATGTTTCATTCAGATCTGCAAATTCAAAGCTACGAATTTGGAGGGATATCGCTAATTTGACAACTTTTCTTAAACTTTGCCAAATTGACGGAAATGTCGCCAAATTGATATAAACGACACACAAACAGCTGCCATAAACCTTCGGGTTGGTCGTGTGGCTTAGGTCTTCTACATATCAATGAAATTTTTTTTTGTTTTGTTAGAAGAGAGTACTGAAATGATGTTTGGATTTAACTATTTAGACGATATTTTTTCTACCAATTTACTTGAAGCAAATGATATCATGTCGCTTAGTAGTATATATATGTACGTATGAGCGCACATGTACTATATACAGTATTGTGATGATATTTATCTGTCAGACCAACCATCCTACTTAGTAATACATTTAGCGAATTTTTAAAATGTCACCAAATTGATAAAAATGTTTTCAAATCTATAAAAATATCTTGAAATTGATAAAATTGCGCTACATAAATGATATTAATTGTTTTTTGTTAGGGGATAGTATTGTGATGATATTTCGTCAATTTGTCGCAAAGTGGAACTGTCAGTTCTACAGTCCCACTTGGCGATAAATTTGGCGATTTTTTAAAATGTCGCTAATTTAACGAAACTGTCGCCAAATGTTTCATAGAAATATAACTATTTAGACGATATTTTTTCTACCAATTTATTTGAAGCAAATGATATCATGTCGCTTAGTAGTATATATATGTACGTATGAGCGCATATGTACTATATACACTAAAAACTATATATTATAGCTTATTTTTATCTTTTTTATATATAAAAAAAAGGTATCGATCCATATTAATATTAAAAACATGATTTTATATCTAAATAAGGCCTTTTTTACATTTAGACCGAATTTTAACTTTTTTTTTAGATAAATGCGTGAAAATGATTAAAAGAGCCCCATATATAGGACGGTGAAAAGGATTAAATAAATGCACTTCTAAATGAATCCTCTAAAAAGATACTATAAATTTGAAGATATTAAAAAATCCATTTTAAATGACGTCAAAAAAAATCCTTATATTTTTAATACTATATATTAAAAACATGATTTTATATCAGGCCTTTTTTTTAGATAAATGCGTGAAAAAAGAGATCAAAGATAGGCCGCTCCATTTTGGGGCTCCCTCATACATAGGTAAATGCGCTTCTAAATGAATCCTCTAAGCTTTAAAATAAATGGGGGGACAATAAGTCCCCCCATAAAAGTTAGATCTAAAGATGTTTTAAAACATAATTAAAGACAAAATAAAAAAGTCAGAAAATAAAGTGATTTAACACGATAGGTTTCATAGAATAAATAACTCTCTCATATTTGCCACCACCAGAATATATAAATCTACTTTTATTGATTTTATTTATTGATTCATCAGAAGGTTTTACATTTGGAAGGTTTTATTCTTCACCATCTAACTTTATGATTACTCCATATTTTCTCAATGATATCAGTTCATATTCTCCTGGACATAAATCATTTAACATTTTAGCTTCCATTTATTAGTAAACATTTTTTTTTTATAAATCCATCCATTCTTCATAATCTGTAAAACCTCTTTCTTCCATCTCTTTTTTAAGTTTTTCTCTGTATTCTTCATCAGACTTTGACTCTCTAAATATTTTTTCAGCTATAATATTTTTTTGTTCATTATCAGATATTGTAATAGAAACATCAGGATCAAATCCATTTAGTACATTAATTATTCTAGTTACTTTCCCAACAAAACATTTATCATCAGCCTCTTTAAGTTCATATTTTAACACTTTTATAATTTCGTTTTTATTCTCATTTCTTAAAATTCTATTAAACACAACAACTAATATCTCTCTAAATTTAATATTATGGAATTCTTCCTCCAGTAAGTGTCTTTTAATATTTATACCTAATTCTTTAATGCATTCATCTAAATCATATGTAATTTCTGTATTTAATAATTTTATGATAGTTTCTCTCAAAGATTTTTGAATATATGTATTATGTACATTTTGAGAGTCATTATATACATTATTATGAAATAATTGTCTTCTTAAAATCGGTGGTAAATTTATTTTATCTACATCATAGCATACTTCATATATTCCAGGCAAAAATATTAATTCATTTAGAGATGTAATATCATTTTCGCTACAATTTAATGTTTCTAAATTAGTTAAATTTTCTATTCCTTCAAGGGATGTTAATTTATTTCCCTCACAATATAATTCTTTTAAATTAGTTAAATTTTTTATACCTTCAAGAGATTTTAATTTATTTTCGCTACAATTTAATGTTTCTAAATTAGTTAAATTTTTTATACCTTCAAGAGATGTAATATCATTTTCGCTACAATTTAATGTTTCTAAATTCGTTAAATTTTCTATTCCTTCAAGAGATGTTAATTTATTACAATTTTCTATTCTATCAAAGGGTGTTAATATATTCCCTCTACAATTTTCTATTCTATCAAAGGGTGTTAATATATATCCTCTACAATTTAATTCTTTCAAATTAGTTAAATTTTTTATTCCTTCAAGGGATGTTAATTTATTTCCCTCACAATATAATTTTTTTAAATTAGTTAAATTTTTTATACCTTCAAGAGATTTTAATTTATTTTCGCTACAATTTAATGTTTCTAAATTAGTTAAATTTTTTATACCTTCAAGAGATTTTAATTTATTTTCGCTACAATTTAATGTTTCTAAATTAGTTAAATTTTTTATACCTTCAAGAGATGTTATTTTATTTCCTCCACAATTTAATGTTTCTAAATTAGTTAAATTTTTTATACCTTCAAGAGATGTCAATTTATTTCCTCCACAATATAATACTTTTAAATTAGTTAAATGTTTTATACCTTCAAGAGATTTTAATTTATTTCCCCTACAATATAATACTTTTAAATTAGTTAAATTTTTTATTCCTTCAAGGGATGTTAATTTATTTCCCCTACAATTTAATGTTTCTAAATTAGTTAAATTTTCTATTCCTTCAAGGGATGTTAATATATTTGAATCACAATATAATGCTTTTAAATTAGTTAAATTTTCTATTCCTTCAAGAGATTTTAATTTATTTCCCCAACAATTTAATGTTTCTAAATTAGTTACATTTTCTATTCCTTCAAGGGATGTTAATATATTTGAATCACAATATAATGCTTTTAAATTCGTTAAATTTTCTATTCCTTCAAGATTTTTTAATTTATTCCCTACAGAATCAAATATAAAAATAGATTTCACTTCAGTAGGATTCTCTATATTTAAGATAGACATAGTTTTTTTTTCCATACCATTATTATATGTAACATCCATTTATATAGAAACATTTTTATTAAATATTTATTTATCATTAATTAATTGTCTCAAAAGATAAACACTCTCTCTCAAGACTGATTTAACTTCATATATCTCTTCAAAAATTTTCTCTTGGTAAGGTTCTATTTCATGATGACCAAACTTTTTATTTAATTCACTCATCTGTATTGCTTGTATTTTTTTCCAATGAACATTAAAAAAGTGATCAGGTAATAGCTCAAATTTATATTTAATCAAATAACAAAAATCTAATTTATGCATAAATTCTTCTATAAAATTTTCACTAAATGTTTGATATCTAGTTATATACAACCAATTTAAATCATCTTTTAATACTCTCATGGTATCTTCTGTAAGATTTTGAAATATTGATACTTTATATAAATCTAAATTATCAGAAAATTTTACGATAAATTCGTTACTTAAAGTTTGATATTGAGATATGTTTACCCAATCTACTTTATCTTTACATTTTTCTATAAAATCTTCTGATAATTTTTGATATCTAGAAATTTTAGGCCAATCATCAGGTTGAGCAAATTCTTCAATAAAAGATTCAGACAGTGTTGAATATTGTAAAACTAAATCCCAATTTACATGACTAATAAGATTTCTAATTACATCTTCAGATAAATTTTTTCTGGAAAATTCATTCCAATCGATATCCATTTATTAGAAAGAAATTTTTTCAATATGCATATAAGGTTTTAAAGCGTTACCATCACATTTTATCTTTAATGTGATGATATCATCACGTTTACCATAAGCAAAACAGGTTACTACATCTCTATTAACATTTAAAATTTCCTTACCATTGATTTCCAGAGATATCAGTGGACTTTTATCATATATATATTTACTTTCTACTGTATCATATATATCTATATATATAGAAATTTTCATATACATATCGGTAGATAATCGCATCTCTTGATCTAGTAATTTTGAGCTCATCATGTTGAAATTTACTTTTTTATAATCCCCATCTGTATGAAAATCATCTAGTATAGTAACCCAGATATCTCTATTATCTAAATATATTTTATTGACAGCATCGTTATCATTTTCAGGTTCAGAAACATTCGTAATTATTTTATTTTTTGCATCAAATTTATCATTCTGTAATATTAACGAATTTTTTTCAAAATATCTTTTATTCACAACATTTTTTTCATCTTTAGGATCTGCAACATTTCCTATTCTTTTTCCTTTTGCATCAAAAGCTTTTCCTTCTAAAGAATGTAAAGTTGTATCATTTAATTCTTTTATTCTCTTACCTGTTTCTTCAGTAAAGGTTAAAAAACCCTCATCATATTTAGTTTTTATAAGATCTCTCAATTCATGATGATTATTCTCTATTTTATTCAAAACAAAACTTTTAGTGGTTAAATCTAAATCATCTATAGGATTTTCACAATTTTTTAAAATTCAATTTTCCATATCATAATTTCCAACATTCATTAATTTAAAACCTATACCAGGAGGTCCAATAGGTCCTTCTTTCATTTGATCATCATAAGGTGGATAATAAGCACTCATTTATTTAATTTTAAGATTTTAAACTCTTAACCATTGTTATAGTTTTATTTTTTAAATTTATAAAACATCTCTTTCTTTCTTTAAAAATAAAATAAAACTTATATTCCTTTTGACTATTCGTTATCCAATTAAATTCAATATCTAAATTATTTAAATCGGTATAGTTTTCATGATTTGATGAGTCAAAAGGAAAAATAGGATACAGTTTACCAAAATTCTCCTTATTTATCAAAGGTCCTGTTTCTGTATTATTATCGTTAAATCCTTCATGTAAAAGAGCTTCATACACTCGAATATAATCTTTATTGGCAAAATTTGTTTTATAACGCATAAGAGGAACTTGTTTATTATTAATCATCAACCAGCATTCTGCCATATCTATATGATCAAATATCATATTATTTTTTTCATAATTACTATCTCTTTCAACATATTGAGGAATAACATAGACACTTAAAACTTCATCTGACGCTGTAGTTGCTGTCACAGATCCACTGTTGCTTCTATAAGGGCCTACCATCTTAAATCTATGTCGATCCCAATTTACCTCTATATCTTTATTAGATAGATATGATTCCAGAAACAAGCTTTCTGCAGAATTTTTTAATTCTATATAAGGTAAATGCAAGGTTAAACCTTCAACTACTACCTTATAATTTTCGTTTCTTATATTAGTATATATCATATTTTTATTGTCATTTCTTTGAATCTCTATTTTCACTTCAAAACCTGAAATTATCTTTTCATATTCTCTAAAGAAATCGATTATATCTTTTAAAGGTGTCCATATTTTAATGACATTGCTATCTTTCGTTAGTTCCCATCTCTTTACGAATCCTTCGTTATAATCTTTATTCATTTTCAAATTATTAAAAAATTCAGTTATTTTAGTAGTATCTTCTAAAGTACCATCATATTTAAACTCATTACGGTCAGCTGAATCAGATGTATCTAGATAAAAAAATTCATTTTGAGCTTGTGATGTTACATAATCAGGAGTATAATGAATTAATCTTAAAACATGATTCATGATTGAAAAATTTGACTGTGTATTTGATTCAATTTCAGTATCTCCTATATGTACTTTTAAAGTTTTGATAAAACCTCCGCCATTTACCAGACTCACATTTTCGTTTCCAATGGATGATTTATCATTTTTTGTAATTTTTAATTTTAGTTCAAGATATCCTCTAGAATATAAAATTTTTGCTTTAGTATCATTAATATGAAAAACATAGGTGGCATTCTCATCTGAACTATGTTCTTTTGGATGAATTTCTCTTAATTCATAACTTTTAATGTGATCATTATAATAATAACGAGTATCACTTAAATCATAAATCATTTATTTAGGAAGAATTTTTAAACCACCTCCTTTCTTTTTCATAGAAAATATTTCATTTAATATATTCTTAGGTTTCAATAAAACCTTTAAAAATCCTTGTATTTTTTTACTTTTTCTTCTATTCATTTATTTAAGAAGAAATAAAATTAAATTCTACAGCTCCTTTATTTAAATCTATTAATTCACCTTTTTGATTAGTAATCCTCATTTTTATTCTTTCAACAGGATCTACTTTAACAGGAAAAAATATCCAATTATTAAATTCTTTTGAAATTATACTACATGGAGGGTTTTTATTAGTGAAAGAATATATAACTTCTGAATTATATTGATTTATTAAAGATCCTTTTACAACATCACAGTGAATATAAATATTATCATTTCCATTAGATATATCAGCAATATGTTCACCTTCAATCTCTGTTTCTTCATCATAACTTCCATATGTCGGTTTTAAAAAGCCTATAATTTTATGAAAGTTACTTTTTGTAAAATCAATTACCCAACCATTTTTCAGTTTAATAGATATTCTTTGTCTTGCTTCAATAATACCAAATTTGACAGGTGGATCCTCACCGAATATTTTCATCATATACTCATTTAATCCTCTTATAGTATAATTACCATTTGATATAGTAATTGTTATATCTGTGTCTAATGTATACAATCTAAATATGTTATTTCCATAATTCTTACTTATATTAAACCAGGAAACTTCCATAGAGAATGAGTGTAAAGCTAATTTTTTTATTTTAAGAGGTGTAATAAAATTTACAGTAAATTCCTCTGATCTCTCATGACCTTCAGATTTTAATATAATCATTTATACATAACAAAATTTTCATTATAATCACTAGGTTTTTGTGTAGGAAATGATTTGAGAACATTTTTAGGTGATATACCTTTATTCCTTTCTCTTATATATTTCATACAAAATATACCACATTTCACAGATGAAGGTTTCTGTAAAAAACTATCATTATAACCTATTTTTTTATTGGATGTAACAAGAAATGATTTAATATTTTTAGGAATATAGTCCTTCTTCATATTGTCATATTCACCAAACGGATCAAAATATTCCACATATTTATATTTAGGATCATTATAATAACAAACCCAATGAGTTCCGGGACCTGTTGATACATCTAAATTAATGATTCCATTTTCAAATTTTCCTATTGTTTTAGGTAATAAATCGGAGGTAAACACACCTCTAAATCCTTTTTCATTTTTCATATTTTCTATAATCATTTTGTCGCTAATTCCCACTGTTGATATATTCCCTTTCCAAGTTTTTTTTTTCCCAGATCCTTTCTTTTGTACAGCTGAACTAGCTAATCCAGATAAAGTACCTGATGCTAATGCTGGAACTGCTAATTTAGCAGCGGTTATTAATGAGGGTATAAGTGCCGCTAGAAATGGTAAAAATCCTCCATTTTTATCTAATTGAGTTTTACTGATTGTAATTCTTTTTTTATCATTAATATGATTAATTTGAGTTTTAGTTAAATACATCTCATGATTAGGAGTTTTAGATTTATCTATTTGTAATGTTACTTCTACTTTATTTTTAAAAGCTGATTTAAGTTTATTTTTCTGACCTTCACTCAAATAAACTTTATATTTTATCATTTATTAACAGAGAAATTGTTTATGATATCGTTGTACATCATTATAAGTCATTTCTTTATTTTTTAATAACATATCTAACAATAAAGTTACTTGATTATACAATTTCTTTGATTTACTTCCGTTACATATTTTTTCTGTTAAATTTGATAATACATTCAATCCTTTACCTACCTTCTTTACTACTTCGAATCATATTTAATCTATGCATATAATTTTGCAACATATTTTCTTTATTTTTAATTTCTTTTATATCATTCTTTTTCTGGTTTAATTCCTCCTCTGAAAAATTTTTAGCCCTAGAAATTGTACTTTTTAAGTTTCCTCTTTTCTTAGATAATCCTTCTTTTAACTGTTTAGCTCTTCCATACATCTCCTCTAATTTTTCTTGATCGTTTAAAAATACTGATGGTCTGTATAATTTTTCCTCTTTTAAATATTTTAAATTTAAATTTTGATCAATATCATAAGTATAAGATACTAATTCTTTCACAGCTTCAATAGGCTCTTCTATAGATGGAAATGTAATATTTTCTACAACATTTTGAATACTTTTCACAACTTCTTTATTTGATTTTTCATATTTTTCAATTTCTTGAGTGACTGGTTTATGAAATTCTTCTAAGGTCTTTTGAATACCTATTTTTTCTTTTAGTTGATCTTCATTATTCTTTCTTATTTCTTTTTCTATTTTTACTATTTTAATTGAATCTTTTATTTGCTTTAAAAACTTATGTTTCCGTTCTTTTTCTAAGTTCATTTATATAATATTAATTTTTTTACTGCAGCAAATTTTATTTTTACTGTTAGTAAATTATGATAAAAATTAAAGATTACACGGAACCAGAAGAATTACCTGATCCTAAACAACATCCTTTGTTACCTAAACATCCATTTAGATTGCTTATAGTAGGATCTTCAGGTTCAGGTAAAACAAATTTACTGTTAAATTTGATTTATGATTTATTATTTTTTAATACATTATATATATGCGCAAAAGATTTATACGAACCTAAATATTCTAAATTACAAGAAAAATATACATTGTTTGAAGATATAGAAAGAGAAGATATTTTGAAATGTAAGAATATAAAGAATAAGCAACAATTATTAAAATTATATGATAAATTCAAAAAAAAAGTATTATTTTCTTCAGATCATAATTTTATTACTGTAGATGATTTAAATCCTACATTAAAGAATTTAGTTATTTTTGATGATTGTGTGATTGAGAAAGATCAAAAAAACATCGAAGAATTATTTATTAGAGGTAGAAAGAAAAACGCATCCTTTATTTATTTAACTCAGTCATATTATTTAACACCTATCAATATAAGAAGGAACTGTAATTACGATATATTTTTCACTCTACAATCTAAAGAAATTCAACAGATTATAAGAGAGATAGATGGTTTATTAAGTACTGAAGAATTCAAACAAATGTATAATAAAAGTGTTCAAGAAAAATATGATTTTTTTATGTTAGATTTAGTGAATCCCGAAATGAGATACAGGAAAAAATTTAATCCTATATAAATGGATGTATATTTAGAAAAAAGATTATATGTTTACAGAAAGAGTAGAAATATGTATCAAAAGATAAGTATTTCATTATCAGTAAGTAAGGTTATTCTAAGTGGAACAGGTTTATCAGCAATAGCCTTTCTACCTCTTGCATTTTTAAGTTTATCATTTGGTATAGTAGAAGCCATAGATCTCACATTAAAAATAGCAGAAAGGAAAGAAGAATATAGACATTGTTATAATTTTTATAAAAAACTCATTAATTCGTTTAAAGCTAAGGATATGACAGAAGAAGAAATTTATATGTGTGAAAAGGATTTCATAAAAAGTTTAAAATTTAATCCAGTTGAAAAATACGTAAAACAAATGCAATTGAATGGATATAAATTTCTAAATAAATAAATGGTTTGTAAAAAGAAAGGTGGTGACATTGTTGGCTGGATACAAGATAAAATAAATCTTCCAAAAATGCATTTACCAGGATATCAATATTGTGGCCCAAATACAAAATTAGAAAAAAGATTAAAAAGAGGTGATCCTGGAATAAATAGAGTTGATAAAGCATGTAAAGAACATGATATTGATTACAATAAAACAAAAGATACAAAACTGAGACATGTTGCTGATCAAAAATTAATAGATAATTTAAATGCTATACAAGATCCAACATTTCAAGAAAGATTAGCTAGAGGAATTATTAAACCTATTATTAAAGTTAAAAAAACTTTTGGATTAGGTCTTTCTATATATTGTGTCAAGTGTAAAGATAAAACTCCAACTAAAAATTATCATAAAACTACTTCTAAAAATAATAAACCAGTTGGTAAAGGTATCTGTACTATTTGTGGAAGTAAAAAGAATACTTTTTTAGGGAGTTAAAAGAGACATATTATAATCCAGAAACAGGTTATTGTGGAATTAATGAATTGAAAAGAAAAACAGGGTTACCTAATGTTGAAGAATTTTTACATGAACAAGATGTATATACTAGATATAAACCTGTCATTCGTAAATTTAAAAGAAGAAGAGTTTATGTTCCAAACAGTAATAATCAATTTGACGCTGATTTGTTATTTATAAAAAATTATAGCAAATATAATGATGGAACTAATTATTTGTTAACGGTTATAGATGCTTTTAATAAATATGCTTGGGCTTTTCCTATAAAAAGAAAAACATCTAAAGAAGTTGTACAAGGTTTTAAACAAGTTTTTAAAGAAAGAATACCAAAATTCATATTGACAGATGAAGGTACTGAATTTACAGGAAAACAGACACAAAAATTATTTAAAGATAATAATATACATTGGTTTACAACTAAAAATAAAGAAATAAAATCTGCAATAGCTGAGAGATTTAATAGAAGTATAAGAGAAAAAATTATAAAATATATGCATGCTAACAATACTAAAAGATATATTGATGTATTACCCAAATTACTTAAAAATTATAACAATTCATATCATAGATCTATAAAAATGACACCTGTTGAGGCTAGAGAAAATGAATCTCAAGTTTATAAAAATTTATATACTAAAAAGATCATAAAAAAACCTAAATTTAAGATAGGAGATAGTGTTAGAATATCTACAATTAAGAAAACATTCAGGAAAGTAGATGATTCTACATTCACTGAAGAGATTTTTATAGTTTCTGAAGTATTGAAAACAGATCCAATTACTTATCGATTAAAAGATTTAAACAGTAAAGAAATTGAAGGAACTTTTATTGAAAATGAAATGGTAAAATATAATAAAAAAGATGATGTATATAAAATTGAAAAAATCATAAAAAAGAAAGGAAATAAGTATTTTGTAAAATGGCTAGGATATCCGGATGAATTTAATAGTTGGACATCTGAATTAGTATAAATGAATAAGATGAAATTAATCTATGATTCAGAAGAAGAAGAATATTTTTATGTTATCGATTACGAAAGTTTAAAACAAAGATATAATAGTAGAGTTTGTTAATTTAATCGATTAAGAAGGAGATATAATATTTCTCAAGAAATTGAGGATATGTTTTTAAAATTTTTAGATTTTATGTATTATGAGAAATCAATTAACTAGTACTATTTTATGAAAAAGATTTGTGATATTTTTAATATTGAAAATAATATAAAAGTCCAAAAAGTTAAAAAGAAATATGAAAAAGTATGGAATGATTTCTTACAAAGTATTACAAAAAATGTTTCCTAATAAATGGAGCTTACAAAAAAGTGTATACACTGTTTGACTATGAAATCAGTAAATGAGTTTTACATATATCATAGAAATGAAAAAATTTATTTCCAAAGTCATTGCAAATGTTGTGATTCCATAATCAAATATAAAAAATATAAATGTGAATGTGGTATGCAATATACCTATACACATAAAAAGAGACATTTGAAAAGTAATTATCATAGTAAGCATCTTGGAAAAAGTATTACAAAAAATGTTTCCTAATAAATGGAGCTCAACTTAAAGTCAAAGACTATTAATGAACTTAGAAAAGTAGTAAAACAATTGAATATTAAACACCCTAAAGGTTGTAAGAAGGTTGATTTAATTAAATTATTAACTAAATATATCAGAAAAACAGGTGAATATAAACCTGTTTTAGTAGATTTATTAAATTTAGATTTGTCAGCATACTTGGAAAAAAAGAAAAAATATTTATTGATAAACCTAAAAAACGTAAAAAAATTAAAAAGATTTTTGATTCTTTTAGTTTAAGATTTGATAAAAATGATTTTAAATCTGTCTTTCCTGAAGAAAATGTATTTACAGTAGAAGAAAATCTTGAAAAATTATTTACAGAAGATAGAAAATGTCGTATATGTGGTAAATATTATGAAGATGAAGAAGAACATATAAAGAAAGACTTAATGATTAAAAGATCAAAACAAAAAAGAAAATATATTATTTGCGGTATATATTATAAACATTTAGATAATCACATATCAAGTCGAAAACATAAAAAAGCATTAGATGAAGGTAATGTAGAAATTAAGGAATATGAAACTGCTTATAAATCTAGATTAAGATCATATAGAATTAATAATTTTAATAATATTAAAATCCCTCTAGAATTTTTAGAAGAGAAAAGAAATGTTGTAATAGAAAAAATAAAGCATATTATGAAAGAATTTAATGGAATAAAGGTAAATTTTAAATTGTTTTGTTTGTATAAATTAAATGAAGAAATTCAAGAATTTACATTCAAAACTGAGAATCAAATTATATTAAAATCTAATGATTTACATACTTTTTATGATTATGTTATTGACAACTTAATAAATGAATCTGATGATTTTATATCAAAAGGATCTGGTTGGAGTCTTGAAGAAATTAAATTTTTAGAATTGAGAATAAATAAGTATCAACCCTTGAGAGGATCAAGTTATATTGATTTACCTGAAAAAATTAAATCTAAACAAGCTATAATAAATGTAAAAAATAAAGATAATAAATGTTTTATGTGGTCAATATTATCAGCAATTCATCCTGTAAAAAAAGATCCTCAAAGAGTGTCAAAATATGAGCAATATAAAGATGAATTACATTTTAAAGGTATTGATTTTCCTGCTTCATTAGACAATATTAAGAAATTTGAAAAACTAAATAATATATCTGTAAATGTTTATAGTTATGATGGTTCAATTTATCCACTTAGAATAACTAACAATAAATTAGAAAAACATGTAAACTTGTTTTATATGAAAGATCATTATTGTTGGATTAAAAATATGAATAGTTTGATTAGATCACAAATTACTAATCATCGTATATTTTTATGTGATAGATGTTTAAATTATTTTTATTCTGAGGAAAGATTAAAGATACATGTGGAATACTGTAAAGATGCTGTCACAATTAATATGCCTAAAAAAGATGAAGTTATTCAATTTAAAAATCATGAAAGAAAAATGAGAGTACCATATACTATATATGCTGATTTTGAATCTCTCTTACCTAAAATTGATACATGTGAGCAAGATCAAACTAAATCATATACTGTGAAATATCAAAAACATGTAGCATTTTGTTATTATATCAAATATGAAAATGAATACTTTAAACCTCCTGTTGTTTATAGAGGACCAGATACAATCAAAAAGTTTGTATCTATGTTAAAAGAGGATACTCTTAAAATTGAAAAAATGATAGAAGACAAAACTAAAAAATATGAAAATATCAAATCAATGATAGAGTTCGATGAAAATCATTATAAAAGAACTAATATTTGTCATATATGTGAAAATCAAATCTTAAATGATGAAAAAGTAATTGATCATTGTCATATAACTGGAAAATATAGAGGTCCAGCTCATAATGTTTGTAATTTAAATTATCAAATTCCAAAATTTATTCCAGTAAAAATTCATAATTTAACAGGTTATGATTCTCATTTGTTTATAAAAGAACTTGGATTTGATCAATCAAAAATAGATGTTATACCTAATACTGAAGAAAAATATATATCTTTCAGCAAAAAAATAGGAGGTATGAAATTGAGATTTATTGATTCATTTAAATTTATGTCTTGCAGTTTAGATAATTTATCAAAAAACTTGAGACCAGAAAATATTGAGTTGAATAAGTGTCCACCAAAAATACGAAAAATGAAATATATTAAATACTTAAAATCAAAATTTAGAGAGACATCATTACATTTTCCTGATGATAAATTAGATCTTATTACAAGAAAAGGTGTATATCCTTATGATTATATGAATTCTAGAGATAAATACAAAGAAACAGAATTACCTTCAAAAGATAAATTTTATAATAAATTGAATGAATGTAATATAACTGATGAAGAATATAAACATGCTCAACGTGTTTGGAAAGAATTTAATATAAAAAATTTAGGTGAATATACAGATTTATATGTCAAAACAGATGTATTAATTTTAACAGATGTATTTGAAAATTTTAGAGATGTTTGTTTAAAAACTTATAAATTAGATCCAGATTGGTATTTTACAGCTCCTGGTTTATCTTGGGATGCAATGTTAAAAATAACAAATGTTAAATTAGATTTATTAAATGATTATGATATGATTCTCATGATAGAAAAAGGTTTAAGAGGAGGTGTTTCACAATGTTGTAATAGATATGGAAAAGCAAATAATAAATATATGAAAAATTATGATAAAAGTAAAGAATCCAATTATTTAATGTATTTAGATGCTAATAATTTATATGGATGGGCTATGAGTCAATATTTACCATATGGAGAATTTAAATGGTGTAATGATTATGAAAAAAATTATGTTAAACGTGAATTATATAATAATAAAATAAAAGATGAGATTGGATATATATTTGAAATTAGTTTAAGATATCCAAAAAAGAGTTACATGATTATCATTCAGATTTACCATTATGTCCTGAAAATAGAATTCCTGAAAATTCGAAACAAGGTAAGTTATTAACAACTTTACACGATAAAGAGAAATATGTAGTTCATTATAGAAGTTTAAAACAATATTTGAAAATGGGTTTAAAGGCTGTAAGAGTACATAGAGTATTGCAATTTAAACAACCAAATTGGTTAAAAAAATATATAGATTTAAACACTGAAATGAGAAAGAAAGCTGCTAATGATTTTGAGAAAGATTTTTATAAATTAATGAATAATTCTATATTTGGAAAAACAATGGAAGATATTAGAAAACGAATCGATGTAAGATTATGTTGTAATTATGATCAAGTTAAAAAATTAATTGCTAAACCTAATTTCAAATGTAGAACTATTTTTAATGAAATTTTGGTAGCTGTTCACATGAAAAAAACAAAACTATATTTTAATAAACCGATTTATGTTGGAATGAGTATATTAGATTTATCTAAACATTTAATGTATGATTTTCATTATAATGTTATGAAACCGAGATATAAAGATAATATTAAGTTATTATATATGGATACAGATAGTTTTATATATGATATTAAAACAGATGACTTTTATGAAGATATGAAGTCTATGATTGATTATTTCGATACATCTGATTATCAAGTAAATAATCTGTATAATATGCCTAGATGTAATAAAAAAGTATTAGGTAAAATGAAAGATGAAAATAACGGTGTGATTATGGAAGAATTTGTAGGTTTAAGAAGTAAAATGTATTCAATAAGATTAGAAAAACAGAGTGTTGAAGATAAAAATTTTGAGATTAAGAAGTCTAAAGGTACTAAGACTAGTACCGTTAAAAACAGAATATCATTTGAAGATTATAAAGACTGTTTATTAAATAAAAAAGATCAATATAGAACACAGAATTTAATTAGAAGTAAGAAACATGAATTGTATTCAATTCAAGTGAACAAGATAGCTTTATCAGCAAAAGATGATAAAAGATTTATATTAGAAGATGGTATGAATACTAGAGCTTTAGGACATTATAAAAATGTTTACTAATAAATGGATGAGTGCTTAGGTGATATTCGAGCTTTAAATTTTACAAATTCTGAAGATATTTACTATATGACTTATCTTTGTAATGAATTGTATGATTTATATATAAAATATGATCATAATAAAAAACTATTATCAGAAAGTTTTCATAGGTTGACTGAATTAATTGAAAAAGAAGAAAATGAAGATATTAAATTGAAAGGATTAGGAGTTTTATATGTTATTTCAAAGAATTTATTCTATTGGTCATGAATTTATATCCTACTAAATATTGTGCCGATTCGCTATATATAAGATACTTGAGTCATTTTGTAACTGAAAAAACACGTTCGCCGCGAGTACAAAGATGAGCAATCCTTATCTTTCAAACCCGGCGCAAATCAATCAACGCGCGGCGCGCTTTCTAAAGAGGAAAAATAATGTCATAAAATTCTCTGCAGTGCACAAGTCAGTGCAGTTTTAATATATTAGAGGGTTTATAAAACTATTTTTTGTTTATAATAACTATTTTTTTTATAAATACTTGATTCATTTCTTTATATTTTTTTAAATCATATTTTATATTATAATAATCTAAAATTTTCTTAAAATTTTTCTTAATATCTCTATAATTCAGGGGGGGGGGATGACCATCCTCCCCTGGATTTGTACCATAATGTATAAAATTAAACCTTTAGAATATCAAAAAGATATTTTTCCAATGGAGTAATTTTATTTATAAAAAAATGTTTACTAATAAATGGAAGAGTTCAATAGACTGAGAGGTTATCCTAAGACGTTTAAATTAAATGATTTATATCCTGGAAAATATGATCTGATATCATTGAAAAAAATTAAAACGAAATATGGAGATACAGTAATCGCAAATTTATATGTGACAGATGAAGAAAGGGGTTATTACCTAGCGAATAAACATGGTATGCTTTCTGATGAATCTATATATAAAATCAATAAAGGTAGATATATTTTTAAGTATTCAGGTATAATTAATGATAAATATGAATATGAATTAGAGGAAGCTTAATACTCTCAAGAGTTAAAAAATCAAACGGTGGAACAGCAGTCTTAAAAAACTTAGTCATATTATAATTTTGAGAAAAAGTGATGATTTTCTAAGTGTATATTATATCTATAGATGGCAGCACTAGTAATTCTTTTAATATATCTTTTAATATATATTAAACTATAGTACTTTGTGTATATATTAAACATTCCTTCTTTATTTTATATTATTTATAAACTATATTTTAGTCGAAAAGGTCTTAGATGTTAACTTTTTTCGACTAAAAATTATTATGTCATGTTTATATTTTTAAAAATTAGATGTTTTATTGCCCCGGGGTTGGCCGAATGGATAAAGCATTAGTCTACTATCAGAAAGATCCTGGTTCAAATCTCCATGTGCACTGTGAATATATGATCCGTACGTTATTTATTAGAATTAATTAGATTTAATTAGTATTAGTCTATATATATATATAGTATATTAATTGTATATTCCTTGTCTATTTCAGTCATAGAAAAATTCAGGAGATCTGGGATGAAAGGAGCCTGATGAGTCCTGAGATGAAAGGAGCCTGAGGAGTCCTAAGAACAAAAAAAAAGGATTTCCCCCCCCCCCCCCGTAGACCCTAACCCCCAACGTGTTGAGACGTATTTAAGATCAGAAAAGGTCTAGGGGGGGAAGGGGGTTTTTGCTGAATTTTACTATATTTTATTTTAGATTGGTACATTGGATAGTGCTGCCATCTATCAAATAAATCTTCAACATTCATTCATAACGTTGCACTTAGGAGAGATAAAAGACTTCGCTGTGTCGATAAACACTTTTATTTTTTTTTTTTGCTTCTGATATGAGAAAGCTTAAAGAGCCTTTCTATCTGTGGACGCGTTTCAAAGTAGATTTATATATTCTGGTGGTGGCAAATATGAGAGAGTTATTTATTCTATGAAACCTATCGTGTTAAATCACTTTATTTTCTGACTTTTTTATTTTGTCTTTAATTATGTTTTAAAAAATCTTTAGATCTAACTTTTATGGGGGGACTTATGGTCCCCCCATTTATTTTAAAGCTTAGAGGATTCATTTAGAAGCGCATTTACCTATGTATGAGGGAGCCCCAAAATGGAGCGGCCTATCTTTGATCTCTTTTTTCACGCATTTATCTAAAAAAAAGGCCTGATATAAAATCATGTTTTTAATATATAGTATTAAAAATATAAGGATTTTTTTTGACGTCATTTAAAATGGATTTTTTAATATCTTCAAATTTATAGTATCTTTTTAGAGGATTTGTGGCGGTTAACTATTGCCATTTATGCCACCTGCACCAAAATGAACTAGAAGCGGCTTTTCTCAGTGTATCTGATAACTGAGGAAACCGCATACCATTTCCTGTTTTGGGACGTCTGACTTTCAAAGATTCCCGATGGGGATTTACACATAACTTTAACGCCGGTGACAGTATGTTGGCATGTGAAAGCCATAATTTTCGTCACCGGCATGTGTGAAAAACAAGACGATGGTGCACACCGAAAACACGTGGTGTGCATGGGGAGCACCCCCATTAATGAGCCCCAGACCGACGACGACCAATAAGATGGTCGGTCACTCCTTCTGGGGCGTTTACAAAATTCAGTTTGGAAAAGAACTTTCATCTTTTCGGACAGAAACTCGCTCCTAAAATCTCGACCTAATCGGTCGACTCTCGGTCTACTTGCTTTCGAACTTTGGAACTACGCAGTCGAAGCCTCCTTCCGACTGCTTCGAACTTAACGTTCCAACAATCAGGATTTATCCGCTTGCCGCAGAATCTCTCTGCAAAGTATTAGTATGCTGTATATATATATTTGTAAAATTTAATGTAAATAAATGTTATTTTACGCAAGTTAACGTTCTGTCTAGAGAACAAAACAACAACAACAAATGTCGGGGATTTGTGCTGGGCATTAATACCGCATGTCAGGTTCAGCCCACACAAACAAACACAAACCAACAAGAAACCCCGCAATGGTGACCCTATGGACTTGAACGTCCGAGCATATATACAATTCTCTACGGATGCCAACAATGGAGCAATACTCTACTTGTCAACAGCAATAAATTACTGCTCATATAAGACTGCTCTCTCAAAGACAAGCATGCTCGCAGACGCAAACAGTGCTACCCAACAGCTGATGACGACTTCGCAAAGCAACTGAGTTCCTTCCTGACACAATGAATGACCGCTTCCGATTACAAGCAATGAACGGAAAGTCAACCCAGGAGAACCCCCGTGGAGCAACTTCGCCTTCCTCGGACCCCGGCTATTCATCTCCGGGCTTTTAAAAGATATCCTTTCCGGCGGCTAAGAGCTCTCCCCTTCCATGCCAACACAGACGTCGCTGAAAGGCAGGATCCTCCTAAACAACTGCAGTTCATTAAGGTTAGCACAGGTCAGTTCCTTTTTTCCCTTCCCTCAAAATTATTTTTATTTCGGGACAGTGTGTATTCGCGTTATTACCGCTAATTCGCAAAATTACGCGTGCTAGGGAACCCTGTGTAAAAATTGTTTATATTCTATTAATTTGTATTTTAATTATATATATTTCTATATCTTAAGCATGGATGGAAACGACGAGCAACCCCAAATTAACAGGGTTACATGCAAAATCCCTCCTTTTTGGAAAAAGAATGTAACCCTATGGCTAGCTCAGGTTGAGAATGCGTTCCAAATTTCGCATATCACAAAGGATGAGACGAAATATGCATATCTCGTAGCGGCGATAGACTCGGAAGCATTATCCCATGTAAGTGATGTAATCTTGAATCCACCGCAGGAAAACAAATTCAGGACCTTAAAAGATAGGCTAATTACAGAATTTGCAGATTCGGAATTAACGCAAACGAGAAAACTTTTATCAGAATTGCAACTAGGGGACCTCAAACCATCCGCATTATTGAGGCAGATGAGAGAATTAGCTCTCGATAAAGTGAACGAGGATTTTTTAAAATCTCTATGGCTAGATCGCTTACCACCAAACGTCCGCGCAATTTTATCGGCAAGCTCGGAAAATTTAAGCCAACTGGCAAATTTGGCAGATAAAATATTCGAAGTTACAGCAAGCTCGGAAAATATTTGCGCAGTAGCATCGCGTAATGAAAATCCTGCATTAACGGATCTATCGAACATGCAGAAGCAGATAGCTGACTTAGCCACCCAGATCGAGCGCCTATCTAGATCAAGATCATACTCAAGAAATCAAATTCGAGATAATAGACCACGCTCAAAATCGCGTAACAACGCCCGATCTTTCAGAAATCATGACAAGGGAAACGACGTAGGAAGGAATAGCGATTTTTGCTTCTACCATAAACGTTTCGGTAAAGAAGCATATAAATGCCATACCCCTTGCAAATTGGCCGACCAAAAAAACTTGTAAAGCCTGTCATTCCAAACATAGGAATGACAGCGGAAATTAAAATAGATCCTGCTAGTAGACTCCATGTATATGACCGCAAAACAAATTGCAAATTTTTAATTGACACTGGTAGCGACATTTCAATTATACCAAAACCTCTAAATAATAAACTTCAACCATCTTCGTTGGAACTTTTCGCGGCAAATAACTCGAAAATCCAAACTTTCGGAACAAAATTAGTAGATATAGATTTAGGTCTAAGACGCGCATTTCGCTGGAAATTTGTCATCGCATCTGTATCCCAAGCCATTATCGGGGCAGATTTTTTGAAAGAATTTGGACTTCTTGTGGATCTAAAACAAAAGAAACTAATAGATTCCAATACAAAGTTGCACATACCAGGCAAATTAACGAAAGGTTGCGTTACTGAAATCAAATTGATTTCAGGCGACACGCGTTTCCACCAAATTCTCCGACAATACCCAGATATTGCTAACCCAACTCCTAAATTCAAAAATGTAAAACATAAGACGGTCCATTATATCGAAACTTCAGGACCACCAGTTTATGCACGACCCAGACGATTACATCCGAAGCTGTACGAATCTACAAAGAAGGAATTTGAATTCATGCTAGAGCGCGGGATCTGTCGGCAGTCTAAATCAAATTGGTCGTCGCCCCTCCACGTAGTGCCTAAAGGTTCCGGCGAAATTCGCTGCGTGGGAGATTATCGTCGTTTAAATCAGGTGTCTTTACCTGACCGTTATCCGATAAGGAACATTTTAGATTTTTCGAACGCTCTAAATGGCAAGCGAGTATTTTCTAAACTAGATATTTTTCGCGCATATCACGCCATTCCAGTTTACGAACCTGACATTCCTAAAACGGCAATAACGACGCCATTTGGCCCATACGAGTTTCCCTATCTTAATTTTGGATTATGTAACGCAGCTCAAACTTTCCAACGTTTCATAGATGAAATTCTAGGGGATCTAAATTTCTGTTTTGCTTACTTAGATGACATTTTGGTTTTTTCTGAGAGTGAAGAAGAACACGAGCTCCATCTAAAACAGATATTCCAACGTCTAGATAACTACGGAATTAACCTTAACATTTCTAAATGCGTTCTGGGAGTATCCGAGGTATCATTTTTAGGCCATCTCATAAATTCTAAAGGCACTAAACCCTTGCCCGATAAAGTACAAGCGATATTGAATGTCAAGCAACCTGAAACAATTAAGGATTTACGCGCATTTCTCGGCATGATGAATTTTTATCGGAGACACCTACCACATGCAGCGCATACGCAAAAGCCCCTCAATGAGTATCTAAAGGGGGCACGAAAGAACGATAAGAGAAAAGTTAATTGGACTAATGAGGCTACGGACGCATTTTTAGCATGTAAAAATCAATTAGCTGAGGCAACGCTACTCGCGCACCCTGCTAAAGATGCGAATTTAATTTTATTCGTCGATGCATCAAATTTTGCGATAGGTGGTTCTTTGAATCACGTTCTTGATACGGGCATCGAACCCCTGGCCTTCTTCTCGCGGAAATTATCCCTGGCAGAGACAAGATACAGTACTTACGACAGAGAACTTTTAGCTGCGTATTCGGCTATCAAGTACTTTAGGCATATGCTGGAAGCGCGAAATTTTACCCTGTTTACCGACCACAAGCCGCTAACGTTCGCATTTCAACAAAAATTGGACAAATGCTCGCCTCGCCAAAATCGGCAACTCGCATTTATTTCGGAATTCACTACTGATATACGTCATATAGAAGGTACTAATAACATCCCTGCCGACGTTATGTCTCGCATAAATATGATTACGGTACCTGGTCCAATTGATTATGAAGAACTCGCAGATTTACAAAGCAACGATTCGGAGCTTCAAGATATTTTAAAAGGAACATCCTCGATCGACTTAAAGCAAATCGCTATTCCAAATGCTTCAGCCAAATTATTTTGCGACGTATCCACAGGTAAGGCGCGTCCTTATGTACCGCAGCTTATGAGATTCAACGTTTTTTCAAATTTACATAATTTATCTCATCCAAGTATAAGAAAAACTTCAAAGTTAGTCCGCGATCGTTTTGTCTGGCCAAATATGAATAAAGATATTAATGATTGGGCGAGAAAATGCATCCCTTGTCAAAAGAGTAAAATTCAACGACACACTGTCCCACCCATTGGTTTTTTCCCCAAAACTTCTCAGAGGTTCGAACACATACATATCGACCTCGTGGGCCCCTTGCCCCCATCTGAAGGAATGACCTATGTACTGTCTATGATTGACCGGTTCACAAGATGGCCGGAGGCAATCCCAATTCCAGACATCACGGCTTCTACAGTGGCACAAGCTCTGATCGACCATTGGATTTCTCGTTTCGGTGTTCCTTCCAGAATCACCAGTGATCAAGGGCGGCAATTTGAATCTAGACTTTTTCAGTCTTTAGCACAGTGCTTGGGAGTCCAGCGAATACGCACAACTGCTTACCATCCTTCTAGCAATGGAATTATAGAAAATTTCCACCGGCCGCTGAAAGCAGCCTTAAAAGCACACGGTAATAAACAGTGGACTAAGACACTGACAATAGTTTTGCTGGGGCTTCGATCTACAATCAAACCGGACATAGGTGCAACGCCAGCTGAGCTTCTCTACGGAGAAACACTGCGCCTGCCAGGCGATTTTTTTCCCAATAGCTCACAAGTCACTGACCCCTCAGACTTCATAGTGCAGCTAAGAGAGTCAATGCGGGACCTTCGTCCCCCCAACACCTCTCACCATCGGAAACCGAGAATTTTTCTCCCACCCGCTCTTCACACAGCGTCGCATGTATTTGTGCGTAATGATGCGGTTAAAGCTCCACTACAAGCTCCATACGATGGACCATATCAGGTTTTAAAGAGAAACGATAAATTTTTTAAAATCGATATCAAAGGTAGGAAAGTGAACATTGCACTTGATCGTATTAAACCAGCATTTTATGTGAATAATGATGAAGTACATGCACCGGCAACAACCGGCCAACCGGTTTCGACCACTCAAGCTTCATCAGTGCCAAATATGCCTCCGAAAATTACGACACGATCAGGCCGTCGTGTTCGTTTCACGGATCGTTATGGTTTCACTGGAAACCTTTAAGGAGGGGAGTGTGTGGCGGTTAACTATTGCCATTTATGCCACCTGCACCAAAATGAACTAGAAGCGGCTTTTCTCAGTGTATCTGATAACTGAGGAAACCGCATACCATTTCCTGTTTTGGGACGTCTGACTTTCAAAGATTCCCGATGGGGATTTACACATAACTTTAACGCCGGTGACAGTATGTTGGCATGTGAAAGCCATAATTTTCGTCACCGGCATGTGTGAAAAACAAGACGATGGTGCACACCGAAAACACGTGGTGTGCATGGGGAGCACCCCCATTAATGAGCCCCAGACCGACGACGACCAATAAGATGGTCGGTCACTCCTTCTGGGGCGTTTACAAAATTCAGTTTGGAAAAGAACTTTCATCTTTTCGGACAGAAACTCGCTCCTAAAATCTCGACCTAATCGGTCGACTCTCGGTCTACTTGCTTTCGAACTTTGGAACTACGCAGTCGAAGCCTCCTTCCGACTGCTTCGAACTTAACGTTCCAACAATCAGGATTTATCCGCTTGCCGCAGAATCTCTCTGCAAAGTATTAGTATGCTGTATATATATATTTGTAAAATTTAATGTAAATAAATGTTATTTTACGCAAGTTAACGTTCTGTCTAGAGAACAAAACAACAACAACAAATGTCGGGGATTTGTGCTGGGCATTAATACCGCATGTCAGGTTCAGCCCACACAAACAAACACAAACCAACGATAAACCCCGCAGATTCATTTAGAAGCGCATTTATTTAATCCTTTTCACCGTCCTATATATGGGGCTCTTTTAATCATTTTCACGCATTTATCTAAAAAAAAAGTTAAAATTTGGTCTAAATGTAAAAAAGGCCCTATTTAGATATAAAATCATGTTTTTAATATTAATATGGATCGATACCTTTTTTTTATATATAAAAAAGATAAAAATAAGCTATAATATATAGTTTTTAGTGTATATAGTACATGTGCGCTCATACGTACATATATATACTACTTCGCTTAGCAACGGATTTAAATCCAATGTGTTTATGCGGCAGACGATTTTTATTAAATCCTTTCCGATTTGAATAATGAAGATATGTATATAAAATAAATTTCATTGCCATTTCATTTTGGACTGGATAATATCAATTATACTCTTCAGGTTTAAACATTATTATTATTGATATTTTCCGGAATTATTGATTCAGGGATTATTGATATTTTTAAGTTATTACGCCATTGTTTTATTGCGGCAAAAATTGCTGACACACGCATATTGTACGTTGTACGAGTAGTCTTCTAGGAATGCACGGGTATATCTTCTAACCTACGAGAATATAAGTAGTACAGGTATATTGGCATATATTTTGACATATATTGGCATATATATTGGAATCAAGTACAGTCTTCTGGTATGAAGATTAAGGGGATTAATTATATATTCAATTTATTACGTCGTCTGTTGTATTTTACATAAAAACATTTGAGACCCATATTGCAAAACGGGTAATCTTCTACTAATAATCGGACATTATAAGTAGTACGTGTATATCTTCCCATATAATTTTAGCACTTTAATTTTGACATATATTGGAATAAATGACTGTCTTCAGATTTAAAGATTACGGGTTTATTGGTATTTTCAATTTATGCATGTAATCTACTAATACAGGTTATATTTTCTAATATTCGCGTATATAATTAGTACGGGTCCCATACAATTTTAACGCTTTTATTTTGCATATATTGATTCAATTCCATATTTTTTTTTATATTTGCTTACATAAGGGGTCCAAGATGTTTTATTCTTCAGATATGTCCATGAAGATAATTTTATATAGCGAGAACAGATATTCTTAAACTTCTTTTTAGGAGCATTATATTAAATATTTTAACAGAATATTTTGATTAAACATGTCATTTAGTATACTATAAGAATTTGGGCATGATTATGAATTTCAAGTTTCTTTATATTATATACTCCGTACGAAGAACGGGTATGCTGCTAGTATATTATAAATCGTTTATTCGTTGGACTAAATAGGTTTATTTGTCGTTTGCCGATTTCAAAAAATAAATAGCTGAAATTGAAACTTTTGGAATGATAGGAATTAAAGTTTTTGAAAAACCGCGGTAAATTAATTCATTTTTAACCAAGAAGAACACAATTAGTATTAAATAATCTATATAAATAAAAATGAAAATCTGTCTGTCTGTCTGTCGGTCTGTCTGTCTGTCTGTCTGTCTGTCTGTCTGTTTGTCCCATCATCACGGGAGAACGGTTGAACCGAATTTGATGAAATTTTGTGGGTAGCCTAGAAATAGCCCCACTTAAAATTTAGTCCATGTGTGGAGTTTCCACAGCCAGTGGTTCTCGAGATATTAGTGAAAAACGAATATTTCGTTTGTCCCATCATCACGAGAGAACAGCTGAATCGAATTTAATGAAATTTTGTGAGTAGCCTTAAAATAGCCCCCCATAAATAACCGAAGAACGGGTATGCTGCTAGTCTATATAAATAAAAATGAAAATCTGTCTGTCTGTCTGTCTGTCTGTCTGTCTGTCTGTTTGTCCCATCATCACGGGAGAACGGCTGAACCGAATTTGATGAAATTTTGTGGGTAGCCTAGAAATAGCCCCGCTTAAAATTTAGTCCGTGTTTTGAGTTTCTACGGCCAGTGGTTCTCGATATATTAGTAAAAAACGAAATTTTCGTTTGTCTCATCATCACGGGAAAACGGCTAAACCGAATTTAATGAAATTTTGTGGATAGCCTTGAAATAGCCCCCCATAAATTTTGTCCTAGTTTCGAGTTTCTAAGACCAGGGGTTATCGAGATATTAATGAAAAACGGAACTTTTTCTTAGGAGATCTACTCTCCAACTCCGTGGTTTATCCAAACAGAAAGGATGAGAATCGTTTGTTTAAACGCCAAAATGAAATAAAACTTTATTTCCGAGTTTGGTGCAGGATTTTTGCATTAATTAGTCACTTTAGGAAAGCATGAATTGTTTGAAACATGAATTTAAATGGAAAAATCTATCTCCATGGTTCATCTTTCACAAATTTTTACTCAACGATGAAAAGTATAAAGAAATCAAAATGGCTATTTAATTTCACATTTTATGAGGAAGATTCTATCTTATATCATGTTGTTCGGCAATGGAATGAAATTAAATGTGTTGGTAATATTTATTATTATTTTTTCTATTTGTATAATAAATAAATGGATGTAAAAATATATTTTATAAATGAACGGTTTGATTATTATTTTAATTATATATATTGCGGACTGCGTACATCACTTTCATTTATTTAAGCAGCGAGGTTTCAAGCTCAAATATTGTGTTTAGCTAATAAACTCATATATTGTGTTTACCCAATAAATTCATTTAGCCGACTGTTGAAGCAGAAAAGAGTAGAACGGTTGTATGTATCTTCTAATACAATTTTAGTGTTTTCATTTAGTATATACAAACGGGATCAGGACATTTTTTTCTTCAGATCTGCAAGTTCAGAGCTACGAATTTAGCGGATTATCTCTAAATACCTCGGTAACTTTTCTTAAACTTTATCAAATTAGTGGAAATGTCTCCAAATTGATAAAAATGGCCCAAATCAATGAAATTAAATTTGTTTTTTTAGAATAGAGTACTGAAATGATGTTTCTGTAGCATTTGTCGGTCAGTCCATCCATCCTACTTAGTAACACATTTAAGGAATTTTTTTAATATCACCAAATTGGTAAAAATATTTTTAAATCCATAAAAATATCATGAAATTGATAATAAATGAAATTAATTGTGTTTTGTTAGGGGATAGTATTGTGATGATGTTTCGTCAATTTTTCGCAAAATGGGACTATCAGTTCTACAGTCCCACTTGGCGATAAATTTGGCGATTTTTTAAGTTATCGCTAAATTGACGAAAATGTCGCCAAACCTTCCATGGAGATTGCATTATTCAGATGATATGATTTCTATCAATTTATTTGAAGCAAATGATATCATATCGCTTAGCAACGGACCCAATATGTTATGCGGCATACGATTTTTATTAAATCTTTTCCGATTTGAATAATAAAAATATGTATATAAAATAAATTTCATTGACATTGAATTTTTGACTGGATAATATCAATTACGGTCTTCAGATTTAAACATCATTATTATTGGTATTTTCGGGGACTGTTGATTCAGGGATTATAAATATTTTCAAATTATTATGGAATTGTTTTATTTTGACGAAAATTGTTGAAACTCATATATAGTGCGTTGTACGAGTAATCTTCTACAAATGCATGGGTATATCTTCTAATCTACGAGAATATAAGTAGTACAGGTATATTGGCATATATTTTGATATATATTGGCATATATTGGGATCAATTACGATCTTCTGGTATTAAGATTACGGGGATTTTTGATACTTTCAATTTATTACGTCATCTTTTTTATTTTGGCAAATATTTTTGAGACTCATATTGCAATACGGGTAAGCTTCTACTAACACACTGGCATATTTTCTAATCTGCGACAATATAAGTAGTACGGGGTTGCATATATTGATTCAATTCCTTTTTTTTGTAAATTTACTTACAAAAGGGGCCAGGATGTTTTATTCTTCAGATCTGCCCGTGAATATAATTTTGCATAGTGAGAACAGATATTCTTAAACTTCTCTTTATGAGCAATAAATTTAATATTTTAACAGAATTTGCACAAGATTGCGAATTATAAATTTCTTTATAATATATACTTCGTACAAAGAACGGGTATGCTGCTAGTGGGAAATACAAAGCCTTATATTTTAGATAATCTAAAGAAATTTAAATGACTAAAACCTAAAGAAAACTGAATTTCCGCCATTTTTAACCATAAGTACTACGGAACAGACACTTATGAAACCGAACTTTGAAATCTATATAAATAAAATTGAAAATATGTCTGTCTGTCTGTCTGTCTATCTGTCCGTCTGTCTGTTTGTCCCGTCATCACGGGAGAACGGATTTAATAAATTTTTGTGGGTAGCCTGGAAATTGTCCCACTTAAAATTTAGTTTATATTTGGAGTTTCTACGATCAGTGGTTCTCGAGATATTAGTAAAAAACAAAATTTTTGTTTGTCTCATCATCACGGGAGAACGACTAAACCGAATTTGATGAAATTTTGTGGATAGCTTTGAAATAGCCACCCATAAATTTACCCTAAGTTTCGAGTATCTAAGACCAGGGGTTGTTCAGATATTAATGAGAAACGAAACTTTTTCTTAGGAGTTCTACTCTCTAACTCCCTGGTTTATCCAAACGAAAAGCTTGAAAATCGTTTGAAAGTGAATTAAAACTTTATGTCTGTGTTTGATGGGAGATTTTTTTGCGCTAATTAGTCACTTTCTGAAAACATGAATTGTTTGAAACATGATTTAAATGGGAAATCTATCTTCATGGTTTATTTTTCACAAACAATATTACCTAAAATTTTTGAAGCAATTTGTGAATTTTAAATCCGCTTAAAAAATGTTTGAAAAATTAGGTCCCATAGGGCTCAATGTATTTCATTTTTTCAACCAGGGTTCAATCCAAAACTAATTGGGTAATCTTATTCATTTATATTCCCATAGGTCCTACAGACCATCTGAACAATAATACTAAAATTTCATTTTGATTAAGTCATTTTTACGGCAGTTTTCGTGCTAACGGACAGACAGACAGACAGACAGAATGAACAAAGTCATAAACACTTCTCAACTTTGTTGTAAAGTGTTAATAAATGGATATGAAAATATATTTTTAAAAAGAACGATTTGATTTTTCTTATAGCATTTTTGACTGGATAATATCAATTACGGTGTAATGCCAGAAATGTAAAGTAATAAATATTTGGAAGGATTAAAAAATAATGGAACCAGGAATGCGGGCGGATTATCCCCACGCTAAGCAGATGGGCGATAATATACAGGTGGCCCCATATCTTACATACCACGCCCATGTTTACATACCACGTTAAGCCGTTTGGCGGCAACCGAGACGGCGACGCCATGTCTACGGATTAGCCCTCAGCTCTAGATTTCAGCACGTGGACCGCCGACCGAAAAAAGGGATATAAGTGAGAGTTGCTCGAAGTGGGAGTCAGAATTGGTCAAGGCAGGCTGTTGGAGTTAGACTAGTCAAGAAGAAGCGACGGTAGCAGAGTTAAGAGTTGTGTGTGCGTCTCTGATATAGGAATTCGAAGGAGAGCTCATGTTCATCTGGTATTGCAAGTGTAAAGTGTGACAAAGCATCGGTGTTACCCAAGTTATATGAAAGAAGATCAGGTACCGTACAATTAAACTATATGAGGATAACCTCTTTGTCTAAATTTGTGTTTTTAAGGAAAGGCTAATTAATGCATCCCACCACGTGCTCCAACCAAATATCAATTCATCTGGCATTTACACCCCCCGAACTACCATTGAGATGTATTCCACTATGTGTGATATTTATTTAATTTGTAAAACTAAAGAGTGTAAATTGAGTATGTGATAAATAAATGTTTGTTCCTTTACTATTAACCTTAATTTTTAGTTTGTTAACTTAGTATCCCGTTAAGCACAGAAATAGGTGGGTTTTGCGGCCACCAACGCAATGTACACAGCAGTAAGTTAGAACCGATTACATGTATAATTAATATACTAATAAATAATTAATTTAATGTAAAATGCATTTTTGACAATATTAATTTTAATCAACAAAAATAATAATCGGCACATACGGTCTTCAGGTTTAAACGTTATTATTATTGATATTTTGGGAGATTATTGATTCAAGGATTATTGATATTTTCAAGTTATTATGCAATTGTTTTATTATGACAAAAATTGTGTAAACTCATATATTGTACTTTGTACGAGTTATCTTCTACAAATACATGGGTATATTTTCTGATCTACGAGAATATAAGTAGTACAGGTATAGTGGCATATGTTTTGATATATATTGGCATATATTGGAATCAATTACGACCTTTTGTTATAAAGAGTACGGGTATTATTGATATTTTCATTTTATTACGTCTTCTCTTTTATTTTGGCAAAGACTGAATGTCGCCAAACTTTCCATGGAGATTGCATTATTCAGGCGATATAATTTCCATCAATTTATTTGAAGCAAATGATATCATGTCGCTTAGCAACGGATCCAATGTGTTATGCGGCATACGATTTTATATTAAATCTTTTCCGATTTGAATAATAAAGATATGTATATAAAATAAATGTCATTGACATTGCATTTTTGACTGGATAATATCAATTACGGTCTTCAGGTTTAAACATTATTATAATTGATATTTTCGGGGACAGTTGATTCAGGGATTATTGATATTTTCAAGTTATTATGCCATTGTTTTATTATGACGAAAATAGTTGAAACTCATATTTAGTACGTTGTACGAGTAATCTTCTACAAATGCATTATATCTTCTAATCTACGAGAATATAAGTAGTACAGGTATATTGGCATATATTTTGATATATATTGGCATATATTGGAATCAATTACGCCTTCTGGTATAAAAATTACGGGGATTATTGATATTTCCAATTTATTACGTCATCTCTGTGGTGAGGTGAAATTTTACACATAAATACAATAAACTTAAACACATAAATACATTAAAGATACTCACCAAATAGTTCCACCAGGCTCAACCGCGTTAACGTATAGTGGGGTCCGATTGGACCTAAGTACATTGCATTTACTACAACTAAATAATCACTCCCTTTTGTGGCCAACTAACAATTTTTATTTATAGAACACATGAAATCTCAAATTTAAACATTAATATACAAAATACACAATTACAAAGAGTTCCCAAATTACCTAAACTTGACCTCGGGTGCACAGTTTATTTTGCATTAATTTGCATATTTATAAAATCCAAATTTGTAATTAATTACTTTTTGTTAAGAACACAATATGTATATTCAATTTTGCAAAAAACTCCCATTTATCATAACCTTGCCCTTACACTATTGGATTACATCAGCTACTTAAACATTCATGTATACATTTTAAAATCAATATATAATTTCCATACCTTCATACATAGGACTCTCACTGAGTGCTGTAGCTGACCTCTGCACGTAGGAAAGGGTGGCACAATTAATTGAATGTTTATTAGTTCATTTATTCCGATGGTTCGTGGAAAACACTACCAATCCGGGAAACACTAGGTTGCATATCATCAGGTCATAAGTTATTGCCAAGTATTATTTTGGAGATGGGCACACAGTCCACTTTCCTTCTCCTCCTCTTAATATCTGCCTCAGTCCCAGCGGCTCTTGAGTGAGCATGCGTACAGGTTGTACTGAAGTCGTACGTTTTCGTAGAGGCTTGTCTGCTGCTTAGGATCCCGGAATTGCGGCTCCGCAAACAGTCCTTACACGCAGTGTTACAGTTACCACGGCTTAATGCAGCTAAAGGAGCAAGGTCCTACACCGCGCCGCTTTAGTGGTAGAGCTGTGTTGCACTGCAACTAACAAAACAAATGACGATGGGCATACTGCTCACTTTCCTTCTCCTCCTCTTAATGCGGCTTAGACCCAGCGGCTCTTGAGTGAGCATGCGTACAGGTCCTTGCCTAAAGAGTGGAGATCAGATACTTTATTTGTAGAGATTGACTGTTGCTTAGGAGCCCTGGATTGATGCTCCGCAAATTATTCCGTGCACACAGCATTTACGTAACCACGGCTTAAATGCAGCTAAAGGAGCAAAGGTCCTACACCGCGCCGTTTTGGCGGTAGAGCTGTGTGTACTGCCACCAAATAACACATGACGGCCTTCTTCCATTTTCTGGTCGAACTGCCCGAAGAAAATGCGCCCTCGCGCTGAGTTAGGCTCGGCTCGTCTTGGCTACTAGTCGGCATCTATACCGGACTCACTACGTCGGCCCCTCGGCAAAGACATTTGCCGCCCGAGATAGGAACCGCGGATGCCGGGTCAGAGATGCATCAAAAACACATGCCGGATCGGCTACGCCGAAATACAAGTGCCCCGCACTTGGAGTGCTCTCTACTCGAGCTCAGAAAAGCAACTAACTATTTTTTACACTTCTAAAACTTTCAAACTTTACAAACAAGGGGGACGACACAAAACAGGGAGGAAATCCCCCCAACTCTCATTCGCTGTTCCCAAACGCTATAAAAAAAGAGGAGGTCCAAAAATGCTTCACCATTGGTCTAGAAGCGACGCTAATTTTTTATGCGTTCCACTAAAATACAAGAACCAGAGGGCATACAAAACTAGGGTGGTCCAAAATACCGGACACCGACGCGCGCCACACCTGACAGGGCTATAAATCTTCAAAGATTTGTAGCTCAACTTTGACATTTTGCTGCAATTAAATCTCTGAATATTTACAATCCATGTCAGTGCGCACACAACCCAACGGCGCCAAAAACTCCCAATTCCGTCTGTGCAAAGGCCTAGCTATAAACATAAATCACCAAAACATAGTATACATTTCAATATATTTACACCATTCCCTTTTTTCCCAGGGTTATGTATCAAAATATGTGAAAATATTGTCACATATTCTCACCCTCCTGAACAGAAAAGAAGTCAAGCTAGGTTTACAAAATATTATATAGTACACTTTACATCATCATTGTTTGTTTACAGATTTTCCCTCACTTTTTCTCACAGTTCACAATTTTTTTTGTTTACAGTTCGAATCATACATTTACACACAACAAGTACTATCTGATCTACATTTGTATAATTTCACAATTTTATACTCTACACATTTTACTTTACAACGCAATACGACCACAACAAAACAACTGTCAGTTCAGGCGTTCCTCTGTTTACGAGTAAACATATGTTCGTCGCCAGGCAACGGCGGAACTAGTTTTTCCCCCGAAGTGCTAGTAGAACCGGAAATCCAGTCGCCCACCCTTTCTCTCTTCGCACACTGCATTCGATAGAAAAATGTGCTGGTCATTTTGAGAGCGGCCGTTCGCTCAATGTTTCACCAGCCTACAAGCAGGTAAGCAATTTTGCATGTTTTTATTTCTTTGGCATGTTCTTTAGCAATGTTATCTCTGTATTTTACACACACGTGAGTTATTTGATGTGGAAATGAAATTTGGCTGTCTAATTGTACAAGTCAGATTCATTTTCTTTGTCATCTGACCATCGTGCTACATTGGCGGGAAATCCAAATCGTCACATACACTGATACTGTGTCACAATAATCCCTGATCTCTCTTTCAAAATGTTATTATTACTTATTTTTAATCTAAATTTGCATCTATTTTACTGTGATTTGAAATTTTATTTTATGTTTTATTTCGGCGCATTTTTTGCATGTAATTCACGAGCTACCCAAATTTTTGAATAAAGTTTATAGATTTACCTAGGACACCTTTTAAATTAATGTTTAGTACTTAAATTGAACGACCCGCGTTTTAAATACCTGTATTGGTTCACTACCATGAATCATGCTTCTAACGCAGCTATATCTATTGTATTTATTTTTATTCTTAATTTATCTTTTATTGTCATTCACTTATATATATTAAAATCTGTATATTGTTATTCCTCTGTGATTCTCTAATCTTGTACATATTTATTCATTTTTACTATGAGTTCATCACTTCGTATTACTGTATTTGCTCCATGCCTATTTGTGAACATATGCTAAGCTTCCCCCGCGTTGAAGAGAATGACCTTGAATTTCCGCCTGCATACTTTGTCTCGGAACCAGTTTTTCTTACCGAAAGCGTCCGACCTTTTTGGAGTATGTAAAGCACTGGCTTTTTCGATCAGCCGGCCGTCAGCTTTTTTTTTTTTTTGTAAGCGGAGCTGCTCTTATTTTTTAAAGCTTGTTTACATTTCCTTTCCAATTTTTTTATTTATTTATTTATTTATTTTGATTGTATACCTTTGAATGTAAACCTTTTAAAACATCCGTTGTCATGATTTTAAAATATTTTGCAGCGATATCAACGATCTGAATACCCTAATTCAAATGCCTGTCATCAAGGCCGCCCGGTTTGTATATGGTGAAGTATTTATTTGTTGTTATTGTGCTATACATATATGTCTTTTACTTTATTTACTTATTTTGTTATTTTGATTACTGATTCTTTTTATTTTGTTATTTAAAATTTACTTGCAAGTTAGTCCCCCCCCCCCTTTTTTTTTTTTGAAGTTGCAACTGGCCGACTGCCATTCACTACTCTTATGTATATCATTATATCTGTGTATATCTGTTTTGGCTATATATTATTAGATTCATATAAATTTTTCAGCGATGCCTTCAGCCATATGTGATGTCCAGATGGACTCGACTATAAACTTGACGATTTTCATTATGGAACAGACACCTGCCAATTTTCAGAGATGGAAGCCAAATATACTGTACAAATACTGGTCGTATCTTTTTATTATTCCTCATATTATTATTGTTATCCTTCTCATTATGATTTATTTATTATTTTATTTGTTAATTCTAACCTGTATTTAAAGATTATATTTATTATTATTATTATTTTTTTTATTTTTAAAATTTTGTTATTGTTATTGTTACCTGATTGCCCCCCCCCCCCCCTTTTGACTGTACTCAACTTATTTTCTTACAACTGCCCTGCGAGTTCGTAGGATCGAAACTCCCTGCTCTTATCCCACTTCCACACTGTCCATTTTTATAACGTAGACTAATTTTTATTTTGTTTGGGAGGGAAAAGAATTTATTTATTATTTTCTTTCACTTCAAAATTTTCCGAGTCTCCGTTTTTATTTTGCTCTCAAACATTTTAATTTAAACCTGAACTACTCACTTATGTACATAATATTTATACTTCAGATATCTCTTATTTTTACGTCCACTGAATTATTTACTTTACTTATATTTTTTTTTACGATTAAATTTATTTATTTTACTTATATTTTCATATAAATTATTTATCTTTTATCATTGTCCGTTCATTTATTTAATATCTACTTGCATAAAAGGAACGGGAATCTAGAACTTTTTTTTTGTTGCATAAAATTTAATGCTTTAAATATTTCTATCCGCTGTACTTGTCTTCCTCCAGACAATTTTGAAGTTTTATTTTAATTTGCGATTTTGTTGACTACCGTGCATTTGGAGAACTATTTACCTATCATCACACTAAGTCTTCACTACTACACACTTTTCCTCAACACTACAGTTTGCACAATACTACAATACACAATGTACAATACACAATACATACAATAATAACCATATACTTTTTGCTTCACCTATGTTTTGCACATATTGTGGCACTATGCTATTTGTAACACACTTCTGCTGTCTATTTACTTATTATCACTTAATTTTAAAAGGTGCTCAATCTACATAAATTTTCTATTATTATAATTATATTCATTTTCTTTACATTAACCAAAATATCTATTTGTAGACTACCTTCCACTAAATTTTCACATTTACTGTAGACTTCCAAAATTATTTCAAAATGCTTTCCAATTTAATTTCAAAAATATTGTAGGATACTAAAATATTTTATAATACCATCTAAATTAATTTTAAAATTATTATAGACTGCTACAAATATTGTAAAATACCTTCCAATTAATTTTAATTTTATTGTAGAATCGTAAAAACAAATTATTGCAGAACAACTTCTAAAATATTCAATACTTATTGTAGACTACTCAAAAAAAAATTATTTTGCAGAATATCATTTGAATTAATTTTAACATTATTGTATAATATTACACATACTGTAAAACCTTTCCAAATTTTATTTTTAAATTCACTGGCTCTACACCTTGTGCTGCATTTATTTGCATACACTTACTATTTATTTCTGCTCTATATTATTTTAATTTTTCCACTTAATTTAGCAGACAATTTAAATTTTTTACTTTTTTATATTATTTTATTTCACTTAACTAATCACTGAACTTGCTAGTCCAATTTCTGTACATAATGAATCAGCTTAAGTTAATCCTTATTTTTTGTTGATCTAAATTTTGTAATTTTAAAATATTACAGAGAGTTATAGCATTACGCTTTTTACAACATGATTTAAAATTTGCACACACATAATATACTTTTTATGCACAATATTTCCAAAGACGAAAACACACTCTTTGCCACAGTTATTCATATACTTTGTACATCCTATCTCTGTATATATTTTTATACAGCATTTATTTTACTTAACTTCTATTTTTTTTTTTTTTTACTTGCGTTGATAATTTATTTAAGTGCACCCCGTCTGTCCTTTACACACTAACAGTATATATTTAAAACTCAACTTCAGTATCTTCAGTACTGGCCCGCAATTTTGGCTAAGCTTCCCACACAACAATTTATCTAGCAAAAGCCCGTGGTTCGTTTCCGAACGACACGGCACCAAGTTCGCGTTACGGTGGTCTATGTGGTGAGGTGAAATTTTACACATAAATACAATAAACTTAAACACATAAATACATTAAAGATACTCACCAAATAGTTCCACCAGGCTCAACCGCGTTAACGTATAGTGGGGTCCGATTGGACCTAAGTACATTGCATTTACTACAACTAAATAATCACTCCCTTTTGTGGCCAACTAACAATTTTTATTTATAGAACACATGAAATCTCAAATTTAAACATTAATATACAAAATACACAATTACAAAGAGTTCCCAAATTACCTAAACTTGACCTCGGGTGCACAGTTTATTTTGCATTAATTTGCATATTTATAAAATCCAAATTTGTAATTAATTACTTTTTGTTAAGAACACAATATGTATATTCAATTTTGCAAAAAACTCCCATTTATCATAACCTTGCCCTTACACTATTGGATTACATCAGCTACTTAAACATTCATGTATACATTTTAAAATCAATATATAATTTCCATACCTTCATACATAGGACTCTCACTGAGTGCTGTAGCTGACCTCTGCACGTAGGAAAGGGTGGCACAATTAATTGAATGTTTATTAGTTCATTTATTCCGATGGTTCGTGGAAAACACTACCAATCCGGGAAACACTAGGTTGCATATCATCAGGTCATAAGTTATTGCCAAGTATTATTTTGGAGATGGGCACACAGTCCACTTTCCTTCTCCTCCTCTTAATATCTGCCTCAGTCCCAGCGGCTCTTGAGTGAGCATGCGTACAGGTTGTACTGAAGTCGTACGTTTTCGTAGAGGCTTGTCTGCTGCTTAGGATCCCGGAATTGCGGCTCCGCAAACAGTCCTTACACGCAGTGTTACAGTTACCACGGCTTAATGCAGCTAAAGGAGCAAGGTCCTACACCGCGCCGCTTTAGTGGTAGAGCTGTGTTGCACTGCAACTAACAAAACAAATGACGATGGGCATACTGCTCACTTTCCTTCTCCTCCTCTTAATGCGGCTTAGACCCAGCGGCTCTTGAGTGAGCATGCGTACAGGTCCTTGCCTAAAGAGTGGAGATCAGATACTTTATTTGTAGAGATTGACTGTTGCTTAGGAGCCCTGGATTGATGCTCCGCAAATTATTCCGTGCACACAGCATTTACGTAACCACGGCTTAAATGCAGCTAAAGGAGCAAAGGTCCTACACCGCGCCGTTTTGGCGGTAGAGCTGTGTGTACTGCCACCAAATAACACATGACGGCCTTCTTCCATTTTCTGGTCGAACTGCCCGAAGAAAATGCGCCCTCGCGCTGAGTTAGGCTCGGCTCGTCTTGGCTACTAGTCGGCATCTATACCGGACTCACTACGTCGGCCCCTCGGCAAAGACATTTGCCGCCCGAGATAGGAACCGCGGATGCCGGGTCAGAGATGCATCAAAAACACATGCCGGATCGGCTACGCCGAAATACAAGTGCCCCGCACTTGGAGTGCTCTCTACTCGAGCTCAGAAAAGCAACTAACTATTTTTTACACTTCTAAAACTTTCAAACTTTACAAACAAGGGGGACGACACAAAACAGGGAGGAAATCCCCCCAACTCTCATTCGCTGTTCCCAAACGCTATAAAAAAAGAGGAGGTCCAAAAATGCTTCACCATTGGTCTAGAAGCGACGCTAATTTTTTATGCGTTCCACTAAAATACAAGAACCAGAGGGCATACAAAACTAGGGTGGTCCAAAATACCGGACACCGACGCGCGCCACACCTGACAGGGCTATAAATCTTCAAAGATTTGTAGCTCAACTTTGACATTTTGCTGCAATTAAATCTCTGAATATTTACAATCCATGTCAGTGCGCACACAACCCAACGGCGCCAAAAACTCCCAATTCCGTCTGTGCAAAGGCCTAGCTATAAACATAAATCACCAAAACATAGTATACATTTCAATATATTTACACCATTCCCTTTTTTCCCAGGGTTATGTATCAAAATATGTGAAAATATTGTCACAATCTCTTTTATTTTGGCAATATTTTTGAGACTCATATTGTAATACGGGTAATCTTCTACTAACACACTGGCATATTTTCTAATCTGCGACATTATAAGTAGTACGTGGTTGCATATATTGATTCAATTCCTTTTTCTGTAAATTTATTTACAAAAGGGGCCAGGATGTTTTATTCTTCAGATCTGCCCTTGAAGATAATTTTGCATAGTGAGAACAGATATTCTTAAACTTCTCTTTAGGAGCAATAAATTTTAATATTTTAAAAGAATTTGCACATGATTGCGAATTATAAGTTTCTTTATATTATATACTCCGTACGAAGAACAGGTATGCTGCTAGTCTATCTATATAAATAAAATTGAATATCTGTCTGTCTGTCTGACTGTTTGTCCCGTCATCACGGGAGAACTGCTGAACCGAAATTGATGAAATTTTGTGGGTAGCCTGGAAATAGTCTCATTTAAAATTTAGTCCATGTTTGGAGTTTCTACGATCAGTGGTTTTTGAGATATTAGTAAAAAACGAAATTTTTGTTTGTCTCATCATCACGGAAGAACTGCTGAACCGAATTTGATGAAATTTTATGGATAGCCTTAAAATAGCCCCCCATAAATTTAGCCCAAGTTTCGAGTATCTAAGATCAGGGATTGTCGAGATATTGATGAAAAACGAAACTTTTCCTAGGAGTTCTACTCTCTAACTCCGTGGTTTATCCAAACGAAAAGCTTGAACATCGTTTGAAAGGGAACTAAAACTTTATCTCTGAGTTTGATGGGAGATTTTTGCGCCAATTAGTCACTTTCTGAAAACATGAATTGTTTGAAACATGATTTAAATGGGAAATCTATCTCCATGGTTTATATTTCACAAGCTTTTACTGACCAATGAAAAGTATAAAGAAATCAAAATGATTATTTAATTTCGCAGTTTATGAGGAAGATTCTATCGTATATCATGTTGCTCAGAAACGCAATTAAATTAAATCTGGCTGTTAATTTTAATTATTATTTTTTCGATTTGAATAATAAATAAATGGATATGAAAATATATTTTAGAAAAAAACGATTTGATTTTTCTTATAGCATTTTTGACTTGATAATATCAATTACGATCTTCAGGTTTAAACATTATTTTTATTGATATTTTCGGGAATTATTGATTCAGGGATTATTGATATTTTCAAGTTATTGTGCAATTGTTTTATTACAACAAAAATTATTTAAACTCATATATTGCACTTTGTACGAGTAATCTTCTACAAATTCACGGTTATATCTTTTAAGAGAATATAAGTAGTGCGGGTATATTGGCATATTTTCTTATATATATTGGCATATATTGGAATCAATTACGACCTTCTGATATAAAGAGTACGGGGATTATTGATATTTTCAATTTATTACGTCATTTCTTTTATTTTGGCAAATATTTTTGAAAATCATATTGTAATACGGGTAATTTTCTTCTAACATACTGGCATATTTTCTAATTTGCAACAATATAAGTAGTACGGGGTTGCATATATTGATTCAATTCCTTTTTTTGTAAATTTGCTTACAAAAGGGGCCAGGATGTTTTATTCTTCAGATCTGCCCGTGAAGATAATTTTGCATAGTGAGAACAGATAGTCTTAAACGTCCCTTTAGGAGCAATAAATTTAATATTTTAACAGAATTTGCACATGCTTGCGAATTATAAGTTTCTGTATATTATATACTCCATACGAAGAACGGGTACGCTGCTAGTTAAGCATAAATTACAAGCAATAAATATTAAACCTAAAGATAACATTGTAACGGCTTGAGGCGCACGGAATCAAGAACGAGTCGGCAAGAGTCAGGGAGGGTCAGAGATCAAAAGATCAGAATGCCGCTGTTGACAGTATTCTAGAAGGTGGACGTTATCGGCGTTAGTGACGTCACTGGTTTAGAAGGAGAAGTGCCAGTTTCTCCGAGTAGCATTCATTTCTATGGGAAAACGTAGACTGTGTCAGTCGTTGTTTTAATATAATTTGTAATTCTATCGTAAAAGTGAAGTTTAAGTGTAAATGTGTGTATTATAGATGTATATATATTAGTATTTTCACGTATATAAAGTATAATTTTGGTGAGCACAAAAATGCCGGGTTGATGCTCAGTTGCTTTGTGTTCAAATTATTATAAGAAATCAATGGGATCTATCAGTTTTCATAGATTTACAGAAGATCCTACACTCCAAAAATTATGGATCGTGAAGTGCAAAAGAGAGGATAAAATAACCATTGCTAACGCAACTGTCTGTTCGAGTCACTTTTCTAATGAAGATTTTCGGGCTAAATTTTTGAATTTGAAGCCGAGTAAACGATTAAAACAAGAAACCAACGGCACAAAAATCTCACATACCATTAATACCGGAGTTAAAAATAATGTTTTTAATATAGCAGTATAAAAAATACTTATGATTGACATGTTTCATTGATATGTAAAATAAGTGGTCCTCTAAGTAATCCAAAAAACAAAATTAATAAAATAAAATCGACTTCATATGCAGTATCTAAAATATATAAAAATAATTTATATTTCTGATACTAGCAATTATGGAGTTTTCTTTCTTTTTTTGGAGGAGGGGAGGGGGGGGAGATATTAGCATTTTGTAAGCTAATTTACACAGTTTAGTTTATTGCAAAATGTATGTAAAGTTAATCTTAAATACCTTAAGCATTTTACTTTGTTAGTAATATACATAATCATAAAACGCAATTCTTTACTAATCATAATATTGACATTATATTCACATCATCTTAAGTTATGGGACATTTCGTTTTGATATGTAAAAAGCTTAGAATACAAAACTAAAATCATCAAAGTTGAAATATAACGCATAAAAAATTTATTTACAATAGAACTAAAAGCCAGAGGCAAATTTTTCAGAAGAAATAAAAAAGTGAAAAAAGTGGGAGGATACTTTCTTAGAAATGCATGGCGCATATATATCAAAAGAGAAATGCGTCATTAAGAACTTGAAGTCAAAGTTAGTAAACATTTCACCTTCTATATCACTAAAAGCCATAACTTTATTTTCACGAACCAGAACATTCATTCGCATTAAACACTTAAATAAGACTTTTATGCAACAATTAGTAGAGAGAAAAAGCAAAGAAAAGTCTCTAAATGGTGTAAAAGCAGTATTATGGCATAAAAATGGTATGTATTGATTTATTATTTATGATCCATGTGAACATTGCCATAAAATTTTAAAACTGTACATAGTTTATATATTTAAAACGCTATAAAGTTTAATAACATCAATTTTGCATGCTTAAAATATCTTTGTGAAACTGACAGATCCAGTGGCTTAACCAAGAGTCATAATATTCTACTAGCTCACAAAATGCATCGTCTTTTTGTTGGGTAAATAAAATAAATCTACTGCCATTGACCATCCATTCGACCTTCAACTCCTCCCTTTTCCCAAGATCCGATCTACGCTTCTTAATATAATATATAGTTATGTAACTACTAGATTGATGATATTTCATAGTCATCTATATATGTTATATGTATGTGGGATTTTTTACGCAACTAGATATTTTTGAAATACATATTTATATTACATGTAGAAAGTATTATCAATGTTTGAGATAATGGATACTATATTTTTAAAAAGCCGATGATTAGATATTTATTCATATCATCATATCTGTATTAACCCTTTATGTCCCAAATTATGATATTTTTAGAAAACTTGTGCAATATATTTTTTTTTATGCTCAATTTAACTGTAGAAAGACACACAAAAATTGAGATTCATTTACAATAATTATTTTTATTGTAATAACACAGAATATTACACGGAACTTTAAAGTCCCGTCGGGATTTATGTTCATTACATTGCCATTACATCCATTAGTATGAAGAAGAAAAAATATTAAATATAAATGAAAAGTAATATATTTTTATACAATTAATTATGGAATTGATAAAAGCAGTTCTTTTTGTCATTAACACAAAGAAATACTTTGCATAATGTGCACTGAGAATGTGGTCGTGACTCAATTTTTTTCGAAGCACAAAACTCACACCGTCCTCTATTTTTTACAAATACTGGCCAATGTGCACCTTTGTTTTGTTGTCTTATGTCATCAGAAACAGAAAAATTTGCTGTCTTGCGTTTTTTTTGGGGGTGGTAATTCACTTATCTCTCCAGCATCTGATCTAGGTCTTCCCCTTTTCTTCGAAGACACTTTTGACATTGTTATTAGACCTTGTGCTACCCTTCGTTTGTATTCTAGAAGAGGTATTTTATCCTGTATGTCACAGTAGCAAATATACGAGTTTACCATTGCAATTTCTATAATACCGAAAAAAAGACGATGCCACCACTTTTTGGCCTTTCTATCTCTATCATATAGTGATTTTAGCATGTCACTTTTATCCATGCCTCCCATATGACTGTTATAATCTCTTACTATTGTAGGAGCTGGTATATTCATAATTAACCATCTTTTTGTTTTCTTTGAATTTTACAAATTTCAGTTCCATGGTAATTGGACAAGAAAAAAACACAGCGGTTGTCTTTCCATTTGAAGTATGAAATTCCTTGGTCTGTTATGCGACAGTCAAAATCATCCCTTTTCAAAGCTTTGTCTACTGCAAGAGACGGTAAACCTTTACGATTACTTTGTACAGTTCCACATGCATATATACCAACAGATTTTAGATATTCATACAATTCCACAGAGGAAAAAAAAGCTATCCATCATTATGATGTGATTTTTATTTACAAGAGATTTGGTTAATTTCTGAACTATACTCCCTCCTAGACCAAATCTTTTGAATTCTGAATCATCTTTTCCCTGATATACTTCAAAATCATACATGTAACCTGACATATCTGAACGACACCATAGTTTGTATCCTCTTTTTATTGGTTTTTTAGGATTGTACTGTTTGAGCGTCGAGCGTCCTTTGAATAATATCATGCTTTCGTCTATACTTTGTGTTTGATGAGGCATTCTCAGTGATTGAAAATTTTTATTTAGTTTATCCATAAGTGGTCTAATTTTATACAGTCTATCAGTATTTTGCTTTGGTATTACTTCATTGTCATTTACATGCAAGTTACCTAATATCTGGAAATACCTATTTCGTGAAAGAGTATCAGGAACAACAGGTACAGAATAATCTATATCACTGCTCCAATAATTTCGTACTCGAGGTAAACGGTGGTAGCTAAATAGCATATTTAGTCCCAAAAATCCATAAAATTCCTCTTTAGAAATAGGCTTTATATTCCTTTGTTTTTGATTTGAATAGAGGTTTGTTTGAAATACAGTATTACTTATAATTTCATCGTCTAAAAATGTTAAAAAAAAATCGGTAGGCAATATTTTACCTTCGAAAGCTGATGCACATGTTCCATGAGATAAGCTAAATATAGGGATAGTTGATGTAAAATATATTTTCTTCCAAATTCTTTTTGGTGTCATTTCTTCACTTTCAGTGTCTTCACTTGAATCGCTTTCAGAGTCTGAAATTTCATGAATGTTTATCGCATTCAAACGTTGATTATTTGTTTTATTTTGTTCTGGTGAATCTTCGTCAGAACTACTGTCCTCTTCTGATGTTTCAACATCAGATGGTAATTCGTCCCACATAATTTTAATTTCTTCCGGCGTCAAGCCTTTTCTTCGTCTATACATTATTCTAAAAAAACAGAAATCGAAAGTATTTTGTAAAAGGGAGAAAAACTCTAAAAATTTGTAAATACTCAAAGACAAAACAAAAAACCATTAAGAAATGCAATACTTCAGGATAATTGAATATATTCAAGTGTTAAAAAAATAAATTATAATAAAATGCAATAACAAAAATCCATTTCAAAAAAAAATTATTCAAATTTCACCAGGACCTTTATGATCCAACGGGACTTCAAAGTCCCGAAAGAACAATAACAGGTCGTGTTAGAAAATTTTTACTGAATTGGTTATATTTTGAATTAAAATTACAAGAAAGTTCGTAAAGAATAGGTAAAAAAAATATAAAGTACTTACCAATCAATATTCTGTTGTTACGAAGCTTGGAAGTACGTCAATAGCTTTCTAGCAAAATGGCCATTCAAACTGAGCGTATGACGAAATTGTTCACCCATATCCATGCGGAACAAACCGTTTATATAGGGCTGCCATCTACTGATCATTAGAAGAAGGTTGAAATGAAAGAACTTAAAAGTCCCGTTGGAATTCATGGAAGACTTTTAATTTTATTTGACTTTATATTAATTGGGACTTACAAGTCCCGTCGGAGCATAAAGGGTTAAAACACTTGAAATGTAATTTTTATACTTACTACACTTTTCACGATATATTTCAGCTTTTATTATAAATAATATATGTATTATAATATTTTAATGATAGCCCTATGCATGTATGAGTAGAATCATTTAATTTCATTCTACTAAAATTTTATTACGAATGATCTTATCTCCTTTTCGAATTATAAACGCGAACTTTCTAAACTTTATACACGTACTATGTCCCCTCTTCTTGACTTGTAAGTCAGTGACGTCACGCTTCAAGTTGCTCTCCCGGTCGAAAAGCAACCCCCTTTCTCTGACCTACCTTATGTTTAAAGTACCTTGGGCAAGAGTAGCTTAAAACATGCACAGGATCAAAATTACATATAGAATCACGATATAAATAAATAAATAAGGATTCATACAGTAAAGTAGAACGGGGGTTATTACAGCTAATCTAAAGGAACGATTTTTCGAAAAGGGGTTGAAAGTTATCTTTACTACAAGTTGGGCAAGAGCCGTGGACTGTTTACCATTTTTAATATTCCGAGCATGTTAAGCTAAACGTATACCAACCGTACATTTAGTGCTACCAATATAAAACTTAAATTCGTTATTAGAAAAAAGAAGGGGTACCACATATACCCCAGCTTGACATTTAAAATTTTTCTTATCCTTAAATTTATCGGTGCGAATACGATTAAACAAAGGGGTCCGAGCATGTTAAGCTAACCGTATACCAACCGTACATTTAGTGCTACCAATATAAAACTTAAATTCGTTATTAGAAAAAAGAAGGGGTACCACATATACCCCAGCTTGACATTTAAAATTTTTCTTATCCTTAAATTTATCGGTGCGAATACGATTAAACAAAGGGGTAACATTCGAGTGAGCGGGTCTAAAATTAAACTCGGTGCAAAATTGAATAAGGAGACAAAAAAATTTTGGATGATATGGGAAACTGGCTTTAAATGGCAGACGGTCGTTATTGAAATGAGTTTAGAATTGGGCTGAATAAATTTACGCCGAATTTGAAAAAAAATGTTTATCAATGAACTCAAAAGAGTAAGTAGCATTCAGGCCAAGTTTAAAGATGAAATTAATTTCATTAGTTAAAGACGAAATGGACACACACACACACGAACAGACATTAAATTCACGATTAAAGTACGCATTAAAAGAAGCATGTTTAGACGAAATGTGATGAAACGAATTAGCAGGTAAAGAAGTGTTAGTAAACGTGGATTTACGATAGATAGAGGTCTGAAAACTATAAGAAATACGAGAAATAATAACGTCTAAAAATGATAAAGTACAATTAGATTCATGCTCAACAGTAAAATTAACGGAGGGGTAAAATTCATTGGCAATATCCAACAGATTCAGAAGGTCGCTTAAGTAATGATCCAAAATGACAAAAACGTCGTCAACATAACAGAAACAACTAAAAATGGCATAATCTCGTTCTCGAGTTCCTGCAGCACACCTTCAGCAAAGATAACAGCAAGGGGCTACCCATAGGAGCACCAGAAGTCTGTAAGTAAATATATGTTTGGTTTCCGCCGCGATAAATGAACAAAATCATAAACACTTTACAACTATGTTGGAAAGTGTTAAAAATGGAAACATTAAAAAATGTTCTATAACCTGAAGAATGTTTTAAAAGAGGGAAATTAATTTTTTAATTTGTTCTGAAGTTAGATGCTCCTCCCAGACCCCTGAGCCATAAACTATAATTTTTTTCAATTACTATTTGATACCAAAATTTTAAAAGACCTTTGTTTATATCCCAGCTATTACCCGAAACTTTCCCAAAATTTAAATAAAATTTGTAACATTTTCCTTTAAGGTAGTATAGTATACGAGGGCTGAAGTTAATTTGTTACTTATTATACCAACTAATTTTTAGATTAGACGAGATATTTAATGATTTATTTTGTAATTTAAAAATTGGATTCTTTTTCAATTTTGTCCTTTTTTGACCAAAAAAGAGAGAACTGCTCTTTTTCTATAGAAATTTCGAAATTTAATGAATTTAAGGAATTTGATATCAAGTTTAGAAGAGAATTTGAGTTAAGTTCTAAGTATCTACAAATTTTACCAAAGGTGACCACCACAAGGTCATCATCAAAGTCTTGTAGATAAAAAGGGTCATTATTGAGTAAGTATATATTCCGAAGTATGGGGCAATGCAAATCCCTGCAGTGATGCCTTTGAAATAGTATTAGAGAGGACAAATTCATCTTCAATGTATGAAACCTTTCTACTGGTGAGATATGATAATGAGAATAGAAAAATACAAAAAAGGAATGGGGATTTTTAATTTTTCAAAAATTAAAGGAAGAATATTCCAGTCCAGATTATAGTTCTAATAAGTTTATGAGTTGCAACTTCACAACTGTAAAGCTTCCGAAAACCAAATTGATTTGACTGTAGAATGTCTTTGGTTTTTAGGAAATGATTAAATTCATTAATGAAAACCCTTTCAAAAAAATTTCCTAAGGTGAGTAAAAAAAAATTGGACGGTAAAAAGAACATAACACAATTTAATGAATTATAAAAGAAAGAAAAGGCATATGAGTTTAAGTTTGTAGGGAAAGTCTTGTACTGCCCACATCAGTTTTTAACACTTTACAACAAAGTTGAAAAGTGTTTATGACTTTGTTCATTCTGTCTGTCTGTCTAGCATGATAACTGCCGCAAAAATGACTTAATCAAAATGAAATTTTAGAAAGTTGTTCAGACGGTCTGTAGGACCTATGGGAATATAAATGAATAATATCACCCAATTACTTTTGGATTGAACTCGGGTTGAAAAAATGAAATACATTGAGCCCTATGGGACCTAATTTTTCAAACATTTTTTAAGCGGATTTAAAATTCACAAATTGCTTCGAAAATTTTAGGTAATATTCAAATTGTTCCATAAAATATAACTCTCCGAAAAAAGGAATTAAGCTTGATTCCCTTCCTTATTTAAAACATTCTTTTATTAAGATAACCTCCGTTTATGAATAAATATCTTCTGTCATTAAAAAATTTTTACTTTTTATGGTGTCGTCCCAATCGACTGGCAATCAATCTTCCTCTTAAGCACTCTGACAGATATTAATGACGAAATAATGAATGAGATGCAAAAATATCTCCATCATAAAGAGAAATTTTTAAGCATTGTACTTTATTATGCATGACTCTCTACACTTCCCCACTGACTGACATTTGGGGCGTTTCATTTTTTCACATATTCCTCCCATATTTTACACAAAATTATATCTTCTTGTCACATCTGGCATTTTATCTGCTTTACATAATAGTCAAAGTCATGAAAGATCTGAAATAAATATTTTAGCGTGAACACAAGATATCATCTTCCAGTGTTAAATTGACAAAATAAATCAAACAACATAATTTCGAGTGCGAGTAATTTAAGCACGTTATTAACACTTTACAACAAAGTTGAAAAGTGTTTATGACTTTGTTCATTCTGTCTGTCTGTCTATCTGTCTGTCTGTCTGTCTGTTCGTTAGCACGATAACTGCCGTAAAAATGACTTAATCAAAATGAAATTTTAGTATGTTGCTCAAACGGTCTGTAGGACCTATGGGAATATAAATGAATAATATCACCCAATTAGTTTTGGATTGAACCCGGGTTGAAAAAATGAAATACATTGAGCTCTATGAGACCTAATTTTTCAAACATTTTTTAAGCGGATTTAAAATTCACAAATTACTTCGAAAATTTTACGTAATATTCAAATTGTTCCATAAAATGTATAAAAAAAAATTCAGCGAAATATATTCAGTCGTTTTTTAAATAAAAATTAAAATAATAATTTTACCTCTTATATGAAGCGATCACGTAACCATGATATGAAAACATCACATGACCCACTTCAAAATGATATATGGCATCTATATTGTCTCAAAATCGTGATTTTTAAGTTCTTTTTAATTCATATTGAGTGTTGTATCCGTCCTAAAACCACTTTATTTTTGCTTGAATTCTGTACATCTACATACTGAAACAACGCAATTACCATATATTTGAGTTTAAATGATCATCCAAATTTGATTATTTCTACAACGAAGCCTATTTTTCATTTATGTAAAATGTAAACAGCAAAATATGTAGAATGAGTTGTATTAGAATTGCTGCATTTCTTTAACACAAAATTATTTTGCCCATGGAGTCTGCATAACTGATATGAATGAAATATTCATTGATTTTACATAGAGAAGGACGATTTTTTTCGATGAAGTTTTAAGCATAGAGTTTAATTACTTGTAGCTCTCCATGGTCTTAATTTTTAAATAAAATAAATTATTATAGTATTATGATGAATAAAATGAATGGGAAAATGTTATGAATGAAATGCTGTTTTTATAGAGAGATCTATAGGCGTGTTATTTTTTCTATGACGTCATTTGAATGAATTTCAGTTGTTTTCGATGAAGTTTTCAAATATAATAAATTATCGTAATATTATGATAGTTTTAAAAATATTACGAGGAATGTATCGCAATTTAGAGATGTTTAAACCAGGCAATTTATATTTCAATGCCGTCATTTGAATGAAGTTCATTTATTTCGATGAAGGTTTAAGTTTTCAAATATAATAAATTATTGCAGTATTCTGATAAGTTTTAAAATATTACCGAGGAATGTATTGCATTTTAGACATGCTTAAATAAAATTGCATTGAAGTTGGAAAGTGTTTCATAATCAATGCTTTAAGCATGATTGATCTTTCTTGTTTCTGAATATATTGACATCCCCCGCTCCTAGAAATTCGAAACATGAATTACATTTCAAGTGGGGCTATTTCAAGGTTACCACAAAATTCCAAGAAAATCTGTGCAGCTTCTTTGATGGTGAAATAAACATTCATACACAGAGACAGATTTTCACTTTTATTTATATAGATTATCCCCCATGTATGAAATCAATGATTACATAAATTGAGTTATATTATTTTAGACTTAAAAGTATATCTATATTCAATTAAATATTTGTTTTATTTAATTTCTAGCTAACCACTTTTATTGTATGAGATAAAAATGTAAGAACAATTCTTTTTGTTGCATTTTTCAATAAAAGTCTGCCTCCTGAAACTTTTTTTTTACTTTTTTTTAATTTAACGTATCTTGGCATCTTAAATGTATAAATGCTTGAATTCTAATAAACTAGGAAATCTGATATTCATATATCAAAGATATCTTTAATATCCACTGACTATACCGTCACCAGGAGCCAGAAAATGTTCTATAAAGCCTCTATTTTATAAACCTCTGTATATTAGTCAATAGGTATGGAGTTTACTCAAAATCAAGCTCGAACTAAATAAGATTTCAATAGCAGGTTCATAATAACAAATCCCGACGCCATCAGGTGTTCGGAAAATTCATTTTTTTATAAATTTGATGCCAGTAAATAGACTTTAATATATAGACCATGGAAATATATAGACCACAGAAGCACAAAAAATTGCAAATTGCTTTCTATCTACCAGTGCAGTTTTTGGATAATTTTTTCTGAGGAGTTCAAACAAAAGCGAAACCGCTCTACCGATGCTTGTTGCTCCACAGCAAAGTATAATTCTGAAGGTCACATTCCAAATTATTATTCCACTCTTTGAAACGCTTTCTAACACGAGTTTTGTGGATATAAGTTACCTAAATGGATCGTTATAGAAATTCCTTCAATCACGTTTTATTTTTATATCAATCACGTTTTAGTTTCTAGTATTTTTTTCACGAGAATTTTCGATTTTGAGGCCAATATATGTTTTAGGATCTCTTGAATACGTTTCGACTCGTTTTAGAGTGATGTCCGTCAATTTGCCATAGGGCTTGGAGCACCTAATTGTGCTGCCGGTTAGAGTTCTGCATCGAGCTCCAACCCAGCTCATTTTCTGGGGGTAAAAAAGCGTAACATTTGAATGTCTTATTAGGACCAAAATGGACTTTATATCGTTTTGGGATTCTGCCATCAAATTGAATTTCGAAAGGGTTCTGCGACCAAAAATGTTTTAAAAACACTATCTTAGGACATGGTTCCTATTTCCTTTGAATAAGATCTTTCACGGGAAGTCTGTCTAATGTAAATGTCTTAATTTTCAGCTCTGCAGCTGCTATAGTTGAACATTTGTTATTTTTATACTTTATGGGTTATGGATTGAAAACATTTCCAGGGTGTTTGATGCTTCTATTGCAACCCCCCAACTCATTCGACGTTTCCTACTCCTACAACTATTTATGAAGTTAAGTTTTTCTTCGGCTCTCTCTCTCTCTCTCTCTCTGATATTCTTTATTTATTTAAATATTTTGAGTTAAATATATAATAGTTTTTAACTCAAAAAATAAATACATATATAAATACTAATTACATGATAATTTTACTGGAGCAAAACACTAATTGAATAGTAAAACACAATGTTTCATTAAATTAGATTTATTTAACCAAACAAACAACGTCATACAACAAACATTATGTCCTATATGAGTAGCAATATATATATATATATATATATATATCTAGTCAACAGTAAAATTATGGGTGAAATACATGTAAACAGTAGCAAATAATTTCAAACATGTACCTTTGCAGGACAATTTCCAAGGGTGAATTGCATTATACATCTACAGTATTTTGAAGTTTAATTGCTATCGTTATACAATATAGTTTCAGTGACATTAATTTACAAGATTTTTATACATTTGGTTTGAAATATTTATAACTTTATCTCAATAAAATAGCAAGTGTACAAGTTTTTCTTTTTCTGCAATTTATTCTATGGCAGACTCATTCAAATCTTTTTTTACTCTATCATTCTTGTTAAACTCAATATATGAGTTTGAAAATTCCTTATTGAAAATATCAGTAATCTCCGCAACTTTTCAACCAGAAAGCCTTGATACAATCCAGTCAAAAATATAATTCCGATAAAATTTATTTTTATATACATTTCTCACTTCTTTAAATTGGTAAAAATTAGAAAAGAGAGGCTGTTGTATAGTCATTAGGTTTAATTCTGTTGCTTAATAACATATTTTTTTTAATAATTTTTTTGAAAAAATGTCTGCATAATCCCATTACTAAATTTATAAACATTTTTTGAATCTAAAAAAGTGATGTCGAAACTTAATTAGGATTACTGAAAGTCGTAAGTTGTATTTAGTATCCAGTAACATCCATGATTTTAATATTTATTTAACGGTTTTCAATTGTGTAAAACTTTTTTCTATGAATATGATGTACATTTATAAATTGTTTAAAATCATTCTCACAAACCACTAGTTCAAACTTTATTACTAATTCTATTAAAACAAGGTTCTGCAATACAATATTTTAAGTCGTGATATACCTAATATAAGTTATATGATTTTTGATTTTAGGCACTTTAAAACATCGTTTTTAATCAATATAATCACCAGATATCGTCCCAAATCATAGCAGACCAAGGGGCATTTGTCTGGTGTCCCGCCGACCCATTCCGCCCTTGATTGGTGAATTGTATGACGTCAAAATACAAAACTATTAAGCAAAGTGTCTTCTCTTGTGAATAGAACGAACTAGATTCACTAGAACAATGTTAACAAATTTATCGCATAACATTACATATGAAAAATGAATATATTTCACAATAATTAATACTTTTTATTATTTTGTGATTTTTTTACTTGATAAATTTAATTTAATAAAATACAATATCTCGAAAACGTTTCATGCTAGCGCTCGAAAATTTGTGTCCATTTTCTAATGAAAAATTACATAAGAAATAATATATATATATTAGTTACGTAACATTATAATAGTTCTGATAGCGAAATTTTCAGAGAATATACAGGGTGTCCCAAAAAGATTGAAACGCGTTTTAATTCTTTACCTGTTGGAGATAAATGGACAATATAAATTGCAAAAATGTTGAAAGTAAGGTAGGAAATAAGACTACGTTAATGAAATAGTCATCCCATTAATTTTCAAAAAGTTACACTTTTTAAATTTTTATGCGACCCACTTAGACAAATTTGGTCAATCAAAAAAATGTTATTTTTAATGCAACAAGATCATTAAAAAAAAACACATATCTGTATCTTTAAAATCACTGAATTATGATAAAGGAAAAAATCTGACTTATGCCACTTTTCTGTACCACGTGAATGACTGACTGTTTCATCAGTGAAAATAGGGATCATAAACAAATTGACGATGGAAATTGTTTAGATCAAAAGTACGTTAATATGTGTCAAAATTTTTTATCACAAATGCATCTAAATAAAGCATTACACAGACAGAGATCATATAAAGCAGTGGTACTCACTACGCGGTTGGGTATCCTATGTATTATCATCCAGTTTTATCTATTTTGTGATATATCACAAATTTACATTTCTAATTTGATATATGGTCCCCATTCACAATGTTCAATTTTCCATTAAATATAACTCGCTCAATTTTAAAGATACAGATATGCGGGGTTTTTTTTTTTTAATGATCTTGTTGCATTAAAAATAAAAAATTTCTGATTGACCAAATTTGTCTAAGGGGGTCGTATAAAAAATTTAAAAAGTATAACTTTTTGAAAATTAATGGGGGGACTATTTCACTATTCTTATTTCCTACCTTCCTACCTTACTTTCAACATTTTTGAAACTTACATTGTCCACTTACCTCCAACAAGTAAAGAATTAAAGCGAGTTTCAATCTTTTTGGGACACTCTGTATAACATACTTTCGTTGAAAATACCACCTAAAGAAGGAATTTCGAGGCACCTTTGATTTCGTCATAACGTGCCTTTACTGTACATGGACAAGCAACTGTTTACTCTAAGAATTAAATGTATTCGAATTATCATTAGATATGTAGAAAAATAATGTTTATAATTCAGGTACTGATTCCTAGCATTTTCAATCGATGTTTTAGCAGGAGCAGAGTCGGCTGCTGCTGCAGATAGAAGTAATAGGGTTTTTGCAATAGTTCGTTTCACAAATATTTAAATTTATTGCGAATACATCGTTTTCTCAAGCTTTTGACAATTTATCGACAGTATATAGTGTGTTAACATGCATTCAAATAATGCACATTTAGGAGACAATTTTACTTTCCCTACAATACATATTAATGTATAGGGAAGGTATTGGAATCGTGTCAAAAATAGCAACTTCAGTTTTCGACGGATCTACACGATTTGGATTTAGAACCTCTAGAAAACGACAAAACTATTTTAACGTGACGTCTCTGTGTGCGTGTGTCTGTGCAATGTATATATCCACTCTAATTCAAAACTAATTGGCCTAATTTCTATAAAATTTTATAGGTAAGTAAGTCACTTGTGGGTTACCTTGATGCTGATTAGATTTAGGTACAATTTGTAATAAAAGAATTATTATCAGGAGCGGTTCTTGAGATACTGAGAATTTCACTTTTCAAGATGGAACATTAGATCCCTCAATACATTAAATAAATCGAATGGAATTTAATACGATAAATTACATACGGAAGCTCCTAAAATTTTCACAATTTTTTAATTGGAAAAGCATTATAAAAGATAATTATGCTTTAAGTGCAGTACCTAAATAGTTATTATATGTAATTTATTATTTAAAAACTAATGACATAGTTTCTAAAACCATGCATCTGGCGTTATCCACGTCTTGCATCTAAAACAGTTATTTTTGTATCAATTCCAGCATAATTATACTTCAAATATTTTTTATTTAAAAATCTTATCCTTTTAAAACGGTTCGATCTCTTTTAAAATCTTAGATAATAAATGATTGCTTAAATGATAAATGATAAGGATTCAGCATCCAATTCTAGAAGAGATATAGGGTAGTTCATTAAGGATTTTCACTTACGGTTTTTTCTCTAATTTCATTTCAAAAATTTTACTTGAAACATTAACTTCTCGGAATCTGTTACAGATATAGGTAGCTTAGAAGATGACTGATATGGATTCAGTATCAAGTTCAGGAAAGGGTAGGGGTTCACTAAAGATTACTTTTTCCAGTCCTTTTCCATTTCTGATTATAACATTCTTTGAAACATTTGTTTCTCAAAATTTAGCCATCGACAGAGCTTAGATGATGACTGATATGGATTCAGCATAGAATTCTGGTAGGGGTTTGGGAATTCACAAAGGAAGGATTTTCATTCACACTTTTAGAGGTGTCATGTCCGGTTTTTCCGATCCGAACATTGGTATGACTGTACGAAATATGTTAATGAGAATAAAATTAATAGTTCCATCAAAAATAAAATATGCACATCATTTTCCACCCTATAAAGACTTCTTGATTAATTTCTTGTTTCTTATAAATTTTTCCATTTTAAATTAGAAATATGAAATATTTCGAGAATCACGTTTTTAAATGAATACACATTTAAAATATTACACATTAGCTATATTCGTAACACTTTTATGTACTTATGTTTCATAATGTTTTATTTTATTTTTGAAAAAAAAAATGTTAGAAAATTTGAATTGCTTTCTCTTAGTCCGTCCTCAGCAAAAATAAATATTCCTATTACATTCATCGATTGAAATAATCATTGAAAATTTCATTTCATTTTCATAACTTGTATCATACCCACAGATATCATTGAAAAAGGTTCATTCGTTTCAAGAATGCTCAAAACGTTCATTCGGATCCACCAAAATTTAGGAATCGGATTTTTTACTCATCATACTTTCCCTTTACATATATTATTCATTGTAGGGGAATTTAAAATAACTGACCATTCATTTCGGCAACATAGCCGGATTTTTCACTGGGAAACCTGCTTTCAAAACAGAAACTAGAAATCCAAGAAATTGTGACCACAATAACATCACTCCGTGTGGTCCGTCACTGTTGTGGGTAAGACTCCTCTATATACGAGCTGACTCATCAAGCATATTGATGCCCACCATAGCTGGTAGCGCTATTCATTAGCATTAGCTCTATTCGTATTTTCACTTTAGGAAGTATTATTGAAATAATTATGGGTGGTTGTTCTGCACCGAACTGCTCTAATCATTCTAGAAACGGTTTTAGACTATTTCGCTTTCCTAGAAACGAAGAAAGAAGAAAACAATGGCTAATAAATAGTCGGCGTGATAATTGGATACCCGGTAATGGATCATACTTATGTGAGGTAAGTTCTGCAATATTCTAATTGAAACTTCTTTTTTCATATAAAGTATTTATTTTAAACACTTATTTTATAATTTCTGTAACTGTAGTATGGATTATTAATGATTTTTATTTGTTATAGTCTTATCTTAGTAAACGTAGTTTGTAATGTAAACATCATCTTGAATGCATTATACGCACTTTCAAACCTAGAAGAAAATAGCTTCAAATTATATATATATATTAAAGATTTATTCCTCTTACACAAATATCTTTCAAGTTTTATACACTTTGTTGTATTTTTAGATCATAATGAATCACAAAATTGGTGAATCCTACTATCAACAAACTGTCGCCAAGTGGAAAACTTGCCATGTTATAGTAATTATGCAAACATAAGCTAAAATGGTAAATAAATCGAAATACGTTTATCATATAAGCTACTTAATGATTAGCTATTATTTTTTCGAAAAACTGATAAAAAATTATGTTCAAATGACACGAAATTACTTTTAAATGGCACCGATTATTTTATCGCCAAGTCGATGTTTGGCGCCAATCATTTGATGTAAACATTGGCGTTCTGTCATTCCGTTTATAGGATTTTCCCAATAAGATACTTAAATTCTTTCGTATTAGGCATAAATATATCGTTTGTAATACAGATTTATAAAATTTATTATTATTACAAAGATTTTAAATGTTATATTTATATAATCTGTAAATCTGTACATACACAAGTTTATACCAAAATTGCCTCTCTTTAAATTTTCAGGTCAAAGGTGTCAGATAAAATAACCCTACAATTACTTTTCTTTTTGCTCTTTTTACAATGACAGTGTACCTCCAGTGCTCCTCCCCCTCCCCTCCACAAAATTATCAATTCTGTTTTAATTTCCACCAGAACTTCAGTATTTTAGCAAAAACAGGGGAAATTGGAAATCCTTCACCTGGATGTGGTTACAATTCTGAAATTTTAAATGTATTGCACTGTTTTCAATAAAAATGTGTGTTGTGCAGTAGCATATCATTTGTTGGGTGGGACTACAGAAAAATATTTTTACATTCTGTGGTAACCGATATCTCATAAATGGAAAGTAGAAATTAATTGAACTTTTCATAACTTATCGGATTACACTTATTGGTACTAATGCATATTGGATGTATAGTTTTGGCAGTATTATCTGCTAGGATGCTTCTATGTGGTCAGCGATTTTTCATGAATGAATCGAGGAAACTGGTGGAAATTTTTTTATCATATCTATAGTAATAAAGATCAAAAGCCTGTTGATTTCAAATTTCATTGGATTTATAGTTCTGGCAATATACACTAATGGTGTTTTACCTTTGATCTGTGATATCTCACGAATAAATGATTGAGATAGGTTAAAATACATACACTGTTTTCAATAAAAATGTGTGTTGTGCAGTAGCATATCATTTGTTGGGTGGGACTACAGAAAAATATTTTTACATTCTGTAGTAACCGATAGGCTTATAAATGGAAATTAGAAATTAATTGAACTTTTCATATCTTATTGGATTACGCTTATCGGTACTAATGCTTATTGGATGTATAGTTTTGGCAATATTATCTGCTAGATTTTTTTTATGTGGTCAGTGATTTTTCATGAATGAATCGAGAAAACTGTTTGAAATTTTTTAATCATATCTATAGTAATAAAGATCAAAAGCTTGTTGATTTCAAATTTCATTGGATTTATAGTTCTGGCAATATACACTAATGGTGTTTCACCTTTGATCAGCGATATCTCACGAATAAATGATTGAGATAGGTTAAAATACATACACTGTTTACAATCCGGCCATCCAAATAGATACTCAAGTCCTCATCCTCCGACTCATCCAACTCCTCATAGGATGAGTCGGACGGTCTGGGTCTTCTACACTGTTTACAATAAAAATGTGTGTTGTACAATAGCATATCATTTGTTAGGTGGGACTACATAAAAGCATTTTTACATTCTGTAGTAACCGATATCTCATAAATGGAAATTAGAAATGAATTGAACTTTCATATCTTATTAGATTACGCTTATTGGTACTAATGCTTATTGGATGTATTCTCTACATTTTGAATAACTTTTTCAAAACAGTTTTACTTCAATGTTTTTTTAGTAACATGTATGAATGTTTGCCTCACATATTTAAAAGTTTAACTACTTTGTATCTAAAGAGGAAAATACCTTAATAACCTACTGAGCTCGGCTTTTTTTTTCATCAAAGATTTTCAACAGTTTCCATTTGCAGTATTGTATTAGTAATTGAGATTTCTGTTTCTTAATTCTTATTTTAAGCATTTAGAAAAAATAATTATTATAAGTGTAACATGCCTTACTTTTTTTTTCTAGGTTCATTTTGAGGAAAGTCAATTTGAATGTAAGAGAGTGGACATGAAAAAATTGTTGAAAGCTACAGCAGTGCCAACATTGTTCAGTATTCCCAATCCTCCTAAGTTAATTGCAAATCGCCGTATTAAAGGCATTGGCTTACCTAAATTAAAATCAGCTGTAAGTATGACTAATTAAATTCATAAATAGAACCTTTATTTTATATTTCTTCTCATGATAGTAAATTAGCATGGGGTAATGCATACATGTAGTTACGTATTTAAACTGTGTTTAGACCAAATTTGCGGGAGTGAAAAAAATTGTTTGTTTGCCAAATTGCCTGTAAATTAAAAGTTGAGCATAAAAAACTTGAAAAGTCAATTTCTTAGGTCAACTACTTGTATCATGTACAGTAGTCTTACCATTTCTAATTTATCAGTTATAAATACAGTATTGTTTTTGATCCAATATTTTGACCTTTAGATTTTGATACAATTATATATATTGATCGTAAATTATTTGGATACAGGCTGTCTCCTCTGATGCTTCACCACTGATCTTGGTCAGAGTGCTGCATAATTTGAACAGTAAACATTGTCTAGTTTCTTCAAAGTTCATTAAAAGATATATTTAATTTAAATTACAACTTTTAAAATTTTAATATTGTTACTTATAGGCTTACTTTGAAGAATCACAATTTGAAAACCAGTGTATGGATGAGAGAAAGAATCTGCAAACTGCAATTCCAACTCTTACTGATGTGCCTAACCTATCTCCTTTATTAAGTGATAAAAGAAAAAAGGGAATTGGAAATCCCAAGCCAGGCTCTTCGTTAGAAAAAATAGAACATGAAAAGGTAATTAATATGTTTCCATTTTATAGAATTGCAAAATTACTTGCTATGTCATGTGGTTTCATTGCATGTGCACTTCATGTGGCCCTACCATGGCTGATACTACTATGGGATGTGTGCATGCGCAATATCCTAATTGCTCATATGTTATATGTATATTTATGTTACATTTTTTATACAATGATTACCGATAAATTTTACTGCAATTAATTTTTTTGAAAGAAATGGTGAAAGCATTATGCAATGTTATTATATTTATATGGTACTAGCCAATATTTTTTATTTTTACGAGTAAACTTTGGGCTGAAATTTCTTACCCTGACCACAATAATACAAAAGTACTATAAATGCTTTTGCCGTATAATTTAACTTTTAGATAAATTCCCTAACTTTCTTTCATTAAACTTTTCTGGTTCTTGATCTTTTGTTCAATGATAGAATTTTTTTTTTTTAGGAAAATGTGTCATCGGCTGATTTGTTGAAGAGAATTGAAGCTCTCGAAAAGGAGAATAGTGTGCTAAAACAACAGATGCAAGAAAAGGAAAATAAAATGTCTTCTTTCTTATCTGATGAGCAAATAGCTTCTCTTACTGTAGACAGATTAAACTGGACAAATGATGCAGTCATTAAAGGGTTAAAACTTAGGTTTGCCTTAGGTAAACATGGTTATAATTACCTAAGATCGACTGGGTACCCAGCTCCATCATATAGTACCCTCAACCGCCGTGTACAAAACATACAGCTTAACTTTGGCGTCTTGCATACGCTTTTTTCCCTGTTAAAAACAAAGGTTGAAAACATGGACATGTTGGATAAAAACTGCTGCATTTTAGTAGACGAAATGGAAATTGCTTCCTATCAGGACTTTGATGCATCATCAAAATCCTTCATAGGAAATACAACTTTAGGGCAACCAGGAATTGCCAAACATTTGACCGTAGTTATGCTTCGTGGACTTAAATTTCAGTGGAAGCAAGTTGTGGCCTGTGAACTTACCAATCAATCTACATCAGGCCCTGACATGAAAAGACTGTTGCACCAAACTGTGGATGCAGCACGAGAAATTGGACTTAAAGTACGAGCAAGCACTTCAGACATGGGCAGTAACAACAAAGCTATGTGGTGCTCGTTGGGAGTTTGTGTGTCAAGACAAGAAAGAGACACGTCTTACAAAATTGGGAGTTCAGATATAACAATTCATTCTTTTGCAGATGTCCCACATTTATTAAAAAATATGAGAAATGCTTTTTTATCTAACATTTTTATTTTGCCTCAAACCATCTGCAATGAGAATGACTTGCCATCATGCACTATTACGTCAGGCTATTTAAAGCATTTATGGATATCAGAAATTGAAACGGAAACAGCTCTGCGATCCTTGCAGCACTTAAACAGGATTCATCTGTTTCCTACTCATTTTTCTAAAATGAATGTTGCCACTGCAGTACAACTGTTTTCTCTCAAAACAGCTGCTGCTATAGAGAAATCTGTTAGCTTGCGCCAGCTTCCGAAAGAAGCTTTACCATCAGCATGGTGGATACGAATGATTTCAAAATGGTTTAGTATTATGTCAGCTAGACATCCAAAATGTGGTATAACCATAAGAAATAAAACCAAAAAATTTGAGTTTCTGCAATCATTTGTTGATATTATGCAAGTCATCAAACTGGGAAATGGTTGGAAACCATTGCAAACTGGCATGATTATGTCTACCATAAGTCTAATGAATATAACAAGTGAATTATTTTCTGATGGATTCACCTTTTTCCTTCCTGGTAGACTAACACAAGATGCATTAGAAAATGTTTTCTCCCAGATAAGACGAAAATCTGCTACAAAGCCAACAGCCCTTCAAGCAAAGCGAGCTTTAAAATTAATTTGCATGTCACAATTTATATCTGATGTAAATAATTCAAATTATGCATCTGATAGCGATTATCATCTCTTTGATTCTTTAGATCTATCATTTTCTTTGAAAGATATACCAACTACTTCACAAGGATATAACAATGTAGCAATGAGCGAACCTTCTACTTCTCGGCAAGTTTCAAGTCACACTTTGCCACCAGCAGTTCTAGAAAACGATATATATTTTATTGCAGGTGCAACATTAAATGCTATTTTAAATAAGAAAAATATATGTAAAATTTGTCTTGAGACCCTCAAAGCTTCAGAAGATTCCACTGAACTATCAGTGCCCAGGTACCGTACATTGTTGGTGGAATATTGTGATATGGGTGGACTTCAAAAACCTAAATCAGGATTATACAGAATTTGTCGGGAAGCAGAACGTGTTTTTCAAGATAACAAAGATAAGTTTCTTTTACAAGAACTTCCTATTACGGATCTTCTTGTACAAAGTATAAAAGAAAAATGTGTAAATGTAATTTTGCCTACATGTTGTAATGTAAAAGAAGCAGTTATAAATCATTATTTAATTGTGAGATGTAAAGGGCTGAAAAGTCATGCCATTAACAGAAAAGCACACAATACTTATTTTAGCTCTGCTTCTGCTAACAAAAAACAAAAAATTAATTAGTGTTAACTACGAAAATAAATTCTGAATGCTTCATGGTAAATGCATTTACCATGAAGCATTAAATTTACCATTAAATACAGTGGATCTTTTAGATTCCACAAAAATGATTTTTCACGTATTGATTCAATTAACTCCATTTCCATCTCACATGACTACTTTTCTTCGACTTCGAGACGACTTCCATTGATATCCACCTTTATGACAGAAATATTAAATATTTAACAAAATTCTAAACTAAAATAATACTTCACGCTGCCTGGTTATTATATCAATATAATCTATCTGTTATTATATTCTATCTGTTCGCGCTCCACAGATTCAAACTTGCACGAGGATTTCACGCCAAACCAGAATGTAGTAGAATCTGCGCCAACCTTTCTACACACGTGATTCCTTCGCTACTCATCTGTGATTGGCTGGTTGGTAAAAAATTGTCCCAAATGAACAACTTTTTCTATAGCGGTCAGATAAAGTTGTCCCAATTTTTTTACCTTATTTCACACGAGTTTTCCCCCAACTCGATGTAAAAATTGTTCGAAAAGTTGGTTGTCCGAAAAATTGCCGGAAAAGTTGTTGAATGTGATAGGGCCTTTAAGGACAGTTTTCCTTGTTAACGCATATAGTAATGTCTTGCACCTAACTGAAGTACTCGCCAGCTCAAGGTATGGAGAGAAGGATAGATTTGTTGTTTGACTTATGTCTACCATATAATAAACCTGTAAATAAGTATGATTATATATCTGTAAATTTTTTAATTATTATATAAAATATTTAAACACAATTTTGCATAACTTTAAACAAGTTGAAAAAAAAAAAATCACACTTTTTTCAGTTGTCAACAATTGACCTCATCATGAACCTACCAGCAAGTGACTGACTGCTTTGAGCCCAGGCATTGTTTAAAATGGGTTTTATTCCTTCACTTTAATTAATGTTCCTTAATGTTTCCTATAAATAAGAAGTGTATTAGCACTTGCATGACACATGAATATTTATTTAAGGCAGGGTTGTTAAGCGCCATTGCCACACAGATTAGGAAATAACTTATGAATAATCATCATTGTTCTTTTATGAACCCCTTATAAATACCCCCCCCCCCCCATATTATAAAAATTTATGTTTGTATATATAAAATGATGCATAAGTAATTAAGTATTTCTATCTACTTTTCTGTTCTTAAGTAAGCAGCCTAAATTATGAGGATTCTAACTATTATCTTCGATTTGTGCAGTTAAAAAAATATATTTTAAAGTAAGAGATATGTAATTATAAAATTTTCTGTATATTTGCAATTTTGTTTTATTAAGTATTTATATGCTTTGAATTTAAGTTTTGAAATAGATAAATTATCTGTATCTTTTTTACATTTTACATGTGGGCCACATTATGCAATGCATTCGTTAGCTAAAATTTATAATTGTTCCCTTTTGTATGTAATATGCCCCTTTCGTATGCAATGTGCCCCTTTTTTTAAAGATGGGGGGGGGGAGGTCAAAATAGAGTACAAAATTATGACCACTAACTCTTGCAAAGGTTATTGAGTTGTTTCCAGGAAAAGATAACTTTAATCACCTTGTTCGAATAAAAACAGCAAAGGGATACCTACTCCAACCTCTACAATGATTATATTCTTTCAAAATCCATGGTAAGGATAGAGTACAACCTTTATTACAATCTTTTGGAAGCATTTGTCCAAAGCTTTTGGAGGTTGAAATTTTCATAGTGAAACCTGATGAGAAATATGAGTTCTTGTCTGATGAAGAGGACAAAATGTTACCTTTAAAACCCATAGTGGATGCATAGTGTGACCAGCAAATAAACTTGATCTCTGAAACTGACTAAATGTAGATTGTAAATGTAACACTTGATGTATAACTTCTTTGAAAAGTTACCACACTTCAAAGATGGGAGAATGTTAGAAAACCCGTAACCGTAATGGGGTGGTTTTTATGAAAGTGGCAACAGATTTCGCAGTTTACCTTTTGATATGAAAAAGGTAGCTCGAAAGGATTGTATCGTGATGTCCATTGATTGTATATAATCTTAATAAATCTGTTAGTTTTAAGATTTGATTGCCGTTATTTATAGGTGAGATGCTTTCATAAACCTTAAGCCCCATAGCTTGTTGAACAATCTTTATGACAATTAACCCTCAAGTAATCAAATTATGTTGGACATCCAGAATTGGGAAGATGCTGTTTGTGTGTTATGTTAAAGAAAATAGGTACTTTGCAGATTAATTAAAAACTTCAAAGCTCTAATTTTGATTTTGAAATTAGAATATTGATATTTTTGAAATATTTAACATGATGAGAAAAATTCTGTACTATTTTTTAATTGTATGAAATAATCAGAAAATAATTTATATTTGTACACAACAAAAATTGCTATAGTTAAAAGTACTGTTGGATCTGTAAATATTTAATCTGTTTGAGGGAAAGCAAATTTTCCATTGTTTACATCTAAGTTTTATATTTTAGTTTGATTTCAATTTGATTTTCTTTAAAAATAATTTTTGATGGACCATATTGGATGTTAAACAATATAAAGAATATTTCCATATATTAGTGAGTGTATAATTCTTATTAGTTGTCGGAGTTTGATAAAGACATGCAAAGAAATGATTTGATTGGTCCTGAAGTGCCCCCGCCCTGTTTATTTGTTTAATACTATAAAATAACAAACTTCATTAACATTACACTTTAAACATAATTAATTAGCTACTTGGAGCCTCATGTTCCTCATTTTAATATCTGTACAATAAATTTACTGGTTATTTGAAACTAATCTGTTCTGAATTATTTTTCTTTTTCAGTTATATTTGAAATAATGTTTATATGTGAATGTTTTAATTGAAATGTACATTTAAAAAATACAGGGTTGCAAAAATGCCAGCTAAAATTAAAAGGAAGGTATGTGTTTTTAGTGCAGTTTATCTCCATTGGATATGTCAGATACAGATTTGTTTATTAATAATTTTGTATCTTAAAAAGGATTTTACTGTAATTAATGTAACCAGTAAAAGTAAAATAAATTTGTTTTTGCAAAGTGGTTTTTGTCATTTCCTATTTTTCCAATACAATTTTTCAAGTTTGAGTGCTTGCAGGGTTATGTTGATTATCAAGTAAGCACATTTTTTTTTGCTACATTTTTGTATTTTCTCACCTTAATATTGATTTATTTAGCCAATTTCAATAAATCAGTTGTCATAGTATGTCCATGATGCTCTTGATAAAAACTGCATGAAATATCAATTTTTTAATGACTTATTTATACAATTCAGTTTTTTTATTCGGAAAAAGCTATATTTTGTCTACTAAAGAAAAACCAGCTTTTTTAAAGTGGTTTAAACATAAATAAGACTTTTTTTTTTTTTTTTAACTTGGGTAAAATCTATCAATCATAATAAAATATTGTTTAAATAACCTATTTACATGATACTATATTAGTATTTAGCTATAAGCATGTATCAGTTAGTTCAATAAAACCTAAGATACAGTTTTATGAGAAAGAAAAAAAAACATAAAACAAATTGGTTGCTTATAAAAACATAATTTTATTACTTAAATTTTGGAAGGAACTTTATAAAAATTTCATTAAAATGTTTTAGTAAAATTGCAATATAAGAAAGTATTTTCATGGTACCTTAGATTTCTTAAAGTTTTGACTGAATATTGGACTTGTCTCCTTGGGGTGTGTATTATTCAGTGATGAAAGTAAATGACTTTGTAACAAAAAATAATTAACGGTACACAAAGTAATATACATAAGTACATACAGAAAAGTAATTTTTCAAAAACTTTTCATGTAATTTAAATAATATTGCATATTTTCAGGTAAAATTCTAATTTGTTTGCAATTTGAATATTAATTAGTTTAAAATTATAAATATTTTGAGAAATAATAGCTGTTTGAAGTATAGCATGAAAAGTTTATTTTATTTTTTTTATTCAGTGTGCTGATCGATCTCCTGTAAATTTGAAGTAAGTAAAATATAGAATATAAAGTCTTATGACTATTTATAAAACTTTATATGCATGCTTTCTTTAAAGAAGTATTATAAAAATTAGGTGACTGCAATTGTTTCAATGGAATTAAAACTCTCTCGAAACAATTGCAGTCACCTGATTTTTACATGCATGTTTTCTTCAAGGAAGAATAAGAAAGTTTTACTTATTGAGGTAACTATTGTTCACTGGAGTTGACAATAATCAATATTTACATCAAAATGAACACCTATAATTTGACTAAATGTCATGAAGTTTATTTCAAAGAATATTTCATGCTTTGCTACTGTATAGAAAAGTATTAACAAAATAAAATAGAAAAACGATAAAAATAAATATGTCCTATTTATTTTTCTGATTTTATAAAATTTGTTGGAGAGATGTCATTTAAGACCACATGAAAAAATTTATGGTGCCTGACTTCTAAAAAGGCTTTGAATTAGCAATATAGGGTTATAATTAAGAAAACTAACAATGGATCACACTACTGTGGTTTTATCTTTGGGCAACATGGCATTATTATTTTTCTTTTTAAAAGTTGCACTTTGAAAATGTTTGAGATCTACAGGTTCTGCAATTTTCATTTGATAAAATTAACATAATACGCTAATTACTATAATTTTAGTCTTAAAAAAAATAGCTTTTGCTGTAAAGATGAGATTTTTCAAAGTACAATTTACATTTCCCTTTATAAAAATTTTTAATAAAACATTAAAACCATTTTTTTTTTCAAAATAGGTCCTTTACGAAATCATAATATACATTACAGTGGTTTCTGAACTTTAAATAGGATTCTTCAATTATGGAATTGTTTGTTGTATAAAGAGTACTTGGAATAGAAAATATGCTTCTGATAATAAAAAATATGAATACTTGGAAAAACTATTTTCTATTTGTAATGCTAAACAGAATAAGTTATTTAAGTTTTCTGCGCCCCCCCCCCCCCCCGAGTAATTCACACACTACTATGTATCATAAATGTATTTCAGAAACAACTTTTTTCACTATTATAGGTGTTTCAAATATTTCAAGGTCTTTCTGAGTTTATAATAAGATAATAATACTTTTCCTTTTTATAAAACGTTGGAACTGGAATAGATATAAAATAGTAGAAATATACATCCAAGTATTTCATGAATTTTAATAAGACTGAATTTTTGCAAAAAAAGTAAAAAAATATATCCATATATTTCATTCCTTATTTGTTAATCTGTTTGTAGATTTGAGAATCGTATATTTAATTCTTGTCAATAAGTGTTACGAAATTACAAATGTTACTCTAATCTTATTCATTTATAAAAATATAACTCAATTGAAAATTTGTTAACGTTCTGAAATAAGTGTAAAACTCCATATTTGGAGCACGCGTTAGATCGCCAAATATGGTAGCCCATGTTTATGAAGCAACCCTACTGGGCATCAATATGCTTGATAAGTCAGCCTGTAGTAGAGGAGCTCTAGTTGTGGGAAAGGGATTCCCCATCAAGGCGGAGCTAAACTCCTGCGGCAACCTGTTACCGATCTATCAATGTTAAACTTTGAGATGGTGCTATCATGCAGAGATCGGATGTCATTATTTTGTCTCTATTCAATGCTTGACCAATTATACAATTTGGGTTCAACATAGCTCAGATTTTCTTTTTGCATAAAAACGTGAAATCTTCCATCTTTCTACGGGAGTTTTGAAATTTTTTTAACTTGATTCAAACGTTTTTTATCAATGAGCAAAGTTGGAAAAACAAATTTTTGTCCTTATTTTTACACTTCGCGTTAATTTAAAAAATCTGATGTGGACAACACATGACTTTCCTTATATAATGAAATGAATTTACTACTTTTACAGTAAAATAAATAGGTTTTTCTTCTAGTAGATACTAATATCCTTTCCAAGATATTGAATTTTCGACAATTAGTCGTCATTTTTATCCATTTGGCGAGATTTTCGTTAATTTGGCAACATTTCAAAAAGTCGCCAAGTTGGCGACATTCCGCCGATTTCGTCGCCAAAATCTCGCCAAGCGTTATGGACGAAGAAATAAGTTATATATATATATATATATATATATATATAACTTATTAGATATTGAATTTTCGACATATATTATATAACTTATTAGATATTGAATTTTCTACAATTAGTCGTCATTTTCATTGATTTAGCATCATTTTTATCCATTTGGCGAGATTTTCGTTAATTTGGCAACATTTCAAAAAATCGCCAAGTTGGCGACATTCCGCCAATTTCGTCGCCAAAATCTCGCCAAGCATTATGGACAAAGCAGTAAGTTATTCTTACAGCAGATAAATTGGCGTTCAAATGCAAAAGTATTACTCAAAGTATCTTTTTTCATGAATGGAACGAGCTAGATCCCCGAGAATGATGTCACCCAATTTATCGCATGGTATTACATATGAAAAGTGAACACGTTTCTCAATAGGAATTTTTTTTTTATGTGACTTTTTCATAATTTTTTTGAAAAATGTGCAATATCTCGAGAACGGTTCATGTTAGCGTTCTAAAATTTATGCCAATCGTTTTCTAATGAAAAATTACGTAAGAAATGTCTATTTGCGTAACTTTATTAGCGGTTTTGATTTTTTGACGATTTTTTCAAAATTTCATTCGAAAATTTAGGGGAGTTCTGAGCATTCGATTACGTATAAAAACAATAGGCTTCCAGTGTTTACGGATTGTGATTTTTGTACCAAATTTGGTTCGAATCGGTCCATTCGTTCGTCAGTTATCGTCTCCACAGACTCACTGACACACACACACACACATACTTTCACACACACACACACACACACACACACACACATACACACACACAGACATCACCTCAAAAATGTTTGATTCGTGATCAGGGATGCTTGAAACGTGCTCTCCCGTCGAAAACTCGAATTCGAATTTTCGACCCCGTCACAATACTTTCCTTATACATTATGTATATAAGGAAAGTAAAAATACTTCTCATGAATTTAAAAATAATTTTAAAACCGTCCCAATTGCTTATAGTCCAATTCTGCGTTTTGCAAAAAATTCCAGGAAAAAATCTCAAAATCCAATGCTATATTTAGCTATTTTCATATCATTGATTAACATGGAATTCTCAGGTTAGCTTCAGGCGGGGAAGTTTCTTCTTAAACAGATTTCTCTACAGGATTCACCACAAGCGAAATGATAAACTTTTATGTCAAAAATATATGAGTTTTTGACATAAAAGTATATCAGATTTTTCCAGAATTTTAGCTTAAAATGTGGAAAGGCTTTGGGATGGAAATTCAAATTTTTTAGGGAACCTATCTCTTACACACTATTTGTGAAGTTACCTTACACCTTTCTGGTAGGTCGGACGGTCTGGGTCTCAACAACAACAACAACACTATTTGTGAACATCTCTGGAAATTTCGTCAAACTCAGATGAATTTTTCATACAGATATGCTGTCTGAATAAAAAAAAGAAATCAGTAAATTTGCTATTTTTCTGAAATTCAAAATTTGCTCGCTTTTGAAGACACAACCATACGATTTTGGAATAACATTCTAGACTATCGTAGATCTATTCAATGTGTCATTTCAACTTCGTTTAACCACTGTAGTTTTTGAGATACAGGCATAGCAGGTATGCAGCTTAAAATCATGTCTGTAATATAGTGTCTTGCCGTGAAGTTGTTCTGTGTCAGTGCCATGACACTTAATAAACTAATTATTCTTTTAAGTTGCATTTTCATATTATTGCCTTAATATAGCAGATTATATAAACTATAACTTTGATAAACTTAACTTCTAATTGATAAGATATTGATTATATATATATATATATATATATATATATATATATCGCATCACTTTATAATATGATTTTGTCTATATTTTTATGAAAAGTATTTATGCATAAATCAGCTGAAACATTTGAAATGCATAATACATGAATAACACATTTGAAATGCATGAAAAATATATTTATAAATATTCAAAAAATTTCAAGGAAAAATATCATAAGTCGGATATCCTAAACATTTACTTTTACACTCGTTAAGACGGACAGCCGAGGACCAACCTTTATTGTACGTACTAGCGAGAGTTCATTATAGCAGGAGTCTATAAATCTGGCGTGAACTAGTATATATAACATACTTTTATATAACATACTAGGTACATTTAAAAATACAACCTTAAAAACAAAAAGACAAAATTTTAATCAAAGCATTTTAATATGTATAATAAGGTAAATATGAAAAAATATTAACATTCAAAGCCGAAGTGGTTAGGCAACCTGCAAGTGAGGTTGCGGAAACGATGTAATTTGGCTGCCGTCAAGTGCGGACGCGTATTGCCAGTGGGCTACCGTGAAATTAACCGGATGGTTGTTGTCTTGCGGCGGAAGGTAGCAAATTAAATTTCGTTTACTAACGTTAGACGACAGTGTTATTTAAATTGTAATTCTTCAAATATATTTAAAAATAAATTACCGATAAAAGAGTCGAAGTTTACGGCTTCTAGCTGCTACAATTGTAGGAGCTAGATATATACATTTAAATGTATATATAGCATTAAAATAGAGTTTGAATTGAAGAATGAGCGATTCCTTTTCTCCACTTCTATTTTTCTGAAAATAAAACATAATAATCTTTCCAAACTTTTTAAAGAACTTGACAAGAAGTATTTGATCATAAAATTTTCTAATTAATAGACCCGAGATAGAGCCCCCCCCCCCCCCCGTATGCTGGGGAACCCGACCCGGCCGGGACAGGAAAAAATTAGGTACAAAAATGAGGGGGACAGGGGGCCGGAGAGGCCCCTCCCCCCCCTCGCTTTTCACAGACCTGCATGTGTGTGCGTTATTTTGAAGAAAAAAATAATAAAAAGGTGCAAGTGACATTTTACTCCTTCTCAGAAAAAAGCTGGTAAATTTGTGAAGGGAAAATATAAAATATTTACGCAAATACTTCTAGTGAAGGAATATGATTTAATAGCACTAAATTTATGCTTAACTTATCTTTCAGCAAATTGTTTCTTCCATTTCATAATATTCAATCATTCACTTACAAGCAGCTATTTTTTTTTTTAATTTTCAAAATTATATATAGTAATATATTCTTAAAAAAGATTTAATTATAAACTGGCTTTTCATTTTTTTAATTATTTAATAATGTATATTATTAATATGTAATTTTTTTATGCATATAATAAACGGAGTAAATTATTGTTTCTTTTTGTTGCAAATTTTATTTTTTTCATAAGTGGCAAAAATGTTTTCCATCTATAAGTATTTAAAACAAATTCTAATATAACATTTAATAATATATTTTTCAAAAGCATTTTTAAATTTGTTCTTATAATTTAATAATTTACTCCTATATGTTATATTTAATAATTTACGTTTTAAGAATTTTAAATTATTTTTTCTTGCTATTCCTTTTGTGTAATGTTTTAAATTTATCATTAAAAAAATTCCTGTTATAGATAAAACATAATTATTTTATAACTTTTCTTTATCAAGAAAGAAAATATTTAAAAATAAACTACTTTAAAAAATTAAAAATATACTATTTTTAGATCTCACCAATGCATATATAACATTAAAATAGATCTTGAAAAATGAAATGTTTTCCTCCTATATGCATATAGGAGGAGGGAATGAGGAATTTTCACGTTTTTACTTTCCTTATATACATAATGTATAAGGAAAGTATTGTGACGGGGTCGAAAATTCGAATTCGAGTTTTCGACGGGAGAGCACGTTTCAAGCATCCCTGATCACGAATCAAACATTTTTAAAGTGATGTCTGTGTGTGTGTATGTGTGTGTGTATGTGTGTGTGTGTGTGTGTGTGTGTGTGTGTGTGTGTGTGTGTGTGTGTGTGTGTGTGTGTGTGTGTGTGAAAGTATGTGTGTGTGTCAGTGAGTCTGTGGAGACGATAACTGACGAACGAATGGACCGATTCGAACCAAATTTGGTACAAAAATCACAATCCGTAAACACTGGAAGCCTATTGTTTTTATACGTAATCGAATGTTCAGAACCCCCCTAAATTTTCGAATGAAATTTTGAAAAAATCGTCAAAAAATCAAAACCGCTAATAAAGTTACGCAAATAGACATTTCTTTTGTAATTTTTCATTAGAAAACGATTGGCATAAATTTTAGAACGCTAACATGAACCGTTCTCGAGATATTGTACATTTTTCAAAAAAATTATGAAAAAGTCACATAAAAAAAAAATTCCTATTGAGAAACATGTTCACTTTTCATATGTAATACCATGCGATAAATTGAGTGACATCATTCTCGTGGATCTAGCTTGTTCCATTCATGAAAAAATATACTTTGAATAATACTTTTGTATTTAAACGCCAATAGTCATTTATCTGCTGTAAGAATAACTTTTTTCTTAGAGCATAACGCTTGGCGAGATTTTGGCGACGAATTTGGCGGAATGTCGCCAACTTGGCGACTTTTTTGAAATGTTGCCAAATTAATGAAAATCTCGCCAAATGAATAACAATGATGCTAAATCAATGAAAATAACGACTAATTGTCGAAAATTCAATATCTTGGAAATAATAGTAGTATCTACTATAAGAAAAACCTATTTTTTTACTGTAAAAGTAGTAAATTCATTACATTATATAAGGAAAGTCATGTGTTGCCCACATCAGATTTTTTTTTTTTTTTTTTATCGTGTAGTAGAGAAAAAATCATGAATGATAGTATATTTTTTTTTTAATTTTTGAACTTAGATAATTAATATAAAAATGTTTAAACTCGCACTTAGCAATCCGGCGCGAAAACGCTGTTTCTGTAATGGCCGCTCTTGTGACGTCACTATCCATGTAAACAAAGAGCGCAATACACTGTTTACTGTGGATTCCGAGAGCTGCGCACTTGATTCTCCTATAAAATATTTCATTTATCATATTTTTATAATGAATGAGATTCTAAAACCGAGCTACAAGTACTGTTTAGTACCTTGCTGCACAAATACAACGGTTAATTCAGTTGATAAGCTGTTTTTTAATGTTCCAAAAGATCCAGTTAAACGAAAAGCATGGACTAAAGCAATGAAAAGGGACGAGCAGAAAAATCCAAAACTATCGAATAAATCATCTCTTTGGTGTTGTGAAGATCATTTTTCGGTAAGTAAACATTTGCTTCTGTTTAAATATTATTTACTTGGATTTATGGCCGTAACCAAGGGTTTTTTTCGGGGGTTCAAACTCCCCAAAATGAAAAAGTTAACATTGAAAAGATAAAGATCCATCAAGATATGAAATGTGGGTTTAACTCCCCCCCCCCCCGAAATCAAATCCTGGATACGATCTTGCTTGTATCAATAATAAACTATAAATAATCCTGTGTAAATAGTAATTTAAAATTAAAGAATTTTGTGGTCAAGTTAGGGATTGAACAATAAAACATACTCTAGCTTGTATCTCAAAATAATAAGTTTTAAAAACATAGAATCAAACCTTAATCAATCAATTTATTGAAATAAACAATGGCACATTAATTTGTAATTATTTCTTTTTGATGATATCAATTGTATAAATAGAAATGTTAACATTATATAGTAATTTATAATAATAAATGGCTGTCATTGTGTAACAAATAAGTTGTGATCATAAGTTGTGCAACCCTCATTTGTGAAATAAAGATATATGTTATCAATATTTATCTGATATACATATACTACTGATATAAAAATATAAAATTGTAAATCCAGTGGTAGAATGTAAGTAGTAACTCATAATACACTATCCTAAAATTTTCTACAAAATACAAAAAAATGAAAGAAATACAACCATAAAGAGGAAATTATAAAGCGTAATTCAGGTTATAAATACAAAGATAATCAACAAATTAAGGTGAAGAATGAAAATAGGAAACAAAAAATATCAAGCAAAAAAGCTTGCACATGGAAGAGCTGTAGGCTTAAGATTAGTTCATTTCGAAAAAATTATTTTCAAGTCCATATATCCCTTTGAAATGAACACAAAAATGCTTGTTTCTGAAACGCAAGATAGATTTTTATCTATAAACTTGTGTTATATGGACAACAAGCATAATGATTGGAAAAAAATAAAACATAAATACCTTAAAATACACTTCAAAAGTACAACCATGACGAGCAATATATGACTAGACCAATGTTGCCATATGCAGAAATGAAAAGATGAGATCTGCTGTTGCCAAAGAGAGTAATAAAAACCGTATTGTGTAAAAACAATAAAATGAGATATTCTACAGTAAAGGTGCAAAATAAAGAGATGAAAATATATTAAATTCAAGAGAATGTAAAAGTACGGCTAAAATAAGATACTAAGGAGAGATTATGAGAATTTTAGGCTAATCGAAACTTATTAACTATACCATTTACTAAATATGCTGGATATTTATAAAATTTAATACTACTGATATACTACTGATAATATATACTACTGATATATATATATACTACTTTAACTATTATTTGTCAATATAAATGCATTATATCTTTAACTTATGCAGTGTTTATACAGTAATGGTTCTATCAACTTTTGTCCCCATATACAGAACACAAAATCCCAGTGTCCTCCCCCCCCCCCCTTCATCTGCTAAATAAAATATTCCTTTTTTTGGAGGGGGGGGGGGGAGACGAAAAATTAAATAAACTATTTCTTATAATGCTTTTATTCTTCCAATTCTATCAAAATAATATAATTTGACATGTTACAGAATATTCTATGAAATTTTTTTAAAGTTTCGATAAATCCTTTTAACTTTGTAATGGGAGACATTAAATCAAACTATAAATGCAATTGCTTTTTTAGAACTGTTTCTTGATTCCTCTCTATATTTCAGTTAAAGGAAGATATGGAGAATTATTGGCAATGGAACCTCACCAAAGATGTGAAGCGACTACAACTAAAAGTAGGGATAGTTCCGCATATTTTTGGATGCCAGAGAAGAAATGTAGTACCTTCGGTTGAGAGGAAAGGGGCCAAGAAAAGGAAACGCATGGATTTAGTTCAGGAAGCACTTTCAGCTACACCAATGCCATTACCATCTACTTCCAACTTTCAGGAAGGATTGATAGATGAAGTTGAGGAAGGAGTAATAGATGAAGTTGAAGATAAATGCATCCAAGTGAACATACAAAAACCATTTAGAAGCAAGGGAACTAACACAGTTATTCCAGTTAGTTATGTTGCTTGTTCCCCCATCAAAATATGTGCAGATGTTGGAACACATACTTCACCACAAAAAGCAACAAAAATTTATGAAAGTGAGATGTCTGCAGAATCAGAGAGTGATTTTGGGTGTTCAACTGAAAATTCATCAAATTATAGTTCAGAAAATGAAGAGTGCGTAAGCAAAAAATACAAAGAGCACATGATAACCGGAACTATTATGAGTATCGAGAAGGACCCCAAGCTTTTCTTAGGTCTGCCTAAGAAAAGTTTTTACTTAATAAAATTGTTAAGTGAACAAGCTCCTCTGCCTACCACCCATATATACATTACCCTAAAGAAGCTGCGTTTGAATACCGCATTTACAATATTGGCAATTGACTTTGGATTGTCAGTCAGCACAATCAGTAGGATTTTTTCTAAGTCTCTACCACTGATAGCAAAATTAATGCAGGAACTGATCATGTGGCCAAAGGAGAAAGACATACTTGCACATCTGCCAATTTCTTTTCGTGCAAGATATGCTAAAGTTGTTTCGATTATTGACTGCATGGAAATTGAAATTGAAAAACCCAGTAATCCTGTACACCAAGCTCTCACTTGGTCAAATTAATACAATTGTAATACACTGAAATATTTAGTTTCATGCACCCCAGATGGTCTTGTTAGTTATATTTCAGATGGTTATGGTGGACGATCATCTGATCTTGCCATTGTGGAAGACTGTGGATATTTAGAAAAGTTAATCCCTGGGGCTTTTATCATGGCAGACAGAGGATTTAAAAACATTTCAACACTTTTAGAACAAAGAGGCTGCACTCTAGTTAGACCACCATCAGTATCTACCTCGAGAGTGAGCACTAAAGCTGAAGTGAATGAATCAAAAAGAATTGCTGCTTTACGTATTCATGTGGAACGTGTCATAGGTAGGCTGCGGGATTTTAAAATGCTAGGTCCACATGCATGTGTAGATAACCACCATACTCCAATTTTGGATTATGCATTAATTGTTGCCTGTGGCATTATAAATATGCAAGATCATTTAATAAAAAAACAAACATAATTTATTTAAACAAAACTCTTTCTCTGATTGCATCATCCACTGGGTAGTGGGGCCATTTTATGTGTGGGAGGGAACCATGTTCCGTGTATTGTGCCTTGTGATCACGTAATGAAATGATTTCTTGATATAATTTTAATTTTTTTAAAAATTATTATTATTAGATTGTTTTACAGATATTGAGAGTAAGTTGATTTTATCTTGTATGAATGATTACTACCTTATTTTTATAGTTCTATTTGTCATTTCTGCCATCTTAGTTAAATATATTGCAATGCTTCACTTAAATAATAGTGTTAACTTAATAGCGTTTCATTTTAAGCCATTTTAATGTTTTACCCATATGTTTTTTAACCATTTTATAATAGTTAACTTATGTATTTTACATGAATTTTATTAAATGGTTTTAATGCTTTTGGTTGAACATAGTGTGTATAGCACAGAACGAGCTACATAATTAATCAAGTGCCATTGAAACAGTGAAGCATCGCAATATACTTTATTTTTAATAATTTTTTTTGTTTATAATTAAATTCTGATTATTTTGTTGCGAATCAAACATCTTATTGAAAACTTATATAATGAACTAAATGATGCGTGACTCACCGCGTGACGTTTCCATGCGTGACTCACACTACAAGTGAACATGTTTATGATTTAAAATACTTGGTAGAGCACTATAATTAAAATTTATTAACAATTAATTTTTTTCATATAACTTCTAAAGAGTTAAATGATTTTTTTTAAACTGGCATAGGGGTCAATACATGTCAAATGAACCAGAAAAAAAAAGGATTTGACACCCATGATTCTCAGATTTTGATGAAACTTGGCATGTTAGTTCCTTTTATAGATTTAAGTAAGCATATGAAATATTTTTGCTCTATCTCACACGGTTTAGGTTTTGCAGCCTGTTAAAGTTTTTGGAATTTCGCCGTTTTTATAAATTGGGCGGAGGAAATGCAGTTTGTGTTTCTATAGAGGAAATGCAGTTTGTGTTCTACAAACCACTATTTGACTGCTTTCAAAATAGAAAATCATTTTAAAACAGAATTTTTTCAATACTGGAAATATTGCAGTTTTCCAAAAAGTGGTGCATTTCTTCACAATATCGGCACAATATTGCATGTCAAACTTCACCTCCAAGATTGAAATTTTCTTTGAATTTTCGAAATCCACACTTGCAACACAAAATAATCCTTGCTGCTTTTTAAAAAACAGCATTTGTAATTGGATTTGTGTATAATGTTTTCCAGTTATTTTGCCATTGCAGATATAGTTTTTAATAGCCTTCTCTGAACTTGGGCATTTGATTTCAATAACATAGTCATCAGAAATACCATCTGGAGAGGCTCCCATGATTGGATATTCCGCTGATGTGCCAAAGCCACACAATTTAATTTTTATTTTCCTTTCTTTTTCAATTTGACTTCGAATTTCTTTTTCTAATTTTCTGCCCCGTGCCATGGCAGCAGTATCTTTAAGAGTGGTTGCACCTAAAATTCTTTCCACAAATGATCCATCAAAGGTATGGCAATGAGCACCCTCATGTGCTTTTGAAGCTGTTATTCTGCCATAACGGAGCTCAAACCACAAACCACTATTTGACTGCTGAACTGTTTCATTTGCTGCTTTGGTGCAAATTGTTTCAGACATTTTGGAACAACAATATAATAAAAAATCATCTGCAGTGGTTCCATGCTGATCCCTGAAAAAGGCTAGAAGCAAATGGTGCATGGATGCACTCTCTGCAAAAGAAGCTTCCTTGAAGTATTTTGTTAGATCAGTATCTTTTTCTGAAGCTTTCCTCTTTTGTAAAACTGCACTTAGGAATAATCCATCACTTGGATGCAAAGGATTCACACTGCCTTTTCCCATATTTTTCCCTTTTATATATTTGAGGGATCTACCCACAGTTGACAGTTTTGATGACTTCCAGTAACAAGAAACAGATGTTACTGCGGGTTCCTCACTGCGACGATGAAGCCATGAAAGAAGAGCAATGGCATGTTTACACCCTCCTGTAGAGATAAATATATAATTTTAATAAATATTAAAAATAGTAACATCAAACATATTTTCCAATTAAAATTAGATCAAATCTATTTTACGTGCGACACATCCTGTGCAGAACTAAAAAATCTCACCAATCAGTTTGATGACCAAATCACAATACTTTATTGCAAAACAAAATGGTTGTAAACATGTATTAAATCAAAACGGTGTTAATTGTGTAATGACCTTTTAGAAAAATCAATTATAAACAAACATTTCAAGATTATTCAATGTGATAATTTAAGTTTTAAGCCCACTATTTGGCAAAATGTACAAAATCAATAACAGATGAACCACTGGTTTACCAAAAATGTTAGTGGATTCAGCAAAGCAAACATCGAAGGGTTGTCTGGTGGCTTAGCTTGGCTTCAGCGCCACTACTTTGTTAACTATAGCCCCGTTCACATGCATAATTTAAAGTCGGTATTATGGCTGCATTTCGACTGTGTCACCATTCTCATGTCCAAGCGGGGAAAATACCGGTTTGAAAGGGGGTATGATTTCCTTCTTTCTTATTTGAGGGAACGAAGGGGGTATATTGGGGATTTTTACCCACAATTCCATGCGCGCAACTGCGATTTCTTGAAAAACATGGCGGATACTGAGATACCTCGTGGACCTTGTTTACAAATTCTATTCGAAGATTGTACAATAATGATGAATTCATAGCTTTTCATATAGATTATTTTGCATTCATTACACAGACTTATTTACATATTAAACGGATTGATCCTTATTATACATCAGAATTTAATGAATGGAGAATCCTACTGAAAAATATTAATGCGGGAATGTACATTTTGTTTATTCGAGCTAACTGTTATCTCATGAATTAGAAATATTTGTTCCTCGATTTTAGGATAATTTTTATAGAAATGTTTGTTTCTTAATTACAAAACGTATACAATTAAGCGTTAATTAAAAGTCGTAAGCCAGCTGATTTTCCTTTGAAGCAGCAACTTTAAAATATAATGTTCTGTTTCTTCAGCAAATTTTCTGGATTTATCTAAGTAGTTTTTAACAAGTGATAAAAAGATTTTCTTAGATTTATCTAATACACATTCTCTTTATATAAAACTATCTTAATACTTATTTATTTTATATTGTTAAAAAGGAGTATAATGTGTTTATATTTAAATGAATATATGTTGTTAATTATTGTAAATAAATTATTTATACATTATATTTCAAGTTTGGTTATTTTAGTTTTATATTCTAAGCTTTTACATATCAAAGCGAAATGTCCCATAACTTGAGATGATGTGATTATGATGTCAATATTATGAATAGTAAAGAATTATATCTTATAATTATGTATATCAATAACAAAGTAAAATGTTTCAGGCATTCAAAATAACTTTACATACATACATTTTGCAATAAACTGAACTGTGTAAATTAGCTTACAAAATGCTAATCTCTCTCTCTTCCCCCCCCCCTTAAAAAAGAAAAAAAAGAAAGAATACTCCATGATTGCTAGTATCAGAAATATACATTATTTTTATATATTTTAGATACTACATATAAAGTCAATTTTATTTTTGGATTACTTAAGAGGACCACCTATTTTACATATCAATGAAACATGTTTTGTAATAGTTAAAATGTATTCGGTATAAATATGCATATTTTTTTCTCTATGCCAACCTCTTATATCGATTTGTCTTTTCGTCTTGAATAAAGTTTCTTAAAATGGGGTTACACTTTTTCCACTAATTCAAGTTTATACGTTATAATTTAGCTTAAAAACGAAGATTAAATGAAAGAAAAATTTCTACCAACCACCAGTCGCCATTTTACTTTAATCGGCAGTTTAGTAAAAATTAACGCATGTGCACTGCTAATTTTCCTTCCTCAGTGTATTTCTTCACTTCGCATCTGTTGTAAAATAGCTGGAATTCAGTATTTTCAACTTTTGTAGTTTTAGGTTGCGTTAGATGCAGTTTAACCGCTTTATGATATGAGCATCGTTTATGAGTTACAATATTTTCTTTTCTTCTCCTCTTGTGTTTTATATATGGACAATAATGCACCATACCATTATAAATACATTTTATGCATATGCTTTGCAGTCGTTTGCAAAAAAATTATCTGCTTAAGCACAACAGGGGATAGTACAAATGTAATTTTGTTGTGTCCATTGTGCTATCCATGGTATATACTTTGAAATAATGTTATACAATGGAACCATTTGTAAATACATACTTATTGTTATTTTTTTAACAAACATATACTTTGGATCATTATGTTTAACATATTCATTGTTTATAAACTGTTTCACCACACACTTAACTGCCATTAGCCTTTGGGTTGGCTGTGTGGTCTGGGTCTTCAACACTAAATAACTGTATTATTAAAGTATAATAAAATTATTTCTGATTATACTCAACACCGGCATTCGCATTTTTGAAACATTTAATATTTTAGCTTAAGAAACTTTTTTCTTTACATATTCCTTTTCCAAATGTTTGTCAAATCTGGTAAACAATGATTTTATAGTTTTGGTACAAGATAATTAGAATTATATTTGCTACAGAATACAATAACATAAGAAATGCAATTTGACATTCAGCTTACCCAAAGATGCTGCGCAGTCTTCACATTGAACAGAGAGTACTTCCTCCTCAACTTCATTGCACATAAGTGTGACATTGTATGCTTTGTTCCGTATGCTGTGCTCAGGTGTTACTTTTGCTTTAACGGTGCAAATGTTTGTTTCCCTTTTAACTTGAACATAGCCAACAGCATTATCTCCATAGCTCTCAGAGCCTGACCTAAACAAATCGAATATTAGCTTAGATCAAAAAATTTTGTCAAAGCTTAGATCAAAAAATTTTGTCAAACCAGTGCTAGTAGCAGTCAAATCACAAAATGGCCTAGGGGGCAAAGACCAACCTTCAACTCCAGTGTATCTTACTTAAAAAGTTTATTTTAAAAATCAGGAATTAAAAATATATACCGGTATATATATATAATATTATACTGGCTTAGCAGATCCTTTGCAAAAAAATTTTAGAATTCGATTTTATGTCAATATAAAATAATATTGGTCCCTAGCACTATGGAGGTTATTATTACACCCCTAAGGATAAGTCTGCAAGAAACACATTTTAAAATATGTGTGGTATAACGAGGCCACATTACAGTGTATTTACACTGTGGGGGACCTCACTAGAAACATGAGCCTGGTACAACACACCCCTGTCCTGTTGTTTTTTTCTAGTTTGTATTGTATTTAAATTTCTTGAGTATTTCAGGCATGCTTTATTTGTCTTTACATAATTTCAAACTACAATATAAACTACTATAAAAAGTCAATTATCAGCTTAAAAGCAGAATAGGACATTGTAGACATAGGCAGCACACCTTATCTGACTGCTACTGCCAGTCTTAAAACATCTATAAAATTATTATTCATAAGTACTAAATATCTGACAACAGTTACTTTGTTTTGATTGGAAACAGGTTATTGATATTCCCTAGCATTTGCCGTATATATATTAGTGTTATATTACAAATCAGACTATGTAATTCAAATTTGTTTTTTTCTAGTTTGTATTGTATTTAAATTTCTTGAGTATTTCAGGCATGCTTTATTTGTCTTTACATAATTTCAAACTACAATATAAACTACTATAAAAAGTCAATTATCAGCTTAAAAGCAGAATAGGACATTGTAGTGTGCGACTATTTCCAAGTGCAATCAAAATTAAAGTTTTAAATGTAAAAGAATTATTCATGCATTTGCATTAGTTTTAGATTTATTTGTCAATATTAATGAAGATCATACATACCTCTTAGTTTTAAATCCTCGCATTTCGGCTCCAATAAAATTGGGATTCTTTCCCAAAAACGAAAACATACATATAGCATCAATTTTAGGAAGATTATCGGATACTCTTTTGATAAATCCCGGAAAAATCGACATCTTAAACAAAATGAAATGGATGGGTTATACAATTAAAATATACGGTAAAATTACAAAAGATTATAACATTTACGGCTCAAAAAATGATTTCTAAACTATGAATGCGAAGGAGTGAATTGATCTAGCGTTGTTTTCAAAACGTAAATACTGATACTTCATGAACAGTGACGTCAGAGCCAATCACGTAGCGTTTCAAGATCACATGACATTGCGTCATTTTTCACTTATTTAAACTTTAATTTTTAATTTATTCAAAATCATTTTGACATTTAAAGTGACATATTTGAAAATCTTAAACCTAAAATTACCAGAAAAATATAAAATTGAGCATTTCCCCCACGTGTGCAAATTCCTCATTGGGGGCTTTGATTTTATTGAAATTACTTTCATTCTTACATGTTAGCTGGAATAATATATCCAATGACTTTTAAAGTATGTATTCTTATATTATAGCTACAGTCAAACATATATTACACAACATAGCTATAAAACAGAGTTTAAATTTAAAAATATATAAAAATTTCTTATACTTTTATATTGCAGTCAGCATAATATCGATCTAAACGGAATATAACGCTACTTTCCACCGGAAGACAACCATCCGACTAATTTGACGGAAGCCCACTTGCAGGTTTCCTACTACAACTGTATTCGCGACCGCACATGCAGGCAGCCTAACCACAGCCATTCAAAGCATAAACAAAATGTGGCATCTATAGACTTTAACCGGGGAATCTGTATTTGTACGTAATAACCAAAAATCCATCTTAAACGGGTGCCGTCCCACTAGAGCCCACTGTATTTCATCTTGCTTTTATTTTTGTTCTAAGAGAACGAGTGTTTGGTTTTCGAGATTTCCGTATATGATCCGGTTAAATCCCTACTAAATATCTGAACTCCCCACTGAGTGGTAATGTTGCAGGTCATTCTGGGACAATGGAATGGTGGGGTGGGCGAATTGTCTGCGGGGGCAGTAAGTTGGGACACCATAGTAGCGTTGCCAAAGGAGATAACCCCTCCCCCCCCTCAAGAACCTATAGGAATCCATCGACGTTCGGAGAAATGATACTTGGATAAATGGAAAACAACATATTTGATCTCCCCTTCTCTCCTCCCTCCTCAAAACAAAGGAAAAACAATCTGGGGACACTACTGCCTAGATATACACGTTTAAAACTATTATTGGGTGTTATATTTACTATGTTTATAATATATAAGTACTTATTACTAAAGCCATTTGAAACAATCGTCTCAATTCTCTTTGTAACTGAGCAATGAATAGAAATAATCCTTTGATTTATGGCGTCCAAATTCATGAATAGAGTAAAATGATAAATCGCTTGTATTCCGTCTACTGGTAGGATTATCTGACACCAGAGTTTAAAAAATAACGTTGACTGGTATGCATAGGAAAGACAACTTTCACGATACCCGTAAAAAATTTAACTCATAAACACCGGTAAACAATGATTAGGTTTTGGGTCTCAAAATACAGGAGGATGATATCTATCAAATAACACGTTTCATCCATGAGCATGGATGAAACACGTGTAATATTAAAAGCTGTTTTTCGTCCTTTTGGGATGGGTGGAGATGTTTTCTTAGAGGAGAGATACGAAGGAGAGATACTTCTTATTCCTGTTCTAGGGGTGTTTTCTACTTCTTCAGCCATGGGCGCTCATAGAGGAAGAGGAGGAAAAAGATCGCATTTTCATTCCTGATGGACGTTCCAGGTTACAAACTTGTCGCTGTTGTATGTCCTATCCTTGAGTTTGCCTTCTCATGGAAATAGTTCTATAGGCGAACATGTCCACAACGTCTCTCTCCCCAAAGTCCTAACAGCAGCGCACAAAACTGACAGTTTTTTAAAGTTATATTTTATGTGCAAGTCCCATGGTCAAATTTTTATCATTATGAGCTATGAAAAACGACGCAGGTTCTTGGATCAATAGAACAAAATGATTAATCGTTTGTAATTAATTAACTGGCATTAAAAATAAAATGGACTGTTACAGAAACATTTGATGAAACAATAAAACTAATTTTGAATATCAAAATCGCAGGAATTAACAATCTTTGGTGTATAGAATAAAAACTTTCGTGATGCCCATCAACACATAAATTGGTAAAATTTTGTGCTTTAACATACAGTAAGGTGATATTTATAAAATAACACGCTTCAGCCATGATCGTTATGAGCTACTATTTTTTGGGGGGGAGGGACGTCTCCCAAAGCCATTGGTGCACAACACCGACAATTTTTGCATTTCCCCATGGTCAAATTTTATTAATATTATAAACTATGAAACGGCACGGGCTCTTGGGAAAAATATTGCTTTGAATTCTGTATATTTATCGTTGTTTTTTTATTTATTGTAAATACAAAAAGTTTCTGTCCAAGTTTCTTTTTTTTTTCTTTTACATCAATGGTTTATACTGAGTGCAGATTATTGGTATTTGGACGTAAGAAATTGGCATCAAGCATTTGCAGGTAAAGAGTGAGGCAGAGGTAATTTAAGTTAGCTATGCTCTGAAATGTATTTTGTTGACAAGTACTATCGTCTTCAGTTATTTTACCAGTGCTATGTTTAAATAATGCCAATGCCAAAGTTTTTACTTTCTGGACTAAAAGTTGCAAACTAAAGTAAGCATTATGGATTTGATCATTAAGTAGATCAATAGATTCTCACCCGGTCTGTCATACTCCTAAATTTTTTGGTTAGATCGGAAAAGTATTTCTGTAAATACAATAATCCACCACTCTATGTGAATTGTATTTCCTTGCTGTACTAAGTATACTATAATTATGTAGTTTTCGGTTACTGATTTATTATATGTGCTACATACAATAAACGAAATCTTGTACTTCGTTATTTTGTACCTGTTTTGTATTTTTTCTTCTTTTTTTTTTGTAACCAAACTGTGTTCTTACGGCTAAAACGGTACTACAGTTGTTTCGAAACACAAATGATACTCGTGTATATTATTTATCTGTTTATAAGGATTCAGTGCATTTTGTATGTTTTTTAATATGTAAATTATATTAAGCATCCCACATTCAGTGTACTGACAAAGTTTATCATAATTAAAATCTTGAAATCATTAATTTCCAGTCGCAATAAGTCTTGTTTATAATTATTTACTTTGAACTAGGGTAAATTTGATTAAAATTATAATTCAAATTTCCTTATTTACTAAATATTAAGTTTTGCATGAAATGTATAGAAACTTTTTTTTTTCAAAAGATTCTGCTTTGTGAGGGTCTTTTATAACTTTAAATTAAATTCATTTGAATTTTTTTTTATCCCATTTAAGCCATCACACATCTCGTGACACATTTTTTAGCGTTATATAATATTTATGTATGTTATAAAATACTATTTTGAAGAACTAGTACAATCTAATTTTTTTTTAATACGATCTGTGAATTGCGAAAAAAAAAATACATGGTTGTAGTTAGATAAAAATATTTCCAAATTACAAGGTAGTTATTCTATATGGTAATTGTATCATAATTGGTGAACTTGCTATTTTAACCTTGTACTAATATTTACCATAAATGATGAGATAATTTGATGTATGGCATTAGTAAGTATAGGTATTTTCTACTTTAATTTGACCACTGAACGTCAACCGTGAAAATGCTAAATAGCATTTTATAACTTTAATGAAAAGAATATATAGTAAAAAAAATTATTTATCATTATTATTTTATCTTAAACAAACAAATATAACGAAATCTCAAAAATTCAAATTGAGAAACAGTTGGTGTAAATTTTTCAATATTTAAATTAATGAAATTCACTGAAGCATGGAACCAATTTCATGGAAAGTATAGAAATATTCAAATTAAGTTTTATTGTATTGAATAATCAGTGGTCTGTTCAGAAGAAATTTTGGATTATTTTTGAGATACATCACAAAATTCCTCATGTTGACCCTTCCTTCATAACATATCTGATATGGAGAGTCAATTTTTTTTTTCTTCTGAAAACAAATTCATTAAAATTGATAAATCTTCCAGTTATTATTATTTTTATTTTATTTAATTTTTCTGTCTCAAAGGAGATGTTCATAATTTTATTGTTGCTTTTGTTACATTTTAGAGTTTTTTTAAAATATTTCTGATCTGTGATTTTATCATTTTTGAGTTTAAAGGGTCTTGCTCAAATCTGTAAATTTATTCTAGATTTTATTCAGAATTATTTACTGAATCTCAAATATTTTGTGGACCTGATGTAGGTACCTGAAGAAACTTTTGATAAATCCTGTTTTTGATTACATTTTGTTACTTACAATATTTCTTCTTTTTTCATTGTTTTCTGTTTCTAGGAAATTTTTAATTTCTGCTTTTCTTTAAATTGACCATTTTCATAGTCTGTATAGAATTTTTTTTCTTCTAAATATATACAGGGTAAATATATACATAACTTCTAAATATATACATAACTTATATACAGGTTTGCAAGGAAAGTTACTAATCTGGCCAATAACTCGGAAGTATTATTATTATTGAATATATTCAATTTTTTGTAAGTGTATATGAAACCTTAATGGCACTACACAATGAGACATTTTTAGGGGGACTGATTCCCTTTTTTAACAGGGTACAGGAGCTGGGTAATTCCACGAAACAGGAGACACTATATAATTTTTTTTTTTTCATTGCACAAATACAGTTTTTTTCCCTATAAGGTAAAAATAAGTGAATTTTTATAAAATTATGTTTAAAAAGTTGGCAACACCTTTTTGTAAGTTTTATAGGCAAGGTTTGGCAACATTACTCTTATCATCACATGTGTTGTATTTAGAGAGGTGCTGAAAGTTCATCTTGTTTTGTAAACAAATTTAACAGGTATGTATAAAATCTTATTTTTTTATTGTAATTTAGTTTATATGTGAAGAGGTTAGGCCAGTAAAGAAACTTTAAACTGTTAATATTGTATTGAAAATAATTTTGATAAATCAGGTCTCATATTACTGTAACATCAGTCACAAAAATTTAAAAAAGTTTTTATTACTTAATTAAAATTAGTCCTAAGAATATAAAAAGCAGTATTCTCTTCATTCATAATGATATCTTAAATATCCATTACTTAAATATTCAATAATAGTTAAATTTATGAGTTAAAAACCTCTTCAAAATATGAAACATCAGTCACATTGTAACATCAGTCACATTGTAACATCAGTCACATTGTAATATCAGCCACTTTTTTCTTTCAATTAGGTACTTAAATTGCACAAATGGCATTGACTGCTGCAGAAAGACAAAAAAGGAGGAGAGATAAATTAAAGAAGGAAGGAAAATATGAAGATTACAAAAGGAAAAATAAAGCAGAAGCTAAAAAAAGTAGAGATGATAAAAGAAATGACCTAGCTAAGTTACCTAAGTCAGTTCAAATTAAAGTTAAAAGAGAAATTAGAGAAAATGTTAGAAAAAGAGTAGAAAAATGTAGAGCATTAAAGTGCAAAGCTTCAAGTAGCAGTGTCATAACCCCTTTCAAAAATAATAAAAGCTTAGGAAAAGCCGTATATCGTGCAAAGCGCTCCTTGCCTACATCTCCACGGAAGCAGAAAGCTGTTATCCAAAAATTGTTTGACAATGAAATTGGTCAAACAGATGCTCCTGTTTCTCCATGTATTACAGATGAATCAAAGCGCATGCCAATGGAGACAGTGAACTTGGTTAAGCAATTTTATACCGAAGATGATATTAGCAGACAAGCCCCAGGCCGAAAAGATTTCATAACCCTTAGGAATGATGATGGATCTAAAAATAAGATACAAGCAAGGCATCTACAACACTCAATTAAAGAAGTATATGCATTGTTTGTTAAACAATATCCAGAATTAAAAATTGGCAAAAGCAAATTTGCAGAATTGCGACCCAAGTATGTCCTCTTGAGTAGCAAATTACCTCATAATGTTTGCCTCTGCAAATATCATGAGAACTTCATAATGGCCTTAGAATCGTTACATAATCAAATTCCCCACATTCCTAAATATTCTGAGAACTTTCCCTTGATGTTGGTATGTAATACTGATTCCGAAGATTGTTGGTATAACAAATGTGTTGGATGTAAAGAGGGGAAATTTTTCATGGACTTGTATGGTAAACACGTTGAAGATTTTGGAGACACAATCACTTGGTTTGTATGGAAAAAATGTGAGGATCGCTTATGTAAAGCTGTAGAAGAAGGACTGATAGAAGACCTTATGAAATATATATGTAACCTCATACCTGAATTTCTTGAGCATTGCTATGTAAAACGTTTTCAAGCAAGGGTTTATAAGCAACAACATGAATTAGTCACCAGTACAATGTATCCTTCAAAGATGGCCATGATGCAGATAGATTTTGCTGAAAATTATCAATGCATTTCTCAGGATGAAATACAAAGTGCACACTGGGCACAAGTCCAAGTAAGCCTTTTTACGGCAGCACTGTACCATTCGGGTAGAATGCATCCGCATGTGATAGCCTCAGATGAACTGTCTCATTCCAAAGAGATTGTGATCCCCCTAATAACAAGAATGCTAGAAGAGATTCCTCAAGAAATTGAAGTCTTACACATTTGGTCAGATGGGCCATCTTCCCAATTCAAAAACAAGTTCATTGCAGCCACAATACCCATGTTGCAGAAAAAATATAAATTGTTCATTACATGGAATTTTTTTGCTACTTCACACGGGAAAGGCCCGGTGGACGGCATTGGCGGCTCTGTAAAAAGGCAGGTGTGGGAAGCTGTAAAGAAAAGAAAGCATTTCGTGTACAGCGCAAAAGATTTTGTAAATGCCGCAGCTTCAAGCAGTGTGAAGATCTTTCAGATGTCATCATCCGATTTACAGTTGCGTTATAAAGAGTTAGATTTGAATAATATATTTTCTAATTCAGAAGCTATAGTAGGTATCAAGCAACAGCACTTTTTCGAGGTAGTAGAGGGAATCACCAAAACCTCTAAATTATCCAAAACATCATTTGCAAGTTCAAAACCAACAGAACAAGTTGCAGAATTGGTGGCCGAAATTGGAGAGTGGGTTCTTGTAGAATATGATGACCAGTTCTATCCAGGTGAAGTTAGAGCCATTGAAAACTCTGAATACTTAGTCAGTGTTATGATTCCAGCAGGGAAACATTGGAAATGGCCTGACAATGTGGATGAAATTTATTATTCACAAGAAAAATTATTAAGAAAACTTAGTGCACCAGATGTAGTAAATGCAAGAGGACACTTTTCATTTTCGGAATTACACTAAAAACATCACTTGTATAACTATATGCATTTACTATTGTTTATTTTTTATCAATTAAGTAGATTTGTGTAATTTTGTAAAAATAAAATGCTAATTTAACTTTTAAGGAGAAATAAATTAGAATGTGAACCAATCAATGTCAGTGTAACATCAGTCACAAAATATTTGTAACATCAGTCACGGAAATTAAAATTTTCCTACACTTTAAATTTTAATGTTTTTTTAATTAAACAAAGTGTTTTCATAAAGTTTGAAATCCATACTTGACTGTAAAAAAATAATTTTAGTCTTTGTGTTATTAATTTGAAGAGAATTTCAAATAATATAAACGTCATTTCTCTGAATGTCTCCTCTGTGTAGCATCAGTCACATTTTTGGATTTACCCTAATTTTACACAAAAAAAATTCTTATGTCTAAAAACAAGTATGGGTAGCAAGTATGGGTACTCTATCATGGTATTTAAGAACAATTTCAGAAAAAAATTTTTTTTTTCAAGATAGTGCTGAATTTAAAAGTTAAAAACTTAGTCAAATTGTAACGTCAGTCACCGTGGAATGACCCAGCTATCTCACTTCCTGTTAGAGAGGAAAAATAGCCATTAGTTATAGAGCATTGCAAAATTAGTACAAAGCATTTTTTGTCCCCATAAAAAATGAAGAGGAACCTTGAAAACCAGTTATACCATCTAACTCCCTCCATCCAAAAATCCGGCATTTAGACAATGTAGCAAAATAAAATTGACTGTATTATACACAAAATGTTCTTCTTAAACAATGATGTATACTTGTTATTAGTTATAATTGCTATGCTAAACAAAAACAAACCAATATGTCATTTCTGTCATTATTGCTTCTGATGTGGGAAATAATGAACTTCAAGTAGAGTAAACCTGGGAACCATAATGATTGGTCTTAATGGTAGTCACTTGTCTTGAGGATACTGGGAGGGACTCTTTCTACCTTGAGCATTCATTTTTCATCTCCCCTGTAATTCAATGGGAGACGGAAAATGCCAGCATGTTCTTGAAAGAAAAAATTATATATTGACAATTATTTTTTTGCTTTCCCTAAGGTGTGGAGATAAAAAAAAAATTGTAGTCGATATTGATGAGCTTCGTAATCAACCTTTTCCATCAATGTATGTATCAAATAATATTCATCAATAGATCTTAAACTGTGTTTTACTACATTTTGGTGATATTTGGCAGATTTTAAAAAATGAGACCGTGTGCATGCAAGAAATTGTTTGTTCCTCATAAGATATAAATTAATGATTTATAATCCCAGTTATTTTTTAAATCCTGGGATTTCAAGAATAAAATATTTTTAATCCCAGGATCCTGCGGTATTGAGAATTTTATTTTTTTCCATTTTAAAGAAGGCGTATTTTAATTATCTTATGTTTTGATTTATTTGTCTATATAAATATTACATGTATGTGAACAATTACATGTTGAAATCTTCTTATAACCAGCTTTTGGTATAACAAAATGTTTAATATAATGAACATTTTTAAGACTATATCTTTTGGTACTTTTGTAATGAACACTAAATATACTTATAAAAAGCATTCAACAATAGTGAACCATCTGAAATAATACATCTTAAATTAGGCAATAAAATATATTTAAAAAAAAATCTAGTATAATAAATGTACAGCCGCGGAAAAAAAAACGCCCTATCCTCTGTTAATCAAGCATCGTTCATCGTAGAGAAAATTGGATGATATCATTCGATTAGGAATAACATCCTCTACAAATTAATGTGCGTAAAATTTGCAGAAGAGGCCGTCTTCATATATAAATATGCACAAACTTTGAAATTTTCAATGATGGCAACACCCAATTTTAATGTCACCCACATGTTCTAGACCCCCCAAAGTAGTCCAAATTCAAATTTTCACGGCGTTTCTATCTTTATATCCGAAGATATTCAATATTCCGGAATGTGCAATTTTCAGGGATCAGCTCCATATTGAAAACTACAATTTGAAGGGCGATGTTTCGTTGATTGACCACAGCACTGTTGTAAATTATTGAACTATCCTCTTGACATCCAGCATTATGGCTTACCTCACACCCAAAGGGTCGCAGGTTGATTCCTGCATGAGAGGGTGAGCATTTTCATGGCTGGGTGTGGTGTTGTCTTGTGTGTATATGTGTATTACTAAGGCAGTGGGGGCCTGTAATGGGTAGGATTATGTGAGCCTCAAATAGGGCACGATTATTAGGGGTAAAAAGCCGTACTGGGTACATTGCTAAAAACTAATGGGGCATTCGTGCCAGGATCAATAAAAGAAAGAAGAATGAAATGTTTACTTTCAAATGTTACTTTATAATGCTGTTTCAACAACAATTTATGAGACTAACAAATATCTGCAGATGACGCGACAAAACAACTCTGTTGGAACTTGGTGACGAATTTAAAAGTATCAATCCTTCATTATCAATCACTGTTTGAAGTCTTGTTGGTGTTTAGTATCACATAATTTTATAATTTGTTATTGTTTTATATAAATATTTTTTATTATAAATTATCACATTTTGTGGGCGATTTCAACTCGCAGTAGCTCCGGAATTATTAATTAACAGTAACATAAGTAGATCCCATTTATAACAATACAAGTTTTCATCCTTCAATACAGTAGCAGAATTACGTTGATTAGGTTGCATCTATACAACACTGTTTACACAAAGTTTTTATTAAAACTAAGTAAAAATAAATACCCGTTTTCTTAAATAAAGATTAACTTACAATTAATATAACTTTTTCAAATTAGTCATTTTTTAAACTAATATACGACCCCTAAAATCATCGTGATGCTGAATATTTAAATATTTCGAAAGAACTAGAGGGAGGAAACACCTGGAATTTTACATAAACATATAAAAAGTCTTTGTGAATCGATTTTTATCAAAACATGTTCAGGTTTGTATTCATATTTTTTCGATTATTGATTTCGTAATTAATATTTCTTACAAACAATTATTTCCACAAAAATAAAAATCACTTAAATGTGCTTGGGTTGTTTAGTAGTAACGTCATACAAATAATCATACGAAATGAGTAACGTCATACAAAATGAGTGAGCAGATAATTATTACAGAAGATATGAATGGAAGTCTTGGAAACTAATTTAACATTAGGAGCTCAAAACTTTACATACTCACAACTCAGAAATGCTTCACCCAAATGACTTGAAATTTGGTATCACAGGTTGAATTTTGCTCTAGTTTCGAACTGTGTTGTCAAGCTTGGGTGTTGCCATTAAAATTTCAAAGTTTGTGCACATTTACATATGAAGATGGCCCCTTATGCAAATTTTACACACATTAATTTATAGAGGATGTTATTCCTAATCAAATGGTATCATTCAATTTTCTCTACGATGAACGATGCTCGATTAACAGATGTAGGTTTTTTTTTTTTCCGTGGTTGTACATATATGTACATTGACTTATGTACTGGAAAATGTAACTCGCTGATATTGAACAAATTACATATAAAATTTATAAATTAAAGCATCGTAAGTTAATAAGTGCAATTGGTATGCTGCAAGTTTTACTATAAAAGAAGGTGATATGCAGTATGTTCCTGTTCTCTCCTGACTTTCCTCACATTTTGAATTATCTGAGGACAAAATTTTTGGTTTTACATTCATAGCTTATTCATAGAGTATTTCAGTCTTAAGACATTATTGAATAGTTCATATCAAATTATTTTAGTATGTTTAATTTGGCGTCAATTGGAAAAAATAAATAAAAATAATTGATATGAATAGTATATAAGACCTCCTGAACATAATTTAAATACTTTCCGCAAGTTGTTTGTCTGTATCTGTATGTATGTATGTATGTATGTATGTGTGTTTGTCTGTGAAGTTTGGGTAAGATGCATGTACATACCATCATGAAATTTCATATGTGGATACATTATGTAAAATAACTGAAGGAATTAACATATTTGTTTCTTATAAATTGCATGATTAAAACTCAAAATATTCAAAATTTAAGACTTTTGTAGCTTTAACCTAACCAAGAATTTAACTGTTGAGTTTGTGTTTCTGCTTTAATTTTGGATGTTAGAATTTAATAAAAAGAAATATAGGGGAGAGTGTTGATACATCTGGGAAAATATATTAAATATTATTTTATGTGCATTAAAATATTGAAAATAATACTAAAAAGCACTGCAAAATATAGCAGAAAAAATTTTGAATTAATGTGGAAAAAATTATAAAGCATAAGTGTGTGCAAATGCTTATTGAGCATTCACAAATGCAAGTAAAGTCAGTTCTATTTTTAAGCATCATATTTTATGTTATGCTGTAGAAAATTCTATTTATAAAATCCATATTATTTGAATATTTTAAAATACAATTATGTGATATCTTTAAGGCTTACACCAAAGAACTATAGAAAGATAAATGTAACAGAAATAATAAAAATATTGTCTTTTTGCTTTCAAAGGTATTCAATTTTTTTTATTATTTTATTCAAACGATTAATATAAATTTTTATAACCCTTTAAGGGCTGTAAGATGATGCTCTTTAAATTGGAACTATAAATTTTGAACAAAATCAACAAGATACTACATTTTTAAGAATGCATGTACAAAATGTTCTTCTATCCTCATAACCCCATTTGTAATAAGTACAGTACTGATCAACTTGTTGTATATGAATTAAATGCAAAAAAAATGTAGTAAAGTCATATATTGAGAATATTTTTATTTATTTTTGCAAAATTGCCACAAAAATGTGTCGTCATGCATTTCGGGAGACATTAAAATCATAGTTTTTTTGGTAAGTTTCATTTTATACAATTTTTGGATTTTTTAATCAAATTCATCTAATGAAATTACCCATCACTAATGCATACAGATCAGATTTGCCATGTACTGAACTGCTATATGTTATATACAGAAATGTTGTAAAAACAGATAAATTAGATGTATGATTTATCTTTAAAAATCAAGACCAAAAGGGAAGAGAAATAGATTTATTATATATTTATTACATTGATTATTTTTAATAATACCTATAATTCAAGGTGAGAATTTACAAAATAAAATTTTAGAAAGTAACAAAGAACTAGCTGGAAACAATATTTGCTCTTTTGAAATAGAAACTGTTTAGCAGTTAATAGAAGTCTGTTTACTGTAGAAATTTGTTCAGTCATGAACTATATCTGATTAACAATATTGTTAACAACATGTTATCTATTGATATCATTTTTGATTTAAAATATGTAGTAGTTCTATGATCTGAAAAGAAATACGGTACTTATCGGTTATAGGGACCATGGGTTAGCGACTGCTTTTCCGAGTTGTTGCCAACACGAACATTGGTGATATAATCCAATACGAGAAATTCACTACAAACACAATGATTAAAATTTAATATATAATGGGGTTTGATTAACTTTACTTAATAAAAAAAATTGTGTTACATTGAAATTTGTAGCGACCCAAACTCAGCTATTGTTGATAAAATTTCATTAAATTTATCACTACCAGTAATGCTTCGCCACATAAATACTGTGAGATATGAGTCCAAGTGCTGTCTTGCAGTGCCTCTATGCTTTTTGTTATGCCATTTCGTTGATCCCCAGAGTCTCTCTATGGTCTTCATATAAGATCCGGTTTCAGGATCCACAAAGTTATACCGATAGTTTACTTTCAAATGTTGAAAGCCGGCTTTTTCTAATTCTTAAGTTTTATAGCCACTTCAGCAATCTGAAAATATGATTGAGCCGTCCTCGATGTGTTCAACAACATGTTGCCGTGTTTGGCTTCATGGTCCCTATAACCAAAAAGTACCAGAAATACTATTAATTAAAAAAATGTTTTTGAACTTATTTTTTAAATAATAATTTGAAAAGAAAACTAAAACAGCCATAACAAAATGTGAAAACTACATATTTTGCAGAATCTTAACATTTCGAACCTGTGTATTTTAGAGATTTAAAAATATGTAGATTAAGATTCTGTAAAAAGAAAGTTGTGTATAACAATTCATAAACTACCATAATGGCACATTTTTACAATTTTCTGGAACTGCTACAATGTGCTGTTCTAGCATGAACATGCCAAATCTGACAGCCTTACAAAAAGAAGCCAAACATGTTGGTCATGCTTTTGGAGACTGAACAAAAAAAAGCTTTCTCAATCTGATAATAGCTCTTTGGTAATGAATATGCATTAAAATTCTATTAATCATGTTAAACACTTTTATCATCCATTAGAAATCTTAAAATATTTCCAAGGACTTATTCAAAGCAAAAGTTAAGAAACTATAAAGTTAAAACAATTTTGGGGAGAACTTTAGAATTGACTATTCAGTTATACATAAAATATTCTCAATTGTAAGAAAATGTGAGGATTTGAATGAAACAAAATTTGAAAATTTTGATTTAGGATTCAAAATGAAAGGGGAAGAATAAAGGAAAATGCAAATATTATAATTTTGCATTCTGTATGTGACTTTAAGTACAGTAGACTCCCTCTTATCCAATCTCAGCAGGATCACACCCTGGGCCGAATAAATGTAAGGCTAGTTAAATCAATAATGTCAAAGAATTAACAATACATGTAATAAGGACACAATTAATAAAATTATGATTACAATTTCAATAACAGTATAAATAGCGTGTCATTTTGAAAAAAAAAAGTAATTATCATCATCAAACATAATTTAGAGTGTGATTAATATGCACAAGTTATTATCATTTGCCAAATGGCAACAATTATATGCACATGTTTGATTTGAGTTTGTTTATGTTATTCACTTTTAATGAAGTAAGAAATTATGTGTTTTTAAAATACCTTTTTTGCAATAATGACACTTTATACACAATGTCTTATTTGATAACTTTCAGCTGATTAATTAAATCTTAAACCCGGTTCCGGCTATAGTATTTTGGCCACCCCAAGTGAAAAGCAATTTGGTCCCCCCCCCCCCCTTCACCTTTATATTTTTTGTTAACATTTGCGGAATAAATAAAAAATGCTAAATCGTCATTTTTAATCGCTGTTGGTTTAAAAGTTTGTCAAGTGAATGGATCTTTCAATGGGATTAAATTTTAATAATTTTTTTTTAAATAAAAAATATATAATATCTTAAGAACGAAACATATTTGTGCTATATAAATGAGGCTATTCAATTTAAAAAAAAAAAAAAAAGTGTCTTGACTCCTTGACCTTCCCTACTGATTAACAGATTTCGTTATCGTAAAGTTTTCAATAGAAAACAGTCACAAATTAGATCATGAATTTCACTGAAAATCAATAGGATTTTTATTAATACCTATTCAAGTCAGCATACTAAATTTCATATAATTCACTTAGTATTTCGAGATATAAAGTCCTCCTGGCAGAAAAAGTATAATATGAACCGTTCTCTGATTATAATATCCAGAGACCGGTTCGTGATGAGTACTAAATGTGGTTTATTTATTCATGGTTAAAAGTAATTACAAATCATTTAATAAAAGTGAGTAGTATATAAAACATTTGAAGATTGGTTTTTTTCTATTTTCGATCAGGTACGTATAATACCTTGAAAATGCATTGGGTAAATGGTGCCATATACTAAAAGTGTATATATAAGTTTTATAACAGATTTTAACATAATTATTTTTATAAATTTTTTTATTAACAAATTAGAAATTTTTTATAATTATATGCCATTCTCAAGACCCAGTCTCACAAAAATTAATAGGACCATAATAATTTATTGATTGTGTGCCAAATATCTTTCAATTTGTTCGAAACATTGATATGATTGTTCGAAACAACATACCATTGGATAGGGAAAAATAAAATTTCCAATATTTGAAGAAGGGTTTGTGAAAGTTCTAAACAATGGTATTAATTTATTTCTGGTTAAAAGTGCTTATAAAGTTTTCAATCACTTGATAATATTATGCATTTTAGTTTTTTTTTTCCTCTTTTTTTTTTTTTTCCTATTTCAGATCAAACATGTAAAATATCTCGAAAACTGTGAATGTTAGCATTGTATAAGTTATGGCATTCACTTTTAAATGAAGATTATATCATTAAATATCGATTTTTGTGACTAAACTTACATTATTTATGTCTCTTTGATTTTTGAATTTAAATGTTTGAAAATTTGTGTGCCATCTTTTATTCCATTAACTCCGAAAATGAATGGACCTCTGATTTTCATTGATTGAAATAGTATTACCAAATTGTATTTTATTGTGTCGAGTTGTATATAAATATTGCCAGACAGACATCATTGAAAAATGGTTAATTTGTATTCAAGGATGCTCAGTGCTGGGAAATTCATCAAAATCCTAAAGTCATAATTTTGACCTCATCAGAATACTTTCCCATGACATAGATTAAACTATGACTTGCAGGAAAAGAAATTACCAATGAATGAATGTTTTGAATGAATGAGTGAATGAATCAATGTAAAATGAATGTTTTTGTATCTCCTGTTTTCCCCATAAGTATTTTACTTCCCTTGCTAAGTGGAAGATATGTTGTTTTCGCGTAGTTATTGATTCCAACAAAAGAAGAAAGTAATAACTCCTAGAATTTTTAGAACCAAATTATGTATATTAAAATACTTTTATATGAGCCATGAAAATGCCATTTCCAAAAAGTGTATTTAAAGCTAGAATTTTACTTTCGATACAGACATCAAAATGCGAGGGAAGTCAAAGAAGTAGCAATGTACCACATATCCACTTCTTTTATTATTCATTTCAATTTTCGAAAAACATGCTTAAAAAATGGAGAGCCTGTTCCTTCTACGATATTTCTGAAAATCAATATGTTCACTGGTTAAAAAAATTGGTTAGAAATTTCATTGAAATTGCTTTATTTCTTAGAGTGCTCTTAATCAGAGAAAGATGCACATATGTCTTTGAAAAAATTGGTAATGCATATTCAAGCATGCTCAAAATGTGTATAATCCTCACATTGCATTTTTGACCACATCAAAATGCTTTCCCTTTATATATATTTACTAATATGTAAGTATGTACTGTCTAGAAAGTGAAAATAAATAAAAAATAAATAACATGAAATTGATGAGCATTGGCTCATATTTCAACCAAAGAGCTACTATCAGATATTGACCTTCGAGGAGCAATAATTTGATTATAGTAGCCTTTTGGTTTTAATCTCGCATGAGATGCTTTGGGGTGTGTTTGAGAATACCACAAAGCTTCCCCAGTATTGATATCCACCTTTTTAATTACTAACAATGGATGTCTCCTGGTTTGGCATGGATGTCATCCCTGCATTACAATTTTGTGTAGAACCCCATAGCTCAAGTAAAGTGCTTTCACTCATTGAATTTTTCTTCTGGAATACGTAACAAAGACCAGTTTCACCTACAGTCCACAGATAATGGTCATCATGCTACCCTAGACGGGGTGTTGGTTGTTGTACTAGATGCCTGTTGCTGTCTCATTGATGGTTGAGTTAGTCAATTAGCCGTTAACTTGAAGATACACACTTGGGGTGACAAACTGAAAATGATCACATTTTAGCCCTCTGGCCATCTCTTGCCAGAAACAGGAAATTAAAATATAATGGCTCTTTTATCAGGAAACAAATTCTTAACATACATTCAGCTGATGTTTTTTTTTTTAATGCAGCTGTTTGCATTTGAGAGTTTATTTTGTTTAGACCTTGTTGGACATAAATGCTGCCCCAAACAAATGCTTGCTTTGCCGGTGCTTTAAGCTGGCCCTGCTTAAACCATAGTAAAAGTTCCGTATGTTCACCGAAGATTCTTGGTAAGCTTACAGTTAGGCCTAACTGATATTTACCGCTTTTGCCATCATTTTCCGGATACTTGAAGAAAAGAATATCTAAACCGATTTTATGAGATAATTTTGAATCATTTTACTAAGGTAAATAATACTATATGAAATTTATACTAGAATTATTCTTTTTGAAAATATCTTTGACATAAAAAAATTAAACATAAAGATCTTTTACTTTTATTAACTTTCAGTGACTGAAAATTTTCACGGGTAGTCAGTAGTATTACATAGCAAGCAATTATGCATATTACACTGTCATTAAAATGTTAACACGTTCCCTCCGACACCGAACTTTCCATTCAGCTGCCTGCAGGGCCCTGAGGACCGACACTGAATTTTCCCATTTAGCTAGCATCGGATTCTGTGGATTGATTGTATCGAATCTGATAAATAAACTTCCTTTATAAAACTTAAACTTACAAAACTTAATTTATATAACATTAAAATTATACTTACAAAATTATAATTTATATAACATAAAAAATACACTTACACTTCTTCAGTGTATGTATCTCAGTATGCAATAGAATCTCTATTGTGTTGAGTGTGTTATCTTTTGTTTATGCTCTGTATGGTCAAACATCCATTGTCTACTCTCCACTGGCTGAACAGAAAGTATATCAAAATTGGCTCATTCTCGAATGTGTTAAACATGCAGCAGTAAATTCAACATAACTCAAAATGCTCTGCTTTGACTCCAAATTTCACAAGAAGAAAGTCAATTGAGTTATATATTCATGAGTATAATAATAAAATTAAGGAAAATATATGTAGCTATATGTTTTTTACCTTTTAAATGTTTACTTCACTCTTGGTACATTAGGAAAAAGTGTTGTATTCTATATAAACAAGCCTTAATATGGGATGTGATCCAGTGACAAATGCTGCCGTATGGTTAGTATGGTGACACTAGGCCACTAGAATAGGAGAGATAATTAAAATAAAATCTTCTGCATTTAAAAAATAATTATAACATAAAATTTGAGTTAGATGTAAGCACCTCTAGGCTAAAAATACAGTTTGTCAGTGCCTTCATTCATGCCTTTCAACCCCTATCAGCCTTTTAATGAACCAGAGAATGCTATGATCTATTGTGATACCTTAGGGAGGTGTGTGTGTGTGTTAGGGAGGTTTCCACCAAATCTCAGTTCAAATTAGTGTTTTTGTACATATTGATCTATGATGAAGGATTTGCAGTTCAGTGCTTGGCAAGGTGCCAGGTCATGCAGCCAAATTTTTGCCCTATCGAATCTGCAAGCAGAACTTTCCAGGCCATAGCTGGTAGCACTCATGAGTAAATATTATTTGCAGCATTGCAATATTTTTTGTAAACTGTCATATTGGTAATGGTAAAACAGCTTAATTTTTTTTTTTCCTGCTTTTAAAAACTAGAACATTATTTTGTGCCAAATCCATAAATGCATTATTCAACATTTATTGAAAATACCCTTTCCAAGCAGAAATATGGAAAACAAGATAAAAAATAATAAAGTACGGGGGACCTACTCAACTTTTTCTAAACCTCACGAGTGCAATAAGGATAAAAAATATACTTATAATCAAAAATTTTTAGGTTGCTCAAAATGATTTCAACCAATGGTTAACAGAATTCAAAAATCTGAACAAATTATTTTTCTGGCCATTATTACTGTTTTCTAAAAATGAAAATGATTGGAGGTTTTATAATTATTTTTTTACAATTTTAATTATTGCATTGATAAAGTTTAAAATTTGAAGTTCATTTACTGTTGGAATTAGATTTAACATTTCGTGGAATATATGTATATTTTTGGAAGTTATTCTTTTTGCCACAAAGTCCCTACTCTAGTTATAATTACTAATATAATAATAGTAACATTATTTATTTTCATTACTATTATTGTTATTAAATCCATTGAATATTGCAGTGCAATTGACAACACATGGGTGGGGATAATACACAGTTTTGCATTACCTACATTCTAGACCAGGATTCGCCTCTGATATGATCTCCTCTGACTTTGACACAATTTCCACATCAATGTTTCATCTCTTCATTCAGGTGATCCAGTGCAGCATATAGCTGCCATTCCTGTAGAAAGGCAGTTTTCAACTTTCGAAGAGTAGTTGGAAGGGATTAACAGGAAGAGACAGCTCTTTCAAAGGATTGATGGGGAGAGACAGCTCTTTCAAAGCCATCCCAAATATTTTAGATGATATTAAGGTCCATAGTATATGCTAATCACTGCATATGAGCGATACATTCACTCTCAAGATACTCGTTCATCAGCCCTGCTCTATGTGGATAAATGTTAAAGTCCATTTAAAGAAAATCTGGACAAACTGTTGCAGCATAGTCACATGAGGGGTTCATGGACTTGATCCCGATACCTTTCATCTGTCACAGTACCCCTGTAAATATTTACAGGTCAGTGTGATGTCCCAAACAAAATCCAGCCCATACCATAACACTACCGTGAATAAATGCATAGTGTTTAACGATGTTATTTAGCTGGTTGCATATTCCTTATTATCTCCAGGGCCTTACATGTTTATTCTCTGGATCTATGGCAAATTGTGACTTATTTGTGAACAGTACATTGGACCATTATGCTTCTGTCCAAGTCTCATGCTGATGACACCTCTTTAATCATGCATCTCCAGCCTTAGTGATAAAAAGGACAAAAACATATGGTTCTCAGGAATAGAGTCCTTTGACATGTAGTCTTCATCTCACGGTACTGGCAAATATCGACTTTCCTATTGTTGTGGTAGCCATTAATGGTGTAGTCACTCCGAGTTGGTGTAGTCACTCAGCAATTGCATTTTGGCCAATAATGCGATGTACTGGTTATCAGACGATGTTGTAGCCCTAGGACGACTGGGAATTGATCTCAACCACATCTAATCCGAAATCAACTAATCTAATCCAAAATCAACCCAAACATTCCTTGAAAAAATTTCTTTGAGCATTAAAACTTAAGCGTAAACAAGTCGTTTCACCCCATGCCTAATTTTCATATTATTCGAGGAACAAATCGCTTTTGGACACATATTTTGATATTTGCATATCCTTATCGACAAGAGCTGTAAATTTTACCCAATAAAATACATGGATGTGTTTGCTATTTGAGAATCTGCATTGCATGCTTAACTTTTAGACAATGTACATAACAAACAATTATAAATATTACATAACAATTAAAAAAAACAAAATCTTTCTTAAAAGTTTGATTTAGTTTGAAAATATTTTAGTGGTTACTTGAGGTTAAGAAAGAGTCACTCATTTTCTTCTGCTTTTTCATAGATAATGCAAATGCTTAAATACAAAATCACACTACTTTTTACTAACATCATTCGCATACAATTCTTATTTTTAAACGTATCTTATTGCGACTTCAAGACCTACTTTTCTTTCAAAATGGCTGACCTTTTTTTTCCTCATTGTCACATTTTGCAGTCTTGTCTTCCTTCTTTATCATTTTGATAAACTGCATTGATAGTTTCATCGTTATTTAATACTTCATTTTACAAGTTTTCATGAACTGTTAATCAATTGGGAATATTGTTTGTTTCAAAAATGTCATATCCATTTACTACTTATAGGCATTGTTTCATTGTCATTGTTAGTGTCTTCAGCGATTGCAGTTTCATTTGATGATGTAATGTTATGCATCAATGTTTATTTTTATTTATTTATTTATTTGAAAAAGACTGCAAGCTACAGGACGTAGTCCCAGTTACAGCGTGCAGGAATAAAAATACATTAAAAAGTTAAATACATTAAAAAGAAAAGCAAACCTTCGACAACCAATGATCTTCATAAACAGATTCACATGAATACATACAATAAAATACAGGATGTTTACAACAAATGCTTTTTAAAATCCATCTCCGATGAATAAAAATTATCCAGATTATCAGGGAAATTGTTGTATAATTTAGAAAAACTAGTAATTTCACAATTACATCCAATACTCGAATTGAAATTCTTTACAGCAAATAAGTTAATGCTTCTTGTTGTATACTGAGGAACACGAAACCCAATCCCACCCAAAACAGGGGAACAGTCAACTCGGCCACTAAACAGATTCCTGAAGAATGAAAACAGAATATAATCCCTTCTGCTCTGTAAGCTTTTTAAACCAAACAAATCACGTAGAAAAGTACCGGATAAGGCATAACAACAAATGCTAGTTTTCCTATAATAAAGTTACCTCAAGAAATTATTTTGAATGATCTTGATCCTGTTTGAGTGAATGGCATGAAAAGGTCTCCAAACCACAGACGCATATTCAAGCCCAGACCTGACCAAGGCATTGAAAAGAACAATAATGGTATCCTCATTTGTAAAATCCTGAGTAATTCTCTTAATGTAACCCAGTTTTCTATAGGATTTAGAACAGATATTAGAAATATGAGGAGAAAAGGAAAAATCAGACGTATAAATAACTCCAAGATCAGTAATGGAGAACTTTTTAGCCAAAACAGAGTTGCCAATACCATAAGAAAATAAAATAAGCACTTTTTTACGAGTAAAAGACACAACACTACATTTACTAATATTGAGATAAAGACGGTTATTGCTACACCAATTGTAAAGGACATGCAACTCAGACTGAATATTTTTACATGAGACAGCATCAAAAATAGGACATAAAATATTCAAATCGTCAGCATAAAAAAGGCAATTTTTAAAACAATCAGCAAGATCATTAATAAAAATAATAAATAACAAGGGACCAAGAATAGAGCCCTGGGGCACACCAGAAGTAGCCGAAAAGCCCCTACTCAAGCAAGAACCAAAATTTACACATGAATACCTGGAAGTTAAATAGGACTTTAAAAGCATAACCAAATTAGGATAAAACCCAATACTCTTCAATTTATGAATCAAAATACCGTGATCAACCGAATCAAAAGCTTTCGCAAAATCAGTGTAAACAACATCCAACTGACCCCTAGAATTAATGGCATCAATCACAAACGAATTAAAGCAAAGAAGATTAGTAACAGTAGACCTACCTCTCATGAAACTATGCTAATTGATAGAAATAAAAGACTGAACTTGACTGTAGATGTACCTATGCAAAACAAACTCAAAAACCTTAGCAAATGGAGAAATAATGGAGATGGGCCTGTAGTTATCAATACGATATTTGTCACCCTTTTTAAAAATAGGAACAATTCTAGATCTCTTCTATTCATCTGGAAAAACATTACAACTGATGGACAGGTTAAAAATAATGAGTAAAGGATACACAAGATATGTAGAACACTCTTTTATAATATAAGCGGGTACACCATCTAAACCCAACAAGCCAGAACCCTTTAGTCTATTAATGCCATCTGTAACATCTCTCAAAGTTACATGATTAGCACTCACAGCATCAGAGATATCACTCGTGATGATTAGCCGGAAACGAATCAGCATCAGAAGGCGTACTGACAATAAAATTAGCACAAAAAACTCAGCAAAAGCATTAGCAATGGTTTTGTCAGTGGAATACATAGCATTATTTAAATTCATTGTTTTGCATGAAATTTTATCTTTAAACTTACTATAAGACCAAAAACGCTTAAGATTGCTTTTAAGAGAAGATTTAATAAATCTAACATATAATTTATAATCACGATTGATATCTGTCTTAATCTTAGCTCTAAGTAATTTATAATGTATAAGGTCATAAGTCAGACCGCGCTGTTTATACTTTTTACGAAACCTGTCCCTCAGTCTGATATTCCGTATAGTACCACGACTAAACCAGGGTGAGTAGTTACTGCTTCTAGAAAAAGTTTTAGGAATACAGGCATCGAAAATTTGAAAGAGATGAAGATAAAAAGCACTAACCACATAGTCAATATTATTAGAATAATTTAAGAAATTCCAATCAACATTACTCAACTTTTTATACAAGAGTTCAAAATCAGCATTTTTAAAATCATATCACATACAATCAGAAAGAGGCCTCCGAGTAACCTTGACTCTTGGAGTCTTAGTATTAATAAGAGTTATAATGATAGAGAGATGGTGAACATCTTCAGGAAGTAAAATATCATCAGTACCTGCTCATTTAATACTTAAAATACATTCATTATATCTTGAAATAACCAGATTTAAAGCTCTGCCATTAATATTCAAAACGTTATTCAGTTGATTCAACTCATATAGGTTTAAAAAATTCAGAAGTAACATTTCAGTATTAGTGTGATTAACTTCTTTTGACATGACATAGGCCAGATAATACCAGGTAGCTTAAAATCACCCATGACAATAATGTCATGATTAAGAAAACCAAAAAATTAGCTTCAAACAGATTGAAAAATTTGTCATACATAATAAAATTGGAAGCAGGTTTAATATATACCACACAGAGAAACAATATTTACCAAAAGCTAGATCAATTTTTAATCAAACCGATTCCCTCTGATCTTCACCCATGGAACTCATTGATCACAATGTTAGAATTGAATGCAATCAACACACCCCCTCCACTTAGATCTCGATTATCCAAATTTGTCCTATCTCTACATATAATTGTGTATCGGCCATCAAAAAGTTCTGAGCTTCTTATACTCACAGAGCCAAGTCTCAGTAAAACAAATTATATTATAGTTTTGGGCCAACGCAGATAAGAATAGTTTGTTTGTTTTTGTCTGAAGACCCCTAACATTCTGGTAATAAATTTTCATGTTACGATTTGAAACATATCCGTCCTTGACCGCTGACTTATCAAGTAGTCACTTCTCAGCATTATCCTCAAGGCCATTTATTTCACCTTCTTGAAAAACTTGCTTATCGTTAAGTTTGCCAAAAAATTTGGTTATAAAACATCCTTCGATCCAAATATCACCCTTCAGCAACTTTGCCATGTCCTGTTCCTGGACCTCAATATGAAAAGAAGAGTAAGTGTTAAACTTAGTAATAAGTTGGGTACATATGAAATTATCAATAAGGCAGTAGTTCTTTAAATGAAATTCAATATCAGCAGCTATCGTATCTGGACTCAATCTTGAGAGAAATACTGCTCCCATTCTGGGGTGTTTCTGAGCCGCCACTAACTTTAAAACTTTACATAAACCATTTACAAAATAGTCTTCGATTTCGGCTTAGCACTATGTCCCTTAGAGTAGTCCTTGTCAATCTTTAGAAAACCAGATCCCACAGTATTCAAAATCATATCACTGTTTGTTCGCATTTGAGCACTACTAGCTCGATTCTGAAACTTTTGCAAATTTGGCCACTGTTCCGTATCTCTGTTGCTCTGTTCAACACCATCATTGCCATTTTCCCTCAAGCATTCGCTGAGACTATTTCTTTGAATTGATTCAAAACTTTGATTAATCACATTCGAATTGATCCTGCAGTATTTCCGATCAACGCCGTACTCACTTGCCTTGTAACCATTTATAGCATTACTATCAGAGTATACTTTCTCTTAAATGCTGACCATTCTCCTAAGCAGGTCAGTAGGATTATCTTGCACTTTTCTATTCAGAAGTTCCACTAAAACTACAATTCTATCCGAGAAGTCCAAATTGTTATCAGAACTACTCTTACTCTCTCTAGGTTTATCCCTATCATCCAATGCTTGTTCAAACATCTTCTGCGCATTTTCTCTATTGTGATCAAAACTGGCCCTATCCTGTTTAGAGGCCAATTTTCTATCGCAAACAAAAATACATTTCGTTGATACATTTCGAAAATGCTTTGCGCAACACAGATCCAACTTCTTCTGAAGTCGAAACACCAAAATTCGCCATTATAGACCCAAGAACAAATTCAATGAATTCTTTTTAACTACTTGCTAATATCTAAAAGCCGAATCAACTCAAAGTATTAAAACACTTTAAAAACACAATATCCCAGAATAAAAAACACTTTAAAATTTGAAACTATAAAAACTTGAAGCCACAGCACAAAAATGACCAACCTTCATCCCAGCCCTCTTGGGGATCGATGTTGCCCATATAATGTTGTTTAAACATCTGGCAAAACTGTTCTCCTTGATTTCATTAAATGTTCTGTTTAATATGTAAATAACATCTTTAATTTTAATTGTTTTGGGGCCATTGATAAGTCTTGTTCCATTATTTATGATTAACACGTTGAAAGTCTCAACTACTACATTTTTTCATTCACTGCTTGCCGTGATAAGCAAATCATGGCTTTTCGAGCTGTTTAACTCTCTTGCAGGTTATGAATTTTCTGTATGGACTACCTTGCATCACATAGAAATCTGTTTGTGAATTATTTGTTATGATATATTTTTGATTAGGTTCTGTTATGCAATCAAGACTAATCTCATGAACACAACAATAGGGAATCTATTATTTGGAATGCTTGGGACTTTGGACTTTCTGGATATGGGGTTTTTCCGTAATTTGGAATACTTTTCTAAGATCTATTGGAATGTTCTACAATGTTGTAAAAAATTATAATTCAATTTTTAACCCTTTGTGGACGGCATCATTACGGAACTGCTGTGACTGAAAGGATGGGGCGTTTCGCTTTCGAACTGTTCCAGCACATTTTTTTGCACTAAGCCTAACTCCCGAAAAAAATTACAGCATTGTGCTTTGTTCTGGAATAAAAAAAATACTTATTTTCCATTAGATGTATACATTGCACACAAATTACCTTTCATTTAAATATTTAAAATTTAAATGATTAATTAATGTGATTAAAATGGTTATTTGTTATGCAGGAAAAATAACCAAATGATTGTACTCAAAACTTTATATAGCTAATAGAGATTATGTACAATTTTAAAGAAGAAAATGACATTGTTACTAATTAATACACCTGTTACGTATGTTTTTCAAAACATAGATTCACACACAAACCAACATTGAAATCTTTGCATTCATAAAAACTGTCCTTGTTCTTATCAGAAATACTAAAGTTACACGAATCTTGATTAGCTGCATTAATTTCATAACTATCCTGTTCGGTTACCATGCAAATATATTCTACCATACGTAAAAATCATTTTGATCCAGCCATTCTTTTATCTGAAATAACTTAATAAATTCAGTACTGTACACACTTCTAAAACCCAAATACTCTTACATTCCAATAATTCACCAACGCAATCATTAAACTAAAATCAAAACAAGAACCCATACTCAATTATAATATAGCAGAGTCTGTGAGAAATTGTCTGTTTGTTTATATTACAAAACCATGTTTTACCGCTCTAGATGAAGTGAGATTCATAGGGACCCTCCTATACTGAGTTCAAGTATTAGCAAAACATATTGTAAATGTTTGAATGGATATTTAGCACCATCTAATATTCTAATAAATTCAATGAAAAACCTTCCATATGGAAATGCACATTAGTGTCCATCGTCCTTTAGGGTAAATTTCTCCTAGATGCTAATGCTTGAATATCGTCTTTGAACACAGTTTCACAGTCGACACTCGGACGCATCTGCCATCCGCAAAGGTTAAGCATAAATGTATTACATAAAGCTTTATTTTGTAATGAAAAGTATACTTAATTTAATAAAATTATATATTGTTAAAAATATAATATGTAATCAAATTAGAATCAGATATAGTTGTTAAAAAAAATTATGAAAAAGAGTCGAAACATGAAAGAAGTTTATTAAGGCTTGATAGAACACAAGTTTACACTAAAGGTTATAACATTTATTTATTTTTAATAAAATTATAACCCCATATTTATACATGGGAATACATCAAATTTTAATATATTCTGTCAAAATGGCTGTATTTAAAGTACCTAAATCATTGTTTTAATGCAGCTTTCTAGAAAATAACCCTTCATTTCATTACCCACATGTTTAAAAAGTAATTTTCCCACATAAAACATGAAATTATTAATGAAATCTTAGTTGATGAAAACGGATTACAAAACTTGAAAATGTCTTTAGAGTAAAACAAAATAATATAACGAGGATCATATACAAATGCTGATTTTCGTGATATTGCCCGATAATCTTTTCCAAATTGCCAACAAATAAATAAAACACATTAAAAACTTATCAACATACGAATTTAAAATTTTGAGCCAAATGTAAGCCATGGTTGCTGAGTGAGCTATTTTTCATTAAGGGGGAAAGTCCTTGTGCTCATCAGAAATACTAGAGTTTCATAAATCTTCACTAGCTGCATTAATTTCATAACTATCCTGTTTAATTATCATGCAAGTATATTCTGCCATATGTAAAAAAGTCTTGACCCAGCCATTCTTTTATCTGAAATAACCTATTAAATTCACTACAACATACTCTTCTAAAACCCAAATACTTTTACATTCTAATAATTCACCAATGCAATCATTAAACTAAACTCAAAGTAAGAACCCATACTCAATTATAACATAGCAAAGTTTGAGAAATTATCTGTTTGCTTATATTACAAAACCACGTTTTACCACTCTAGATGAAGTGATGATACGAATTTAAAATTTTGGGCCAAATGTAAGCCATGATTGCCAAGTGAGTTATTTTTCATTAAGAGGGAAAAATAGGAAATTTTTCCTTAAACACTAAGAGATTTGCATATTTCTCCAAAAATCGGCAGAAAAAAAAGTACAAATCGGGGTATTGTGAGAAAACGGCACTGTCTGAAGAAGTCAAAAGGAAATTGGTTTTTAATTGCGTTTCTCGGCATTTTGGACAACGAGAACCCAAATTAATTTTGGAAAGTGGGATGTTAAAATGCTTTTTTAAAAATTCGATAAAAAGAAAAAAAAATATATCAAACCAAAAGTGCATTGCACAAACATGGAAGTGATATACTTAGAAATCTGCATTAACTGCATTGTAGTGCAGAAATGTGAAGTTTGTCGTAATAAATTTTTGGAAAATAATAATTTTTTACGATTTTCTTTTGGCAAAAAAAACCCCATTGGACACATCTCTTGGATCTGATTGGTAAAGAGCAAGTCCTCTGTAATTTAAGAGATGCTATACAGAGGTAACAATAACAATTTATGCCAAATTTAGAAACTTTTTATGAAGCATATAATGTATTATGTCCAAGAAAAATGAGATATTAATGAATTATGCGGGCATAAATTTCCGTTGCGTGGATTAACAGCACACATGACTTTAAATTTTCGGCGGCCGATTTCAATTTTCCATAGGAAAACATAGAAAAACCATAATTCGTATTAAGAGGATGTTTTCCATAGAAACTACAAAAAAATCTGTGGAAAATAACACTTCTGATTATTTGGCGCGCTTTTAAAAGAAAAAATGCTATTTTAACCAATTTTTGGTGAAAATACATTTGTTGGCTCAAAATTTGGCATCATTCTGCTCAATTCTGGTTTTAGGAGCGTTCCGGATATCGGGATGCCGGATAAACTATCCTGTACTGTACAATTCATAACGTTTTTTAACACAAGTTGAATGCAATTACAGTACTTTTGATCAAGAAATGGGGAGACTGGGGCCCTATGAAGATATGGAACTAATGAACCACCTGTTGTGTACAAAATTCCACTTGTGCTATGCTATCTAGCTGTTAACACTGAAAGTACAAATAATGAAACTTCATTTTGCATGTGTCAGAGGTATTTTATTTGTGCATGCTTTTGTTCCCCACAACAAAGAGTAATTTAAAGATTCAAAAGTAAAATGTGACAATCTACTTTCCATCATAGTGAGGTAAGCATTGACTTTATCTTTTTTATAATTTCTAGCATTAATAGAGACTAAACTAAGTCCTATATAGGTGGCAATATTAAATATTCTTGTCGATTGAATCTTAACTTAAGTAAACCTTGTGTGTTCAAACAAGAAAGATCAATCATGCTTAAAGCATTGATTAAGAAACACTTTCCAACTTCAATACAATTTTATTTAAACATGTCTAAAATGTAATACATTCCTCGGTAATATTTTAAAACTTCTCACAAGAATACATTAATTTATTATAGTTGAAAACTTAAACATTCATCCAAAAAAATGAACTTCATTCAAATGACGGCATTGAAATATAAATTGCCTGGTTTAAACATATCTAAAATGTGATATATTACTCGGTAACAATTTTAGAATTATCATAATACCACGATAATTTATTATATATAAAAACTTCATCGAAAACAACTGAAATTCATTCAAATGACGTCATAGAAAAAATAACACGCCTGGCTCCCTCTAAAAAAGCAGCATTTCATTCATAAATAATTTCCCATTCATGTCATTCATCACAATACTATAATAATTTATTTTATTTAAAAATTAAGACCATGGAGCTATAAGTAATTTAACTCTATGCTTAAAACTTCATCGCAAAAAATCGTCCTTCTCTCGGTAAAGTCAATGAATATTTCTTTCATATCAGCTATGCAGACTCCATGAGCTAAATTCTTTTGCATTAAAAAAATACAGCAATTCCTATACAACTCATCCTACATATTTTGCTGTTTACATTTCACATAAGTGAAAAGTAGGCTTCGTTAGAGAAATAATCAAAGTTGGATGCTCATTTAAACTCAAATATATTGTCATTGCGTTGTTTCAGTATGTAGATGCACAGAGTTTAAGCGAAAATAAAGAGGTTTTACGACGAATACAACACTCAATATGAATTAAAAAGAACTTTAAAAATGACGATTTTGAGACAAGATGGATGCCGTATTATATTTTGAAGTTGGTCACGTGATCGTTTCATATCATGGTCACGTGATCGCTTCATGTAAGAGGTGTAATTATTATTTTAACTTTTATTTAAAAAACTACTGAATATATTTCGCTGAATTTTTTTTATATATTTTATGGAACAATTTGAATATTACCTAAAATTTTCGAAGCAATTTGTGAAATTTAAATCCGCTTAAAAAATGTTTGAAAAATTTGGTCCCATTGGGTTCAATGTATTTCGTTTTTTCAACCCGGGTTCAATCCAAAACTAATTGGGTGATATTATTTATTTATATTCCCATAGGTCCTACAGACCGTCTGAACAACATACTAAAATTTCATTTTGATTAAGTCATTTTTACGGCAGTTATCGTGCTAACGGACAGACAGACAGACAGAATGAACAAAGTCATAAACACTTTTCAACTTTGTTGTAAAGTGTTAAAAATGATGAGACCAAGTGTCTATAAATGCACACATTCAGGGACCAATGAACCATCGCTCATAGGACCCCTATTTTATGAATGTAAATGTGCTTTCATTTTATTTTTTTTATAGTGCTATGTTTTGAAATTATGGTTTGTTGTAAGAAATCTAAAGGTTTGTAGGCCCTATGTTCATTAGTTCCCTTAACCGTATGTTTATTGGTCCCCACATGTAGGGACCAATGAGTCAAAACTTTTCTTTTTTTAAATAATTATTTTACACATGTTAGTAACTAATGGAAAATATCTTGATGTGTGTTTTCACAAGATTACATATAATGTTAAAATGTGCTATACTACATTTGTCAAAGTTGCATAAAAACTGTTTTAAAAATAAAAAAAGTATTTTCTGGTTCATTGGTTCCCAGTCTTCCTTATTTGCTGTGCATATTCTTGTATTCGTCATTTCAGATATATTTTGAAAGAAGACAATTTATTGTTTAAACTGTCAGGGTTTTAACTGGCAAATAAAAATCTTTAACATTTTCAGAATTTCTTTAGTCAAAGTGCCAGTCTTGAATTTTTTAATGATTTATCTATTTATCTGTTATTTATCTATTACCTATTTTTTTGCATTGATATGAAATAAATATAAGATGTTCATCTTAAAAAAAAGTTTAAATTTACTATTACTAATTATTAATGAATTTTCCATTTTAATGTTAACACTAGAACTACCAACATTGCATATACCTAATTCTACAAAATCCGTCAATTTGACGGGCTAAAGAAAAATGTCTTATTTATTTATCATAAGATATATATATATATATTGTATTATATGCATACGTACATATAGATAACAATACATTGCAAATTTTATTTTAATTCTCTTTTGACGAAACACCACATTTGTTGCAAATTGATTGAATCTCGAATATGCATTTTCCACAAAGACATTTTTTGCACCCAAAACAAATGGACTTGGATTGATGAGGTGCTAGGATGAAAAAATAAAAATGCGCTGTACACTTAACATTTCAACAACACTAAAATAATTTTCAATTTACCGATTGCAATTGAAAAAGCAATGTGCAGATAAGGTAACATAGACACTTATATCACTAAATGCACTCACGTAGTGAAGATTTGTCTAACTAAAAACTGACAATCTTACTCATCGGACTTATTCATTTTATATTTCCACATTGTTTACTTAAATCACTGTAAAACTGATTGAATAATCACAGAGTGTGATAGTTGGATAGAGTGTCGGGTTGCGTGTTGTGTCGTGTTGACTCTTACAGTTTCTCAAAACTATACAATGCTATATTTTCGAGAAACATTTCGAGAAAACTAATTGAATGTGAATATGATTCTTATTTTTATTATTACATACATGAATTATTCTGTCATTTTGACAGGTTGTGGTACATCTAGGTATATTATATATATAATAACTGAATTTACTATGTATCATAAAATCTGAATGTATGCAAAGACTCATATTTCTATATAAATAAAAGTCATCATAAATTCCAGTTTCCCCCAGGATTAAAAAAGGGCAGGATGCTGTTACCTGAAAAAGGGCACTTCTTAGAAAAAAAAAAGGGCACATATTTTTTATGTGAATGATATTTATACTTGGGATTTCTATAATGAAAATCAGAGTGTTGCAAAAACATGTAAACACTTTGGACGCTTATGCCTCCAAGTCTAATAGACAAATATGTAAATATATTTTCTTGGTTTGTTGGAAATGAAATCCAGATTGTGAATATATAAAATTAATTTCAATTTTTTTAATATTTTGAACTTGTTTTTTGAAAAACTTAAAAGATTATCTGTCAGAGTTTTTTTTTTTTTTTTTTTTCATTTTGTTTACTTTAACTCGAAATATCTTTGAAACAATAAAATACAGATATAAATAGTAAGTGACAAAAATATGCATTCGGAAATTTAGTTGCTAAATCTATATTTATACTTTAAAAAGCTCTTATAGCTTTCGAGTAATCGTTTTGTCAAGTTAAAGAAGAGTGAAAATTTCCCCTTTTTCAAGTTTGTAATGCAATCTCAAAAACTAAATGTGCTACCTGTAAACAATAAGGAAGAATATAGCGCTTTGAAAGCCCTACAAGTATATATATTTGAATTTTGGTTGAGCTCTTAGTTTTCGAAGTATAGTGATTATAATTTCGATATTTTAATATTTTAACCTGGGTTTTCCAATGTGAAAGCTGTAATTTACTTAAAATGTCATGATTGTTGCAGCTGAATTTGTTACTTACTCCTTGGTGACATGTATGTTTATAAGCAGAGTTTCTCCCCGGATCAAAAATGGGCAGGATGCTGTTACCAAGAAAAGGGCACCCCTGAAAAAAAGGGGTACATTTTTTTATGTGAATAATATTTATGCGACGAAAATGAGTATTACAAATACTGTAAACACTTTAGACACTTATACCTCCTAATCTAATAGATAAGTTATTTTCTTATTTTGGTGGAAATAGGGTCCAGATTGTGAATATATACAATTAATTTCAATTTTTTAATATTTTGAACTTTTTTGAAAAACTTAAAAAAATATCTGTCCGAACAAATGTTTTTTCTTTCAATTTGCTTACTTTCACTCAAAATATCTTCGAAACAATAAAAGACACATAAATAGCAAACGACAAAAATATGCATTAGGAAATTTAGTTGCTAGATCTATATTTATGCTATAGTATATACATATAAGTAAGCTTTTATAGTATATACATATTCAAGTACATATTTATGCATCGTCAGGCAAGTTTATAGATTAACTTGAATGTAATATCTTGTTAGTTAAGTTTAATTTATATACCGAAAGGCAATTTAGTGAAATAATTTTATATTTTAACTGGGTAAAAACTAAAGTACTAGCTAGCTATAAACAGTTAGCGAGTAATTTGTAGCACTTTGAAAGCCTGTAAACAATATAAATGAGTCTGAAAAAATCGAATAGCTTTATTGAACTTTATTGAAGTTTTATTTTACAAAATGTTATTCACACACACACACACAAAACCATTTTGTTTTTATCTCGGACTGGAGCCACTTCCACTATGTTATGTAGTACTGATGAAAAGGTTCCTTTTGTTGTGGACAAATTTATCATTGAATAAATGTTATTTATACTTTAAATGTAATTCTAGTCTTGAGCAATTGGGTTTATTAACAATTACAATTATTGAATTTATATAAATGTAGAGTTTAATAAATTTAAAAAGGAGAATATTAAATTTTGATTTTTAGTATTTTCTCATTAATCAATGAGGTTTGATGATCTTAAGGGGCAAGATATATTTAAATGTTGAAAATATTTGTTAATTGTTTGTTGTTATATATTGATTACAAAAGAAAACCTTGGTTTAAATAACTAAATAAAATTTCAGAAAGCTCCATAAAATCACCGTATAAAATTTTGAATTATGGATTAGAAAATGTCTAGCTGTTAAATTGATCATTATTCCATGGAGCAGAGTTATGAATAGTGCATGCAATTTATGTTCATGTGTCTGCACAGCATTCGTATCTTTAGCAATAAGCCCACGTAGCAAGCGAATATGCGATCAACAACTACTGCATACCTTCCTAAAGCGGGCTTATTGTTATTAAATGAGCTTTATTATTATGCATGCATCCGTAGAGTGGGTCAAAAGCGAGTCCACTAATATAAGGGGATTTATTTTGTGTTTCAAATCTGCTATACAGATTGCATGCTGTTGTGCAATGGACTTATCTATTAATCATAAGCTCGCATAGTGTGTGGGTTCATAACACAATGCTACACGATTTGCATGCATCCGCACAGGATATATATCATTATTGCATGCATTGTATACGGATTGCATACACTCATTCAAAAAAGGCCCTAAATTTTGTAAATCCTGTTGGAAAGATTCCCTTGAACGTTGTTCAACTAATAAATTTCTTTTGAACTACTCACTTTGCTCTTAGGAGTGAATCACGGCATTTTTCCTGTGATCAAATCATTCAAATCATGTGCTTGATGCATATGCAAGTAATCTGCATATCCAGAGTGGGTTTCCTGTTATGATTACGTTCCTTAAAGGTCCCATCTTTGGATATATATACTGGGTTCATCTTGAAGCAGTTGTCTTGTTTCGTCTCTTGTCTTATCTAGTCTTGACCTGTGATGTGGTCTGTATGACCTTGTTAGCTCAATCTTGTTATAGATTGTTATGTTTTTCATCTTACATACGGCAGATATTTAAATTACGGATGCTGAAGTGCAGTAACAGATCAAAATGTTAAATCACATGCAAATTGTGAAAGTTCAGTTAAGAACTTGTACTTTTGATCTGAATTACCAAATTTTTTGCTTATTATTAATTCTTCAAAAATCTCTTCACCAAGTGTGTTACCAGATGAGGTGGCTTTAAGAAAGTGCATGTCATGTTTTTAGGTAAATTAGTTATTTTTCCCTAATGTCCGTTTTATACAACTGCATTAAATGACCCAGTATTCAACATAACTTCTTTGAGCTTTTTAAGGTCACGACCTGTACTTATTGTTAAATTGTTTTACCAAGTGTTGTAAATGAGTAATGGATTTCTCATTCAATAAAAATGATTAGACTTTTACTATTTGACTCTTCACTTCAGGAGTAAAGCAAAAATCCATACGCTATGCTGCAAGAAAAATCATTACGTTATCGTATTTATGCAGCAAATCCACTACACGAATTAAATATGTGAAATCATTATTGCATGGAGCGGAGTTATCATTGTATTATATATAATGCATACTGCATCCGTCTGCATAGTGGCCAGGTCAGAGCTGCCCATACAAATTTCTGGGTCCCCCTTCATATTTTGTGTTCCTCTTTTGGGCATTCTTCATGTCTTCTCCTCACTCAAATTATTGGGGGGCCCACCATTGAGTGGTGTCCAACCCTCCTTATGGGCAGCCATGATCAGATGCACAGCTGATAGCTATTACATGAACTACAATGGGAGTACCATTAGCAATGACTTTCACATGCAGCGGAGATACGCAGTCTACAGCAAGAAAGCAAATTAAGAGATTTTTCAAAAAGCGACTATGCTGATTGCTAAAGGCAGTTAGTAAATAATATAAAGAAAATAAGTTATCCCATATTTCATTAAACCTGGCTAAAATTGCAGCAAACAACACTGTGCTAATCTAACAACTTCCCCCCCTTCCTATCATCCTCTGTTTTGACAGAATCAACGTAAACATCTTCCTGCAAATGGCACAAAGAACCCTAGTCTGGAAATCTATATTTTTAAATATTTGTTTTAGAGCATTTGTTTAAGCAAGGATTAATTGAATTCATTCATTAAGTTTTTTGAAAGGCTTATTTGCGTGCTGTGTAAGCACATGGTTAAATTACAAAAACATATGCTTGCAGTAAATAAGCATCTAATCACACCTTAGACCGCTGCTTCAGTGTGCAATACTCCTTGGTCCTGGTACTGGGTACATTGAATTCTACTCCCTAACACAGCTGCATATTATGTCCTATATATGCCTTTTGCTCTTTGCAAGAGTGTATAAGCTCTTGATGTTCCCTAAATAAATTCTTCTAATACACGGTAAATAAGCTCTTTTGATATGCCCAGAATGAGCTCTTTTGATACACCTTAAATAAACTCTTGATGCACACTCAGTAGCTGTTTTTATACATCCTGAATAAGCTATTGGGATATTCTAAGAATAAGCTTCTTTGATTCGCCCCAAATATGCTTTAAATATACTCCTTTGATACACCTAATATAAACTTCTTCGATTCACTACATAAGCTTCTTCGATTCACTGCATAAGTTTCAATTAAAATCAACAGGGCATTTTCTAAATTAAAGTTCTTGCAAACTCTAATAATATTTTCAATTCTAGTACCAATTCATAATCCAAATAAATCCCTAAGCAGATGACATTAGTTTCCCTGATGAAGCCGCATGCAAATATCAACTCTTGACCCTGTCCCAAGGTGCATTCAAGTATGGAAGTATGGGCGGAAACCCTGTTTTATCTCTTAGCCTATGTGCTGTTAGAATTCTTTTGAGAATTTATGAGGCTTTACATAAAAATTCATAATAAATGAATACAGCAGAAACATGATATTTTTCCTTTGGAGCAGTGTGTGATATTAAAAAAAACTTCTGTTAATTATGAGATGGGATTGTCAGTCAATTATTTTATTTTGCAATATAAAAATCGGGGATGTTTTAAATACGTGAAAAGTATATATATTTTAAAAATTCACAAAATTTTGTCTGGTAATCTTATGAATTCCATTCAAAGTTTGTTTGCAAGAGAATTTTTTGATCTTTTGAATGGTGTGAAGATGGAAAGTGTAATAACATGCTCAGTTGCTAAGGAATTTATTAGTGTGAAAATTGCTCAAAATCATGCTAGAACATAAAATACTAATTCAAATTAAAATCTCGCTAAGACATATTATTCGGGTCCTGAAGTGCTTGTGTGCCAAATTTCATGGCTGTAGGATGTTTAGATTTTTTGTTTATTATTATAAATGCATCTTCTGTTTCTATTTATCATTTCAGACATCTTAGAAGACAGTTTATTGTATAAACCATCTACTTTAGCATACATCAGTAAAACAAATAATTTTTTCAAACATTACACAAGCACCTAGAATGTATAAAATCATTCACCCAATTGCTGATAAAATTAACTGAATAAAAATCTTTGAGAAAACATTGTTTAAACTAGACTCAACAGCATAGGCTGGTGTCTTACAAGACAGCAGTAATGTTCATATCAAGAAGGTTTTGCATGAAGAAAAAAAACTAAAGAAAACTGTCACTCTTTCATTTTCACCTTTTTTATTCACTTGCATTGTGTTTGAGTCAGTACATTTTAGAATTGTAATCTTGTAACATTTGTTTTCATTAAATTTTATTTAGTTTATTTAATGAATGGTTTTTATGAATCATTAATGCAGCATTTTTCAAAGTATGTTCTGTGGAACCCTTGGCTTTCTGCTACTGTATTCCAGGGATTTCATGACATGATAGTTTTATGTAAATTTTCTAAATTCAAAAACAAAAAAAGAAAATGTGAATGCATAATTTGGACCTCAATGGCCTTTTTTTTTTATTTAGGGGTTCCACCATTAAATTAAATTTCAAAAGGGTTCTGCTATCAAAATTGTTTGAAAAGCACTGCATTAGTGTAATTGGTATGTATATTTGAAGTATCACATGACTCAGTGTACAATAGTGGCCAAAATTGTGGACACTTTTTGGAAAAAGTGTATTTTTGAGGTTTGGTGGCTCATAACACCACTTTTTTCTTTGTACCAATACCATAAAATCCATCAGTGGAAAGATAATTTAATCAAGATTGTAATGCAATAACATTTATGAATTATTTTTTAATATAACAACATTTATATATAAAGAAGAAAAGTGAAATACTTAGAAAAAATGAGATATACAAAAATTCTCACCATGTCAGTTAATACTTAGTTGGGTAGATGTAAGGCCTTAATTACGGCCTTACAGCTCTTTCCTATGGAGTGAACCAAATTTTTTAGTTCTGCAGCTGTTATAATATGAAACCAAGATTGAATTATTACTTCTGTTAATTGGGTTCTATTGCGAAGTTGCTTCTATTAATTGGGTTTTATTGCGAAGTTGCTTCTGTTAATTGGGTTTTATTGTGAAGTTGCTTCTGTTAATTGGGTTTTATTGCAAAGTTGCTGCTGACTAACAAGTTTCTTTAGTCGGCTTCATAGATTTTCGATAGGGTTAAGGTCTGGACTATTCCCAGGCTATTCCAGCAGTTGATGATGACCTTGAAGCCACTTTTTGCACACACAAGCAACATGACATGGAGCTGAATCCTGTTGCGATATAAATGCTTCATTATCTTGGAAATTTTATGCCATCACTACCAAACAGGGAGATTTTGGTCTCATCACTCCAAATTACGCTGTTCCATTGTTCCGTTAACATAGGTTTTAGCCCAGTTTAATCTTTTCTACCTTGTTTGAGAGATAAAAATGGCTTTTTTTGTGAAATTCAAGCATTTAGACTAAATTCATGCAGTGTGCACCGAACAGTCCTTGCACTCAACTTCACATTGCATTGCACCATTTCTCCTTATATACACCGAGATGGTTTTCTTCTGTGACCTAGGTACAGTCTCTTAAATTTTCTACCATCACTTGCTGTTGTGCACACACACATAAGACACATACACACACAAAAAAAAAACTTGATAGCAATCACATATCACACTGATAAATGTCCTGTGACCTGTTAGCTCATTGCCAAAACAAGATGACACCTGATTGGCTCTCTAAACACTCATGCTTATTGGTTACATTCAAATGAAGGAACACTACTTCATATAAATCTAAGCAAGTTGTGCTTCTTTTTTCTGGTTATTTAGCTATAACTTTTGATAGAATACAGATAATTGAACAAATGTTATTGCATTACAATCTTGATTGAGTTATCTTTCCATTGATCTATAATTTTATGGTATTGGTACAAAAGAAAAAGAGGTGTTATTAGCCATCAAAACTCAAAAATAACTTTCCAAAAGGTTTCCACAATTTTGGCCACTACTGTATCTTGCACAGAGTACAAGAACGTACAAATCTTCAGGGCTAGTAGATAAGCCTGAATGATCAGAACAGTTTAGAAAGTAATAAAATGTCATTATTATATTTTGTTTTGTGTAGAAATATGACATAGTAACAGCATATTTTACTGCCTTACTACCTGCATTTGGCAATCAGCCTGGCTCTGAAAAAGCTCTTAACTTGCAATAGCTATAAAATGTTTCCAATAGCATAGTTACTAAAAGCTAAGATCTGACGTCCATTCCAGATACAGTTGAATCTGCCTTAAACAGAATTTCAAGAGACCGGAAGAATTATCTGTCTTGAAAAGATTTCCATTTCCTGCAGATTATTTCAGGAATAGCGAAGTTTAAGGTTTACCTGGAAATGCAGATGATCTGTATATAATTGCTTGCCTGTACATCAGACTTTAAAAATTTTAATACTATATGATGCCATAATAACTAATTTAACTATTTTAAATATGTATATGTACATTTTTGCATACTGCCATCACAGAAGTATATGTAAATAAAATTAACGGGAATGTGGCTGTGCTCGACTTTCTCATACTTTTTTGTTTTTCAAATTTTATAAAAAGAATTTAAAAAACTCCGCATCATTGGTCCAAATGATTGCAATTATAGCGTGTTACCCTTCACTTTAAAGGGCATGAAAAAATATTTTGATTGATATCAAAACTTGACAATGTATCCCGAGAATGACGTCTCAAACACAAAAATTGTCTCATGGCTATTTTTCACAAAAATTATTGAAACTATTAAATACTGTGATCATTGAGCCATAAACGCCTTTTATGCATGATTGTCAAGTTTTGTCCTATGATGCCATGTTAAAAATGTACTGAATTTGGAATAAATTTCGAAGTTTTCGCTTGAATATAAAAGGTTTGATCTAGTTCTAGATTTTTCATTGACAAAGCCGCATATAAAGTTTGGTGAAAATCCATTAATATCTGTGGCAGCTATCATTTACACAAGATAATGAGCAGAAATGGACATCACTCTAAAAGTAATCAAAATGGGTTCAGGCGGTTCTAAAACATATATTAACATCAGAATCTCGAAATTGAAAATTTTTGTGTATATATATATAAAAATATATACTTTCTCTATACTCTATTATATAGTATGAGAAAGTAAAAATAGTGTACCCCATGTCCTTCACTGTTAGAGTTTATTATCATACCTTGAAATCTAAATGAATTGACTTACTGCCAAAACATTACTGCTTACCATGAAAAAAAAAAGTAGATTAAAATAAAACCCTGCAATTTTTTATTGAGATGAACTTTTAAAATAATCCAACATGTTTTTCTTGGACATATGTCTCATTAATGGTACAACTTTCAGTTATAAATCGTGCATTGATTAATATTTCTAGCATTTCAGAATTTCCCTGATTAACTACAAATTCCTTTTTGAAGTTGTTTTGAAACAGCTTTCAGAAAACCTCCATGATTTAATAGAAAGTTCTGTAAAAAATGGTTTTCTTGGAAAAAAGTAACTGAAATAGTTGAATGATTTTTTTGTTCTTTTTTCATTACAACAGATGCTTTATTAACAAATTCTTAAATTTGCCGTCTGTCTTCTCATTGTGCAGGCTCCATTTCACTCAGAGCAAATAACAAATTTCCAATATTTTTGGTTGGGGTTAAAAATATTTTCCGCTCATTGCAGTATTCCATTTCCTGAAGGTCCTGTTTCAAACAGTTTGACTGTACCAGTATTCATGGACTGGTTTTGAGCTCTTTAGCTCTCTTTAGTGCAAAATATCTTATATTTGCAATAGCAGCATGAAAACTTTTGCAAAACTCTATGGAAACCAACAAATTCAGTCTTGCCATTCAACTATCATGAAATTTCATATAGATTGAGTTGAGGTTACATGCTGCAAAGGCCATAATTGGACCAAATGTGTTTTAGTATTGACTGATTGCTATGACTATTATTTACTCTACCCTTCAAAAATCTCAAATTGTAATTTTTATTGGATTCAATAGCTCCCCAAATCATTACTATCCTTTCATCTTGGTTGCCTTTTGGACAAAATCTGTGCTTAGGGGAGATCAAGAAAATAATTTGCAAAACCATTCAAGTGTCAAAGTCGAATTTTTTCATTGTTAACAGTTACATTTTTCAACATGTCATCAACCTACTTCCCATGTTTCTTGCTTTACAGTTCTCCTTCATCCATTCTGCACAATGGAGCTTTCCATATTTTTGTAGTCTTTAGCAACATGTCGAATATTGAATATATTAAAGTTTAAAGCCAAATAATGCCACATTTCAGCTTTTGACTGGAATTTAATGCAGCTCTGAAAATGTGATAAGTTGCTCATTTATCGAGAGCTCGTGGCCTTCTTGGACTTTATACAAAACAAACCAGGTCAAGTGATTTAAATAATTTTCTGTTGCATTTGTAAAATATCAAGCATGTTTAAAATTTAAAAATTTTCTTATTTTAAAATATAAATGTTTTCTTTTTCATTGTCCAACAGTTTGCAATTGGGGACTTATTTTTAACATTGGTAATGATTTTGCTAATTTAGGTTCCTTGTATTTAAGGATTAAATATATCATGGTTTAAGGCTTAAATTAATTCAAAACATTGATGATTTTCAGTAATTTTTAGATAATCAATGTTTGTTTGCTTTTTTCCCAAGTCTGATTCTTGTGTTATATTTTCAATAAAGTTTTGTTTCCTAAATATTTAAATATGTATATGTATATAGAATAATACATACACTATTACATTTAAAAATATATCTCTATTAGATAAGTTATATATTTTTTTTACTTTATAGCCTTTGCAAGTAAATTATAATCCCAAAATCATGAGTAGAAGCAGTCCAGATGAAGCCCCATTATTTTGTCTTAGTTTAAAGAAATTATCTTTGGTGACTGTTGTTTTACCATTAGCATCAATGGTATTTTGTTTCATTACGTCAATGATTTTTAGTTTTGAACTTGTTAATACTACCATATGTCAAGTAAGTAAGATTTTATTTCTATCTTCATTACTGGGATTTTAATAATCCCCCACCCCACTCCCTTCAAGTCTGAAAGAAATGTTGCTTGAGTCCTAAATATATATGCATTTTGAAGCTGATTTAAGTATCTTTGTTAGGTATTCATTGTAATTTTATCAATTTTGTGTAGAGGTTTTTTTTCTTTCAAGATTGTTTTCATATTTTGACATTCTTAATAAAAAGCACATTAGGGTATTAACTATTAACGTGTGGTCAGTTATTATTTGATGTAATTTCCACATTTTTTTTTTTGCCTGTATCATGTAATAATTTTTCCTAAACAGGCAGAAAAATAACTTTTTAGTTTAAAGATCAAAGTATATATTTTACAGAATTCCTGCAATAATAATGAATAATCCTTCCACATCAATATGAGAATTTAAAAAATGAAGAAAAAGACAGCAAAAAAGGTTTTTATTTCAGAATTCGTCAAGAATCTAATATCAGCTCACCATTATTCTTTCCTTTTAATTTTTATTAAAACAGCCAGTCAAACACTATTGTGGGATCAAATATTATGTAATCAAGTGATTAAAATTTTTAAATTGGCTCAGAAATTATCATCACAACAATTGTACATTCTATTTTGTTTTATAGATCATTTATAGTTTGTGAAATAAAAATTTTAATTTAGCACACTGTAAATGTTCAACGTCATTCTGTTGCTGTTAAAACCGTTTATTTTAAAACAACTGCTCACTTTGTCTGTCGGTCTCTCTCCCCAATATTTCAGATGAGGTGACCAAAATCCAACTTGTGCGTAATTAAAGTAAAGTAACGTTGCCTAAAAGCAGATGTGCACGTAAGTTGCTATCCATGAAATTCATCAAAGCAAACCAAGACTCATAAGTGGAATAGATACATTAGTCTGCCTCTAAACATAACAGTAATTTATTTAAATAAATTAAAAACAAGCTTTACAGATTAAACATCATTGAAAAATGATGCAGAATGACACATCCTGACAATGAGTGTTGAGCAGAATTATGTTAGCTTAAAGATCTAACAGAAATGTACCAGAGATAGTAAGAGGGGTCATGATGAAAACACTCAGAACATCAAAAATCATGACCGTTTGTTGTAGCTGCTCAAGAGAGAATTCTCTGAGAATTTTCGCACAAATAAAATCCAGAGTATATATGCTCTGCGAAGTTTATAGGCCCCTGGATGTGGTGTCTTCTTCGAAACTATGAATTTTAGGCATTGAACCCCCTCCCCCCCAGTGGCACATTAATGTTTGTCAAGCCTCAGGCCTGACATATTTATCTCCACAAACTGCCATTCTATGGGCGCTAAGCCCTCATGTTGACACATTCACGATACAACCTCTGTGCAAAGTCTCGGAGATTTTCCGTTACTGTGGGGTCCTTTTTGCCAAATCTGCACCTCAAATCGAGTGCAGGGTCATTGGCATGTGGATTGTCAGGATATTTTTCCTAGCAGAACCTTATATCCCCCCCCCCCCCAAGAGCAAAACTTTCTGTTTATCCAATAGGCAAATTTCACCTAAATAAAGTTCTGTCTGGACAAATAGTCACTGTCATCAACTCCCATGCACTGTGAACTTATTCCTAGTGTAAATTACATTGGATTGTGAAAGTTATCACTGTATAAAAAAACAGAATTCTCACTTCAGTACACAATTGTCACTGGGTCCCGTTATGGGTCCAATATCTACGATGCAGGTGAACACACAAAACACAAGAACACACACTTCTGTAGACACACATGAGCACTGATATCCGCAAGTGACCCTCCCTCCAATCAGTGTTTCTCACCCCTTTTGAGAGATCCATGCACATATAGTACAAGCTACAATAACATTTATCTACAGAGAAATTACCTACACCTGTACAAAATCTATTCTCAAAACAATACTTCTCAAGCCTTACTGAACTCGGGACACAAAAAAAAAAACAAGCAAAGGAGTATGTACTCTCTCCTACCCCAGTCCTGTCGTTTAAAAGCACAAGATAATAAACAAAAATAAAACAACCTAGTATATGTCACTGATGCGTGCAGCAGGAACACAAATAAAAACAAACAAAGGAGTATGTACTCTCTCCTACCCCAGTCCTGTCATTTAAAAGCACAAGATAATAAACAAAAATAAAACAACCTAGTATACGTCACTGCGATGCGTGCAGCAGGAACACAAATAAAAATAAACAAATGAGTTACCCTCTGTAACCGCATCCCGCGCATAGAGAGAGTGAGAGAAAGTAGCCTAAACCAAAAGTGAAACCAGCTCTCGAGTTTTTCACCCCTTTTTCCTCTCCCGCATGATCTAGTTACATCGGAGGAGACCCTCTTGCTAAGCAAGATAGAACATCCGGGCTTTGTTCAACTTTCCTTGATAGTATGCGATCTCCAGGTTCCACCTTTGCAGTACTAAGATCCATCTCATTAGACACGGACTCTTAGGCGTCATTTCGCTGAGGAATTTTAGCGAATTGTGATCAGCTATTATCTCTATCTTTCCCCAAAAAATCCATTTTTTGAACTTTTTCAGCCTGTATAACACGGCCCACTCTTCTTTCTCGATGCTGGACCAATTCCTCTGTGTGTTTGTGAATTTTTGACTGATGAATGCGATCTGTTGGAACTCCCCTTCCGCATTGTGCTGCTTGAGACAGCATTCGACCATGTGATCAGACAAATCACAGTGAATCTGAAACGTGCCACTAAAGTCGAGTGTAGCTAATGCCGTCACTTCACACAGCAGCTTCTTGAGCTCTCTGAAAGCTCAGTCTTCGGTTCCCCCCACTCGACTTTGTTCGGAGCCTGCTTCTTCATTACCTCGTTTAATAGTATGGCTATCTTGGCATAATGAGGAATGTATGTCCGATAAAACCCCATCAGTCCCAATATGGAGCGAACCTCCCTTTTGGTGGTGGGCCGGAAAAGTTCCTGTATGGCCGGCTACCTTATCCTCATCTGTGGCGTGTTTGCCACTGCTTATCCTATGGCCCAGGTATTTGAGCTCCTTGGTCGCAACGGTGCAATTATTGATCCTCACTGAAAATGGTGTTGTTTTGCTGAGGAATTTCAGCGAATTGTGAACAGTTATTATCTCTATCTTCCCCAAAAAATCCATTTATCGAATTTTTTCAGCCTTTATAACACAGCCCACTCTTATTTCTCGATGCTGGACCAATTCCTCTGTGCGTTTGTCAATTTTTGATTAACAAATGCAATCGGTTGGAACTCCCCTTCTGCGTTGCACTGCGTGAGACAACATCCGACCATGTGATCGTACGAGTCACATTGAATCTGAAACATGTCACTAAAGTCGGGCGTAGCTAATACCGTCGCTTCGCACAGCAGCTTCTTGAGCTGTCTGAAAGCTCGGTCTTCGGCTTCCCTCCACTCAACTTTGCTCGGGGCCCGCTTCTTCATTAGCTCGGTTAATGATATGGCTATCTCAGCATAACGAGGATTGAACCCCATTAGTCCCAATATGGAGTGAACCTCCCTTTTGGTGGTGGGCCGAGAAAGTTCCCGTATGGCCGCTACCTTATCGTCATCTGGGGCATGTTTGCCACTGCTTATCCTATGGCCCAGGTATTTGAGCTCTTTGTCTGCAAAGGTGCATTTACTAATCATCACTGAAAATACCCCCCCCTTTCCAGCTCTTGCAATACCGCATTCAAGTGCCTTATGTGCTCTTTCCAGGTTTTGGAAAAGATGGCAATGTTGTCAATATACACCTGTGCGTATTCAGAATGGTTTTTAAGGACTCGATTCATCACTCTTTGGAAAGTACCTGAGGCCGCCACCAACCCAAAAAACATGGTTTTCCACTGAAACATCCCGTTATATGGGTGGAGAATGCCATTAACAGTTTGCTTGCCTCCTCCATTCTAATTTGCCAATAATCTCTTAGGAGGTCCAGACTGGTCAACCACTGTGATGCCCCTACCATGTACATCAGATCTTGCATGTCCTTCATGGGAAAGTCTGGTACACTTGAATCCATGTTTAGTGCCTGAAAGTTAATGCATAAGCGTATGGTGGTGCTTTTTTTGGCCACACACACCATGGAATGCACGATTTCCGCTTCTGGTGGTTCGATTAAATCGAGCTCCAGCAATTTCTGTATTTGCTTATCCACCTCCCGCCGGTACGCCATAGGTATCAGGTAACAGTGGGGTTTTTGCCTGATCACGTCCGATAGGAACTCTGTCTCATGTGCCCCCACTTTTGCGGGCTGGATCTCTCTAACGATAGCCCCTTGTATCCCTTCAGTAGCTGTCTTAACTGTTTCCTCCGATGAGGAACCAGGTCCGGCAGTTCCGCAGATTCTACCTGCTTGTCGAAGTCCCTTTCTTTCCCACGGCTTGCAACGTTATGACCTTCCCTGAACTCTTCAAAAATTATGTTGACCGCTTCTGTATTAACCACGTACTTTCTAATTTTGTTTTCCTGAAGGTGTTTTACTCATCCGTCTTCAATTTTTACCAAAAAAGAATGAGGATTAAGTTTCTCTTAGATGGTCACCGGCCCCTGCCACCTCATGTATAGTTTGCTGGTAGAATCGAGAATTAGCACTATTACCTTGTTGCCTGGTTCAAAAGTTTTACATGACAACCTTAAATTGTGAAAATGTGCCATCCTCTCTTGCTGTACCTGTTCTGTCAACATAGCTTGTTCCGCTGCCCTTTCTAACCTATCATTCAGTTCCTGCAAATAGGCTGCTATGGATCAGGTGTTCAACTACAAGCCCTTCGCTGGACCAGTCCACATATTCTTCAAAATGAACAGCGGACCCTGGGGCTGTCATCAGTACACTAACACAGCCATGGTAGTATTGGAAACCTTCTGATATGCCCACAGCAGGTATGGAACCTGAAGGTGCCACCCCCTCTCTTGCTCCCTAATGGTATGGTGGAGCTTTTTCTTCAGGGTTCGATTCCATCTCTCTGCCAATCCATTCGACTGGGGGAACAGTGGTATCGAAAACCTCGGGCTAGATCTCAGTCGGCACTCAAATTTCGGTAGTTAACCCTACCATAAAATTCATTCCGTTGTCTGAGGCTATCACATCGGGGATCCCTGTACAGGAACAAATATGAAGCCGATCTTCACATGTGGATTTTGCGTTCACGCTAGTCATAGGTACAGTCTCTGCCCACCTACTATGCTGGTCTGCCAGGCATAAAACATATGTGTCCCTTAGCAGTGGGTGGATCAATTGGCCCAATCACATCTATATTCACCACCTGAAAAGGCAAACCTGGTCAGGACACTGGCACAATTGATGCACGGTCTTTCACTCTTACCAGTTTGGTCAGTTGGCACTTTTTGCAAGCTTCTCAAAACCGTTGAACCTCCTTATTCATTCCTTCCTAAAAGAATGAATACCTGATCCTCTTGCATGTCTTTCGTGCCCTCATGTGTCCCCCAAATGGCGAGTTGTGCCAATTTTCAAAATTTCCTCTCTGCGCCCCGCTGGGACAACTACCTGACTTACCCCTCTCTTTGAATACATTGTCTCGGTGCAGTTACCCTTTCCGATTTTAGCCACCTCCCAGCACAGTTCCAGGTTCTCACAGTTTCCTTGCTCTGCTAGAAACTGGTGCTCTTGCGATGGCCTATATTTTCCTCCCCTCTTGTCAGTTGTTTGTAACTCTGCGTTACTTGCCGCCCTCATCACCTCACTCCTGCATTCCTCTCCCGAAACAGTGCAATTTGGTGGGTCCTGGGTTTCAATTCTGGGATACCTGATCGCTTCCTTGTCCCCATGAAAATTCTTTGCTTCCTTGCTTGTGTTACCTTCTAGCAGTGCTTTCACCCGGGTGGTACCAACACCTGCTCCGACATATTTTCGGCTACTGCACAGAGAATTTCCTGGTGTGGTCCAACATCTCTATTCCCAGTTGACATACTCATGGGTATGTTCATTAACTGACACTTGACAGGGGGCCCAAAAATGCCTCTTATGTATATATTGGCTACGCCCTCCCTCTGTCTGTCCCTGACTAATTCTTTCCTGATCACAGGAAGTTTGCTTCCCGAGTCCACCAGAGCCATAACTACCATCCTGTCCACACTAATGAAGATCCTTTCCCATTCATACAGGCTTTCTTGAATCAGACTTTCCACATTCACTGATCATAACGCATCCACTCGTGCCACCACTCACCTGTCCTGTGATGTCATCGCCTCTTTTCTCCCTATGTTGGGCTTATTCCTCTCCCACTTTTTCCCAGGATCAACTTGCCATCTGACTTTTCCCATTCGGATGTTTGGGCAGTTCCACCTTATCTGGAATTTTGAGCTGCACTTGAAACACCCTCTTCTCTGTTTTTGCTTTCCCGGCCTTCCTGCAGAGTTTCCTTCCCTCTCTGGTCAGTACTCTCGCTTCTCTGGCATAGTTCCCGGTTCCATTTCCTTCTTGCAGAAATCCCTAAATTCCTCGTGCTTTTGTGGTTCATACGACTTTCCCTTGGCTGCGAGAAACATATCACACTCTCTTGCCAACTCTTGATACTTGAACCACCCTTTTCCTTGTCTTATCCTGACATGCGCTGCTGTCTCTACATCTAGTGTTTCAAAAATACAGTCAGACACAATCAATTGGCTGATCGCTTCCACTTTTCGGACCTCACAATAATGTCCCCACATAGCACTCGAGGCTAGCTGAACAAAGTTCTCTCCCACGTTCCGCTTATCCAATTTGGATCTTATGCCATAAAACCTTAATCAACCAACCAACCAACCACGTTCCGCTGGGTTCTCCTAAAATCCTGTAAGCATACCTGCAGAGTTGGTTGAAAATGGGCTAGAACAAATTTCTTGATCACAAAATCATTAAACTGCTCCGTTTCCAGATGTGTTACAAAGTTTGCAGCTTTGTCTCCCTGTAAATTTAGCAGAATTGATCCTCTGGCATCCTCCGGAATCTCCTCACTCTCAAATGATTGTTGTAAACTTATAAAAAAGTATGCCCATCCCTCTGCTTTGGATGGCACTTTCACCATTAAAAGTCTTACCGTTCTTGCCATTTCATCTAGAGATTTTTGTCTAGGTACAATTTCCAGATCTGTGCCACCCACGGGACTCGAACCGCCGTTCTGCTGTGTATGTTGCAAACGGAGACGCTCTTAGTTCTACTTCCATTTCAGCCCTTAGCCTTTCCCATTCTAGGGTCAGTCTAAAATCCCCCCTCTCTCTCCTGAACTTGAAATGTGAGTTCTCTCTTCTGACTTTAGATGAGAGTTCTCTCTCCCATGTTTGAGATGCAAGTTCTCTCTCCTGAGCTTAAGATGCAAGTTCTCGTTGCTCTGATTCAACTCTCCACCGTAATACTGGTCAGCAACTCTCTGAACCCCCTCTTCATAATTTTCGCTTGATAAGATGATGTTTTTAATCTCTATCATCTTAGCATTCTCTGGCACAGCCAAATGTAACTCGGAAGTGAGTTTCCACAAATCTATCTTCTTTGCTCTCAGTAAAAACGTCATATTTAAAGAAATTAAATTTAAATAACTAAGTCAAAAGAAAAAGATAATTGCAATGAATTTAATTTTAATCAACCCTTCAGAAAGAAATCAAAAAGAAAAAAGAAAAAAACTCTTAAAATTGCCTCGGAAATTTCATCCCGTGTTTCGCGATACACATAGAAATAATTCCTAACAGAATCTCTCACACGCTTAGCAAAAAGAACACTGACTAGTAGTGTTAAAGGGCACTAACCTTTTCTCTTTCCTTCCGTGGAGTCCAGGATCGGATCTCCCTTCTTTACTGATGATGGGTCTTTCTGCTACGGCTCTGTAGGGGTTCATTCTTTCTCTGTGCCATTCCGCTTTCCGCTGACACCAATATAAGCATTGGTAGTTTGTTTGCTTAATTTCACCCACTGCTGCCACCAATGTAAATGTTCCACTTCGTTCTCTTGTTGTTAAAACCGTTTATTTTTAAATGACTGCTCGCTCTGTCCGTCGGTCTCTCTCCATAATATTTCAGATGGGATGACCAAAATCTAACTAATGCGTAATTAAAGTAAAATAATGTTGCCTAAAAGTGGATGCACACGTAAGTTGCGATCTGTTGAAGACCCAGACCGTCCGATCCATCCTGAGGACTTGAGCAACTAATTGGACGGCCGAAGTTGCGATCTGTGAAATTCATTAAAGCAAACCAAGACTCATAAGTGGAATAGACACATTAATCTGGCTCTAAACATAACAGTAATTTATTTAAATAAATTAAAAACAAGTTTTACAGATTAAACATAATTGAAAAATGGTGCAGAATGACACCCGGCCACACATTAAGCTACAGTAAGCCTTCAGGCCTATCGTGTGTCTGGGTTTTTTCACACCCTGACAATGAGTGTTGAGCAGAATTATGTTAGCTTAAAGATCTAACAGAAATGTTGCAGAGATAAGAGGGGTCATGATAAAAATCTTCAGAGCATCAAAAATCATGACCGTTTGTCGTAACTGCTCGCCGAGAGAATTCTCGAACAAATAAAGTCTGGAATATACATGCTCCGCCAAGTTCATCGGCCCCTGGCATCTTCTTGGAAACTGTGAATTTTGGGCACTAAGCCCCCCCCCCCCAGTGACCCATTAATGTTTGTCAAGCCCCAGGTCTGACATATTTATCTCCACAAACTGCCATTCTCTGGGCGCTAAGCCCTCACGATGACACATTCACGATACAACCTCCTTGCAAAGTCTCAAGGATTTTCCTTTACTGTGGGGTCCTTTCGCCGAATCTGTACCTCACATTGAGTGCGGGGTCATTGGCAGGTCATTGGCATGTGGGTTTTCAGGATATTTTTCCTAACAGAACCTTACACACACTAAATCAGCAAATTAATTTTTTACTATATTCTTGAACTATTTTTTTTTTCTTTTCCTTTTGTGTTTTATGTGGCTTTTTTTCATTTAATAATATAAACTTTATAGAAACTTTAGCATGAAAAAAAAGCATATTCTTGTAAGCATTTTTTAGTTTAATTGTGCGTTTCTTGTATTTTTATGTCATAAATGCTTTTTATCAGTCATTTTATAGTGTTTTTTATGTCAAAATAGCAGTCCTGCTTGTTAAGTAATGTTCTCAATTTCAATTTGATACTTCAGAAACTGTCAACCATTTATTTACACTATATATAGGTCATTTATAGTGTGTGAAATACAAATTTTCAAATATTTTCCTTCAAAGACTACAAGATCTGCAAACTGTTAAAAACACCATCTTGACTTACAAGACATTTTTACACTTTAAAGTGCCATGGCGCTTTCAGACATCACAATGTTCGTCATTAGTGGCAATGTTAAGGAATTGACAGACATGAGCTAACCTGATATCGTGAATACAAACTTTCCATATGGTAAATCAGATAAACCGATACAAAAATTTATCATAAATTACAAATAAGTACATAAATATTCAAGTAAAAATAATTTAATTTATAAAACATGTACAAAAGAAATCAGGCCAACTCAAAAACTTAACACTACAGGCAAAGCACTAGATTTCCAAGAAATCACATAAGGGTTTAACATACATAGAGTCGACAATGAGATGTCAGGCGAAACTAAGGGTTTGAACAGTATCAAAGTTACAAATAGATTCTCTATAAATAAAAAGAGATTTAAAAAGTAAAATATTACAACCATTATTGCAATTAATTAAAAGAAAATTTTTATCAAATGTAGTGGTAATCATTATTAACTAATTGTGAAAGAGCAATGGACAGTTTTCATTTTTAATATCAGGAGCATGATGATAATGAATTCACATAAACGAATACTGACAGTACATTTTGTACTACCAATATAAAACTTATAATTGTTATTGGGAGATAAGAGGGGACAACATGCACCCCAGCTTGACTCAAGAAATTATGTTTATTGCTAAATGTATCGGTACGGATATAACTAAATAACGAAATAACAGTGGAATGGCCAGGTCTAAACTTAAATTCACTGTAAAATTGGAGAAGATGGAAAAAAATTGCAGTTTGGAAAGGAATGCTCGATTTATATGTCAAAATATCAGAAGAAGGGGCAAGATTATTTTTAGGATAAATAGAACGAATGGAGGAAAAGATTTTATTAATGAAATTGAACGAATAGGCAGCTAAAAGCAAAGGCAAAGTTTATTTCAAAATGTAAGGCAGAAATTGAAGAATAAACATTAAAAGCATGATTAAAATAAGCAATGAAAGAGGCTTTTTTAGACAAAATAGGGTGGTAAGAATTAGCAGGAATACAGGAATTAGAAAACGTAGGTTTATAAAACACAGAAGTGTGAAATTCTTTAGTATCATGGGAGGCAAGAATATCCAAAAAAGGCAAAGAACAATTAGATTCGTGTTCCACAATAAAATTAATATTAGGATAAAATCATTAACTTTATCTAAAAGGATAAAGAGGTCATTTAAATTATTCATTGCTTATTTTAATCATTCTTTTCATGTTTGTTCTTCAATTTCTTTTTTACATCCTGAAATAAACTTTGGCTTCAGCCTTGGCTATGAAGCCACCTATTTGTTCGATTTCATTTATAAAACTTCCATATGTTCTAACCTTATTTATCCTAAAACTAACCTTGGCTGTTCCTCTGATTTTTTGCCGTATAAATCGAGTATTCCTTTCCATCCTGCGATTTTTCATCCTCTTCTTCAATTTTGTCTTGAATTTAAGTTTAGGCCTACCCATTCCACTGTTTTTTCATTATTTAGTCGTATCCAGACCGATAAATTTAGGGATAAACATAATTTCTTGAGTCAAGCTAGGGTGTATGTTGTCCTCCTCTTATCTCCTGTTAATAATTATAAGTTTTATATTGCTAGTACAAAACGCACTGTCGGTATTCTTTTATCTGAACATGCTCATATTAAAAATAATAAACCGTCCACTACTCTTTTCTGCCCACTACAATTGGTTTTTAATGATAAATTTACCACTAAATTTGATAAAGTTTTTCTTTTAATTAATTGCAATAACCCTCGTAATATTTTATTTTTTGAATCCCTTTTTATTAACATTTTACAACATAGTTGAAAAGTGTTTATGACTTTGTTCATTCTGTCCGTCTGTCTGTCCACCGATAACTGCTGTAAAAATGACTTTTATCAAAATGAAATTTTAGTATGGTGTTGAGACTGTCTGTGGGACATATGGAAATGTAAAGGAATAATATCGCCTAACTAGTTTTGAATTGAACCCGAGTTGAAAAAATGCCTATGGGACCTAATTTTTCAAACATTTTATCACAAATTGTTTCAAAAATGAAATTCAAAATAATCAAATTATCCCATAAAATATATATAAAAAAATTTCAGCAAAATATGTTTGATAGTTTTTTAAATAAAAATTAAAATAATATTATATGAAGTGATCACGTGACCCACTTCAAAATAAAATATGGCATCCATCTTGTGTCAAAATCGTGATTTTTAAATTTCTTTTTAATTTATATTTAGTGTTGCATCTGTAATAAAACTGCTTTATTGTTGATTTTTTTTTCGATGCATCTATATACTGCACCAACACAATTACAATATTTTTGAGTTTAAATGATCATCAAACTTTGATTATTTCTGCAACGAAGCCTAATTTTCACGTACAGAGAGTGTAAATACATCAAGCTGTAAGATGAGTTGTATAAGAATTTGCTGAATTTCTTTAACGCAAAATTATTTAGCTCTGGAGTCTGCAATATAGCTGATATGAATGAAACATTCATTGATATTACATAAAGAAGCAGACGATTCTATAGTTTGCCTTTTTTGACAAAGTTTTAAGCATGGAGCTAGAAAGTACTTTTACCTCCATTTTTTTAAGTTTTTAAGTAAAATAAATTTAGTAGTATATTGTGATTATTTTAAAAATATCAGTGCTGAATGAACGGAATGGAATAAAAGTTTGTGAATGAAATATTCATTGCTTTTATATAGAGAGATGTGATTTATATTTCAATGATGTCATTTGAATAAAGTTCATTTTTTTCGATGAAGTTTTAAGTTTTCAAATTTAATAAATTATTGTAGTGTTAAATTATTGTGATAATTTTAAAAATATCACTGCTGAATGTATCACATTTTAGAGATGTTTAAATAAAATTGCATTGCAGTTGAAAAGTGTTTCATAATCAATGCTTTATGCATGATTGATCTTTCTTGTTTATATTTATCGAAAATCTGTTTGTAACTTTGATCCTGTTGAAACCCTTCATTTGTCTGGCATCTCATTCTTGACTCTGTGTGTTTTAAACCCATATATAGTGCTTAGAAATGTAGTTCTTTGCCTCTGATGTTAAGTTTTTGAGTTGGCCTGATTTCTTTTGTACATGCTTTATAAATTAAATTATTTTTACTTGAATATTTATGTACTTATTTGTAATTTATTATATATTTTTGTATCTGTTTCTCCGATTTACCATATGCAAATTTTGTATTCACAATTTTAGGTTGTATGAAGCTCATGCCTGTCAATTTCTTAAGATTGCCTCTTATGAAGAATATTGTGATATCTGAATGCACTATGGCACTTTAAAATGTAAAAATTTCTTATACATCAAGATGGTGTTTTTAAATACAGATTACAGATCTTGTAGCCTTTGATGGAAAATATTTGATATATATTTTAGATGTGCTTATCATACTTATTAAAAAATTTTAGTTTAGCATAGTAAGTTAGCAAATTAAACTTTTTGTACTATACTTTGAACTATACATTTTATTTGTATTTATGTGGCTTTTTATTTCTTTTAATAATATAAAGAGCTTTATAAAAAATTTATGAAATGAGAAAAATTAAATTGTTTATGGCATTTTTTAGTTTACACTATATTTCTGATTTTTTAGATCATAAATGATTTTATAGACCTTTTTCTAATAATTTTGTATCAAAATCCTAGTTCTGCTTATTAAATAATGCTGTTTCAACTTCAAATTGATGCTTCGTTTCAAAAATATTTTCCCCCTTATTTTATAGGTTTTTAATTTTTGTCCATCTGTAAGTGCAATAACAGGGATATCACCTCAGCGATATGTGTGGCGAATTGGAGTTGCTCTTCATGCCACACCTCGTCTTCTTCTGGCTTCAGTATACTACAGCCATTATGCGAGAAAAACAAAAAAAGTCAAAGATGATTCAAAATCATTATACCAGCATATAATTTCATTCAATTATTGGTTTCATGTGACTGAAATAATGGCTCTAGTGGGAGTCACTTATATATCAAACAAAGAAAATTATCGTAAGCACAAGTTTTTATTTTGAAATTTATAAGAAAAGTATATGTTTTATAAAGTATTATACTATAGTCATATTACATATTATAGCTATATGTACAAGGTATAGTAAATTTTTAAATTAACATTTAAAATTAATGTAATACCCTTCAAACCCCTTTCCCTCAGATATATATATATATATATATATACACATGTCCAAAAGTTAAACATAATTTGTAAAATGCGAAAAATTCTGAGACAATATGGATACAATGGTTTACAATCAATTGTAGAGAATCGTGAGACAAAGGTAAATCATTGTGCATATGCAAAACAGTTCAGTCGACATCGATATGTACAAAGCACCAGCGCATGTCTGAACGAGTATAAAAAGGCCTCGAGTGACATGGAAAGTTGAGGCAGAATTTCGCAATTGCTGTAGTACGGAGCATTGTTAACAATCAAAAAGGACAAAAAATGTCACAAAGATGCTAACTGGACATGTTTTCGAACGGACAAATTATTAGAATGCTGCAATCTGGTTTATCTCAAGCTAAAGCTACTCAAATTCTGAATGTGCCTCAGTGTATGATTTCCAGACTGTGGCAGAAGTTCCAAACCACTGGAGATGTTACCCAAAGATCAGTACCAGGTAGGCGAAGGGTAATAACTACTCGGCATGACCAATATTTGGTGATAACTGCGCGACATCAGAGGAACCTCTCTACTAGACAACTGGGTTCAGCCCTGACAGCCACCACAGGAGTCACTGTTTCGAGACAAACTGTTTACAAGAGACTCAGATATGTTGGTCTCTATGCCAGATGACCAGCAGTTTGTATCCCCTGACATCTGCACAGTGTTGGCATGCACAAATATTTAAAAAAATTTAAAAGCAAGTTAAAATTCAATATTGCACTTTGCCATGAAAACTTTTGCAGAAGTAGCGGTGGATTTATCTAGACATGTCAGTGAAGAGTCAATACATGAAAAATAATTAAATTTATTTTCACGAAATCAATATAATAAAAACATAAACACAACATGTATCATTTACTTTGATACTGTGTTTGTACTGGTCATATCAACAGAGTCTCGAAATTTCATAGCAGACAGAAAATTAGGCTTAACCAAACTGTCCAATTTACCAACAATCACATTTTGAAACATACACAACATCATTAAGAACATTCTAGAAAATAGGTAATGTTTGAACAGTATCTTCATTAGATCAAACAACAGACCACATAATACAGGTCACATAACAGAAAACAAAAGACAACATAGTCCAGAGCCACTTCTACTGAAAGTCGAGTGTTGTACAGGACAGAGCACCAGGCGCGAAGTGCCTTTAATCTCCAGTTTCAATATGTGGTTCTTATCGTCAAACTGTGACATTAATTCAGTGACCCTAACTGGAAGTTCGAGGTTTTTATTTACTACTTTTTATTATTTGTCCTAGCTCCTAGTGTGGCAGTTTGTTGCACATTTAGAGTTTAAGCAGTTTGGGGGGTTGATGCAGATCTGAGGGTTACCTAGCATTTTAGCAGCTTAGAGTTTTGAACATTAGTCACGAGTTTTATTTGATATCAGATGTTTGAGGTTGGATATTTAATTCCGATTATCGATGTTTAGAACTGTGCGGGGTCTCTTACACGATTTGGCCTTGCGATGATCATAGTCATGCAGATTGAATAACAGTTCATTTGGAACGGATGGCAAATTTTTGTAAAATTTAAGCGCTAGCTTTTTAATTTGGGCTCTTAACTGTTTTTATTTTAAAGTCATTCCTAATTACCGAGTTCCTTAAATACCTGGGAGCTTTCCTGATAATCCGTAGGATTTTGTTTTGTTTTGTCTCTAGGAGGTCTATTGTAGTTATACAGGCATATCCCCATACGGGTGCGGCATACAGTATTCCCGGGCGGATAACCGATTTATAAATTAGCAGTTTGTTTTGATGACTGAGATTTCCATTTCCTTGGGGTATAAGGCTCCTGTAGTTATATACGCTTTTTTGATTAAGTTCGTTACTTGCTGTTTCCAGGTTAGGTGGGAATCTATCATTACACCTAGGTATTTAAGATTTTTCCGCGCGTAAGGCATGATTGACCACTTTTACTGACACATCCACCAGCTTAAATAGTGCTGTGTGATTGAAGTTGAAGTTAATGTTTTTTGAAATAGAAGTAGAAGTTAATGTTTTTCTGTAGTATTCTAATTTCTAATGAGTTGAAGTAGAAAATTAGCATAATCTGGATGTTGATGTCTCAATCTGCAGGAATACATAACATGGGGTTAAAATTAGTGACTAGCTGACCTAATGTGATTAGCCAATCAGCACACAGTAAATTTTAGATTTAGACAGTACTATAGATTTAGACAGTAACATATGCGAAGCATCATTTAACATTGCCCAAACACAATCCAAAGCAGTTAAATTGAACCTCTCCGAAACCACATTTTGCTCGGGTGTGTATGTGTTTATTCTTTCCGCTTTAATGCTTTGTATGTCTAAAAACTTTTCAAATTCAGTGTTGCAAAATTCCATACCATTGTCGGTTCTGACGCTTAGAATTTTGGTATTTAAAAATTTTTCCGCTCTATGCTGAAATTGTTTAAATCTATCAAAAACTTCTGATTTTCTTTTCATAGGATACACTGTTACTTTACATGAAAAATTATCGGTTATGCTAAGGAAATACCTAGGTCCTCCATGTTATGGTTTTGGCATAAGTCCACATACATCCATATGGATTAGTTCCAATGGTTTCTTAGATCTAATTCTTCATATGGGTTTGAAAGAAATTCTTTTTGTTTTTACTAGTTTACAACATTTACATTTAATTTTTCTCACACTGATATTTGGCAATCCTTTCAATGGGTGATTTTACATGATCAGTATTCTTAAAAACATCATATTTACAAGGCTTGTTAGATTGAAAAACAATAACGCTAGAATTTACAATTTCACTTCTAAAAACTTTACTGGCATTTCTATTTACACTTTTAACATTACTACCATTACTGTTTACAGATTTGCAAGTCTTAAAATTATTTTTCATATTAGGATTTTTAAAAGAAGTGTAAGAATGTTTAAAATCAATTTTAGTTTTACAAGCACATGAATCATTATTTTTACATTTACTTTTAAGATCCGTAGAATTTTTAGGCTTAACATTTTGAGCTTTAGGCTTAGTAATTTTACTTCCTGTTGACTTTTCAACATTAAAATTCTTTGTTTTAATCTCATATTGAGACCTGAGGAAATACAAGCCATTTTGCCTTTTGGCATAAAATCATTTGCTACCATCTGGTTTGAAAAAAGTAATTAAACCATTTCTACCTGCGAAATTACAATTTGGCTCTTCTAGAATTGAAGCAGCAATTAAGTTTCTCCTCAGTTTAGGTGAATACATTACATCTTTTAACTGAATTAAATTCTTCATATTATTCATTTTAACATACATACTGATCGATCTGACACCTTCGATTGGGCTTTCTTAATCACCGGCAGCTAAGGACATTGTTGTCCCTTTAAGCTCTTTAAATTTGTCGAACAATTCCAAATTGTTACAAAAATGCCTAGTTGCTGCCGTGTCAACAACCCAACCAAATTTGTCGGTCGATTCAGTATTACAATTTTCAATGTTAGACTCGATTTCACTTAATTTTGCATGGTTTTGTTTACAGTTTGCCTTAAGATGACCATAAGTCTTGCATACATGGCAAGAGCCTACCTGTTTATTTAAATTTACACTTTTAGAAATTACATTTTTAAATTTAGACATTTTTAGATTTATTTACATTGAAAGTGAAAGTCTTACTTCCATTTTGTTGTTTGTCGTGTAACTGCTATGCAATCCGGTCTTCTTCTGCAAGAAACTCCATTTCAATGTGCTTTAGGATAAATTGGTTATCTGGCAGTCTATACAATGTCTGTACTATGCCTCTAAATTCGTCACCAAGATGTCGTATTGTCTGGAACGTAACCAGTACCTCAGCCATTGGGTGTCTAGCATCTTTTAACTTTGACACTAACTTTTTAATCCTAGATATAAAAAGTCCCACGGGTTTACCTGGCACTGACTTTTCATTAAAAAAATCGTCAGTCTCATTAGTCCAGCCCTGGACTTTGGCTCGAACTGTTCTTTTAATACTTTCCATGCCGTCAATGGTTCATCAACTTCAGAATAAATCCCTGTATTCAGTTTCCAAGCTATAATAGAGTGTTGACAATGTTTTTTCTTTTCTGGTCCTGTCCTCACCCGGTTTTTCCGCCGTTCCTGTGATGAAGCTGTATAATCCATTACTCATCAATGCAAATTTTAAGTCTGTACTCCGGGTTGAGTAATTATCTCAACCAAGTTTTTCCATGTCCGGTGTCGTTACCATACTTAGCTTTATGTAGCTACTGCCCCGTCTCGGAGCTCGTTCGGACTTTATTGACATTCTAGATAAGTAGTGTTTCGTAACCACTTGGGCTGCTGCACTAGGGTTGCCATACTAGGGCTGCTAGAGTGTTGCACTAGGGCTGCTAGGGCCCATAACCCACTTGTTGGCATGCACAAATATTTTAAAAAATTTAAAAGCAAGTTAAAATTCAATATTGCACTTTGCCATGAAGACTTTTTCAGAAGTAGCGGTGGATTTATCTAGACACATCAGTGAAGAGTCAATATATGAAAAATAATTAAATTTATTTTCACGAAATCAATATAATAAAAACATAAACACAACACATATCATTTACTTTGATACTGTGTTTGTACTGCTCATATCAACAAGTCTTGAAATTTCATAGCAGACAGAAAATTAGACTTAACCAAACTGGCCACATACTTTGCCAATTTACCGGCAATCATGCTTTGAAATGTACAAAACATCATTAAGAACATTCTAGAAAATAGGTAATGTTTGAACAGTATCATCACTAGATCAAACAACAGACCATATAATACAGGTCACATAACAAAAGACAAAAGACAACATAGTGCAGACCCACTTCTACTGACACATCCACCAGCTTAAATAGTGCTTTGTGATTAAAATAAAAGTTAATGTTTTTTTAAAGTAGTAGAAGTAGAAGTTAATGTTTTTCCGAAGTATGCTAATTTCTAATGAGTTGAAGTAGAAAATTAGCATAATCCAGATGTTGATGTCTCAATCTGCAGGAATACATAACATGAGGTTAAAATTTATTGACTAGCTGATCTAATGTGATTAGCCTATCAGCACACAGTAAATTTTGAATTTAGACAGTACTATAACTGATGTACATGTTGCTTGTTTACACTAAAGTTTTCTAACACACAGAAACGCACACGTTTACAGTGGAGTTTGGAACACCGGCAGTGGAGTGGACAACAGTGGGGCAATGTCATGTTCAGTGATAAGTCCAGGTTTAGTCTGAAAACTGATTTTCATTGTATCACGATCTGGAGAGAATGTGAAATGCATTTTCATCTGGGAAACATCACGGAAAGACATTGTTTTCCATTTGGGGGAATCATGGTCTGTGCAGGCATCATGATGGACTGCCACACAGTCCTCTACATCTTTGACACGGGGTCAGTTACCGGTCAAAGATACAGCGACAAAGTCCTTGAGCCTACCGTTCGATTGTTTCGACGTGCTGTTGGTCCTGATTTTATATTCATAAATTATAACGCACCTCCTCACTGTGTGGTCTTGGTCGATGACTTCTTTCAAACTGAAGATATCCAGCACATGCAGTGGCCTGCGAACTCTCCTGATCTCAGTCCGATAGAGCATGTGTGGGATATTCTCAGAAGACATCTTGCAGCCCTTCGCTACCCACCAAGCTCTGTTCTGGGATTGAAAACTGCTCTATGTGAGACTTGGAACTCTTTGAGCACACAACTCATCCAAACCTTCATCGAAATTATGGGAAATTGTTGTGCAGCATACTTGGCTACCTTAGGAACCCACACACTGTATTAAACTGCAGCATCACATTGTTTTAATCATTCAGTTTCTGGGAGGTTGACACTTCCCAGCCATCCAAGCAGTTACCTTACACCTTTCTGGTAGATTGGACGGTCTGGGTCTCAACAACAACAACTTGTATTGTGACCCTTTTTCTTTCAACCCTTTTCTTTGGATAATAAAAGTCGTTATTATCCTTATTTTGCATTGTTTTTTCTTCTATAACCATATTACACCCACATACCGTGTTTCTTTCCATTCCAATGTAGATTTCCTGAAATTTTCACATAAACAGCAATTATGCTTAACTTTTGGACATGAGTGTATATATACACAGTGCATCAAATAATTTTTAAGACTGGTGCTAGATGTCAGCATACAGTTGCTCCGTTTTTTAAGTTTTTCAAAAACACTCAAGTTGTTTGACAGCAAATTTTTTTGCCAACATCTTTAGATTACCCGTTCACCACTTGACTTGAAATACCATGTTGCATTTTGAATCTGTGAAGACATCCAGTTGAAAAATATGCATCTTTTACATCCTATTTCAATGCAATTTCCTTTGCTTTTTCCATAAGCATGGGCTCACTCATGGGAATATTTGATGCACATTGTGTTAAAAACTGAAGCAAAATGTCCTCTACTTCAGGAAATTTGCTTTCTTGCACATGCAGTTTCTTCGAAGCAGAGTTTCCACAAGTTGCTGCTCTGTCCTCGATTTTTTTTCTTTCATAGACAATGGTTTTCAGAGTAGAAACTGGAATATCCAGTTTTTTAGCCAAATGTACTTTTGTTAATCCTGTACTTTTGTCAAATTCTTTCAAAATTTAAATTTTATCTTTTAATGAAAGTGCTTTATGCTTTTGGGACATTTTTGGAAAACGTTAAATTTTTAAGAAACCAACAGAATGATATTAACCAACAGACTAAACAGCAATACTGAAACGTGAGCTCTCAAAAGCATAGGAATTCGATTCAAGAATAAACTACTTATCAAACAAAAGAGTCTGGTGAATAGACCCTCTCATTGTTCGTTCTTCATGCAGCAGGTGCAGTTTAGGGTTGCTATGTAAAATTGACAGCTTGAGTGAGAATTCTTTGGGAATCAAAAAACGCTCTAAATTTGTAACTGTGGCAACCTATGTAACAGTAGTCCGAGTACCTCTACCCTTGTGGTGGCAATTTCCAAATGTTCTATCTGAATGAAAATTTTTAAATTTTAGAAAGATTTATCAGCAGAAAAACTGGGAAAACAACGTATAACTGAAGTTTTGCTTCATCTAAACAAAATATTTTATCATTACATGGTTAGGAATGAATTGAGATTGTGCTGAAACGACGTATAAATGAGAAACATATAAACTGTGCTCCACTTTATATATATTTATATATGTATATATATATATATATTTTTTTTTGACATGAAAGTTTAAATGCTAATGGAAGATCATTAACTGTTCTTAAAACATATCAAGATTTAAACATGCTTTAGTTAAGCTCATTTTTTTTTATAAATTATGATGTATATATATATTGTGTTTAAATAAATATTTTTACCTTAAATTTTGAGTATGACTTCCTATAAATTTACTTTATTTAATACATGAATTTATTTTTGGTCAGATTGCAAGTTAATACTTCCATTCAATGCTGCATTTGTAATTTCATGTTGGAGACAAAAGTACAGCGACTGAATATTTTTCTATTGATGTGCATATTTTATTTGCAGCTGTCCATGAAAAAATTTTCATCACATTTATGGCAGCTTCCATTTCATATATGCTAAGTACTTGCATGTTGAGCTACATGACTAAATCTTCTGATCCTACAAATTTGGTAAGTTTATTAAACCATATTTGTTTATTAATGATAAGATGTAATAACCAGGGTTTGAAATAGGATTTGAAATTTAGGGGGAATATTCCCCCTTTAACGAAAATTTTAGGGGGGGGGGATTTTCAAAAACTTAGGGAGAAATTTAAAAATCCAGGATTTTTATCAGTAGAAAGTAAAATATGGATATTTTTATATTACAATACAAGAGATTTACTAAATTGACATTTCGTATTTTAAGCCTTGATTTGAAAATGATCAACTTTATTGTTTAAATAAATTGAAAACCCTTTTTTATGATTGAAAATGGAAAGCATTGAAAAAGAGAAAAAATATATGAAAGTCTTTTGTAAATCGCATAATTTTAGGATGCAGCACATTTTGAATAGTCTATATTTACACCTCGTCATGCTAATGTTATTTAAAATATTTTTAAGTACTTTTAATAAAATTAAGATGAGAAGGATGTTCATTTTTAATTGAAATGAGAGATTCAACTTTGGATGCAAATATATCAAATTCTAATTTATACTCTTCAAATGTATTTCTAATAAGCCTTATAATTCTAAATGCCTGAATAAATAAAAAAAATTTAATTTCGTTAGCCTAAAAATATATCTAAATTTCATCAACAATATGTTTAAAAGATAATATCCCAGCATAAAAAGCACAAAAAATATAAAAATATCAGTGGATGGAAACAGACTGAAAAAATGGAAAATATTTTAAAATGAAACAAAGTATACCGGCGATCGTGTTTAAATAAAAAATTCCGCGATATTGCTAAACTGTCTTTTATAAATTACTAATTAATAAGTGTAGCACGTTAAAAATCCATAAATATACTGCAATGGAACTTTTTCTAGGGTCAATTTTCAGTCCAAAATAGCCATTTTCATCCAAATAATAGGATTTCATTGAAAATGATTTTGATGTTGGAATTCCATCAAAGTCCTTTAAAAAATTGGAAGATGTGTATATTTCCCCTAAGATGAAAAATAAAAATCGGGTTTTCCTGAGAAAATGATTATTGCTGAATGAAGTTTATTGCTTAGGTTAAGTATTTAAAGAGGTCAATCAAAAGGCCCTAAATGACATTTTGTAGCTGCTATATTTTTCTTCTCATTTCCGCAAAAGTTAACATAAATGTTTATTAAAGTGTGCAAAATAGCTTGAATTCTGTGCGGCACATCATGTTTAAAGGGTGCAGATAAAGCAAATAAGATTTCTTTGGCGGTATCAGAATATTTCTAGCAAAGAAGTTGGAATACCTTTTACCAAAAATCAAAGTTCCGGAACAAAGCACAGAAAAGAAAATGTAATGAATTGAGAAACTTTGTGCCTAGTGTGCTCTGCCCTATACACCCAGAGAAAAATGAAACGTCATTAAAAAAACACCTTGCCACTAGTCCGTAACTAGTGAAGAATGGAACGATGCATTGCGCTCATGATGGATGCAACCACTTAGGAAATTTTCAGAAAAAACTGTGCTACTTTGGATGTTTTCCGGAAAAGAGGAGTTGCGCTATGCAGATGTGGAACTTTCCGGTAAAAACACAATCCATGGAATGTTTTCATTCCTGCTTTTCATTTGCTCTCTCGAGAATTCCTCGCTTCCATTTTCGAAATTTAAGAAGAATCAGTAGCGGCGAGTGTATGCGAATTCCCACACATTGTTTTGTGTGAGGGATTTTTAAATTTTGTTCGTGATTCGCGCAATTGCGCATCCTATTTCAAACCCTGATAACATTTGAATAATCTTATTTCCAAACATGCCAACTCTTCTGATTCAGGTGGCTGGCTGACTCCTGATTTTTAGTTATCTATCCTGCTTTAATAAATCATTACCTAATTTTTTTATGAATAATTTGCTAAATTGCGTAATACCCTCCACAAAACACTGATATTTGAGGAATTTTAAAATGTATAAATAAAACTAGAAAAACCATCTGTAATAATAAAAGAAAATACCTGTCTGTGTCATCTGTAGTAAAAAATCTATGTGTTGTATGGCCAGGAAATTTGGTACAGGAGTACCCCAGTCCCTAAAAAAAATGCCTCGTCAAGATTTTTCTAAAATTCAAATTTGTTTAAAATTTATTAAATTTGGTCCTATTCCTGTACAGCAGTTAATTTTCATTGATAGCACCATTTATTACATATTACTAAAATTATGTTTACATTTTATGTACAGTTTAAAAGGGGCATGATCTGTCCTTTCAACTTTGGCTAATTGTACAAATTATTGATAAGGACAAAAATTAAATCCAACATGCCCATCTCACTAAGAAATTCAAGGATTTTGTTAGCAGTATTTGGGCATAACTTTTTTGGCAACTTTTTTTTTAATGGATTGCTAGTGGCGCCATCTATAGTATTAAAATGTGCGAAACATTGTGGTTCAAATTTTCATATTGTAACAGTGTTAAATTTAAAATAGTTTGATAAATGTTTTTAGTTGTAAGAATTTATTGATATTTTTAGTGTTCTTTCAGATTGAATTAACATTTTTACTAGTTTATTTTGCATATTTCATAAAATCTTTGTCATCAGGAAGCACACAATTTGCTTTTGTAATGATGTGTCTTTTTCTAAGGTTTTTTTAACTCGTTTAGAAAATAAATGATTATTACATCATCTTTAAAACTAAATTCCCTGCTGTAAACAGGAACTAATATGTTTGTTCATTGACTTCATGTTGGGGGTTTTGAGGAAGGGAGCTGACACCTGAATAAAAAAATGTCAAGATGAGACCCATAGTCAGGTTTTTACAGAAATCCACAAAAGTCAGATTATTTAACATTTACTTTGTAACCGTCATTGCCTGTAACTTAAAGTGGGATTCATTTATTTAATATCAACCCTGTCATATTTTTAAATTTAATAAATGAATTCATTGAATCCCTGCTTTAAATCCCTAACGATGCCTGGTACATTTTGCAGTCTATAATATTAGTATCATAATTGTAAAATAAAAAGAACTTAAATCAGAATGAGAAATTTGAAAAAAATAGAGTTGGAAGTGATCAGAAACATGAAATACGAAAGTGGGTGATAAATGTTTAATTTTTTAAATATGCAAAATTAAAAATAGGTTAAATCATTTGAAAATGAATGTCCACAATAGATAAAATATTACCTAAATATTTTGAAAAAGATAAAATATCTAAATATGTAAGTAATTTGGAAATATCTAAATAGACAATTTGGAAATTTCCAAGTATCATGAATATCAAAATATTCAGTGGTACAAAAAAAATGTGAAAAATTGATTGGAAATTAGCAAAATGTTCAGAAATCATGAAAACTAAAATATAATGAAAATTTTTAATTTAGGTAATATGATCACTATTAATAGTATCCGAAATGATTGGACAGTTTGGGAAGAGAAGAAATAGTTGGCCAAAATGCTCTTGATGAATGATAAATCAAGCTTCTAAATAGTAAAAATTTGAAGAAAAAAAATAATAATAGCCCAAAATAAGAAATAAATATTGTAGAATTATATATATATTTTAAATGCTGCCTAATAAATAGAACAGAATGGAAAATATGAATCCAAATTAACATGTTAATTTTGTAGCCCATAGTATGATTGTGTTTTCAATAAAAACTATGGAAATTCATAGTAAATGGCATCTCTCATCATTTGATGGGATTTAAAACCAAAAACTACTTAAATAATTGCTTGTTTTTGCAACAAAACTTGGCATTATTTTGCTGAATTCAGGTGTTTAGATCATTCTAAATATTCGGACACCTCATGAACAATCCATCTACTGTATTAAATTTAAATGTATAAACAAAACATTTTTTAATAAATTCAAAATTGAAATGGAATATTTTAAAATTTAAATATTCAGATACTTTTAACAAGTACCGAAATGAAACAAAATGTATCTTAGGTGTAAAAATTTGAATTTTTAAATTAATTTTTAAAAAATCAATGTTAGCAATTAAATATTTTTATATTTAAATGATAAGGCATAGAAAGAATTGTTATTTCCCAACATCAGTGAAAAATTTTGAGGTATTTTGGATATTATTGATGATGTCCTAAAATTTGTTACCCACATTTACAAAATTTTCAGTTATATATGCATAAATAAAGCATCACCGCCCCCCCCCCCCCCTTTAAAAAAAAGTTGATACTGTAAGCTTGCTAACTAACATTTGTTATTTCTATTTATTTTCTTTCAGGAGAAGCTGTCTTACAGAACAAAACTTTTTCTTTGTGTTATAATAGCATTTACATCATTGGGCATGATGTACTTCTTTTATAAACATCGAGTATATTGTGAAGAACTTGGTAATATTTGTTCCATTTTGTATTTTCTTAATCTTGCCCTCTTAGTTTTAAATGTTTAAAACAGTTTTGAGATATTTACTTATTTTTAATGTTCTAAAAGTAATACCCATTTTTTGTATGGAATGTATAACATAAAAAAATTAAAATTCATAATTATGTGCAAATTCCTATAGTATTCTAAACACCATTGTTATTCAAAATGATGCATTAAAATATTTAATTAATTCTCTTAGAAGAAATTACATCCTGTCCCATTTGTAAACAAATTAAAAGAAAAATGAATCTGATCAATATATGCCAAAATGAAAGCACTAAAATGGTATTAAAAGATATACCTATACTGCATTTATACTGTTTCAGCAATTGGCTAAACACAATATATGAATTAATTGGCTAAACAGAATATATGAGTTTGCAAAATCTTTTCCAAAATAAAAGTGATGCTATAAGAAATTGAAAATGTAATTTTTGTAATCTTTAAACCTGAAGGCCAATCCAGTTAAAAATGCAATACTATTCTGTGGTGAAGAGATTTTAAAGATTAGTATAGTATAATATAGAAGTAGTAAAATTATCATTGTGAAGAGGAATAGATAAAAATGCTTTTTATTTTATAACAAAAAAACATAACTCTTCAGATTGGCAATCTTAGTGATTTTAGGAAAGGAGCTTTTGTAATGACAAACACAATTTAGCATAAAAGTGTTAGTGTATAACATTAAATTATTTAATGGGGTCCTCATGCGATATAAAATAGCCATACCTTCAAAATTGTAGCTGGTCTCATGGAAGCACTAATGGGCACATAAATAATTTTAGAACTGGATTCGCAGTAAGCTTGCTTGTAAACTTTCCATATAGTAGTATTTTTTGCTGACATTTTTAAAAACATCAACTTTAGCTTTTTTTCTATCTCTACAAGTGTACTCTAACTGCCAACTGTCTGTTTTTCTCTCTTGTCTTTAGCTCCTCCTTTGAATTCTTCTTGTATCATCATCCCCCATGGATCTGACCTCATTGGTGGGCATACATAGCCCCCTCCCCTTAGCATATGCTCTGATTGGTTGTAAACCTAATGTCAAAAATTGGCATCTTGCTGTCTGGTTCCATTGGTGGGCCTAGCTCCCTCAGTTTTGCTCTGATTGGGAGACAAGACTTGGGTATAAACCCTACCAGCAGTCTGGCTATGAGATCCAGTACTTTTTGTTTCTATTGATTTGTATCATGGTCCATACATATTATTTTAGTGTAATAAATTGGCTTCTTGCTATCTGGTTCCATCATTCGATGGAACCTTGGTTTTATTGTTTAAAACTCAACTTCAGCTCCTCTTGACATTCATTGTTCTCAATACTGTACAGCATCCCAAGATCAAAATTTCCCAAATTGTGCAACTCTATCGTCTCGCGTTTATTTATAAAATATATTTTTATATTCATTTATTTATTATTTAAATCAGAAAAAAATTAATAAAAATTGTATGCTGTATAAATACATTTGATTTAATTGTGTTGCTCAGTAACATGATATAATTATCTTCAAATAAATTTGCAAAAAAATATCATTTGCATAATGCTGTTTCTATGAGAAGTTCATTTTTTATTAATATGTCAATAATTCCTGATCATAGAAACTCAAAACATGAACTACATTTTTAGTGGGGCTATTCCAAGGCTACCCACAAAATTTCATGAAATTCTGTGCAGCCATTTTCCTGTGATAAGACAAACAAGCATAAAAATATTTTCAATTTTATTTATATAGATTTTGTGTATCAAATTTGATTATTAATGATAATTTTGAGAAATTTGTCATTTAAGTAGTTCTCTTTTACTTTTATACCTAAAGGGAAATATGAAATACAAGTCAAAAACACTTTTCTACCAAATTAAAAATATAGACTTGTAAGAAGGTATTGATTTTGAAAATAAACTTTGTAAGTTTTTGTCTATCAGTCAGTTTGTTGATCTTAAATAATAAAAGACATGTCTATTTGTATGCCCTATAGCAGAAAGTAGGGTGACAAGTGACATATGCTGCAGATCAATTTGTAACTTTTGCATATATTAAGTATAAATATATTTTACTGGCCCTAAAGTTTGTAAATTTGTTACTTCAAAGCATTCCATGGTGCTCTAAAAATGAGTTTTATGCCTGCTCCGAAACATTTCTTGCTGCTCCAAATGTGAGTTTGGCCTGTTCTGAAAATTGATATGAAGAGCAAGTAGGTGGGCAACATACCTGTGTGTGCACAACATCAGTTCCTAGTGACAAAAGATTTCTTTTTTTGGCATGAGATCAACAGGTATGAGAACCTTGAAGTGTGTTTCTCTAAAACAGCTGTGCCTGTATAAAGTACATACAGGGAGCATATTTTATTGGTCCAATTTAAGCAATTATGGCTATTATTAGCTGTGACTTCTTTGCATAGTAGCTGGAATGTCTTGAGGCACAGCTAAGTAGGTATATAGTCTACTTGCTACTTGTAAGTCATTAGCTTGATGTGTAACATTAGCTTGGTGTGTAACATCCACAATGACATGTCCATTTGACAAATGGGTACACAGGCCTGTGGAAGACATCTTAGAGTTCTGGAGCCCATGGGGACCTCAGTAATTTTTAAACTGATGGTGCCCTTATGGGCAACCATCTTTCTTGTATTTTGGCCAAGAGCTTGAAAATATTATTTTGCCTTTTCTACAATATAAACCTGTTTTGTTGTGCCAGTATGTAGATGATGAGTTTATTGTGTGGAATCATAGCCTTAATGATTCTAATTTTTTACTTGATAGTGTAAATGTTTTGTATTCCTCCATAAATTTCACAGTCGAATATGAGTGAAGGGTCCCTCCCTTTTCTGGATAATAATGGTTTACATAGCACTGTATTTAATAAACCTACCTTTACTAATACTTGCATTCCTGCTACATCTTTTCACCTTATTACTTAAAAAAAATCTACTTTCATTACCTATTTTAACAGAGTTTTCTATGTTTGTTCCTCTATTAAATGCTTAAATGATGATATTATCTCAGATACGATGCTGCTTATATTTGCAATTTTATTTGTAAAATTGACTCCAATGTTCATTCTAAATTTATTTATTCTAATTCTTCTCTTACCCCCTTCACCACTGATTTAATATACAGAATTAGTCTATTTAATCTTAAGATCGTTCACCCTCTTGTTCAATTCTATCATGAAACCTTCCCATTCCGCCATTGTTTTTATATTTAGCAGTATTCATACTGACAAATTTAAGCCTCTTCCTTTCAGGCAATGCTTCAGTTAGCTTTCATGCCCATGTTAACCTATGGGAGGAAGTTCTTTGCAAATTACACTTTAGCAAATGAATAATGTAAAATTCTGTTTTTTGCATATGATTGTAGACAGTTTAATGCATGGCTCTTGTTCATCAATTTTTAAAATTTTTTTTAAATATATCTTGAAATGGAGTTAATTTGTCAAAATGTCTTAGATTGAAACATCGCCTTCTTAATTGCTCTGTAAAAAAATAACTATCAAACATTTCAAAATTTGAAAAACAGTTAGCAATAACTTATACTTCTGGTTTTTAAAGGTGTTTTTTAGATTTTTGAATTAATTTGAGATTAGTATATTTGAATTATAAATTGTGTTTCAACTGCTGAAACTTCAGATTCCCAAAGTTAGCCACACCGCTTATCCTTCCAGGGAAAACACGGGGATCAAAATTCTTGGGGTAGTGATCATATGGGGTGGGCAATTGACCTCTTGACTTCTTTAGAATTCAGGAAATGAACAAAGTGTATATTTGTTGTGTTTAGGGATGTCTTTTGACTTGGGTCTAAAGAAGAGAAAAGAAATTGTGCTGTGTTAAAGTTTATCATTTCAGTACAGATAATTCTACTCGCGTTGGTTTGCTGTACTTATGCCATACTTGACATACTTATTTAATATAAATATTACATACTCATTGTTTCATTGTGGATACTTTTCGAAATGTTCTTTAAACAATTTCTGAGTGTGCAAAGATTTAATCTTTTAAGTCACTGGGAGCTTTTGGATTGTAATTAATTTTTTATAGTATGTATTAAATTTATGTCAACCAGTCACATTTTCTCATCAAAAATCCTGCTTCGTTGAATTCTGTTCTATGGTTGAATTTATGAGTATGCAAAATTTAGTCTTCAAGGTCACCTGGAACTTAAGGGTTTGGAAAGACACAAAAATGCAGGATAATTATTATATAGGCTTTTATTGAATTACTATCTATATAAATAAAATTGAAAATCTGTCTGTATGTTTGTCTCATCATCACTGGAGAATGGCTGCTATGAATTTCAAGAAATTTTGTGAGTAGCCTTGGAATAGCCCCACTTAAAATTGAGTACATGTTTCCAGTTAGATTTTAATAAAAAATGCACAGTTAAACCTTCCATAGACTTAGCATTATGCAGACAATATTTTTTCGTGTACATTTATTTGAAGAAAATGATATCCTGTGACTTAACAATGGATTTAAATCCTATGTGTTTATGCAGCACAGGCGATTTTTATTAAATCTTTTCCAATTTAAATAATAAAGAAATGTATATAAAATACATTTTATGGAAATTGAATTTTTGATTGAATTATATCAAATACAGCGACCTTCATGTTTAAAGATTTCTGGAATTATTGATATTTTCAATTTATTATGCCATTTGTTTTATTTTAGCAAAAACGGTTGAAACTCATAAATTGTAGTACAGGTAATCTTTCATTAGTCTATTATATTTTAACCTACAAAAATATAAGTAGTACGGTTATATCTTCTCATGCAATTTACGCTCTTTGCATTTTGGACTGGATTATGTTAATTACGGCATTCAGGTTTAAAGATAACAGGGATTATTGATATTTTCAATTTATTATGCCATCTGTCTTATCTTGAAAAATTTTTTTGAAAATCATATTATAGTACAGGTAATCTTCTATTAATATATGGGTATATCTTGTAATCTACAAGAATATAAGTTTACAGGTATATATATCTTCACATACAATTTTACTCTTTCATTTTGGCATATATTGGTTCAATTTCATATGTTTTGTAAATTTGTTTATAAAAGGGACCAGGATGTTTTATTTTTCAGATCTGCCTGTGAAGATAATTTTGTATAGCTAGAATAGAAATTCTTAAACAACTTTTTTGGAGTATTAATTTAAATATTTATTTGAATAACAATGTCATTTAGAATACTATAGGAATTTGCACATGATTGTGAATGTGAATTTGAAGTTTCTTTATAATGTATATTCCATACGAAAAACTGGTAAATTGTTAATCTCTATATAAATGAAATCACATTTCTTTTCTTGTTTGCAAAGAATATTTTAGTATCTATATATACTAATTGCCAAGTGTCCATCTGTCTGTCAGAGGTAGGGGAGAGGAGTGCTTCACACCAAAACATTTAAAATATAAAATGAGGTATAAAAACCTAAAATTTGATGCTCGTGTCAAAGAATCGATAAAATCTCAGAAAAAAAAACCTTATTTTTCAAAAATGTTCATTTATAAGATGCTCCACACCAAAACTTTCAAATGTGAAATGATAGTAAAACAGACTTCACAATGAAAAAATTCAAAATTGGTGCAAGGATAGATTATTAAATAGGAATAAAGTGCATAATTTCAGCTTTCTAATATTTACTAATTTAGGGATGCTGCACACCAGTGGCTTATTTTGATATTCAATTCAGGGGTGGCAGTTTTAAATTAAGCGTATAACAATATCAAGGAGTCTAAGTCAGAGGTATGTACAGACTTGGGCCGGGCCCATAGGCTTAAGCCCGATTTGGCTCATGGACTTGGCTTGGGCCAAGTTGTATTAAATTCGGGCCATGTTAAAATATTAAAAAATCCAAAAATAAATCAAAATTGAAACAGAAAAATTTGAAATTACATATGAACAAAATTCTCAATTAGCGGATTAGTCTCCCTGTCAAATAAAATAAGAGTTTGCTCTGCACTGATAACTTAAATGAGTGAAGAAAACATTTTTTATAAAACATTATCTCAGTGAAGAGCTGTTTTCTCTTTTCATCCTTTCTCATCTTCAATCAAAATGATAAATAAAAACCGACTTTTTATAGTAATGCACATTCTTGATTTGTACAGATTTTTAAAATTTGGGTTTCTTTTGATTTAATACTATATAAAAATTCAAAATTGGTGCAAGGATAGATTATTAAATAGGAATAAAGTGCATAATTTCAGTTTTCTAATATTTACTAATTTAGGGATGCTGCACACTAGTGGCTTATTTTGATATTCAATTTAGGGGTGTCAGTTTTAAATTAAGCATATAACAATATCAAGGAGCGTAAGTCAGAGGTATGTACAGACTCGGGACTGGCCCATAGGCTTAAGTCCGATTTGGCTCATGGACTTGGCTTGGGCCAAGTTGTATTAAATTCGGGCCGTGTTAAAATAATTAAAAAAAAAAAAAAAAAAAAAATTGAAACAGAAAAAGTTGAAATTACATATGAAACAAAATTCTCAATTAGCGGATTAGTCTCCCTGTCAAATAAAATAATAAGAGTTTGCTCTGCACTGATAACTTAAATGAGTGAAGAAAACATTTTTTATAAAACATTATCTCAGTGAAGAGCCATTTTCTCTTTTCATCCTTTCTCATCTTCAATCAAAATGATAAATTAAAACTCACTTTATAGTAATGCACATTCTTGATTTATACAGATTTTTAAATTTTGGGTTTCTTTTGATTTAATACTATATATGATGAGATGGTGTTTAAATTCCTTAAATGGCAAATTTTATTCATCATACAAAGCAACAGGTTTCAATGTATTGGAAAATATTCGGCTGTGTTGGGGTTGGCTTTGAGTATTTATGATACGGATCAGGCTCAGGTGAATAATTTTGAAAAATTCTTGTTCTTTTGCAGAGTTAAATTTTGGGCTGGGTAAAATTTTAAAAATGAGACCTTTGCTGACCTCTAGTCTCTAAATAACTGGCTTTTGATCTTCAACTTTCCCTTTTCTTCTGCCAGATTTAGGAACTGGGATTTTTTAAATTCAGATAATTTCCCCACCTATTGCAGTGACGCAGTAGCCGGAGCACTTTTTATTTAAATTCTTAGTTTCTAAAAATTTCTTACTTATTCCCATTATTTATTTATTTATTGGAGGTAAAAATAAGTTGCTTTTCTAGTTCAAGGACTCTAGAATGACAAACTGAATGGGGATTGAGTAGATATTTTTTATCACATGTGTGTTTAGGAGTATTTTGGAACTTTTTAATTTCAAGGGGGGGGGGTTGAACCCCCTCCCCCCTTAAATATGCCCATGTCGCACACTTAAATGTTTAATTGGCTGAATAAATGAGAAATGTTCAGTATGAAGTGAGACATATATTTGAAATTGGTGCACAGATTAACATTTTGAAAAGGACAACAGAAAAAATTGAATTATTTAAAAATTCACATTATTTGGGGGTTGCTTATTGTGGGACCATTAAATTTCAACAGATATTTGGCTAGTGTATAAATATTTGGTGAACCAATTAGTTTTTCTCATTAAAATTCCTGCCTATCCTGCAGTTGAATTTATGAATACGGATTGAGCTACAGTCGCTTTTTTCCCAAATGTCATGAGTTAATCCAAAATGTGAGAGAAAATTTAATGTTTGTCACAAAATAACTGCAATGTTTAAATATCAGCCCATCAGCAGATTTTGCTAAGGAGTTGATAGTTATTCTCCCCCAGTGTTTTTTCTTAATCCTGCACCTGTTGGTGCAATCACCCCTCCCTCTCTACACATTAAAAGGTCCATGGTACTCCATAAAGGGAAGAGTGATTAGACTTCCCACATCCAAGTAAAAACTTTGGAACCAGTCAGCTGTGTCTCATTGCCCAAGCATTTCTCACCCCCCAAGATAATAAATATCCCTTAGCATATCACACCAAAACAGAATACTGCTGGAAAGAAGAGTGCAAGCTAGAGGCTGCTCGCCACCCCACGTGTCACAGTTACCTATAAATTCATTATTAAGAAACACAATCCCGTGAAACTTTCTTCTTTTGACTTCAGAATAATCTGCTTTCCTAAGTGCTTTTATGTTATGTCTTACTTTTATTTTCATTGAACTTTCGGTGTAAACAAACAAGAATGTTTTGACTTGGCATGTCACAGAATAAAGAAATACTAGTTTTGTATATTAGATCGTGAATGGTTGGAAATAATTTTTTTTTTCGTTCTCAGTTTCCTCAGTACTGAAGAAGTAAAAAATAAATATATAAAAGAAACAGAGTTTGTCTTTGTAATTACTCTTGAATATTAGGCCTATTATAAATTTCTATATTTAAAAAATATTTAACTCTACTATGTTAAGGATTTAAAACAATGTTCATCTGCTTTCTTTCATAAAAGCAATGAATTTTATGAAATCTGATGGGCCAATTGCGAAACAAATACCCTCCCTGTGATCGGCAGGAAAGACATTGAAGAAATGGGGGCCACAGAATGAGGGTCTCAGAGCAAAACACAGTCAAAATCTCTCAAGTGAACTATCTCAATTCTTTGTCAAGTGAAGTAGTTGTTGCCCGTGTTCTGATTTTCTCATATTTGTTCTGTTTTTTCAGTCTTGTTTTGGGGATTCGATTTTGGGTCAAATTAGTCCGATTTTTCATTTCTGTAATGTTTGTAATTTTTTTAAGCAAATCTCCATTTTTTTATCTGCATAATAGTAACTATAGGTTATAAAATCGAAAATGTAGCTGTGTTACGAAATGAGAAACAAATTTGAGATAGCAGTTTTCCCATCATTTGAAAATATGTTTCTTCATGATTGCATAATCAGTGTTCGCTAATGGCAATTATTCCCACAATATTGTCAGAGCTAGAGAGAGAGAGAGAGATAATCAATGATTGTCTAATTAATGTGGGAGAAACACATTTGTATTGACTAAAATTTTCATATTTATTTCATGTTATATACAATAAAACTATTTTTCAGACGTATTAATGAAATGAAAAGCAATATTACACCAGTACCACGATGAATGGCATTTGTACACGATCCTCCTTATATTTCAATTTATTGTTAATGTATTTTCCTCTTTAGCAATATGTTTGCATCCATTCTATTTCATATTTTATATAGAAAAACTATTTTTTAAATGTGTTGATGAATTTAAAAGCTATCTGTTTCTGCGTAATCAGCATTCGTAAATGGTGCTTATTCCTACAATGTCACAAGAGAGAGAGAGAGATGACCAGTGATTATCTAATTAATATGGGAGAAACACATTTATATCATGTTATATATAAGAAAATGTATTTTTCAAACATATCAATGACATGAACGACTGTTTTCTGAATAACAGTATTAAAATAATAATTTTATAGTAGATTTTGATGCATTTGCATTTAAATTTACATGTCTTTAAACATTTAATATGATTTTTCAAGTGACAAAAGCGGCTAAATTTCTTTAGCATTTTGCTACAAAATTTTTTCCTCATTTTAGCATTTTCACTACAGCATATTTTAAGCCAGCTTAAACCCTGTTTATGAGTGTAGTCTTCAAGGTCACTGATTTAGTCTTCTAGGTCACTGGAGGCTTCTGAAGGGTTTGGAAAGACAAATACATGCAGGATAATTATTATGTAGGTCTTTATTGAATTACTATATCTATAAATGAAATCATTTTTCATGTTTGTAAATAATTTTTATAGTATGTATAAATATTTGGTGAACCAGGCATTCTTTCCCCCAAAAATTCTGGCTGTGTTAAGTTCTTTCCCGCAGTTAAAATTATGAGTGTACAAAGAGTGTCTTCTGAATTTTGAAGGGTTTGGAAGAACAAAACACATGCAGGACAATTATATAGGTCTTTATTGATTTACTATCTCTACAAATTAAATCATTTTTCTGTAAAAGCACTGTGAAAATGAAGTACCACTACTAGAGCTTAGCTGTTTGAATAGGGCTGCAGTTATTTAGTGCCTGTAAAGCAGCGACTGCCATTGCTATTCATTACTATGTAGAATGCAAGGGTTCAGGGGTACCCTGGTTAAGAAACACTGGTTGAAACAGACAATATTTAGCACAAGGATTTTTCATGCAAATACTATAATTTTCGAATACATCCTACAAGGCTAAAAAAATGCAGTATGTAGAATATATACGTGCATCACATATTTTTAGTGCTGTATTGTCCATTTCAAACTCAAAATGGCATAAAATACACTCTAATGTATACTATTTAAAAAAAGGAAAAATATTCAAAATGACTAAGTAAATATTAGTTTTATAACATCACTCTGGACTCATAGGTATAGAAATATTAGTAATTTTAATTTTTAATTCCCGTTTTTTTTTTATTCACATTATTTAATCTTGTACTTAGATTAGTCTTCAAAACACACATTGAAGTTACATATGTATGTGTATATATATATAGTAGAAATAGTTCATAGATTTAATCTATCTATTTCTTCAGAAACATACATTTTTGAGTTTGCTTCTACAAAAAACTTGGACATGATTAGATTTTTGTAGAGGTTAACAATTCATGATTTAGGCTTAGAGCCTCGTCCACGTGTAAGGCGTTTGTGCTTGATTTCGTTTGTTATACTTATTTCGATTCCATACCTTTGTATTATATTTTTCATTGACTTGTTGATTCGATATTAATTTTTTTATTTTTTCCATATGCTTGAGGATTAATTGATTTTTACATTTGTTTTGTACGCCAGTTAGATAGTTGAATTTAGTTTAAGTTTTTCTTTTTTTGTTTCCATACCTTTTAATTTGGTTGATTTTCTGTAACTTGATAGCTAGTGTTTTGTATTTTTAATCCATTTGATTGATGATTTGCTGTATTATATTTTATTCTGTGGGTGTTTTTAAAAAGTTAGGTTTATCGTGTTACATCTTCTTACTTTTCGTTCATTGGATTTTCAAACTTCTATTATTATATATATATATATATATATATATTTATACTACAAATATTTCCATCGATTAGGCAAGCTCTTTGGTTATCCCTTGACAGAAAATAAAATGGATAAGGACTTTTCTTTCAGCAAGAAAAGCCTCTAGTTACGTTTTTATATTCTTTCATTCATTTACCTCATTCTCCAAACTGTACACCCGTCTAAGATTCCCCCTTTCATTCCCTTGGACAGGTAAGCAAGTCCCAAACTATAGGGATCCAAGGGTCTTTCGTCACGTTACTTATTCTCATTGGCCCATCAGGTATCAATCATTTGAAAAAAGGAACTGCCCATTTCTTGAGCCAACATGTGCAATTTTCAAGGAAACAATGATTTCTTTTAACTGAAGCGTCCCCTTAAGTGTAGACAGGGGTGTATGTTGTCTCCTATATTTCTCTTAAAAAAGTTTATAAATTTTATATTGCTAGTACAAAACAGATAGTACACCCAACTCTTTTTTTACATGGTAGATATGTTCTTCAGAAATTCGTGTAAAAAATAAGTATACATAAGTATAAGACAATGACTTTGAAATCGTGTTAGATCAAATAATTTTTTCTAAAAGGAAGACTTTTTTTGAACTGTCTAACTTCAAATTCGTGTAAAAAAAAGCATGCAAGAAATGAGTTGGGTTATTAGGTTAACTGAACATGCCCATGAAATCAAAAACAAAAAATTATCCACTATATCCCAAACTGTTCTCAATGAGCATTTTGTTCTTCTGTTTGATAAAACTTTTAAAGTATTGTAATAAACCCCATAACATTTTTCTTTATGAATCTTTGTTTATTTATCTATATCAGGATTTTATTTGCAATTGTGATCTTTTTCAGAAACTTAGTCTAGCTTGGCGTCTTATCTTTAATTTCATGAAAGTTAAACCACTATCTGCTAAATATTTTTAAAAAAAATTTAATTTTCATAATATTTATATTTTAGTATGTAAGTTGGCTGTATTTAGGCTCTTTTGTGTACTTGTTATATGCCTCTGATGAAGGGCATCTATATGTGTTCAAAAGCACTAAGGTGAACATTTTATCATCTTATATCAAGGATCGTACTTGTCCTGAAATTCTTGAAAATCCTGAAAAAAATATTTGTGTCCTGAAATGCCCTTATTTTTTATGTGCCATTCTAAAATTCCTGAAATTTTACATATCTCAAAAACAGAGATGTAAATTACTATGAATTCTAAGTTTCTACGGGAAACATTCTCATCTCATACTACGAATTACAGAATTTGAAAAGTTTTCTATGGAAAATTGCCTTCTGTCTAGGCCAATGTAAATTTACAGCTGCATGCTTTGATTGATTGATTGATTTTCTCCCTGGCTTCGAGAGAAAAACTAAAAACTTGTGGTTTGGGCTTCGGCTTACAGCCAGCATTACTGCTAATGATCCTAAAAATCCTTACATTCCACTGGGGACCATCTATCCCAATCAAAAATCTACTAAACTAAACCAAAATGGATCAAACCAAGACAGAGGAATCCTATATAAATCGCATAAAAAACCTCTATTAAGGGATCAAAAATGCACTCTCTACACAAATAAAAAAATTAAAGGAAACCCATATCAAATATAACTAATTTCAATCAGCTGAAAAGCACTGCGACCAAGACTGACAAACTTATCACCGATAAAAACAAACGTGTCAACCACAGAAAATTAAACCTTGCCAGCAGCTGACACAAACCTAACAAAACACATGAAACTGTTTTTATTAGTTAAAACAAGCGTAAAAAAATCGCTTAAAGTAGGGGTGGAGGTAAGTGGAATATTCAGCTCTACCTAAAGTTGATTTCGAAAAGCAGTGAATTTACTGCACGTAAAAATAAAGTGTTCCTCATTATCTTCAATGTGGCACATGTCACAGAGCTGGGAGTTTTTTACACACATTTTATGTAACATAATTGTTTATCTTCGTGTTGGTTAGGATTTTTCGAATAATAATCTCTGTTTTCCTAGGGATCCATTTTGAGTAGTTTCTCTTTTCTAGATACTCCATTGTACTGGCGTATTTACTTTGCTTCCACTTGTTGTTTATTTCGGTTTTCTTTTTTTTTTATAAATATTGTGCTTATCTTCCAGTGCAACTGGGGGGTACGAGTTTGTAGTAAAAGGCCCTGACTTAGCAAGCTGGTCTACCGCTTCATTGGCTGCGATTCCTACGTGACTTGGCATCCAAATCAAGTGAATATTTGCCTCCTTGCTTGCCGTAATCAGATTTCTGTATGTTTTAAAAATTCCTGTAGATATTTTTCTATTTATGTGACATAGTGCCAAAAGGACAGACTTGCTGTCAGACATTATAATGTAGTTACCTTTTTTTACTATAATTACTGACTGCCATGTCTATGACCAGGGCTTCTGCCATGAACACTAAATTTATTTTGTGAATAATCATGGCTTGTGACTTACTCTCCTTCATATTTATAGCAGCAATAGTTGTTTTGTTGGAGTCTTTTGATGCATCAGTTGCAATAATCATGTATTGTTTATATTGTTTTAGATATTCCTCTAAAGCTCCTTGAATAGCAGCAGGGGGAATTTGTTTACTTTGGAAGGGCAGCCCGTTGATAATCACTCTGAGTTTTGTTAGGGTATAGCTTGGCCAACAAATTTTTATAATTCTGCTTTTCGCAATTTGTTGGTCTTTAAAAAAATTGTCGATATTTATATAATTATCTGGCTTCCTTTGTTTGGCTTGTTGGCAGGTTTCTAGAGGAGAATATAGGGATGTTGATATACCCTGGATCGTTGAACTTGCCTTAAGGTAGGCATACCGGTACTGGAGGGGAGTTTGATTTGCTTCTCTGTATAGCACTGCAATTGGAGGCCCGTAACAATGCGTAAAGCTGCATAATGAAGTATGTCCATCATTTTTAACACTTTACAACAAAGTTGAAAAGTGTTTATGACTTTGTTCATTCTGCTGTCTGTCTGTCTGTCTGCCCGTTAGCACGATAACTGCCGTAAAAATGACTTAATCAAAATGAAATTTTAGTATGTTGTTCAGACGGTCTGTAGAACCTATGGGAATATAAATGAATAATACTACCCAATTAGTTTTGGATTGAACCCGGGTCGAAAAAATGAAATACATTGAGCCCTATGGGACCTAATTTTTCAAACATTTTTTAAGCGGATTTAAAATTCACAAATTGCTTCGAAAATTTTAGGTAATATTCAAATTGTTCCATAAAATATATAAAAAAAAATTCAGCGAAATATATTCAGTAGTTTTTTTAATAAAAATTAAAATAATAATTACACCTCTTATATGAAACGATCACGTGACCATGATATGAAACGATCACATGACCCACTTCAAAATGATATATGGCATCCATCTTGTTTCAAAATCGTGATTTTTTTAAGTTCTTTTTAATTCATATTGAGTGTTGTATCCGTCCTAAAACTACTTTATTTTTGCTTAAATTCTGTGCATCTACATACTGAAACAACGCAATGACAATATATTTGAGTTTAAATGCTTATCTAAATTTGATTATTTCTACAACTAAGCCTATTTTTCACCTATGTAAAATGTAAACAGTAAAATATATAGAATGAGTTGTATTAGAATTCCTGTATTTTCTTAACACAAAATAATTTAGTCCATGGAGTCTGCATGGCTGATATGAATGAAATATTAATTGATTGTCCTAACAGCCATTTACACTTGGAGTTCCACCACGGTAGGCTATTTCCTGAGGCAAAATTTGTCTGTTTGCTGTGCTTTTGAAGCAAGGATTTACACACTTCCTGGAGGTATTCGTGGTTTAGGTTGGGAGCTTTAGTTATTTGATTATTTAGATCGTGGGAAACTTGGGTCCAGTTAATGCAATGATGGTTTTGCATGTGGTTGATTCCTTTATTTCTCAGGTGAATGTTGATGGAGATGGGAGCGTGACCCGATTCAAAGTAGTCAGTGTGTACACTGATCTCCGTAGCATCCAAAAGGTCTGGGGACACCAAGGAGAAATTGATAAGAGACTGAGCTCCCGTAGGAGACAAGTGTGTGGGTTAAGAAGTGTTTTGCATGCATATGTTACTATTGATGATCCACTTGTAGATTATCTCAGTCCCAGTAGTGTTTTGCCTGTTTCTCCAGCTTATGTGGTTTTGGTTGAAATCACCAAGGATCAGGAAGGGCCGTTGCAACTTGTTTGTCAGCTCTTTAAAGTACTCAAGATCAAACTTTCCCATGGAGGTTGACAAAATGTGTCCACTGACCCTGAATCCACAATTTTACACACATAATCCCTACGTCCGGATGCCTGGGTTCTACGATATGTACCATCTTAGATGCCAATTTCCTATTCACTGCTATAATCAATCCTCCATCACGACTTTCCCTATCTTTGCGATAAATGACTTTGTTTCTGATAAAAATAGCGTCCTTGTTTTCAGGAAACTTTCATGGATTATTTAAACTTGAGCAGCACAAAAGGGGGGAATTTTATCCAATTTAATTTATTCTGGATGCCCCTAGCATTTCACTGTAGAATGGAGATAGTCTCTCCTAGGACCATGAAAACAAAAGTTAAAAAGGAACAATTAAAAACAGCTAAAAAGAGTAACCAGGAAGCCTTACCAGACACCCTAAATCAAGCTCCAGCTCCACTCCCGAGATACATTTGTCGTGTTATTGGACGTTTGCCCTTCCATTGCCTCATTGAAGAACTGGGTCTTGGGCGCGTGGACGAGTAGAGTCTTTTTGTTTGGTTTTCTGTTTCTGTGTGCTTTTGCTCTTTTTCCGACCCATTTTGACTTGCGATTTTTCTTTTCCTTTCTCTGTGCCTGTTTAGTTTTTTCTGTTTCCACCAGCATTTGAGATTCTGGCATAGGCAATTTGTTACTGTTTAACGTTATGCTTTGAATTAGAATTTAGAGGTGCACTTGTTGTTTTAAGAGATCCATCATGATATTTCAGGTTTCCTCTCTATTTTCGGCCGATATGTCTTTTAAGTCACTTCTGGGGATGTAGTCTCTATTATTATTTGTAGGGTCTTGAATTACTGTAGCATAGTTAGTCTTTTTGTTTTTTTCCACATATCTTCTGCAGATTTCTATGTAAGGCAGGTTTTGTGTACATTTAAATCTTAGGAAATTTTCTTCATTTTTCCTTGCATTGCACTCTTTCCAGTTCGCCTCATGGTCTTCTTCGCAATTAGCACACTTAAATATATCTGAATTACATTTGTCGGATTTGTGATTTCATGCACATCTGTTGCATGCCGTTGGGTTTGTGCAGGTTCTTGTTACATAATTGAATTTCCTACAGTTTTTGCATTGACAGGGTCTGTCAATGAAAATGCTTGTTTTTGTAGCATATAGTAGAATTTGATTTCTGTCAGAATTTTACCTCCAAACACAGTTACCAGGACCGTCTCAGTTGGTACTAGACCTACTATTGTTTTCTTTGTGAATCTGTGAAATTCTTTTATTTTGATTTTGTTTCCTCCCTCTAATTCCTCCCTAGTATCTTCCAAAGATATAGTATCAGCTACATTGTGAAGTAGGAATCTACTTGTTATCCCTTCCAGTTGTATTCTTGGTTGCACTGGTACTCTTAATAGATCTGTTATGGTGACAATTTCCTGAGCGCATAGGAGGTCGCTCGTGACACATATTAAACTGTTGTTTCTAGTAAACTTTATGTATCCTAGTAGTGGATTTTTCCCATTATTTCTTCCTTAAGAGCTTTAGGTTTATTCCTTGGAATCCCTCCCGACTCAGCATTGAAAAATATTGTATACATTTGTGCAGCATTTTGTTTGGCATATTCGAGTTGCTCGCTTAGGGTTAACTCCGGGTAAAGTAAGAAGGGAGAGTATCCTGAAATTCCTTGTTCCATGTGTTCACTGATTTCTACGACTGAGTGCATGATTCCTCTTCCCCGGGTCCCTCAACTTTGAGGGTTCCCAAAGACCTAAAACACAATAAACCACCAACAGGGGACCACAGTATGCTGGTTCCAAAAACAAAAAGGAAATCTTACCTCTAGACTTCAGAGAGGAGAAAACTTATTACCACCAACCACCACACTAAAAAACAAAAAAGAAAAAACTCTGAAGAAAGACGCTATCAACTGAGAGCCGAGCCAAAGCCCAACCTCTTCCCTGTGAGCTCGGTAAAACTAATTCCACGAAGAGATTTCCACCACCGCCACCACGTAGTGGCCAACATCAATATCCGCATTATTTCGAACTCACGGCTGCATGCACAGTAATGAGGATGTAAATTAACGGGTATTTACGACCACATGTAATGTAAAAGATCGCGATCGCTTGTTTTATGAAAGTAATAAATATGCTTCTTCAAATTCAGCATAAATCTCTAAAATGTTATGTTTTTCATTAATTTCACATAAACAGTGTGATTGCGTAATTCAGTTTGTTCTTCTGAATTGCCGCTAGTAGTTTGTATCTTTTTTCGTCCATCTTTATCTTTTAAATATTGCATATTAAATTTACTTATTTTCATATTCTGATTAATTATTAAGGTTAATTTTTAAATTATTTTCGTACAAACTACTATTGTGCAATTCATTTTTTCTCTTGAATTACCGAGAGTACATTAGTATTTCATTCCATCCATCTCCATCTGCTTAATATTGCATATTAGATTAACTGAACTTTCATATTTTCATACTCTGGTTAATTAATACGATTAATTTCTTAATTATTTTTGCATAAATGGTGTGATTGCATAATTCAGTTTGTTCTCGTGAGTTGCTGATGGCTTGTTAGTATCTTTTTCCATCCATCTTCTAAATATTGCATATTAGATTGACTGAACTAGACTATATTCATATTCTGCATGATTATTGCTGTTAATTTTTAAAATTACTTTTTTATAAACAGTGCAATTGCACAATTCCGTTAGTTCTTGTGAATTGCCAAGAGTACATTAGTATTTTTTTCCATCTCCATCTTTTAAATGTTGCACATATGCTAATATATTAGATTGACTAAACTAGCTTATTTTCATATTCTGGCTAATTATAAAGTTTATTTTTTAATTATATTTGCATAATGCAAATTTTTCTATTTTGAAAAATAGGTATGAACCCTGTGAAGAGATATTTTCCAAAAAGTGGTATTAAAGCAGTGATTTAGGTAAATAAAAAGGCAACAATTTTGGCAAGGATATAATTCATTGATATATATATGTATATATATATATATTATTATTAAAGATCAATATTTGTTATTCTCTTTAGTGAAAACTTGTGTTTTACCAAACACAAATGTTTGTTTTCATTATAAAGTAATTTTCACTGGATAAAAACTTTATATATTTTTTTTGTCCTGAAATTTTATAAAATGATGTCCTGAATTTTCATATTTTACCAGTACAGACGTGCCAACTCTCCGGATTTTTTATTAATTCTCCGGCCTCTGGATTACAAAATTCTCTGGCTTTTTTGTTTGAAATTTATCAATTATCCAGACATGGTATAATTCCTCTGAAACACCGATTTCCGCATTTTTGGCACTGATTTCTACCATTCACGGAACTGTAACAAATCCATAGTAAAATTTTGTTTGGGGTGGGGCTACTTTTTTTGTTCCGAAGCCAAATCGGGAACAGGGAAATGATGCATTTAATCACTACTGATGGCAATTTTTGATGGTAACAGCCAGAAGCATGGGAAACCATAGCACCTCGGGAGTATTTTGGAGGAAAAGGGGTCAGTTTGCTGCTCGAATGTACTGGGCTAAGAAGAAATATTGGACACTAATAGGGGAGAGATGGGTAGTAGAAATTCGATGTGCAAGATGAGGCGAAGCACGTAGTGTGTTTTCTTCCAAGAGTAATTATAGCCCTTTGTGTGTTTCGTTATGAGTCAAAGTTGTTTATTTCCTGTCTTCCAATCCGGCCCAGCATCTTGGAAAAATGGATTGCACAACTGTTTTGATTTCATGCCTGGTTTTTGTTCTCTGATGTTCTTATTTTGTTTTACTGTTTGTACTCGCATATAAGTCAACCCCCCCCCCCCTACTTTCAGGAAAAAAAAATCGGAAAAAATCCAAAACTCGCGTATAAGTCGATCCCAAAAAGAGAAAAAAAAATTTCCATAAATTATTCAACAACACTTGAAAACGAAAAGAAAAAATATATATATACTATAATAAAATTGGTAAATCTGGAGACCAACCCACCCCACGTATTTTTTCTAAGTACAAATCATGCCAAGTTTGTGCATTCTCTCGTGTTTTGAAATTAGCCCTACCCATCCTAAGTGACGTATTCTTCCGTGTTTAGAAATAGGCACCTCCCACCAAAATGATGCTTGCTACCGTGTTCTGAACAAGTGTTTATGATGTAAATGATAGTGTAATTTAATTTGAACAACAGTGAATAGTACTCATAAAAACATTACAAAATAAGATTTTTGTGAATTTTAAAATTTTTATGTTACAATTTTATCTGTGCATGTCGCACGTAGCAAAATCACTTTCTCCATGCAACCAAGGATCCGTTCATGGGCAGGGGTTCAACCTAAAGGTCGAAATCTGTGGAACGAATGTACCAGTGGTCAGTGTAAGGGCAGGAGTTCGACCTAAAGGTCGTTCTACACTGGGATGGGGCCCCAGTGATCTCCAGTTTATTAGGAATGGTTGCCTGCGGCACCCAGACACAAAATATGCTTTAATTTTATCTGTGCATGTCGCACGTAGCAAATTCACTTTTTCCATGTAACCGACGATCCGTTCAGGGGCAGGGATTCGACCTAAAGATCGAAATCTGTGCAATGAATGTACTAGTGGTCATGTAGAGGCAGGGGCTCAACCTAAAGGTCGAAATATGTGGAATGAATGTACCAGTGTCCCGTATGTACCAGTGGTCCATGTAGGGGCAGGAATTCAACCTAAAGGTCGAAATCTGTGGAATGAATGTACCAGTGGTCCATGTAGGGGCAAGGATTCGACTTAAAGGTGGAAATCTGTGGAATGAATGTACCAGTGATCCATGTAGGGGCAGGGGTTCGACCTAAAGGTCATTCTACACCAGGACGGGGCCCCCAGTGATCTCCGGTTTATTAGGAACTGTCGCCTGTGGTACCCAGACACAGAATATGCTACAATTTTATATGTGCATGTCGCACTTAGATCACTTTCTCCATGTAACCGAAGATCCATACAGGGGTAGGGGTTCGACCTGAAAGTTAAAATCTGTAGAACAAATGTACCAGTGGTCCGTGTTAGAAAAAAATTTGTACTCTAACAAAATATCAAAAAATTGATACTTATAAAATTGTTTGTACTCTAACTGAAAAGATTAAGAACTTTTAAAGGAGGAAGCAATTTTTTAAACACAGAAAAATATAAACCTTCAAAACACTGGATAAATTAAACAAAAAACTCTAACCTTCAGGACTCCTATTCCGACTGAAAACTCTCCATTCAAACAAATAAGTCATTTGGTCTCTCACACACAACTTTATTTCATCTCCACATTTAGGACAAACATACTTATCACTCATAATCCCATTCATAACACACCAATTAATCACTTCTTTCAAACCTTTATTTTCCAAATTATAGTAGTATTTTATACAAAAAATCAAATAATAAAAAGCATGTGCAACTATGGCCAAAAGTATTGAAAGAAATGTGCTTTTACATCAAAAAATTGTAGCAACCACAGAAGCGTATTCTTATGTCATCTTTGTGAATATTCTTATTGGATGTTACACAATTACTGCTGAAAAACACCGATACAAGAGGTTACCAGATTACAACATAAAGTGCTCGCAATCGGAACGCTTGGCGGCGACTTGGATAGTAAGCTGAAAGTGCGGTGGGTTGGTCTCCGGATTAGCCATAAAATTTAATTTCCATAATAAATACTTCATTGGAACCCTTTAAAGTCTGATTCCAAACAAATAGGCCTATGACATATGAGCGTTGTCTCCCATTCGTTTTGGGGACGCTCATTCTCATATGACAAGCTCCAGGCATTCTTTAACTCCCAGTACACAGCATCCTCAAAACGGACGCAAGACCATACATTCCTGTCTTTCAAGCGTCCTTGACCCACTGGACAATCAAAGTAATATCTGGCTTCCGCCCATTATTTAAGCCTTTTTTTTTTTTTTTTTGTTAACCCCGAATCGCACAACCATTAACCCCCAACACAGTTGTTACTAGATGCTCTTCAATAAACAAAACAAAAACCACTTTCAACTTAAAATCTTGCATTATAGTTTTAAACAATCCGTGTTACAGAATTATTTCTGAAAAGAGCCGTTTTTTGTCAAATGATCAGCCATAATCCGAGAAGCTAGTGATAAACATTGAACAAAAATGTATGCATATTTTTTGATGATGCGATACACTGGTAGTCCGGAGCATCGGAAGGGCAGTGACTCACAGGAGCATTTTGAAGTGCAGAGAAATTCAGAGTGCACGATTGCATAATTACTATCCCATCATTTTAGGATCGATTGTCTCTTGGGAAAAAAGAACTTTTAGATATATGAGTTTCTTTCTTTTGACTCCACGTATAAGTCGACCCCCCCACTTTAAAGTATTTTTTTGTCACAAATTTCTCGACTTATAGGCGAATATATATGGTAATTTCTTCAGATATGATAAGCAAGTGTTTTCTTTCAACAATTTTTTATTTCAACTATCTTTTTCATTAACTTTTGTTTATTGAAATGTATATTTTTAGTTCAGTTTTCAGATATTTTATTTAAGTTGTTTATGTGACAATTAGAATGCCAAATATTGTTTCTGATAATCTGAAATTACATAACATTGATCATCTAAAACAGTGTTTTTCAAACTTTTTGAGTCACGAAACCGTATTGAAATTCAGTTTATTGGCAGAACTCTAAATTGAAAAAAAGTCCATTGTTGTCCATATTATGTATTCAAAAGAAACTATTACACCGCGGTATCCCGGAATTCTGCAGAACACTAAAAAATGCGAATTTAGAAAAAAATTAATTTAGTAAGTCTGTAAAATTGAAACTTGATGATAAACGAACTGATGTGTTGGTTGGTTACTGCATAGGAAAGTTATGAATTTATTTTGAGATTTAATGTTTTATTCAAAAATTTTGTATATTGATATTTAATGTATTTTTCATGAATTTTTTATATTGATATTTCAGGGATCATACTTGTTCTGAAAAAAGATTTGTGGCCTCAAATGTCCTTATTTTTTACATGCCATTCTAAAATTTTACATATTTCAAAAGCAGGGATGCCGATTACTATGTGTTCTCCGTAGTTCCTATGGGAAATATCCTCATCTCATACTATGGATTACGGAATTTGTATAGTTTTCTATAGAAAATTGCCTTCTGTCTAGGCCAATATAAATTTTCAGCCACATGCATGGTAATGCAATCAAATTAACGGAAATTTACAGCTGTATGTAATGTAAATTAAGATCGCGATTGTTTGTTTTATGAAAGTAATAAATATACTTCTTCAAAGATTGTCTAATTATGCATAAATCGCTAAAATGTTATTTTCTTCATTAATTTCGCATAAACAGTGCGATTGTGCAATTCAGTTTGTTACTATGAATCACTGAGAGTACAATACTATCTTTTAGATCACTTTTATCATCCCAAAGGTTCCATTTTGATTGAATAATGGTGTTATTACACAGGGCAACTTTTATTGCCGAACTTCAGCAATTCTGCCCATCAATCATACTTTAGGCTCCTCCTCCTCTTTAACAGGTCCATTCTCTCTAATGCCACTGATTTCATTCCAGAAAGTATTCTTCAGTGTTTTTTTTTGTATAATTTAAATCTTTTATATCTCAAAAGTGTCTGTAATTTGGTAAAAAGTCTTTTCTTTTTTCCATTTGCATTTCTAGACTTCAGCAAGTCTGCCCGGCAATGATACTTTAGACCCCTGCCTTTCTAACCCCTCCTCTCTAATGTCGCTGATTTCATTCCAATAAGCATTCTTTAGTGTTTTTTTGCATATAATTTGGATTTTTTATATTTCATAGATGTCTGTAATTTGGTAAAAGTTCTATTATTATTTTTCCATCTCCAGACTTCAGCACTTCCACTCAGCAATGGTACTTTAAGCTCCTTTCTAACAGGTCCTTCCTGTCTAATGCCACCAATTTCAGAATGCATTCTTTAGTGTGTGTTTTTCGTATAATTTGGATCTTTTATATCCCACAGGTGTCTGTAATTTAGTAGAAGTTCTATTATTTTTTCCATCTCGAGATTCTAACACATTCCAAAGCAGTCTATCGGCCATCTTAGTCGCCACACGGTTACTCGATAGCATGTCACCTGTGACGTTCAGATTTTCGCAGAACCGTTGCCTTAACAACAACATTTTAGGGTGAAACTTAAAATGTTGTGGCTAAATTTGTTGTCTGAGCTGTTTTGCGAACGGTTTTGTTGTTCTAAATACTGTCGTGTAATAAGGCCTTTACACATACATAATCACTCAGCCAGAGTTCACTTGCAATCGATTTACTTATTTATATAATTGCAGTTTTTAAGAAAATCATTTCAGTGTGACCCATGGAAATTAAAAGAAAGGTGTTTTTTGATTTTTTTTTTTGTTACTTTGTAATGGTAGTCTACTCTTTTGTTCAATTCAGTATTTGTAGCACCTGTGGATAGAGCTGTATGTATACATGGCGTCCCCAAAAAATTTAAATGCACTTTAATTCTTTACCTGTTGGAGATAAGTGGACAATGTAAATTGCAAAAATGTTGAAAGTAGGGTAAGAAATAAGACTACGTTAATGAAATAGTCCTCCCATTAATTTTCAAAAAGTTACACTTTTTAAATTTTTATACAACCCCCTTAGACAAATTTGGTCAATCAGAAAATTTTTATTTTTAATGCAACAAGATCATTAAAAAAACCTGCGTATCTGTATCTTTAAAATTGAGCGAGTTATATTTAATTGAATTTAATTGAACATTGTGAATGGGGACCATATATCAAATTAGAAATGTAAATTTGTGACATATCACCAAAAAAGATAAAACTGGATGATAATACTTAGGAGACATTTTTTGCGAATTCCGCGTAAGCTCACGATGCAATCACAGATTCTTAAGTACACACACTTTTCAGTAACTAAGTACTTTTTCAATAATTAAGTACTTTTAAGTATTTTTTTTTATCTAAGCAATTTCCATCGTCAATTTATTTATGGTCCCTATTTTCACTGATGAAACAACCTTTCACATGGTACGGAAAAGTGGCATAAGTCAAATTTTTTCCTTTTTCATAATTCAGTTGATTTTAAAGATACAGATATGTGGGTTTTTTTAATGATCTTGTTGCATTAAAAATAAAAAAATTCTGATTGACCAAATTTGTCTAAGGGGGTCGTATAAAAATGAAAAAAGTGTAACTTTTTGAAAATTAATGGGAGGACTATTTCATTAACATAGTCTTATTTCTTACCTTACTTTCAACATTTTTGCAATTTACATTGCCCACTTATCTCCAACAGGTAAAGAATTAAAGCGTGTTTCAATCTTTTGGGGACACCCTCTATAAAGGATATTTAAAAAAAAAAAGTCATTACTAAATATGCCTTGAACGATTGGTTGCAGATTCATGATTCCAGTGTAAGAAATGCTTCAAATAAGATAGACTTTTAGACTACAATAGTTTTGGTCACATGACACATTTTAGTAAAAAAGGAATGAATTTTGACTTTTTATATGCACTCTCTACAAAGGAAGTTCCAAATAAAAAATTATTCCTTATTTACTCAAATATTTTTTGGGAAAAACCCTGTAATATACAAAATTAGCTCTAAAAGAAATGTTAAAATTATAGGGCTTAAATCATTTTCCACCTGATCAAAAGAAAGAGCAAAAACATAGATGTCAGGGGTTATACAAAAAGTTAATTAATTAAATAAAATTTACATTTGAAAGCTTACATGCTTACCTATCTTTAGCAAAAGTCTGGGATTGCTGTCTGGGAGGCTCTCTCAGGACAGATAATTGTCAAAATACACTGGTCACAGAGGACTGGACTTTTTGCATAGCTAAGCCTAATTTTTGAAAGAAAAATCTAATAAAAAAGTGTAGATTCAATTGTTTCACTTTTTTATATAACCTTAGCTGAAAACTGAAGTAATCATCTATGTAAATGTCATAGTTTTTGGGTTATATTTTCTTTTGAAAATTACATGAAGATCATAAAAATTTGGCTTACCTTGATTTAACATTTAGGGGGGGGGGGGGGATAAAGAATTAATCAACACAATAATTAATGAAAATAAATATTAGTAGAAAATATGCAGCAGACTATTTATAATAAAATGTAAAAATATGTAAACGTTACATTTTGTATGATAATCTTTAAAACGGATACACGCAAGCCTACATTGCTAAGACAGTGTGTTGCACAAAAGTAACATTTCACGAATCTTTGAGAAAGAAAAGATTCTTCACTATCATCTGAATAACTCAATGGCTCATTGACAATATGAATCAGTTCTTCTTCCAATAAAAAATACTTTCTTTTAGCCTTTGCAAATCACTAATTTTTTTTTTAAACGCTCCACAAAATATATCTCTATATGCTGCGAAAAATACAAAACGACTGAATACCAAATCTAGAAATACCCCCCATCTCTCTAAAATCTAAAAGTTTTCAAAAGTGCCAGAAACACAAAAATGTGTATATCACATGCAACATTTAAAGAGCCAGCATAGTTTTGTTACATTACTCACAATTCTGGCTTCCATGTTAAACCAAAATATTAAAAATACAGAACACTTGAACAAATTGAAAATCAGCATTCTAGACTCCTAATAAATTCAACTGTAGTAAACACAGGGCTCCATCTAGTGGCATTAAAAAATGCCAAATAAGCAAGTATTATTTAAAACTCATATATGAGACACCCGTCCTGAGATTCAATTCATATGCTGCTCACATATGAGCCACCTGGCTTTGAATAACATTCACTACTTGCACACTGGTGGGACACCTGTTTCGAAAGGGTTAATGATATCTGGAGTAATTTTGATTATATGACAATTGATCTTTCGTTTGAGTAAGTAATTGGGCTTTGAAGATATTTTTATAATTAAAAAAAAATTCAAGGGGGCCCCATGATCAAAATTTGCATTCGATATAGTCTAGCTTTAATTACATAATTTCTTAAATTGGAACTATAGATCTATGACCAATCAGTTGTTCAAGAGGTATTTAATCATGCAATATTTTTTAAACACCCTTTGTAGATTACAGGTTGATAAATTCAAAGATATCTTTTGGTATTTCTAAGAAAGAAAGGGTAAAAAAATCCCTAAACTCAAAAAACACCATTACATAATACCATTTGGGATTTAGAGAGTACAGGCAATAAATAAATAGAAACGATTCTGCAACTTATTTGCACAGTATTTTTACAGCATATTCTATTTATCTATGCACAAAATAGTGTTACTATAAAAATTATAGTAATATTGTAAAAGTTTAAAAATTATTCGGTAATATCTCTTTAATTGAACTTTTTCTTTAATTCTGTTTTTCTTTTATTTAGCATTCAGCTGGTTTGCCTTATGTGAATATGTTATCTGTTTTGCCAACATGGCCTTTCATGCCACAATTATATGGGATTTGCCTGAAGAAGAGATAATGATTTGCCTTCCAATGTTGCACAGTTCACCTAATTGTCAAAACATAATTAAGAAAGATGATTAAATATTTATTCTGTACTTGACTACTGTAAAGATGTACATAGAGTTTTTCATCTGGTCACTTCTTTTGATTAAAAGACTTCAAACATTGTACAAGTTTTCTTAGGAACAAATTCTTAAGAACTAGTTTGCAGCATCATGTGATAGTATATACACTCTATGAATTTTCTTTATTGAAATATCTGGTGCTTAATTTTTGTATCTACATTATTTTAAATTATATTCATTTTTCTAGAATAATAAAAACAAATCTGTTCATTTGTTTAGAAATTTTTGTGAATATGTTCAACTTTTAAAAATACTTGTTGATAGGTTAAAAGAATATGAATGTGTGTTTAACATTCAAAATATTATTTTAAATAAATTTGTGATTATGTCATACCTAACAACTTCTCCCTTGATTTTTCTTAGAGAACTTTCAGTTTCAAAATATTTTATAACTTATTTTAATTTTACAGTTCTTCTGAAAATCCAAATTGTTTCAAATGTATCACTTAAGATCATTTTGTTTCTCTAATACTAACTATATCATAAGCTGATTTTTTTTCTAAGTTTGCAGAGAAGTATATTATAACATTCTAGTTTTATTAATATAGTCTTCACTCAGGGATCTCTGTTTAAACATAATCTGAAGCTGTTTTTTTCCCTACCCTTTACAGGAATTTATAATTAAAAAAATGGATACTTCTTAAAAGTTTACCAAAGAGTTTACTTACCTTAAAAATGTCAATTTCTAAAGTTATACTATTTGCTTAAATTTGATCTGCTAAATTATTCATGAAATATAAGCACTAAAAAAGCGGATAAGTTACAAAAGAGTCTTGTGATAGGACAATGGAAAATAAAAAGTCTTACTCCATATTCTGTTTTACATTTTACATCATTTTGATTTTTATAAAATTATAGTTGGTTTTACAAAAATCAATCAAGAGAATAAATCCAGGGCAGATCACTATTACTAAAATTTTTTTTTATGCAGCAAAGCCTGTAGAAGTAATTTGCATTGACCAAGAGTTACTGCATATATTTCTATATATGCATTTATTATACATAGATTTGGGTATATTTTTAAATATATAATTAAAGAACACTGCCTTGTTAAGTATGCAATGCAAATTCTCGAATAGCAAATGCATCTGTGAATTTTATTGGGTGAAACTTACTGCTGTCGTAGATGGGGATATGCAAATAACAAATGATGTGTTCAATAGTGATTTGCTCCTTGAATAATATAAAAATTAGGTGTAGATGAAAATGACTTGTTTGCAGCTAAAAATTTAAGTGCTCAAGGAATTTTTAATGAGTATTAAAGTTTATTTTGAATTAAATTAGACACAAAGAATGCATTTGGAAGACCCTCAGTACTGGCATGGAAGCTTACTTGTTTGGAAGGCTTGAGGCAGGATAGTACATTAAGAAAGTCACAAATTTATTTTCTGTGGACCATTCTATTATTTCTTGTTTATAGAAACAATTCCAGATAAGCAAGACAGTTATCTGGAGACCTGTTTCAGGTCATTCTAGGGCTGCAACATCCTCTGATGACCAGTATATCACATTACTGGCCCAACGCAATTGTCAAGCGACTGCATCAGATCTCCGATCAATGGCTACCACAACAGTAGAAAAGTCGATATCTGCCAGTTCTATGAAGAGAAGACTACATGTCAAAAAACTGTATGCCTGTACTACGAGTTTGTGTCCCTTTGAGCACTAAGGCCAGAGAAGCATGATCAGCATAGTGTCATCAACATGCAATTTTGACAGAAGTGCAGTGGTCCAATGTACTCTTCACTGATAAGTCATGATTGCCCTAGATTCAGACAATAAACATGTAAGGGTCTAGAGAGAACAAGAAACATGCAACCCGTCCACTAATATCATTGAACACCATGCCTTTAGTCATGCTAGTGTGATAGTATGGGCTAGATTTTCTTTGGGATATCACTGATCTGCACATGTTCACATGTGGTACTCGGACAGTGGAAAGGTATTGGGATCAAGTCCTTGAACCCTTCATGAGACACTACACTGCAGCAGTGGGTCCAGATTTTCTTTTGATGGACTTGAACTCTCTCCCACACAGGACAGGGCTGGTGGACGAGTATCTTGAGAGCAAAGGTATTGCTCATATGCAGTGACTAGTGTATTCTTCAGACCTCAATGCATTGAAAATGTTTGTGATACCCTTAGAAGAGCTGTCTCTGCTCGTCTACTACTCTCCAACAGCTGAAAACTACTCTTTTACAGGAATAGCAGTTTTTGCCCTCTGCTGTGCTAGATGACCTGGGAATTAAATATCTTTGCAAAGCTTGTTTCAAAGTCAGAGAAGGTGACATCCTATATTAAGGCGTGCTTGGTTTGTTTGTATAACATGTAAAACTTTTTCTGAATGTACTAAATGTGAAGCTTAAAAGGTAAAAAATATACCTAAATATACTTTCTTAAATTTTATTGTTATATTTATGCATATATTACTCAATTACTACCATCTTGTGAAATTTGGTGTCAAAGCAGAATTATTTTAGTGATATCAAATTTACTGCTTTGTTCTTAACTTTCAGAAGGTAGTGTCATTTAAAAGTAATATATTGAGTACACTCATTTACCCATGATTGGTGATAAACTAGAATGGTAAAAAAGATGAGCGAGGATTGAAGTTGACAAGTATAAAAGAGTATATCTGTTTCTTTGGTTTCTAATTTTTTTTCGAGAGGCATACTATATATTAATTTCATTTTGGAGAAACAACTCAACTTGACCTAAAGAAATTGACATGCACATTTTTATTTATGACCATATTATTTGATATGATATAAAATATTTCAGTCTGATTAAGCCATCGCTAAAATGCAAATTTTTAATAGTGTGTGGATAATGTTTTCTAATAAAAAAGTATACAAAAAATTGAAAAAAATTTATGAAATAATATTCTCCAAAGATTTCTAGATTTTGTGTTTTCTCATGATTTCCAACAAACATATAAATCTTCTAGTTTTTAGATTGGAACAAAAATGCCCTAATTTTATTTTGTCTTTTTTAGAAATAAAATGCATGTCCAAATCTGTAAAAAAATTTTGGGGGGGGGGGCATTTTTTTTTTTTTTTTTTTTTTTTTTTTTGTACATGCCTTCTATATTTCTATTAAGACATAAATTATCTCAATTTGGTATTTCAAAATGGCACTCTCACATTCTAAAAGAAATAAATGAATCTTATTACATTCTAAAATTCTCTTTCCTCAATAAACAGAATTTTGAAGCAATTTTATATGAATATTTTCATATTTTTTTACTATAGAATAGTATTTTGGAAAAATTGTTTGGTATATACATTTTATCTTTTCATAACTGCCAGCTATGAAATGAATAACAGTGAATTTATAATTTTAGATTTATATTAAATTATCTAGATTTTCCTTCAAAGAAGTTGGTAGGTATGCTTTATTATGCATATTAAACATAACTTTTTAAGAATAACTGTTGCATCAACTGTTATGTTTTGGTTATATTTTTTATACTGTTAATGTTTGGATTGTACATTTGTACAAAATCATCTTTGGTTCATAATTTTTATTAAGTGTTATCCATGTTTACTTGATTTTAGTGAGATTTTACTTTTTCTATTAATTTTATATATTCTAATTTTTTTAATTTCTACTTACACCTTTTATTGTTTATTTGTGCATATATATTTTCAATGTTGAATGACGGCATTCGCCAGTAAATGTATTTAATTACAAATGCTTATAAGTTCAAAGTATGGGGTTTATTCAATTATGCACATTTATGTTTGTCTTTCAATGCAAGTTAGAGATTGTATTTACAGTTTTTCGTGGAAAGTGAAGTTATCTAGTCATATTCAAGTTTTCAGTTTTAAAATTTGTGTTCATTTTGTAGAAATTATAAGCTTTATTGTTTTAAAGGCAGTTTGCATGTTGGTGAGTCATAATTTGATATATCCTTTAAATTCATCAATATAAGAAAATGTGCTTAATTTAAAGCATCAAATGTCCTCCCACTTTTTTAAAACTGTTTTACAATTATTGTCAATTGAAATTCGTATTTTCCTTTTTATGGTTGCAGATTATAATTAATATAATATCTTTTATTGTATTCCTGTTCTGGAAGATTTATTTTTGTAACCATTTTATGCACAACTGGTTTAGTTATTTCTTGTTTCACTTCATATGAATACCACTATTGTCTGACATTTCAGCTATAGCAGATCGAATTTTTATTTTCTTCACAAAAATTAGCATCATATTTAAACCATTTGAGTTGCTCATTCATAGATATTATTTTTATCCTTCATTTTCAGAAAAGTTTTTTTTATGTATATTTTATTTTGAAACATGTCATTCAATCTGTTATATTTACATTTTAAAGTACTAGTAGGTTTTACATAAAATCAGCCATAATTCCATCATTTAGGAATTTTAATATATACTTACATTAAAGTTATTCTGTAAAGCTTGATAAAATCTTTCAAAATCTGCTCAATTCAAGGTGGGACCACTACAATTATTTTATCCTGCCAAGTTTTTCCCTCTATACTTACCTTTTCAGATATTTAAAATCTTAATACATGCAATATTTAAAATTATTCTATATGTACATAATAAATATTTTATATTTGTGGCTTTAGAACTTGAAATTTATTTTAACTAAGTTTTATTCTTAATATTGTCGAAATTTAAATATATGTAATAACATTTCTGTTCACAAACTTGTGATTAATTTTAAATGAAATTTAAAATTTTAACTGCACATATTAAACTGTATTTATTTTCATTATGTAAAATTGGATTTGAATTTGATAAGATTATTTTTTATTTTAAATATTCCTATTTATTCTGTGTATAGTCAGAAATATTAAGCTTGTCTGGTATTTTTCCCTTAACTGACACATGTTAATTGAAATCCTGGTGAGTTATCAGCATCTTTGTTTATGTATTTACTAAAACTACTTTCAGTATAGAAAAATTATTGTTAACTGGTAAGATCTGAGTCTGATAAGAGTTTGAAGGGAATTCATTTTTAAATATCTGGTCTGTATTTAATTTATAAAAAGGATAGGTAATCTCATTGAATGTAAATTAAATAGAATTTGCAGTTCTTAATCAACTTTGTACAATCTGCAACTAGAAAAGTCTAAAAATTGGTGCATATGACAATGATACCATTTCACTCAGTTATAAAATTATTTAAACATGATTTAAAATGAAAAATTTTGGGTGAAATCTTATCCCTATCTTTTTAGAGCAATAATTGCAACATCATACAATATGATATTGCAATAGATAGCAATTCTTAGGGAAATATTTTATAATGTTTTTTTAAATAATTATGCTATTGAATTTTATGATATACAGAATAGAATTAAATGCCTTGATGCATTTTACATTGAACTTCCTTAAAATGGTTCTAATTTCTTTAGTATATATTATGTCACATTGATCTTTTAAATAGTTTTAATTTGTTGAACATGTTAATTCTAGAGCATTAATGAATAATGTATATATTAGTCACCTGTCTGATTATATTAGCCAAATATTAATTATATATTAGTCAACTGATTAATCTTTTCATAATCACACTGTTATTTAACAACATTGTATATGAAAATCAATGCTAGTTTTTATTTACTTTCACTTAATTGGGCTTTTATTTTTAGAAACATTTGACTTTCAAAATAAGATAGGACCTTTTTAATTTGATCCAAAGATTGTTCAAATTCAACAGAAATTATGGGGGCTTCTCTGTGTGTATAGGTTTGTTATGTGCTCATGTACATGAAAGTATCCCTTTCCAAGCGTACATTTAAAAATATGGTACTATTCTGCCTCCATATGTATAGCTGGTTTCTCTGAATAGTCCCATAAATTGCATCATTGTAGGCATTTATGTGATAATATTAGAAACTTGTTGCAACATGCTAAGCATTTGATTTGTCTTTATTTTCTGTACTTCATTAGATAAAACTGAGTTTATTGCAACTATTAGACTTGCTAAAGTTGATTAAAAGTATAGTGGTCATGTATAATTTCTATATTTTTGGATTATCTGACAATTTAAACTTCCATGATTCAGATCAGCTGGATTCTACTGTATCCAGCAGTTGGTACTATTCACAGATTTCTTCTTTTAATTTGTATTTAATATTAAATTATCTATTTTCTTGTTTTGAAATTACATATAAAGAACTGTTGCAGGCTTATATTCAAATTACACATCATATATTCTAACATTACATAACAATTAAAGTAACAAAGTACTTTATTGCACAAAATACTTTTCATAAATTAGATATCTAATTTTAATCACTGATAATTATTTTATTATACCATTCCATGATTTCTAATTTTAATTTTTTTTTCTCGCACATAAATATTTTGTAACATGCCACAATTTCTAACTTTTATTTTGTGTTAGAAATTGCAAAATCATACTAATTTGTTGTATTGGCACTTTAAGTAAACAAGGAACTTTTATCCAACCTCTAATAGCTTATGGTATTGAGATTGCATAAAAAGTTTATATAGTTTGTCCTTCAAACAAACGTAACATTTTCTTATGCTGAAAACTAAACATTTATTAAATGTGAATAAATTTAATTAAATACTGTTTCATCCATCATTTTTGACAACTTTTTATGTGTATGATGAATATAAAAATCATATTGAGTCATTTTTTTGTTTTATACTTCAATTTATATTGAAGTATACGAGTTGCATTATGAACACTGAGTTTTTTAGTACTTTATAACATGCCTTTATTTGTATGTTAGAAATTAATATTTGTAAGCTATTTTTTGTGTTACTGATATACACAAAGGTATGCAAGTTTAACAATAATCTTTTTACAATTTATATCTGTAACTCATATAAATACACACACATAGAGTAACCTCTTTTATGCATCCAATTGCATTGAAGCTTGCTATAAATTGTGTACTGAAGCACTTGCTGTTTATTAATATATTCAAGTTATTTATATCAGTCTATTTTTATTTTTTTAAGTGCAAATTAGTAGTCTTGTTTCATATTAAGTATTTCTGAGTAGATATAAGTAAAATGTTATACCTAAACATACTTTTGAAGTTTTAATTTATAAGTGCAAAGTTTCTACAATTGCTTCATAATTTACAAGATTTATATATCAATGATATGTAAAATAGTTTAGAAATAAAGTTTTAATCAGTTTTTCTAGGTTTATATCAAGTAAATATTTAATGCCAGGCTTTATTAGAAAGTAAAAATCTTCAATATCTCACATTCAAAATAATCTAGTCATCTTCATTCAAATTGCTCTATTTGTGTCAAAGGGTGAATTTTGTACATGTGTGTTTTTATATAATGTCTCCATTATTTTTGACACAAATATTGTACTTTTAGTAAAACAACATCTGAAAATTTGTGTATAAATAGATTCTATGTTCGAAATATGATAAAATATGAATGATGCAGATTGAATGTTTATTTTATTCTTTAAAATTTGATAATTTAGCATTAAAGTCACTTTTATGAATCTGGTTTAAATAGTCTGAACTAGAAGAGATTTAAAGGGAATAGAGAGAAAATTTTATGCATTTATTAAATTGCTTTTTTTTTTGCAATTTCAAAATCATACAAAAGTTTTCTATTTTTATAATATTTCTATTGGAAAATTTATTATACAAATTTAATAAAAAATTAGATATAAAAAAATACTTAGATTAAGATAAAAAAAGGTTGTTATTTATTACATTTTACTGGAATTCAACCTTTGAATTTTTGTCATTAATAAGTTGTAGCTAAAGTCTATTAAATGTTCATATTACAAGAGCTATATGTTTTGTTTCCAACTGCTAAATCATAGTTTATCATAGAAACATGAAACTGAATATTTAAACAATATTTTGAAGCAAAAATAAATAAATAAATTTATCATTAAAATTGTCATCATTCTCAAAATGTTTAAATTTTATTAAATTATATTGTTCATAAAGTCGTCTAGTTCACCACCAGAGCTAGAAAAGTCAGCACCTTTCAGATGTGGATATTACAAGTTGAATGAAATTGAGCAGGTAATTAGAACTCAAGATATTGGATGTATTCTTTTTTTTTAATTTTGCATAGTTTAGTATATATTACAATAGTGTTTACACAAATGTTTCAATGGATAGCTGGTTAGATACTTGTTATTTTTTTAAAATCTAAATCAATTTTGTAAGAAGTAATGTATGTTAAAATGAGTTTTCACTGCTTGGTAAGTAGTTAACATTTTTGTTTAAATGTATTGGAATATCCAAAATTGATATAGTTTTTGTTTATTCTATAAAAATTCCTAGTTCTGTGTATAAAAGATATAAAAAGTTATGAACTTATAAAGTTGTTTAATCTTAGGTAAATAAGCTTCTCCCATTGAGGTCTTCCAAAGGTGCATAAGGTAGTGATCAGTGAGCATATGTGGCTCATACTTAGCATTAGATTGAAAAAATGTTACATGGATACTATGGCCATCTTCTCTTTGCAAGTTTTATAATAGCTTTGAATTTAGTTCTATATAAGCATTCTTTTTCCCATTTTTGAAGTGTAATCTCCCCCACTCCCTATTTTTAAGTTTAGCACTTAGTCATTTTTTAATTATTGGTATCTTGATCAGGAATATACACAGAACTTGATGGAAGTTCGTTAACATTGAAGGAGGGATAAGCCTCTATAACTGATCTAATATATTAATTGTTTGTCACAATAGATTAAAAATCTGACTGAGAAAGGGGACTCAGATGCCTTTTCAATATGCTGCTGGTGTTGATCATCTCCCTATTGGACTCTTTTCTTATTACAGATTTTTTTTAATCAAAGAAACAATCTTTATCATTAATCAGCTCTTGTATATAGCCATAAGTTTTACCGAATTCTGCCTTGTTTTGAATTTAACAGTATGCAATAACACACTCTCAGGAGCATAATAATATGTTACAGATGTGTTATATTAAGATAGAGGTGATAATATAAGAACATGTTAGAATAATATAAAATGAACTACAAAATACAGAGTTTTCAGTCCTTAAGAATTACAAGGGCTCTCAAAGTATTTATTTTTGGCTTTTGGTCCTTTTATGACTTTTTGTGAAAATAAATTTCATTTATTTGAAAGTCTGCCCTTAATGACATTTTAAAAGAATTTTATAATATAGTTAATAAGCAAAATCTTTCAAAAACTCCAGATTTCTATGGATAGGCCTACAGTGTACCAGATCCTTTTAATGTTTTGCAGAACAATTTTTTAAAAGAATACAGTTTCAGAAGTACGTAATTATAGGCAACTGTAAGGTACACAATGTGAATAATGCTTTTCATGAGGAGTTTTGCCTAAAACTGGCATATTTCGATTATTTTGTTTACTTTATATTTGTTCAAAGATTTACCTCATTAAAAAATAGCAATTGGTTCAGTCATCATATGTGTCAAATTCTATAATTATAGATGATTAAAAAATGCTTCAGAAGCAGAAAGTTCTATTTTAATTTAGTGTCATGTAAAGCAGTGTGTAAAATATATTGAAATAGATAAACAATAACTATCAGAAGGAAATGCAGTCAAAGAGTTAACATCAAAGCAGACGTCTTGTTGATATATTATATGTTGACATATCAGAACTATTTTAATATAAGATGATTTTAATGTAAGATAATGTTCTGTTATTTTATCTTTAAAAAATCTGATGTGGGCAGCACATGACTTTCCTTATATAATGCAATGAATTTACTTCTTTCACAGATTAAGAATGTTGAAAAGATCCACAGCACAGTGTTTGTAATGTTGAATTGTGCATTTGGTGCTTAGATGACAACATGTAAAGCTATTTCATACCCAATTAACTTCTATTTCATGTAACTCTAAAATAACAATTATCAATATTGATAGCATCCTCAATGAGCAATATAGTCCATGTATTAAAATATTTTAATAATAAATTTATCAATAAGACATCATTTTTATTAACTTTGTCATTTTTGAAATTTTGACGATATTTTTCTCAATCTGGGGCTCAATATCGCCAAGTTGGTGATATTTCGCTAGATTATTTGCCAAGTTCACCACATGTATCATTAAGTGTTACAAACAAATGGAGAGAAGCACATTTCTTATATACTAGAAGGTTAGTGTCAATTTTATTAATTTGGTGACATTTTTGTCAGTTTGGCGACATTTTCGTCAATCTGATAATATTTAAAAAAGTCCTTAAGTTTGCAACATCCTGTCAAATATTTCACCAAGCATTATGGACGGATGGAGAAATGAGCTATTCTTATAGTCATTTATTACGTTCTTTTCAAGATATTGAATTTTCATCAATTTTCATCATTTCCATTGATTTATTATAATTTTTTATCAATTTGGTGACATTTTCGTCAATTTAGTAACATTTAAAAAAAACTCGCCAAAGTGGCAATATGCTGCTAAAATTCATCACTATTATTTTGCCAAACATTACAGATAGAGAAATAGGTTATTCTTATAATAGATTCTTTTATTATTTTCAAGATATCGAATTTTCATCAATTAGTCATCCTTTTCATTGATTTAGCATCATGTTTATTAATTTAGTGACACTTTTATCAAATTAGGGACATTTTCGTCAATTTAGCAACATTTAAAAAACTGTCAAGTTGCGATATTCTGCCAAGGTTTATGGATTGAGAAATATGTTATTCTTATAGGTAGATAAACAACTAATGGCGTCCAAATACGAAACTATTACCCAAAGTATCTTTTCTTATGAATGGAATGAGCTAAATCCACGAGAATGATAACAAATTTTTCGCATAATAAAACTTGTGCAATATCTTAAGAACGGTTCATGCTAGCATTCTAAAGTTTGTGTCAATTGTTTTCTAATGAAAAATTGCATAGGAAATGATTATTTACATAGATTTATGGAAGTTTTTGATTTTTTCAAAATTTGGGAGGGTTCTGCACATTCGATTGTGTTTAAAAACAATAGGCTTCCAGTATTCACTGATTGTAACTTTTGTACCAAATTCCATTTGAATCACTTCATTCATTCATGAGACCATATACTCCATAAACTCACTAGCACACATATACACAGACATATACACACTCAGACATCACTTCAAGAACGTTCGATTCATGTTCAGGGATGCTTGAAACATGCTCTCCCATCGAAAACTCAAATTCGAATTTTCAATCTCGTCTTAATGCTTTCCTTATACATTATAATATGTATATAAGGAAAGTAAAAAGAAGTGCTTTTTCTGTAACAATATTAGAATTCTGCTTTGATTACTGCCTATCATATAATTTTTGTTTTAGATTATCGTATTGTCATGAAATTTGTTTCAAGTAATGATAAAAAAATTTTCTATTTTAACCCTTAAATGCATAATTTTTTAGAATTGCTTCAAAATATTTTTCTAGTTACTTCTCAACTCATAAACTAAAGCAAAAATAATGAAAAAAAAAAAAAATCCAATTTCAGTTTTAATGCTGATTATGACAAAAATTGGATTGTTTAATCAGCAACATTATGCGTTAGCTGATAAAACTGTTTATTGCTGATCAGCAACATTGTGTATTAACATATACATGCATACATTACTTAGCAATCTACTATAAATAAATGCATCATGGAATAGTTTAAAAATCATCTTTTTTTTTATTCAAAAATTTTATAAATAGAAATATGAAAATTTTCATGAAATAACTTCAATAATGGTTTTAAATTATTAATGAACAGGTTATTAAAACAGCTTAACTTGGGATGCAAAGTAACTTACATAAAGATTTTGAAACAAGTGTTAAGGGGCAATATGAAAGTAATTGAAACAATTGTTATTCTTTATATAGCACAGTCCTACTCCACATTTCTCACAGAGTTGCTGTATACCCCTTACATAAAAGAAATTTACAGTGAATCCTTTTACCAGAATAAACTAGAAAGTATCACCTGATCCAGCCTGACATCTTTCAGTGCAGTGCATTGTATATGTCTTTTGTGTCCCTTTTAATGAATATCATCTTCAATCAATTGCATAAGCAATTAGCAATTTCTTTCTCTGAATTTTGACTGGAACAAAATGGTACATTAGTAAAGAATTCATTAAAGTGAAATCAATAATGTGGTGAAAGTAATGGGTTAAACTTCACCAGGATTACAATCAGAATCTGCATCTGATAATTGAAATTCATCCTCATTTTTTGACCAATTATTCTAATTATTTACGAATTTTTTTATTGTCTTCTGAGATAAATATTCACGTTTAATTTTAGGCAAAAATTCTGTATTTATAAAATTTAAATATGTTAAATTGAATACATGCTATTCTCCCCCCCCCCCCCCTCCCCCAACAGGAATCAAAAACTAAATTTTGTGTTCTGACACAAAATGAAGCTTCATACACAATGTTGCTAATTAGCAAGAAACAGAAAAATTCACACCAGAAATTGGTTTTTCGAACAAATTCCAAAAAGTTGATATAAAATTAATATTTACACCTACTGTTTTACACAAAATTTTTTTAATATTTAGACAAACTGTCGTAAAGCAGTTTTTGAAAATAATAAACAATGCAAAATTACATGTGATGGCAAGGCCATGCTTTTGAGCTTCCTAATGCATTTATCATAACTTGTGCAGTTATTTAGTAAACAAAATTGGTATTAATTTTGGTAACAAGTTTGTTATCTATCAGCAACATCATGCAAGAAGTTTCTAGCTTTCTTCTTTGGATTTATATAGATTTCAGTGTAGTATGTTACAAATTAGCAACAAGATGCATTTAAGGGTTAAGATTCTTAAAATATTAAAGTCCCTAGATACAGCTTATTTTTACTTTTCAAATGCTGTGTGAACCTTGCAGTAACTGGGAGCTAACTGTATATATGTTAAATATAATTCAAATATTTAGAAATGTGATAATTGTAATTGAGAACAGAGGTACCTGGAAGCTGTTTCACTTAGAAGGTTAATGCTCATCAATAAGGTATTGATGCATGAACATTGCTGGCACATATTTGTTTTGGAAACAGAAATTCACCTGTAGAATCAAGAACATGTGAAAAGAGAGATATATATAAATATATACAAGTTTTGCTTTTTTTTACTGACTTACTGGTATTGATTGCTGCACTGGGAGCCCAATTGCAACTATTGAAGTGCCTCCCTTCAAGAATATTTCAAACTATGAGCATGGCTTTACAGTCTTGCACTGTTCAGACTTGATTATCAGAGGGAAACCCTTCCACCAATGCTAGTTGCTACAGTAAGAGCATGATTCCACACTCTTAAATGTCTCTTTTTGTTAGATGTTCTATGAAACAAACTATGCAGTCTCATGCAATTTGAGTTTAATGCATTGAATAGCCCATTGTAGTGTAAAACATTATTGATCACTACAGAGACTTACAAAATTGAAACACAAAGCAAATTGACTTTCTGTCAATGCAGTTAATAACTATTCAATACTGATAAGTGCTATTAATAACAAAAACAATCCATAAATGCTGTATATTAACCTGAGAGCATGCTTCCAAGCTTTAGAATGCTCCTTTTACAGGTTTTCAAACTATGAAAATTCAAATATCTAATTTAATCAAAACTAGTATGGAAATGAGATATAATAGTGAATAAACGTTTGCAAAAGAGAAACTAATTTTTAGTTTTTACTATGGGAAATTTTAAAGCAAAAATAGACCAAATTAAGCATATTTTCTCTCATAAGTCCAGCCTTCCAGAAAATTTAAGAATTAAACATCCGTAGTTTTAAGTTCAGAGATCCATGTAGATGAAAGCATTAGCATGTTAATTTGGGTGTTGGTAAGATACATGGCAAAATTTATAAAAGAGGTCAATTGTATGGCTAGTATTAAATCTGAAAATGGTCGGTTGTATGGGAAGATCTAAACCTGGAAAAAAGGTTGTTTGCACTGATTTCATCCTCCCTATTGTGAAATGAGTTATGTTATATGGGGACAGGGCTATTGGATTCTGGAGAAGCATATGGCAAGGCTTTAGAGAACATATATATATATTTAAAAATTTATGTCTTAAGAATAAAAATAAACTTTTTCATACGGTAAACTTCATATTTTAATTTTACCAATAACATCTTCCTTTGAATATAAGATGTTTCCTTTCTAATTGAAGATTTAAGACAAAAGTAGAATATACTTTGCAGAAAATCAAGCCATGAAGGTTCTGATTTTTGGAGCAACTCTAATAAGTTTTCAATATTTGCTTTTCTCTTCTTATACTTTATATTTCTGATTTCTCTTGTATTATCAACACTATTTTTAATGTATATACATCAGTTTGTATTCCCATACTTCTATAAAGTAAAAAATGTATCGATGGTTAAAATTTTCAATGAATATTGAATGGAATGATTTGCAACCATTCTTTGTTCTTTCCGATTACACACTAGGGCAAGACCACATATTTTGTGTAAACTTTGCTTCTTCGGTGATGTAATTGTCAGTTAAATAATCTCTAAATTTTCTGACCTTTCCATTGTTTGGATGTTAAAACATTAAGTATTCTATATATATATATATATATATATATATATATATATATATATATATATATATATATATATATATATATATATAATGAATCCGATACTTCACTTTCAAATAAATCACTGCCAAAAATCTGCCGCCGTGTTCATGCGGAGTACGATCACGTTAAACATGTGGGTCCGAAAGTCCTTCCGAGAGGTTGGTGGTAGGGGAAGGAGGGTACGGTCCCTGTGGATGCCTCCCCCACTGGGTTCCGGTCTAAATTGGGTGGCACTTCCCGACCGTCCAAACAGTTACCTTACACCTTTCTGGTAGGTCGGACGGTCTGGGTTTCAACAACAACAACTTTCAAATAAATAGTGCAATCCAAAGAAGCCATTGACTAATTTTGGACTTGCCATCTTTGTAATCTTTCTATGCAAAAAGACTGGTTAAGGTATGCAACTAACCAGTTTAGTTATGGTGACACCCATTCAATAGACCATTTTGATAAGAGAAGGGATTATGAGGGTGTGCAACTAATCCATGCCCATTAATTTATGTAAAAGGTATTTACTTAAACCATATAGAAGAACTTAATTGAGTCTTTGCAGTCAGTTGGATATATTGTTTATATCGTATTAATAAATATAAAAATGTTTTTTCTAATCGATGTTGGAAAATGCTACATTTAGTTAATGTTTAGCTTTATATTCTATTTTAATGGCTTCAACTTATAATCTAAATGCTTTTATAATAATTTGTGCCCATTTGACAAAGTAATATTTAAACTTTAACATTAAAATGTCATTAATCTTTAGACCATGAAAATTCATATATGAAAAAAATATTAACTTTCATGCTGCATTTAGCACTAATTTAATTTGAATTCCCATATTTTTTTTTTCAAAATTGCCCGTATCATAACTTTTAGTTTAAAACCACCACAGGGATGTAAAAAAAAAAATCAAAAGTGAACATAAACTCTGCACCAAATATAAATGTCACATCAAAAATAAACAGATTTAATGGCAATTCCAATCTGTTGCCATTGCTTGATTTCTAATTTTATCTTAAATTCTGGTAATCCAGTCTTATGAAAATGATCAGTAAATAATTGATAAAAATAAAATGATTCTTAATAAATATTAATCAAGTAATAATAATCAGTTTTCTGTAAAAAGACTTTAAGGGCAGTACGCAAGTAAAAGGATCAACATTACTTCACACTGTTTAAGCATAGTTGCTGATAAAATAATCCACTAATGATTGTAAATTACCAAGAAAATATGTTTACATTAAGTGTAAAGGGGTAAAGTTAATATTTTCATAAGTTTTGAAACAAAGCACTTCCAACTTCAATTTATTTTCTTTGCTCTTCCTATCATATTTATGATTTAAAAAGGTTATCGTTTACAAATACTATTTAAAAACTGCCACAGTAGGAAACAAAAAATGAATGTATAGTCCAAGAATTGAGATAAGGCATATATTATTCATTAAATTAAAAAGAATAGTTAAAAATACAGTTTTGCTTGTGCAGATTTCTTGTTTTTCTGTGATCACTTTTCTACAATTTATGTTTTCGTTTAGTCAGGTGACTAACATATTTCATGAAGCATATAATAAACTAAATTCTCTCTGCCTAACATAGAACACAGTTTCTTTCAGTAGTGTAGCGTGATATTTTTGATTGGGGAGGCTGAGCAATTGGCATTTTAACTTGGAAAAGGTTTTCGTATTATAAGTAATATTTATATTAGAATTCGTACTTTCAATAAGTTTTATTTCCTTGGTGAGTAAAATAAAATAATTTTACATAAAAAGGCTAAGAGTAAATGAAATGCACAATATTTTATAATATATTACCAATGTAAAATAAATATATATAAAATATAACATTTTAAATGTTTTCTTATTTCTAAATTAGTTGAACTTTTTCAACCATGTCATTAAATATGAAGCCATGGTCGCTCATAGGGGAAGACACTCTTCCCCTTTGAATATTCAAGACAATAAAGGCAATCATCAAGTTAGACAATGTTGTGCATTTTATTCTTGAGTTTACCTCCCCCCTCGGAAAACGTTCTACGTTTGCCCATGTATGAAAGAGTGTGCTGAAAATTGGTGAGAAATATGGAACATAAGCTTAGTGAAAATCACTATAGTAAACAATGTCCTTAAACAATATTGTATTTTAATTATTTACAAATACTGTACTATGAAAACTTAAAAATATCGTATAATTACAATATGCTAAGAATCCGCTAGGAAATTATCAACCACTTTTATCTAACTGAGATTCTCATGTAACATGGGATTTTTGAAGGAAAATCAGATTTATTCTTTCTAAAACTTCCAAATACACAAACGAATGCTTCGCCATATTGATGCCGATATAAAGAGCTAAGTCTACTTTGCAAACTACTTAAGTTTAATGGTAATCATTATTAGTATATTTCTTCATCTTGATATTGTTTAAAGTTAAGTAAATGCTAGTTTATTAATGGAAAGTGGATCAAATTCTTTAGTATTACAAATAATGATTATTTTCTGCGAATATTAATAAATAGAATCACATTTGACCCAAAATGGAGAATTCTTTAGCCTTGGCCGAGAAATGTTCTTTTATTAAATTATTGACTGTTTACAAATGGCTGAAAATGGGGGAAGCAATAGCCACGCCTTTCTGAAGGCTAGCTTACATGTTAATTAATCAGCTAGGGAGGAGTTTAATAGCTGGGTTGGTTTAATACCATGCTTCTCCTTATAGACGATGAAGGCTGGATGATTTCAGTTTCTAAAACATTAAAATATGCGTTTTAATGGGAAAAATACTTTGAAACATATCACTTTAAGCAAGTAAAATGTAAAATTTTTCTAAATAATACATGTATATATTCGCAAAGTTATTTAAAAAATTATAATAAAAAGAAGTATGTTTAAATAATTCTTTAAACTAGATTTTAAACAGGAAAGGCTCAGCTTTTTAGCCTCAATGGACACTATACCACTGGTTCCTTGTCATTAAACATAATCAATATTTTAAATCAAAACATTGTCATGTTAAGATCGGCACCGAACAGTACCAACTTTCAATCCAGTTCCTTTCAAATTGTTATAGTAGACAAAACAGCTGAGGGATTTCAATGTATATGCCACATGCTATAGAAAAATACTTTTAAACTCATGCATGTTTTGCATCTAGTTAGCAGTAATTTATTACAGTACTTTGGTAAATTTTATAACTAGTTTGTGTTGGATGAATTTAGATATAGCTTTTATTTTCTCTAAAACCTAATACACTGAAATAAAAGTTTAAAACTTGTGTTAACTTTTGTGCTGTTTCAAGATCAGATTTGAAGAAAATAATTAAAATTCTACATGTCTTTCATGTGTCCTAGAAAATTATTGCAATTTTATTTTTCTTTATTGTAATAATTTAACACCTGCTATTTAGATATAAGAACCTGACATAATTAAAATCTAATGACATTATTTAAATTTTGTTGATATTTTTAATGGTCATTTACAAAATATAAATGACTTCAGAATTCTCATTTAGTTTATTACTGTTTTAATTTGAGTAATCGCTGTTGATACTATCTTCTTTACAAACTTCTGATCAGCATTACATCACTCCCTGGTTCTGATTTAGAGTAATAACTTTTTTAATTTTAGTGGTATAATCCTCTTTGTAAAGCAAAACGCCTTCTAATTTACATGCTGTTTATGTGTCTATATGTGAAAAAATTATATGTGTGCACTCTTGCTAAAATGTATTAACTACATACTAAGATTTGAATAACTCATTTACAGTCAGAAACTTATTCTAGACACACAAAGGATAAATTGTAATTTTCATTTTAACATTACTTCATCTTATAAAAGTTGATTTTTTTAACACTTTCCAACATAGCTGTAAAGTGCTTATAATTTTGCTCATTCTGTCTGTCTGTCCGTTCGCACGATAACTGCCATAAAAATGACTATCAAAATGAAATTTTAGTATGCTGTTGAGACGGTCTGTGGTACATATGGGAATACAACTGAATAATATCACCCAATAAGTTTTGGATTTAACCTGGGTTAAAAAAATTAAATACACTGAACCCTAATGGACATAATTTTTCAAACATTTTTTAAGCAGATTTAAAATTCACAAAATGCTTGGAAAATTTTAGGAAATATTCAAATTATCACATAAAATGGGTAAAATAAATTTCAGCAATAATATGTTAGTGTTTTAAATAAAAATTTAAATAATAATTACACCCATATTATATGAAGAGATCACGTGACTCATTTCAATATAAATTATAGCATCCCATTCTTTTCCCCTGTGTAAAAATCATGCTGTTTAAAGATCGTTTAAATTTATATTTAGTGTTGCATCCATCATAAAACCACTTTACATACTATTTGTGTATCTAAATTCTATGCAAATGCAATTGCAATATTTTTTATTTCACATGATCACTAAACTTTGATTATTTTTACAACGGAGCCTAATTTTAACATATGCAGAATGTAAACACATCAAGCAATTATAAGATGAGTTGTAAAAGAATTGCTGAATTTTTTTATGCAGAATTATTTAGCTCTGGGGTCTGAAATATAAGTGATATGAATAAAATATTCATTGATTTTACATAGAGAAGCAGACAATTTATAGCATTGACTTTTTTGATGAAGTTAAGTTTTTTAGTAAGTTCCCAAGTACAATAAATTATTGTAGTACTGTGATAATTTAAAAAATATCAATGCTGAATGTATCACATTTTAGAGATGTTTAAATAAAATTGCATTTCAGTTGGAAAGTGCTTCATAATCAATGCTTTATGCATGATTGATCTTTCTTGTTGTCTATTTTGCAGGGATAGGAGGGCATTACACATAGAGATGCGAAAATCCCTTTTCAACCTTTTTAAATAACCTGTGGTTAAAACTTGTGAGACCAAGTGAATGATTACCTTCAGCTATACTCTACAAGTATTCTCATTCAGAAAATTATGGCATCCATTGAGGTTGAAATATAAAAAGCTGTGTAAGAAAAAACTGACAGATACAAGACAGGGCATTTAGTAAAATGAGGTAATCAAATTAGGAACTTAGGGACCAAATTAAAAAAAAAAAGGGTTCAAGACTATTTGTTTTTATTAAGATAAATCAAAGATTAAATTTGAAGAACTAAAATATTATTAAGCATCATTGCCTTTCTTGACTGAGAGCAAGTGCAGAAAATAGCAATCTTAGCCCACAATTTAATTAACTATTTTAGGCCTTCTTTTAAAACATTTATTCTGAATATTTCCTCATTGTGACATAGGTGCTTTATACAACTCAATTTGATTCTATATTAAAAACTGTCGATTGGACCTGTGAAAAGAAATCAAACTTCTGGGAGTTCAAACAGTATGAGAGCTTCAGAATGTGGAATAGTTTTCTTTTGATTGGTCAGTACATTACACATCCAGACTAGTTCTCTCCATAAACAGGTTGACTAATTTCACAGGAAGGAAAGAAAAATATGAAAAAACAAAATAGGAGTTATACATAAATATTTTATAGCAGTTATTTCAGAAAACAAAATCCAATTGAAAGTTTACACCTTAAAACTTTAACAGCAAAAGGGATGTTAGGGTCCAAATTTCTTAATGGGGGACTTAGGAACCTCCAATAAATACCATACAGATATCTTTTTTAGTTAAAAGTTTTCTACCCTTTGAAAGGCATATAACTTAGTCATATTTGCTAAGTGGTTAATGTACTCCTAGATGAAAAGTATAAAATATTTCAATTTGAGTGGTTTGAAATTTTGTTCTGAAAACAGTTAAAATAATTATATGTCTTATTCCATTCAGGAGGTGAAATATTGTTTTCTATTTCCTTTTTATGCAAAAGTTTATGCCTCTTAAATGCAAATGTGGAGCCAAGAATGTTGTAGACAGTATCAGCAACTTTTAGATACAGCAGATTCATCTGTCACATCACTGAGTAATGACTAAGGCGCGGATTTTGATGAAATCTGCATTTTTTTTCATTTTTTGCATTTTTTCCTTTTATGGGCATTTTTGAGCATTTTCAGGGCATTTTTAGCATTTTTGAGGCAATATTTAGCATTTTTATAAGATTTCCTATATTTAGGGATTTTTTTTCATTTTTAGTTCTCTACACTTTCTGTTGCAATGTGTGTTTTTGCTAATTCCCCTCTTAGCATCTTTACAAACAAACCCCCGGGGCCGCAACATTTCCTCCCGTTTTATGGTGCAAACAAGTATTTTATAATAAAGATAGTCTTCCCCGTCGTAAGGGGCTCCTAGTCTCTCCTTGCCACCAAAACCTGTTATAACATGTCGGGGAACATGGCTGAATGCTTGCATGTACTATTGTGAGAATTTCAGAACCCTGAAATCCATTGTAAATGCCTTTGCCTTTGATGCCAATGATGCTGCTTCAATTCAAATTGCACAAAACGTGCTATCAACTAACAACATAGAAGGAAACTTGGCGTACATAAAATCCAATTTCAGCATTTTATCGTCGGCCATTAAATGCCTAGAAAAACAACATATGAAACTGGTTGACGCAATAGGTTACATTGACAACGTTAGTGAGGTCATTCAGAAGGCTAAAGGTAAGTTTGGGCGTTGTATAATTGCCAAATTAAACGATGTTTTGGGTAAAAACTAGGGCTTCAAAACTTTGAAGAAAATCTGTCTCATCCTAACTGGTGAAGATGAAACTTTTGATATCGAGGAAGAATTGGACGTAAGCTAATCCGTTTTTTTCAAATATGTACCTATCACATCCGTAGATGTTGAAAGAAGCTTTTCACGGTATAAAAACTTATATTCAAACAATAGAAGATCTTTTACACTTGAGAACATTAGGAAACATCTAGTAATTCAATGTAATTCCGATGTTATCATGGGAAAATAAATTGTCGCAGTTCAGGATAATAAAAATTTTAAGTCAGGTATTTATTTATACATATAAATTTTTTTTATTACAACAATTTAGATTACTTGTATTTACTCAAAACTTTCGAAATTTGTATCATGAATTAATTAAATTTATTTTTCATGTCGTTTTTTTTTTAAGTTCATAATAATGTAAAACTTTAAGAGCATTTTTTAAAGGCATTTTTTCACAATTTTAAGGGCATTTTTAGTGAATTTTTAGGTCATCAAAATCCACGCCTTAGTAATGACTTTAGACTTTATGTATAAAACTTTAAGTGTAACTTTAATATATATCTTCATCTTTGATATCTTTGTCTATTATACCACCACTTTTGCTTGGTTTCAATATACACAAATCCATATTAGAATAATGACAAGTTTCTGAATTTAAAGCATGCTTCAACAGTTAGTGTATGCTTTGTCAACATACTCTATTTGCATATAGTTTAAATATAAGACTGAAAATTAGAATCGAAAACAACACCTAACTGATTAAGGTTGCCAACCTTCCTGGTTTGACTGGGATTCTACTGAATTAGAACATTAATGTCCTGCCTCCTGTAAAGGGATAATTTCTTTCCAGAATCAACATTTTGCTACATTATCGACCAATACCGACCTTACTCAAAGTTAGACTATCACACTGTCCATGTGAGAATATGGGGGAAGGGGGTTAATGTAGGGGAAATTCCTTATCAGTTTATACCAATCAGGACCACCGGTAGGGGGTATGGACACCACTGAAATGGAGCAGCAGGACCCACAATATTTTCTTTTTAATATGAAAAATTTATAGAAAGGGAAAATTAAATGTACTGGGGAGCCCATGATAAATGCTTGTAGTAGGATGTACAATTTGTATGGGCAGTCCTGTACCAATGCAGAATGAAGAAAACCATCGAAATGGCAATTTTGATCTCACAAACATGATATATATATATATATATATGTGTGTATATATATATATATATATATATATGTGTGTGTGTATATATATATATATTTTGGGGGGAGGGGGTGCTTAGTCTTCCAGAATGCCCTTAAACATGATTGGCAGCCCTATAACAGACAAACTACTCATAAGTTAAAATATGTAAACAGAATCCATCAAAGTTTGGCATTTATGAGGAATTGTTTATTGCTGCTCTATTCAAACTCAATTCAGAAAAATTTAATACAGTTGTAAAGTCATGTTAATATTTTGATGCTTACATTTGTTATTCATTTTATTTATTACTTGATAATTGTCTTGTTATGTCATTTAGCAATATAATAAGGTGATAAGCATAGTGTTCAATTTTTTGGATGTATGTATGAAATGATTTATTTAAAAAACCAATGTTGCCCTTTGGGAGCAATTCAAAGTTTTGTATGCTCCCACTAACACTAATAAATTCAGAATGGCTTCAAAATACATTCTATCAATGATTTCTTTTGTCAGATATGATTATAAATATTTTATAGCTAATTTGATTCTTTGAAAACCTGTCAAAATGTGTAAAAACGATTTGATTTTTTAAAGTAAATATTAAATGTTATAGAAAGAAAATTAGTGTAAAAAATACATAACTTAATATAAAAATTATCATTTTTTAATGACATGTTCCTAAATGGGATTATTACATTTAAAACTGTCAAAAATGTTATTTAAAAATTCAACTGGAATTTATTTGTCTTATTTTTTAAAAGTTTATTTTAATGTCTTTAAAAATAGTTTTTACAGGAAAGTCTTTTAAATTTATGGATTTAAATTCATACACATACAAATAAATCCAATGGAGGATTTCCAAAATTTTTAACTTTTCATATAAAAAATGCTTTGTTATAGAGGTTTTACACATATTAGTGTAATTTAATTAAATTGGTTTAATTTGAATTTAAATCACATTTTGGGAAAAATATCTTTAAATTTTTGAGTGTTTATTTTTATATTTAAATAATTCCATAAACATTATAGTATCATTACAGTCATCATTACAGTATATGTTTCTGACAACAATCTATAACATTTTGAAATGTTTTAAACACAATTTTTTAGAAACTTAGTAGCAATAAGAGATGCCTTGAGGATTATAGTATTTTTGAAAATTTAACTGTAGTTATTCTATATTTGCAAAAATAATATGTTCCTAAAACTCCTTATAAATTTGCAAGTATTGAAGTTAAAATCATATGGGTACACAAGTACACCCATATCTACTGAAACTGAGAATTTCTCACTTTATGCAATGATCTAAGAGTAAAGTGATTTCTTACCTAAAAACAAGTTGAACATAAAAGCATTAAAGGGCATTCTTGGTCATCTCACCACTCTTGGACCAGTTTCACAGTTCTTGCTACAATTTAGTGAGAGGTAAGTGATGAGATGATCAAGGCACACAAAACATTCCTTAAAGCAGCAATTATAAAATTTTACTGGTAGAAGTTTTCAAAATATTTACTTCATCTATGGTGCAAAGAATTAATTTCAGCCCCACCCATCATAAACAATCCCAAGTTCTCAAGATAATAGTCAAGCACTTCCTGTCACCCTTGGATCCTAGTCTAAGGAACGAGATGATTAAGTGAACAAACACTTTCTTGCTTATTTACATGACCCTGTTTTAGGGGGGAAGATACTTTGCTGTTATCTTGAGTACTTATAATTGAATCTGGTTAGCAGAAATAATAATATTGCCTTGTTTGTACCATAGCTAGTATAAGATGACCATTCATCTCCTATCTTCAGTGATAGTCCCCTATAAATATTTTAATGTGCATTTTCGTCCCTGATTTTTAAAATATAATTTTGATATTTAGATATTTATCTAAATTGTTACTACTCTGTTTTTATTTATTTAATCACAGAAAATGAAAAACACATAAAATTATGTTGTCAAAAATATACTCATTCATAGTGTAATGCCATAGTGACCGAATGCTTTAATTTGATAGTTTATCAGCACACAAGTAAATGCTGACAAACTACAAAATGAGAACTAAATGAACTCTTGTAAAATGTAATAATTATGGATGAGATCAGTGAGTGTTGTTCAACTTCAACTTCTGTGCACCATTAGGTAAAATTTTTTCTCAAATTTGATTCATGGAACATTCTTTTCCTCTATAAATAATTATGCAAATCATAGGAAATAATGATTGCAAAAAGTCATTTCATTAATTTTATCAAGGAATGTTTTTTTAGAATACACCAGGTTTGTGAACCTGATCAGGTGCATGTGCCATCTGTAGGACAGCCCTGGGTTACAAGGTAGTTGGAGCATCAGCAGACAATACCAGTGTTAACTTATGTAATGTAGTCCGCATTTAGGAAAAGGGTTGCAATCTAATGGGGGATTTACAGTGCTAGATTATGCATTGCAATCGACCCTGGACCCTGAGGAGAACTAATGTAATTGTTTGATCAATAGGAGCTTATGACTCTCAATTATCCCTGCCCAGCAATTAAAACAGAACATTTTGACAAAAATCAAAAGTTATATTGTTCTAATCTCCACATGATAAATATCCTATTGAATATAAATAAATCCTCCCCCCCCCCCCCCTGCATTAATACACTTTTTCACATTTTCCTTATTCTGATATATTTGATGCATTCAGAATTTTTGATCAACATGAAACAAAAACCTTACCTTCTGCTCTATTATATATAAATCATGTTCTAAATTTGGAGCTAAATTAGAATGTAAACTCTCAAATGCAGATACCATGCAGTTGGTAGCATTAGTAATAAAGCTATGTTAACTACACAAAAGGATATAAGCAATTAAAACACATTGGCAGGTATAGCCCACAATATGTATCTGCAATGCAAAAATAACAATATGTATCCATTATTTACTTAAAAGTATCCTAAACAGTGTTGCAACACTTGTAAATATGTATAAAGAAATTAACAACAGTATGATGGTGATATAGCCTTAATTTTAATGTAATGGATAATGCATTATCCAAATGTAAACAAATTCAAGTATTTCCCATTAATCTAGTTTTTAGAAAAACTTTGTAGATGTGATAATATCCTAAGATAAAGTAGTGCAAAACATGCTTTGATCATCCAATCTTGTTTTTTGTTACACTCAAAAATGCATAAAGTCCTCAACCCTGAGTTTCCCCCCAAACGATTTTTTTTTTCCTTTTAAATCAATTTGCCCCAAATAGTATTTGTAATCTTAAGCTATTGAAATAATTTCAAGCACACATCTGATGCATACACATTATGGACATCTTTGATCAGGCTTATTTTAGCATGAACAAAATGACCAATATAGGATCATGGAAAAGTATGAATATTTATTTTATATCCAACACATAAAATAGTGCTGGATCTCTAAGATATAATTTTAACAAGGAAAAAAATAGTGAAAAATTGCAATAAAATCAGGTGGACTCTTAAAGTACTAAAAATGAAAGTAAAGAAAAGGTACCAAACAAAAGCAGTGATATTCATAAAACTATTTCATTTGCTAGTGGTCGTGGTCCCAATACATTTATACTAATTTTTACGATGAACAAACACCGTTATATCAGTGTGATCAATAGGTTCATTAATATATAAAATGGAACATTTTTACAGTGAACATTTATTTAATAGTTATCTAGAATCAAAAAATATTTAACTGTTTCTGAAGTATTAGAATAATATTCAAAAGTTTCAACATTGTAAATTTTTGCATAGTGCTCTAATACTGAGTAAGTGTATTAGAAATTTAGAACAAATTAAAACAGGTAGATACTCTCTTAAATAGTTGTGGGAAAATGTTTTGCTAACTCTTACCTTAACCAGTTTCTTCCATTTTTCTTATCTGGCATGTAAAGTCAGTTCATGCAAAAATGAAAGTATTTTCTTAAACACTGAATTTCAGTAATATGGATTTTATTACAAATATTTGAGTTCTTTAAATACTGAAGTTTTCTAAATTTCAAACTAGGGAATTTCAGGCAGCATTCTGATAAAATTTGTTTCTGTTTAGAAATCAAAAGATCTAGTTTTACTTTGTTAAAGCTAGTCAATTATGAGATGTTTAACTATATAAAATGTGTAAAATAATGGCTTTAGTGTCTGTTATACCTTCATCTGTTATATACATAGCTAGCAGTGCTGGTCTAAAAAATCATGAGGCTTTGCACTGTTATATTATAGAGCCAAGACATTGCATCATTAAAGTAATTTGCATATTTATTAAAATAATTCTTAATTATATGTTTTCCTTGCTAAGAATGCACATCAAAGCTAAAATATTTCAAATATTGTGCAATAAATTTGTAGAAATATTTTTTTCTCGTTTTAGTTTATATAAATTTTTATAAGTGATCTTTCAATACAAACAGATAAGTTAGTGATAATTATCAACCCATGGCTATATTTATCTAATAAAAATATGGGCATTTTTCAGTTATCAATTGTTCAAATTTTTAAAAGATTGATAAATTTCAGGGAGCTATTGAACTCTTAAATCTTTTCAGTTATACATTTTCAAAAAATGTAGTAAATTATAGGCCCCTTTTCTTCATGATTTCAGCAAGGCATGACACAGTTAGATCATTCACACTGCCTTTGCATAGCAAGCCTTGGCTATAATTACCTATATGTGAATCAAAATAGAAATTCGTGTTGATCAAAATATCTTAAAATACAGAATAAGTTTTAAAAAGTAAAGTTTAATGAAAGTTAATCTGAAGTATTCAATTATTAGAAAATTATAAGCGAAGTAATTTGTTTTTTAATATGTATATTATTTTCCCTTGTTTCTGATGTAAAAACTTTCAAACAATTTATTTTGTACATTATTTAAGCCACTTAATTGTTGAAATAATAGTTTTACTTGTGTATATTTATCATCTTGAACACCCACCAGCAATACCTGTGAGATGAAGAGTCCAACTGATTTTTTTTTTCTTTTTTGAATAACGCAATTGCAGCTATCAAAATTCTACTGTATTATATTACTGTGCTTATAGATAGTTGTCAAATTAAGCTTTAATATTTATGGTAATTTGTAGGCTATTAAGCTTCTATTATAACTTTGAAAAGAAGTAAATGATATTTTCTGCAAATTTCCATTTTTCTTTTTGTGTGCATTTGTGTTTAAAATTTTTATATTGAAATTTTGTGTGGAAATGCAGCCTGAATTTAATCAATTTATTTTCCTCTTGTAATAAAAATGATTAATGTTGCTATCATTTTAGTATATGATTTGTCTAATATGTGCATCAAATTTTCTTTTAGCTATTTTGTCGACATATACATTTATTTACTTTATGTATAGTAATAGGAATAAATGCATACACTGTAGATTTTAAGGCTTTTTATCGCAATTCTTGTCTTAATTTACTAATGTTAATTTCTTCATCCTTATTTCTTGAAATATACTCTATAAATTTAGATTAATAAAGTGTGATGTATGAATACCTGTTAAGTTAATCCAATAACTGGGTGTATAAAGTTAAGGGGTATTGTCAGTTATTTGGTACCAAATGGCAGTGGTTTATTTTAATTTTATCATTACATCAAAAGTTGCCAAAAATATTAGTTCCAGAAGTAAAGTGTGTGCATTTAAATTTAAATATGCTAAAAGTAAATATTTATAACATCTAGTTTACTTAGAATTGATATAGTATAAGTTTGAAAACGTCTCAACTTTTTAATGTTTTACAAAATCAGAAAATGTTATATCTATAAATCTGCTCCAGATTAAGCTTATTAAACCTGTGAAAAAGTATATAAATCAGTTGAGCCATTTTAAGTAATCATGACACACAAACAGATGTTTTATTTACCCTTGTTCTGTGGGTATATGTAGGGTGATAAGAGTTCTATCAGAATATTGTCTGGACATGGTCTCTCATTGCCTGAAAAAGCTTCATTGAAATTGCTCATTCAGTATATATTTCAAGTAGAAACAATTTTCAAAATTTCCCCTTTTATGTATTAGATACCAACACATATTTTAAGACAAAATTCATCACAGATTAAACATTTAAAATTTTTGAATCCAAAATAAGCAGGCTTGTGAAGTGATACCATCTCTTGAGAGTTTATTTTCTGAAAGACAAACAATACATTTAACTGCTTTCAAATGTTTCAATGTATTTTAGAAGTTTCATTTCACTATGTGTTGAACTTACAACATTATAGTTAAAGTATATTATAAGAAATAAGGATGAAAAGTAGTATTGTTAGAATAAGGCTTGAAGATAACAGATAGCCATAAGTTAAAAGAACATTTAACTGAAGTTTCAAATAAATTAATTGGGACATGAATTGGTTTTTCTTTTCAGAAATGATCTTCCTACAAGAGATGTCATCTTTTTCGTAAAATTAGTTGTTCACTAGGTACATAAGTTAGCAATTTTTTATATGAATTATGTTTTACTGATGCACTATGCATTCAATGTTTTTTTTTGGGGGGGGGGGAGGGGGGGGGAGGGGGGGGGGGCTAATGGAGAATATTTTTTTTATTGAATTAAGTAACAATTTTCAACTTTTCAGAACATCAGATAGTGTTTCAAGTTTTAAAATATGTAACAAATCACTTATTAGTTTATTGTGTAGCACAGTATTACACCAAAATCAACCAGGGCTATTTGCAAGCAATACAAATTACTAAAATAAAGATTAGCTATGAGGTAATGTCAATGTTGATTACTTGTATTGGTCTTTCTGGTAATGTAATACATATGCTTTTTACAAAGATTTTTAATTCAATAGTAGGAATCTGATTATTCTATTTTTTTTCTTATATTTAAACATGCATTGTTCTTTGCAATGTAAATTACCTTGGCTATTCTGGTGTAGTGCAACAGAAGATATGGAAACTTGTGTAGGAATAAATTAGAACATTTTAAAGAAAATTAGTTTAAACATATTTGTAATTGCACAAAATTTTCATCTTTCACAATTCTTAAAAATTTTCTCCTTTCAGAATTTTTAATTTTTGTAGAATTTGAAAAGTTGTATTTTATCTCATTTTGTATTAGGATAAATTTTAAACCTGCTTCTTATTTTCTGTTCCTATATTTTTAAAAAAATAAAGTATATTTCACACCTGTATGTTTTATACTTGTTTTTCACCTATTTGTACAAATTCCATATTTAGTATTTTTATAAACACATGAAAGCAATATAGGATATTTCAGAACAGTCAGACACTCCTATATAGGAAATACTCTTATAGGTGGATTTTGTGTTTATGGACAGGATATTTTATTTATTGGTGGCAAGACTTTTACCTTGAAACATCCATTTCTCTGGATCTGCTATAGATAGAAATTAGATGATGACTGATGTGGATTCAACATCAAATTTTGGAGGCGGTAGCAGTTTATTACTAAGGATTTCCAGTTCAAAAATGTTTATTTTACTTAAAACATCTATTTCTCAAGATTGGTTATATATAGATCTTAGATGATGACTAATATGGATTCAGTATGGAAATTAAGAGGGGATAGGGGCTCACTAAAGATTTCTAGTTCTGGAGATAAATGACACCTGGTTTTTCCATAAATTCATGACTATGAAATAAGTATAAAAAACAGAATAAAAATGTTTAATAAATGCATAAAAAATGAAGTGTATGAATTCAGCATTAAATTCTAGAGGAAATAAAGTGACTCGCAAAAGATTTCCATGATGTTCTGGTGTTAGTTCCGATTCTACCATTTATATTTTCCTGGGAACATCTAAACTCCTGTTTGTAAAAATTGCAATACCAATAAGGAGTCATAAAAAGTGAATGAAATTTATTCTACAAACAACCTGTATTGATACATAAAAAAAAAAGATTAAATTTACAAAACAAAAAACATTGCATGTTGAAATCTATATTTGGTGAAGCCACCACATATTGCAATAAGTGTTTCTATACGATGTGATATCGAATCAAACAGATTTTGAATTTGTAACTCGGGAAGAGTATTCCAAATTCCTTCTATCCAAACTTAAAGTTCAGCTGTATTAGCTATGGAACAAATGAGACACTGACGGACGAAATCCCAGACCATATGACATATCTGGTGAACAGGCAGGCCAAGGAAGAAGCTGTATTTGTTGTGCTGAAATGAATACTTGAACATTCCTAGCAACATGTAGACGGGCATTGTCCTGTTGAAACATAGCTCCAAGAATGCGTTGAAGGAAGGGTACGACTTCAGGCTCCAGAACTTCCCTGATATACAGGTTACTGTTCAGATTACCCACAATTCTTAGCAGCTGAGATCGCCCAAGATACCCAATGGTGTCCCAGACCATCACGCTTGGCATTTGTCCAGTATGACATTGGATAACGCACTTTGGAAGGTGGTGTTCACCGTTATAGAATCTAGCATGGATGCAGTCATCACAACCCCAAATTAAAGTGAGATTCATCAGAAAAGACGACTTGGTACCAATTGGTATGCCAGTATCTATGTTGATGGCACATTGTAGCCGCAGGCTTCAATGATTTTGCATCAAGGGAATTCTATACAAAGGAATTCTTTCATAAAGTCCATGATGTAGCACATGCAGACAACGGCACACCTGTAGCAGTGCTCTAACATTCTGCCAACTGTCAAGATGAAGCTGTACAGTCCATCACTGCTATGCAGATGAGGCATCTATTATCCTGTGCTGACGTAACATTTTGTCGTCCACTGCTGGATTTGTGACTCATCTGGTTCTCTACAGTCCACTGCTTCCACACTCACATCACTGTCCTGGCATTGCACTTTATACAAGCTGCTATTGTACGATAAGAAAACCTCCCTTCACAAAGGCCAATCATTCATCTCTGTTCTAACTGCATAACTTGCTTATATGGTGCCCTTTGTCATCATAAACTCAGAATGACTTCTCATGAAACATTTACCGCTGGCAGACAACCACAGACTATTTTCAACATCCCGTTACAGCTCTCTATTTATACTGCTAAAATAGCAGTTTAGCGGGCACTGTGCTCAGCCCATGAATGTGCGATAACGTTGAAATTCCAATCACATGCACAGCACACCCTAATTTGCATTTGCTGTAAGCTTCAGCTCAATCACATGATTCCTTCATGGTGTTGCAATTTTTGCAAACATGAGTTTATTTCTCAGAATCTGCTGTAGATATACCTTAAATGATGACTGACATAGATTCAGTATCAAATTCTAGATAGTTTACTACGGATTTTTACTTTCGGTCCAAAGAAACTTCTTGAAACGTCCACTTTTTAAGATTGGCTTAGATGACCACTGATATGAATTCAGCATTAAATTATATGGGGAAGAGAGGGGTCACTAAATATTTTCACTTCCAGTTAAAATCATTTCCTTGAAACATTTATTTCTCAGGATTGGCTATAAATAGAGCTTAGATGATGACTGATATAGATTCAGCATCTTGGGGGCAGGGAGTTAGGGGTTCACTAAGGATGTCTGGTTTTCTGAAAATTTGTATGACTATAAAATAAGTATGCAAAAAAAAATAAAAGTGCTGTTGCGAATGTGTAAAATGCACTCACTGGAGTCTGTTGAAAAGTAGATGGAGAAATTACCCGTACAGGCTACCTTTCCAATGATGTGAATCTAGGGTTGCCATATACTGAAATTTGGAGGTTTTTTTCCAAATTTGGTGATTTATTTCCAATTTGGTGACTTTTCAAAGGTTGGAGAACCACCTTGAAGTAACAAATATTCTGCGAGATATACGAGATTTTTAGAAGTTTCTACAGAGAGTATATAAAAGGAGTCATCACTCAGTTGAAGAGCAGTTGATGTGAAATGAGCTACACTAAACTGTGACATAAATCAATGTTTAAGATTACTATTCGCTGTTTTGTGAAATTAGTGGAGCATTTAATTGATATTATACTGTACTTAACAGTTTTTTAGTCACCTTGTGAGATAGTTATCAAGCTATTTGCTGTATATTGTTCCTGTTTATGCTGTGCTTGTAAATAAACATGTAAGTTTTCCATAAATTTGGACTCATTCTTGTATCCTGAGGATACGTCATAACAATGCTTAATAAATGCATCAAAAATGAAGTGTACACAATATTTGTCACTATATGGAGACTCTTTCATAAATTTTTTGTTTATATTAGCTTATGCAAATGAGCATTAAGTGCACAATTGCTAGTGATTTTGGAAACTTAATTCTTCAAGGGTGAGAGTAGGTAGAGTTAAAGTACAAATATTCTCAGTATATTTTTAGCAGCATATTATGACTAAATGATATAATTATGCATGCTAGAAAGTTTTCTTGGTATATGCACAAAACAATCTCCTATTAAAAACATGACTTTTTTGGTAAAGAATTGACATTTTAGATTGATATACCCAGGCACATATGATGGTTGGATGTGTTTTAATAGTGTAGTTGTCTAAATTTCTGACGTACTTTTTCTTGTACCTTTAACTTAATGAACCAAAGAGTTTAGATTCATTTACTATGCCTTTGTTAGATCAAAAAATCAAAATTTTCAAAAATCAGAATCGGTGCTTGAAATTTACGTCATTCCCATGTCATTGGCAGGTTTTTCAAAACTGCAAAAAAAATTCAAGGCAAGTTTTCTATTTTCTAAATAAGTGGTGGAAAAATCCAGAATAGTCAAATTAAACAAAATGCTTAGTTCTGTACATTTGGTAACTATATTGAAACTGGCAAAGGAAAGTTATTGTGTTTTCTACCTGCAGGATTTGACAAACATGAATATAAACTCTTTAAAATTCAAGCTGTTTTTAAAACTGTCTTGATATTCTTCAGAGTAATTTTTTTTATTTAATTTCATCTTTGTTTAGAACCTTTCAAATATCTGAATATAATTTCTCAAAAGGTTTTGTTGTTCTAGTAGTTCCTGGAGCTTAATATTTTTATAATCTGGTTTACTTAAACAAGAGTCAATTTTGATAAAAATATATTTCCATTTAAAGACAATGACTGCTTCTGTCATCCTTTGTTTGGCATGCAAAGAATGAAAAACAGACTTACCGCAATCCTGTGTACAAAAAGTCTCATCAATTATAAAGTATGCATATTTAACATTACTGTGGAGTATGTACAATATTCCAAGTACAGATATCCACTATATTTTACAGTTTCTAAAACCAATATTTCTTGTGGTTGATGCATCATAAGAATTTTGAAATTTTGAATCAGAAAAATCCTGATCCTAATGTTTAATTATTGACTCAATTCAATTTTCTTTATTTTATTGCATACATAACAAATTGTACAAGGTAATGAAAAGGTTAGAAATGTTCTGGGGCAATTTCTTTGTGTCTACTCTCGATAAAGGTTTAGTGGTTTTTCTGACATGCCCCAATCCAACAAACATTTCTCCACACCCTTTGAAGTCAGATAAACAATTAGTTTTAAAGCAAACAAATTTTTCAGAAGACAATAACGTATACCCATACTTGTAGGCCCAAGTAAGGTCCAGACAAATTAATCCTACTGAGCTCTAAGGAAATGGGATAAGTGACAAGTTTGCATTTGTATGGTGTTTAGGGCCAACCTTACAATGGAGGAGCACAAGACAGATAGATGCAAGGCAGTGGCAGATGGAAAAAAAAAATTATCTGGATAGAGAATGTGTAGTATCTGCTTGCAACATGCTTCCTCAGTATACTGATAATGCATAACAAAGATAATAATGTATTGTAAAACTGTAGTTATTTTATGCTGTTGTCATCCACCTACCTTATGCTTTTCTAAGGTGGTTGCAGAGCAGAAAATCTCACTACAAGGATTCATCTCAACCAAATTAAAGCAAACAAGAAAATCATTGCATATTTAATGTTTCAAATTGCAGAAAATTTTATTTTGAGAACAAATATACACATTTAACTTTTTTGATGATACAAAATGTGTAAAGTTTTGATGGCAAGGTTACAAAAATTGCAATTTTTACAAATAAAACAGACACTATTTCAATATCACAGCATAAACTTAAAAATACAATAGAACCCTTAGTTTAGTTTATAAGCATGATACATTTTTCCATACATTAATTTATGACCATTGGATTGTATTAACATTAAAATATACCCTACAGTAGCTTTTAGAAAGCAAAGCTAACTCTACATTTTTCATATACAGTTAACAAATGTAACATTTAATGCTTGACAGGTTTTAATATTATAGATGACATCAGCAGATTTTCAAACTTACCAGACAGACCCCTTATTGTTTTGCCTTTTGAACAAGTAATTATTGTAAACATAAATTTGCAGAACATAAGAATGAAATATTATCCAGGAGAAGTTTGCACACTGAGGTATTGATAATAAGGGCTGTGTTGCATGTCAATAATGAAAACTAACATATAACCCACTGTTATTGTCGATGCCTCAAATATGAAATTAAATCAAATACACAGTACATGATTTACCAAACCAAATAAAAAGCGAAGTGCTTTTACATACATGAAGTATATTATTTTACACATGCAATCTAAAAACAAAATATGGCATCTGAGGCATGGCATCTGAGGCATTTGTTTGTTTCTGAAGTTCATATTCTCTGTATTTATTATTTTCTTATTTTACTTCTCTTTTGTCCCAGTAAGTGGCACCAGGGCAGTTGAGAGATAATCCAGGCCAGGGTGAGCAACACATGAGCCCCTATTTTGCTTAGGCCTTATTTTCATTTCTCCTTCACAGAACACTTTAGTTTTAAAGTAGTTTTAGAGAAAATTTAATGTATAAGTTGTCTCTTATTCAGAATAAATTATATTTTTAGGACAATGTGTTTCGGTAAATTTAAAGTATAAAACCTAGTTTTAAACAGCATCAAAAGTGAGGGTACTATAAAAACATTTGGCATCCTAAAGGGTTAAAAACCTCAAAATTTGCTCATAACTTATTGATATACGTTTCACTGACTTGTTAAATTTAATTGGGAGCAGGTTTATGCCTAAAATTTTTCAGATTTTGTAATGTGATAAGAAGTTACACACACTTTCTAGGCCCCCGACCGTCCAAACAGTTACCTTACACCTTTCTGGTAGGTCGGACGGTCTGGGTTTCAACAACAACACACTTTCTAGGCCGGCCACACATTTAACTGCCATCAGCCCTTGGGTTGGTTGTGTGGTCTGGGCCTTCCACACACTTTCTAGTTAATACCATGCCAATTCTCTAAATAAAATACAAGAGATATTATAAAAATCTACTTTAGTATATTTCAATGCAAAAATTTTTAAACATTTACTTTCACAACTTTCCTTAATGTATTAAAGTTAACATGAAACACTGGTCTGAAAATGCCCAACAGTATTCAATTCTAATCTAATCTAATAATTTTTATAATTTAAAAAAAAAATAAATAAACATGAAACACTAATCATAACATGTGGTGGCAAAGCTAAATTACAATATAAAACATCATTGACTATACTTTAGTAACTTAATACACCCTGTCATTTGATAACCTTAACAGTTAGATTTATATACATTTTAATGTTCTATTTAGTATTCCATTAAATGTTGTCAAAAATTATAATAATCTTACGATACAAATGTAACAATGAATTACATAATAAAAGGAGCTCAATTCAAGTGCTGAACATCATTAAATAAAGCATATAAGTTTTATACATGCAAATTGTTTACAATTTAAAATATTTTCTTATTTAAAAGGCCAAATTATTATATTTTGTAAATTAACTAAATACACAATAAATTAATTATATATATATAAATTAACAATAAAAAACACAGTTGTATGCTTATAAATTAACAAAAAATCTTCATTATATAAATTTTTGGCTACTCTGAATATGAAAATAGGAAGATATGTATATTTCTACAATAGGCTCAATTATTCTTGATGACCAGCAGCATACTTAAAATTATTTCATGCAAACCACAAAACTTGTCGAAGGGGGCTATGTTATCGCTAATGGTAGCAATGGAACAGGTTAGTAAAGCAGATATTTGTGTTAATACAGCTGAACTTAATAATAAAATTGGAAGAACCTTTGAAAATTTTCAAAAAGATTTTTATTAAAAATTTGTTATAAAAAGTACTGCTTTTTTTACTTTGGGACAATTTGATGTTTTCATTATTTTGATAAATTTGTTATTTTTAACTTATTATAAATAGGTTGCACTGTATATAACATTTTAATATCCGTATTGAGCATCATACCCTTAATCCTTTGCGGACGGCATCATTCCATAACTGCTGTGGCCCAAAGGATGAAGTGTTTCGCTTTCAAACTGTTCCCAAAAGACGGTACATTTTTTGCACTAAGCTTAACCCCCCCCCCCCCCCAAAAAAAAAAAATCACCCATTCAACACAGTATTTTTACTTTTTCAGGAATAAAGAAAATACTTATTTTGCATTTGATGTATATGTTCCAGACAAATTAACTTTTATGTAAATATTAAAAATTTAAATGATTAAATTGTTTATTTGTTATGCAGGAAAAATATCCAAATGATTGCACTCAAAACTTTATATAGCTAATGGAGATTATGTACAATTTTTAAGAAAATAGCATTATTACTAATTAATACGCCTTTTATGTATGATGCATTTCGAAACATGGATTCATGCACAGACCAACCAACACTGCAATCTTTGAATTTATAAAAATTGTCCGTACACTCATCAGAAATAACAAAGTTATATGAATCTTCACTATCTGCATTACTTTCATAACTATCCAGTTCAATTGCCGTGCAAGTATATTACTCTATACATAGAGAATGCCTTGACCCAGCCATTCTTTTATCCAAAATAACCTAATAAATTCGCTACCACACATTCCTCTAAAACTCAAACTCGAAAGAAAATACTATCTTACATTCCAATAATTCAACAACGCATTAAGTTAAAATTAAAACGAGAACCCGTACTCAATCATAATATAGCAGAATCTTGGAGAAATGATCTGTTTGTTTATATTACAAAACTATTTTACCACTCTAGATGAAGTGATGATTCATTGGGGCCTCCCTTTACCAAGGTCAAGTATTAGCAAAATACATTGTAAATATTGGAATGGACATTTAGCATCACCTAGTATTCAAACAAATTCAAATAAAAACATTCCATATGAAAACGCACATTGGGGTCCATTGTCCTGTAGGGTAAATATCTCCTAGACACGAATGTGTGAGTATTATCTTTGAATGTAGTTTCACAGTCAATGCACAGACGCGTCTGCTGTCCGCAAAGAGTTAACATTCAAGTCCAAACTATCATTCTCCTGTACAATTTATACCATTCCTGTTTCTAGAGTTATCATTTTTTATCATAGAGTACAATGTTAGAAATCAAAATCTTAAATTTTGAACATTTATTCTTGAACAAATTACAAAAAATCAATTTAGATCAAGATTTCTACATGAAATTTTTAAATAAAATATTTATGACAATACATACATTCATTTTCAATTATAATTGTTCATCTTACATACACACATAAATGGACATAATTCCAAAAGTGTAACATGTTTAGATCTTAAAACATGTTTTTCTGTTAAAGTTTCAAATTTGAAAGTTTTCTGGAAAACAATAATTTAGCTATACCATTGTATAAGAAAGTAAAAATGCATGAATGAACTATCCCTACTTTGTAATATTGAAATTTTATAAAAACTGCATAAAGCAAATTCCAAACATATAATGAACATTTCATTAACATACATATCTAAAAAAACACATTAAACATGTACTTAACAACTAGGCCTATATTACACAATTATTTTTCAACATATCTAAAAAAACACATTAAACATGTACTTAACAACTAGGCCTATATTACACAATTATTTTTCAGCATAAACAAAGTAACATATTATGTTTCTTAAAAACTTCAAGAGTTTTCACTTTCTTTTTAAATTGGTTAAGACTGCATTATCAGAGAAAACCATGAACACCTAAAAGTTTCATAAAAAGTTTATCAAGCAGAACTATTTTAATGAAATTGAGCTAAAACTACAGTTGAAATTCTGTAATTAGCAGCATAGTTTAGAGCTCAAAGTTCTTTTTTGTTCTACATCATAAGAAATAGCAACTTTTACTTAAACTTTTTACCACTTACATCCTCACATTAGATGTAAATAGTGAAACTCACTGAACACAGTACGGGAAACACTGCTTGCATAACAATGCAGGAATACACATATTTAGGGTAAAAAGCCATTGCTGTCTAGATCTACCTGAATTACAAAGCTATAATACAACATATTTAGGATAATAGAGGTAAATCTTACTTAATAAATGAAGATATCTTACAAAATAAAGTATGCTTTATACTAGGATCAGTAGAATAGAAGCAGTTATCTCTCAGACCATAGAGATTGCATTCACAAAGTAAAAATCCAGGGCTAATTTTAATGCAATATAAAATTTAAAATAAGGTTTTAAGAAATATGTGAAAACCTGCTCACTCTAGTTTTCAAAATTAATGCTCTACTGTAATGTGTAATAACAAAACCTAACTCAAGCAAAGTCAAATGGTAAATAATTTAATAAAGCAAACAGTGTGTCCCCATGAAATAGGTCATGTCACTAAGGGGGAAAATAGAGTTGGAATAAGCTCAGCTTGAACTTGAATGTGGTACTTAACATAGTCTGGGCTCCAAAATATTATGTATAGTTTCTATTTAAAAGAGATCTTTTGTAAAATATTTAAATATAAATATATAATTTCAAAATATATAGACAGGAAAATTCTTTTCTATACATGAATATCTAGGGGGACTACACGGGGAAGTCAGAAAGTAAGGCTCCCTCCCAATTTATTCTTAGGAAAGTTGGTTTACATGTATATGGAGTATGTTGTATGTTACCACATTACTAGTTATTGGATAGACAACTACTAGTACAGGTAATACCAGATTAATTATGGCAATCAAACTGTATGGACACAGGAAAGAGTTAATCTGTAATTTGATACCTTATGGACAAAAGGTATGTAGATGAGATGTTAAGAATTAGGAAATAAGGTTAAAAATAAGAGAGGAACAAAGAAATAGGAACTATGTAATTATAGGAATCACTTTGATATTAATGCAGTAGTAGGGACTGATAGAACTGATAGGCATGTCTTGTGTACTGTTAAGACATTTTAACTTTCTCATGGTATAGTACATTTCATTACAGACCTGGAAATTAAGCTTAGAAATAGATATGAAAGCCATCAGGTGTTTTTTGTTCGAAAAAGTTAACTTCTAGTAAAGCAATGACAAGTAGTTTTGGGACATGCCAAAGTTACTTTTGATGATTTTCTCTATTTTTAATTAATGTAGCTGGTTATGAAGTCACTGTACCAAAACTTCAAAAAAGGCCATAAAACACAAATGTTCTAAATTGTTATATAAAATGCAGCTATGTGTCCGAAATGGTAATGCCCTAGTAAGTTTCTTGTATACTTGGAACTTTGATATTCAGCAATAAAAGCACTTTTGAAACCAGATTTAAGTATCTTGAAACATAAAAGGAGATAAATGTGGACTATACCTATTGGATATATCTTTCTTTGCCACAACAAAGATAGAAATAATAATCTGAAAAGTAGACTTTAGGGTTTTGATCTTGGATGGAACTAAATGTTTATGTAGACAAAATTTTTGTTCCAAACCAGATCAAAACATTTTGATACAAACAAATAGTTTTTTAAAAATATATTTTCCAGGAAATAAAATGTATTCTATTTTCATATAATACTCTGTTCCATAATATATATATATATATAATTCATAGTCTTTATATAACCCATGCTGATATATAAGTATCCTTTAAGTACTATAAAAAATTACCTCAGTATACTATCGAAATGTTCAAACGTCTAAGTCTAAAACCTGCTTTTTAATTTCATAAAGTATTTTTAATTTTAAATATAGGAAAAATTTTGTTTGTACTTTTATTTATAGTCATTTTTTTATAGTTTTAACAAAAATTTTGTTTATAGTCATTTTGTTTGTACTTTTGTACTTCGTTGCTCGAATTTATTCTCAGCTCTTAAGCTTCTTAAACAATATATTGACAAAATTTTTGTTCTAGTTTGGAATATTATTTTGAGATAAAATTTTTGTGGGATACACTACTCATAATAAAATTATTTAGTTTAAAAGTTTATTTTGGATTCAGAGAGATTTTTTTTTATCATGAAGAAATTAATATAACATCTGTTCTTATTTTTAATTCTGGAGCAACTTTTTTAAGTTTTGCTCCAAGCAACAATTAAACCTCTACACCAAGGCTTTTATTTCCTCATCTACTGCTATGATAACTGTCTCTGCAAGCAAGGCAAATGTGTTAAATAAAAAAGAAGCATATGTGCCTATATCTAATCAATTTATAGAAATTCAAAATAAAAAATTACAAGGAGCTTTACTTTATAACTTCCATGTAGTTTTAGAAAGAAAATTGATAATCTATTTCTAAGTTTTGGATAATAATATCATTAAATACGTAACAAAGAGATGCTGTACTATTTAAGTGCAATAAGAGTTTTAAATAGGTTTAAATGAGACACACAAACATTAAATAAGCTATAAAATTAAGACAAACATACCAGATGCAAGCTTAAGACAAAATATTGACTCTTAGAGGAAAGTGAAATACATTTTTAGTGGTAATACACATTTTTTATATTAAAGTAAAAACATACTTTTCTTTTACCATTCTGTAAAGTGCATTAAATTAAAAATCCATAAATCTCAAAATTAGAAAACAATCCATGATAAATAGAACTTACATGTTTTATTACATACTGTATGTGCATGTTTTTACTACTCTGCACAAACAATTCAGCTGAAATGGACAATACGTCCATTTAAAATATATCCTCTAAAACAAAAAGAGAACCACATAAAATTATTAATTAAAAGAATTGTTAATTTACCCATTAAGCATAAAGAAATAAATACCAATAAGATCTAATTATACAAAATATTATGATTCACATAGCACTACATTAATATGAGTGTGAAAATTATCTTTTAGTAACTTTTTCAAAACCCTTCACAAACATATAAATCAAATTTTCATTATCCAAAATATATGAGAAATATTTGTAAATAAGTTTAAGTATCTAAGAAGGATTTGATTCAAAATTTTTAGAATGAAATCTTTCATGCAGGACTGGACAAATTTCTCCTTAATCTAGGAGCCAGCTTTACATTATTTTGCATTTTTCCAACATTTGCTAGAAAGTGCATATGATGAATAATTACAATGGTTTAATACAGAGGTTATTACTAACACTTAAATATTAAATTAATATTTTTTTAATTAATACTTAATATTTGAAAGCATTGATTATTTCAAATATAAATTTATAAGAGAAGCAAAAAATTATGCATATATTCATTTATTTAACATAATATAAAAAATATTTAAATTTAAGGCATTTTTTTACATTAGCTGCTTTACTGTGCAAATATGAAATTAAATTACACTTCATTTTGTGTGTACACAGGGATTGTACACCTCCTGCAAATTCTTAAAAAACTCCTAGTTTGAGTTTTTATGAGAGCTCTTAAAAACTCCTTATTTTACTCATTTTAACCTCAGACTCTTGAAAATCAGGAAATATTCCTGAAAAATCACTATTAATTACTTCACAATTTTTTATTTCCAAATACAATCAATACACCACTGAAAGAATGAGAGTATATTGTTTTCCATATAACATCAACCAGAAAAAGTTAAAATAAGATTTTTGGTATAAATGTGTGAATTTAGTGCATTTTATAAAAAATTGCTTATTTAAGCATTTTTCCATGAAAATTTAGAATTTTAGCACTTTTTTTGTATAGATCATATAAAGATAAAATTTAGTATTCTTTCGTAGAAATCAGAAATTTTAATGTTCTTTCGTCAAATTGCGAATTAAAATTTGAATATAACGTTTTTTAATAAAATTGCGAATTTTAAAACTTGCAAAAAAAAGTGTAAATTATAATGTTTTTTTAATTATAGAATGTGAATTTTAGGGATCTATCATAAAGCAAGAATTTAAATAATCTTTCGTAAAAAAATTGCAAATCTTAATGCTTATTTAAGAAAATCCATTTTTTAATTTTTAAAAATTTGTGAATTCCCACATTCATTTGCAAAAAAAGTGTAAATTATAATGTTTTTTTAATTATAGAACGTGAATTTTAGGGATCCATCATAAAGCAAGAATTTAAATAGTCTTCCTTAAAAAAAATTGCAAATCTTAATGCTTATTTGAGAAAATCCATTTTTTAATTTTTAAAAATTTGTGAATTCCCACATTCATTTGCAAAAATTGCTATTTTAAGCAGTTTTAATAAACATTTCAACTTTTACTGTTTTTTCAAGTGTTTAAAATGAAAATATTGTTCATTTTTTTAGAATGTACAAAATTATTTAATTTTTTATGCTTTTTAACATGGCAAATGTTCATACAACACTGATATTTAATAAATTATGGAATGGATACTAATGAACATTTTCTATTTTTTATTTCCATAACCTTAAAGCTAGTTTCAGCATTTCTGCCCAATGATTGTGGAATAACAAAGAAACTCATTAAACATGACCCCTTTACAATATTACCCACTTTAAAACAGATAATAATCTGGAATATTACGTTTGATTTTTAATAAATTTTACAAATAAGCAAAGTTAAGAACTTATAACATGCTACAACAGGCAAATATACACAATGCAAATTGTCATTTAACTTTCTACTTGCGAAAGTCAAAGTACATGCAATTACTTCTTTAGCTCTGTACTTCCCCCCAACGGCGCATGGCACATAGTTGGTGCATGTGTTAACTCTCATCATAAAGCAGGCAACAAGCATATGCTGCTTAGATGGTAGATGGTACGCTGTTTAGATGGGGAAATATATGTCTCCATTATTTTACACTTCAAATGAGGTGAAAGTAAAGCGGATTTCCACAACAGATACGGTAGAATAAAGTGGCCATGCGTTCCTCTTTGCCTAGTCGCAGCAGAGCTTGGTGCTCATTCTCCTACAAAATTTCAACTCTTCAGCTTGTCGCTCAATTCAAGTGTTAAACTTTTTATTGAACAAAATTTTTCTTTCATCAATCTGCCAAATTTTCAGTTACCATCACTAATTATATAGACACAACAACCTGACACTCAGGATTTGCCCAGCCCTGCTTTAATGCATTGTAAGTACTATGCAAAATGAAGAAACAGTTTGGGAAGTTAAAGTATTTAAAGAAATATATATGTTAAAATAAATTATGAAATAACTTTTTTATAACTCCTAGTGAGTGTGAGAATTTTCTAATATACTGCAAGAAAATGAATATAAAAACATCCATAAATAGATATACAGCTCATATACACAGACTTCATTTCTTCTACTAATATAAACTTTTAGGGTGTGATTTGCGCATGATTGCTTAAAGAATAACAAAGACTGAAATAATGTAACAAAATATATAATTATTGTAAACAAAGAATTTCAACAGAACATTTTTCATCAATAAATATAAGATACATTCAAACTACAAAAACAACTCCATAACTATAGGAAGAAATTATTCAATATTAAAACTCAGATTATTAGATCAACACCAGAAATAAGCTACTGAACTCTTTGAATTTGATATACTATATCAGTTTCACTATAGCTTCAATAAATTACTGGTGCAAAAATGAGGATTATTTTTTTATATACACAAAAAACGTAGTCACAAAACATGTAAATTGAAAAGAGTGTAAATATTTACAAATATCTGTCCATAAATCTTGACATTCTTTAAATGATTTATCGAAAAAATAAATTTATCAAATACTTATTTGTGGGAGTTATGTATTTAAAATGCTTTTTTCACCCTTTGAGGTAAAATACTTTCTTTTGCATAGTTGAAAAAGGAGAGCAGCCCATATCTTTTACTTCGTCGAGAAAAGTAATTTGTAACAACATCACTTTCATCTGTAAGTTTAAAAAACATTAATTTGCATTAAACACAAACATTTACGGCATTAAGAAAATATTTTGCATGAACGATTTTATATACAGTAATTATACACATTAAACATTAAAACTATTTGTTTTCTAATGTGAAATGCAGTATCCCTCACTATAATACACAATTTTATTATACACAAATTAATTTCATTATGACAGAATTTGAAAAAAAAAAGGAAAGAATAAAAACAGTGGTCTTGTAGTCATTACCTTAAAAAGGCATAGCTACTTTCCATAAACTATAATTAAATGGAAAAGTGAGCAACTATGTAGAATTACAACACTTTAGTATTAATCACTGCACTCCTACATTTACAAATAAATCATTGTTGAGTAAAAGGATCATCAATGAGCATCTTCTGGAATTAGAGATGATTTTTAATTAAAATGATCATTTTATTAATAAACCTACTGTGCTAAATTTTTGCACAAAAATTGGGTGACCTGATACTGGATGTTAAAAAACCTTTTCCATTATGTTATTATATAGTGATTTTTCTTCCCATAAAACTCATAGGAAGTCATAGCATTATATTGATAACGACCACCTTTGTTGCTTCTATCAATACTGAAAGGCTAATTCCATTAGTTGGGAAGTTCATTAATTACACATATTTAAAATAAACCAGTATTTTAAATATCTTATCATTAGCATTTTAGATACTTATTAACTCTTTGAGGATCTGATATGTGATGCTAGTTAGAATTAGACCAATTTTGATCTTGCGCATCAATACACCTGACTATAATAGATTATGTTGAATAGGTACATGCCATTTTTTTTATCTGTACATTACAGTGTGCAGGCAACAATGTTTATCACTATGTTACACCATGCAAGCACATGCTATTTCCATGGAGATTTTTCACATTATTATGGCACTCTTTATTCTGTGCCCTGATTTAATTGTTGCATTTCAAGTTTTGAATTATTTCTTCATGAATTATAAATGATTTCAGGATGTATGTTTGTCAAGATGTCTGAAAATTGTCTGCCGAATTCTCAAATGTGAATGAGCATTTTGCAGAGTAGAAATACTTAACGTTTTTAGCCCTGCCTTTCAAGCATATTCTGAATCCCTATATGCTTGAAAGAGATGGAAATGGACTGAACATGTCTTAAGAATGCTGCAGCATAACATCCCTGCTGTGGCACTTACTTGAGCGCCTGAAGGAAAAAGATCTTGTGGTCGACCCAAGCTAACTTGGAGGAGAATGGCGGAGCAGGAGAGAAATTTGATGGGCGAGCTGGTCAGAAGCAAGGACTGCAGCACAGGATCGACCAGGGTGGCGATGCAAGCTGAAGTCCTTATGTGCCACTAGGCACAATGAGTTATGATGATAATATGCTTGAAAGCACTGCCTTTCATGCATATTCCGAATGCCAATATGCTTGAAAGCCCTGCCTTTCAAGCACATAGGGCATGCCTTCCATGCCCTTATTTGCTGGTTTGTTAGAGATTTTCTTGAACTCACCCTTGCACATATTGATTGTTTGGCGATATCAGCACACACTCCATTTGCAGTTAGCCATTAGTGACATTTCAAGACTGTTGCTTACTTGACCTTTCCTAATTGAAATTTACCATAAATATGGCAATAAAAGTGTATTTTGGTGATACCTTGGTCCATCACACCTCTACTTGCACAATGGTATACTTTACATCATAAGATAACGTGTCCACTTTCTGGCATCACATTTATAACCCCCTCCCTCACACACACTAAAAAGAAATGCATAAACTATAACAAAAATGTTCATAAATTATTGTCCATCTGATAAATTATTAGTCTATAGCGATAATTGTTTTGGGTTATGTTGACACTAGAAATTGTTTTGTCCATAGTAACATTCAAATATTTTTGTTCATATTAACAATCAAAGTCTTTCGTTTGGATTTATCGGATATAGTACCATATAAACATATTATAGTGAGGTTTTAAACTAAATCATTGCATTACTATTTACCAAATCAAAACCTTAAAATTAATAACTATTATTAAATCAATATGAGCAATGGGCATACATTTCATATATACACACAATTTATTAGAGTTAGGCCGTCCGTCCATTAAGCTGCTCTATGTCTTAGGATGAGTCAGTCGGCCTGGGCTTTTGATACAATTTATTAGAATAATGATATTTCATGCTCCTAATTCATTACTATGAATTTAACCTCCACAATATATATACAAAAAAACTGTCATTCATTTTCCAAATTCATTACTATGAATTTAACCTCTACAATATATATAAAAAAACTGTCATTCATTTTCCAGATACAATTACCATGTACACAACATATCAGTATTTGTTTCTAGAATTTAACCTTGCTCATAAATGATGATAATGTTTAACGTATATATAACATCACTTTTATAAAATTTTATATTACCTTATCATTATCACTTACAAAATCATTACCTATATATATACACAACTTATCTTCTTAATGAATTTAGCAACATTATTTTGTTAACTGATTATTTACATAACATCATTATTTTTCAACACCATTTCTCATTGAGTCAATAAGACACTATTATTTTCAATCATCAATTACCCATTATTTTAATTTCATAACACTGCTTTGTTATTTATACACCATCTTATTTTTTATTCCTTAGATTATTTTCCCTTTTGCCTATGGGAAATGCATTACTCATTCATTCATAAGACTATTTTTTTAATGTTCAATTATGCTTTCCTATTATGACGTGTCAAAGTACAACTAACTGATTACATGCTAATTTACTTCATCTTCAAACCATTTTCTAATCTTTTCAAGATTTCCGCATTGTCACCATAGCAATCCAAAATGTTTTCCTCTACCATTTATTAAATCTAAACCATGAGCAAACTGAATACCCCAGAGCAATTCTTTGACTAGACTAGGGACTTTACATTACATGACCCTTTGAACTCTTCAACCCAAGTCTTTCAATTTAACTGTAACTGTACATTTGTGCCCCTCGTAGAATTAGATGACACAATATTATCAAAGTGTTGCTAGCTCATTACTGAATTAGATTGAATTGGACAGTGCCAGATTTAATCACATTGACACTGGAAGCACAGAAAATTTTGCCACCCTAAAATGTATTTTTATTCTACTGTTTATTTTCAATTCTGTGGGTGTACTCTATAATATATACCAATTTTGATTGATAGAACTAATAAAAAGTGTTAAATTAAGTTTTAAACTGTAAAATCAAAACTTTATAACCTTGCAATAATACAGTAATATTCAGGGTGGATAAAAATCATGATTTAAAAAAAAAAAAAAAAAAAAAAAAAAAAAAAAAAAAAAAAAAAAAAAAAAAAAAAAAAAAAAATTGGATTTTTTTTATTTAAATCTGATTTTTTTTATTTATATTAGCCTTTTTCAAAATCAATTTTTTATATTTTTCAGATCAGAAGGTAGGTTAAACTATATTAATGTACTGTATAATTCTAAAAAATTTAATTGAATATATATTAATATAAGATTAAAAAATATATGAAGGGGTTAAAAAAAACCAAAGATTTTTTAAATAAATAGGTTTTTTTTTAATTTGGTTATTTTATTCAATTTATAAATCTAGGCTATATTAATTATATGGAACTATTATGCGGTTTTAAGTTCTTTATTTGAATTTATATTAATAAAGAGCTATGATATCTCAAAATCTATTAGGTTTGATATTATGAAAGACTTGAAAAAAAGGGAAGGGATTATGACAAGCGTATTAAAAAGTCAAGATTTTAGAGAAAGATGATGTTTTTAAGAATTAATATTTAATACCTTTTCATTTATATAATAAAAACTTACCATTTAACACATTATCCACATAATTTTGACTTCATCTAGCAAATGAAAATGGGCATCTACATCATGACTACAAATCTAGATAATTTTATGAAATTTCACCAAAATCAAATATTTTTTGTGTAAAATTGGGATGGTGTTGGTAATTGTCTCAAAAGGAGCATAACAGTTTTTTACTAGCATCAGTTATGTAAAAACAAAGCTCCGGTATAGAATGAAAATAAAGCTACTGAATGCCATTTTAACATTTAAATTAGGACTATTAAGACACATGCATATGGGAAATGTTATGATTATACCTCCCCCCCCCCAATTTTGAAGGGCATAGAAGCTATGGTTACATATCGAAAATGTACAGCAAATGAAGTTTTATCGTTTCTCAGTAAGGCACTTCAAATTTTACAGATGAGGATTATAATTCGTTAATGTGGAAATAAAGTGTTTTATATTCTTATCAGAGGTGGAGCTACAAATTTTCTCAGTTTATTTTTTCTACAGTGATCAAGAGCAAAAAGTACCAAAAAGCCTTAGTTTTTGTACTGTATAGGTTGGGGACTATGGAATTGAAGAGAGGAAGGGACAAAGGGGATAGTGCCCAGGGGCCCTATGATCCTAAGAGACCTCAGAGTGATTTTTTAAGTCCTTAAAAAATAGGTGAGGGTAGGGATTGGTGGGGGAGCCCAATCTGCTAAACTGCTTAAGGGCCGGTCAATCCTATTCCCAACATTGTTTGCTATATTGGTATGCGCCAGCAAAAATCACAAAAAAAGGAAGGAACCAAATTTTCTTATTTCTAAAAATTATTACAGCACATATAAATAACATTTCAAAAGGTATTTTAAATTTTTGTAGCTTGAAATATGCATGTAAAAACTGTATCGCAACCACCGATCCCAATAAATCATCACAAGAACAATTAAAATGTTAAATATTGTCTAGCTATATTTTCAGATAACTGACAGAAAATCTAGATAATTCTAGATATATTTTGAGTGATTTTTAGCTATAAAATTAGAAAATAGGTTGGCAACACTGGTCAGTTGTCATTGTTACTTGATTTTATACTCTAAGCAATAAATAGTGTTATCTCCACTGACCGAGAGTTAAGGAAATGATTTCAGTTTTTTTTTTTTATATACTCAAAAGATGTCTTCACGTGGAATTTTATTATTTTAAACATTTATTCTGTTCCAGGCTATTTTAGCATAAAAATACAAAAAAAAATTTCAAGAACCAAAAGAAAATTCAAATGCCACCGATCCCAATAAATCATCACAAGAACAATTAAAATGTTAAATATTGTCTAGCTATGTTTTTAGATAACTGACAGAAAATCTAGATAATTCTAGATATATTTTGAGTGATTTTTAGCTATAAAATTAGAAAATAGGTTGGCAACACTGGTCAGTTGTCATTGTTACTTGATTTTATACTCTAAGCAATGAATAGTGTTATCTCCACTGACCGAGAGTTAAGGAAATGATTTCAGTTTTTTTTTTTTATATACTCAAAAGATGTCTTCATGTGGAATTTTATTATTTTAAACATTTATTCTGTTCCAGGCTATTTTAGCATAAAAATACAAAAAAAAATTTCAAGAACCAAAAGAAAATTCAATTGCCACCGATCCCAATAAATCATCACAAGAACAATTAAAATGTTAAATATTGTCTAGCTATGTTTTTAGATAACTGACAGAAAATCTAGATAATTCTAGATATATTTTGAGTGATTTTTAGCTATAAAATTAGAAAATAGGTTGGCAACACTGGTCAGTTGTCATTGTTACTTGATTTTATACTCTAAGCAATGAATAGTGTTATCTCCACTGACCGAGAGTTAAGGAAATGATTTCAGTTTTTTTTTTATATACTCAAAAGATGTCTTCATGTGGAATTTTATTATTTTAAACATTTATTCTGTTCCAGGCTATTTTAGCATAAAAATACAAAAAAAAATTTCAAGAAATGACAAAATTAAAAAATGATTTTAATCAATGATTTTTTTTAAAAGATCAAGTGATTTCAATCATGGTTTAAATCATGATTTAAATCAAACCGATTTAAATCAAACAATCCTGGTAATATTTTACAATTTTCCTAATATTTTTTACAGTTCGTATTGTGATGCAAGTGCAGCATTTAAAAGCAGTGTTTTAATCATCATGTAAAACTTGATCTGGGAATTAATCATATTTCAGACCATCTGCATGGGCATGGATATAATAGCGCAGGACTTCATTACAATACAGGTCTTCTAATGTTTTGAATTTGAAAACCAATCAAATATGAATATTTATCCTTTTTTCTAACATCACGTTTTTTGGCGTTTGGCTTTGGATTAAATTTTGTCACCCAAAGCTCATGTTTCTTCTGCTTCTAAGGAAATACAGCACTGGAACTGGATAGTGATTTGTGTGTTGGATTTATTCATTTAACAGATGAAAAAGGTAAACCCTATTTTAATTTAGCTACATCCTCTGTTTATTTGTATGTAAATGATCATGATTTGTTTTATTAAATTATAATTTTCATTTAATTATTCAATAATTTACATTTAATTATTTAATAATTTATATAAAATCCTTTTCTGTATATTCAAATTTTCATATGGATCTAATATGCTAATGTGTCCTGAATATTTTTGTACTTAACTGTATTTCTCTTTTTTTGTTATATTACTAATATTTTAATGTTTATTTATTTTAATTAAAATTAAAGAAAATAATATAATTTTATTGAATGATCCGACCTGCAGAGTAGCGTTAAAATCATTTGCATTAGACAATCACAATGCTTATAAATTGCCTTCTTCCTAATTTAATTAAGTTGGTATTTCTTTAATTTAATTATCTTTAAACATAAAACTATTATTATTTTTGAAAACATTCCTACGACATATTTCTTTTCTTATTTCTATAATTTATGTAAACTTTTTCTATTAATTTAATGCTAGATAAAATGACTTTTATCAGCACATTTATTAGTTCCTCAGAAATATTTTTAATTCAATTGTAAACAGATGTGTATATAAATCAACCCTTCAATTTGGAATTAAAACAATTTCATGAGAACAGCTTTGGAAGTTTATTTAATTTTTGCTGAAATGTTATAATAAAATTAATTTATCATTATTATTTGAATAGCATTGCTTTTATCAAAATTTTGTATTATTTAAATATATGATCTGCTATATTTTTAATATTTATTACATACAATTTACTCTTTATTTATTAATTACATTATTTATGTTATAAATCTTTTTATATCGTGGCTATGTACTGAAATTTCCCTGTATGTGTTATATATAACATAAACACAGAGAAATATACAATATATATGTTCATAACTCACAAATTATTCATTATTTAGTGATTAACTATGAATCAATAAAAGTAACTCATTACTTTACATTGAATATAGAAATATTTTTTAATGAAAAAGTACAATTTGGGACAATTTGTTGACCGCCCCCCCCCCCCCACTTCCCCGTAAAAAAATTATAATAAAATAAGTAAAATAATGTTCAATCTGTAGGCAGTTTTTGTCAGTGCATCTAAATATGTTTTGTGGCTTTATACAATTACCAAACAAGTCAAAAAGAAAAGGAAAGACAATGACAATATTTTTCCATGAAAAAATATCTTTGTGAAGTAATCAATTTGCAAACTAAATTAGAAATTATGCAAAAACTTTTATCTTAACCTAGTTTCTAATTGGCTCCTCCATTTTAAAAATTATATATTGTTGAATAAATTACTTGTATTTCCAAAAATAGGTATAAATAGGTATAAATATTTATAAATAGGTATAAATTCAGATTTTAGAAAATAAAAATCTACTATGAATGATTTTTGTGATTTTTCAAAGCCATTTTTAACATGGTAATGTATTTCAAATCCTCAAATTATTGCACATAAAAATCCATAGAAAAAAATTAAAAGCAATTTAAATAAGTGAAAACTTTACAAATTGGAAATTTATGCATTTTTCTCAGAATGTATTTGCCTTGTAAAACAGGGTGCATGTTTACATACATACATATATATATGCTAAAATATTAAATACCTGCTGTTAAAGGTCTTGTTTCCGAAAGAGTTGGTAAAACATTTTCATTTGCAGAAAGTGAAACGAAGAATGAAAATGGGATTAACCACAGACAAAGAGTGAAATATGACAAAACCTGCACAGAAAAATCAAAATTTAAATATTATTAAATAATGAATATAAACATCAGCAACATTGCTAATATAAAAAATAATAATACAAAGTTACTGCAAGATAAAACATGCAGAATTAATATCTGACAAAAACCTATAAGAATGAAAAGTCAAGGCTTACAATGTTGGTAAACAGTTGAATTTGCCATTTGATAGAGTTCTGTTAAGAGCATTTGGGTGCTCTTCAAATGCTCTGTGTACATGATTAAATTTACTATGACCCACAGTTTAATACTAGGACAATAGCATTTTGAATATCATTTTGACTAACACAGGTTTTCATTTTTATAACTATGTTTTCTCTGGTGGCATCTTAATATTAATTAACTAGCATAGATACACTCTGTTGTAAAAAAATATATGCACCCAAAAGAAATTCAGTTATAGCCACGAAACTTGGCATGTATGTATCGTTTGAAGAGATATGAAAAGGAATAGAATTTGGCAGCAAAAAATTTTTTTATTAAGAAATGGTGGCAACAAAATGATATTTTATTAAGTAGCAAATTCTCCCCTGGCAGCTATACAAGCCAATATTCAGTGTGGCATAGAGTATATTAAGTTGCTTATGTCTATCTGTAGAAGATAAGGTCACAAATGTTGCAAATGGTCAGCTAATTCAGTGGTATTCTGAGAAGGCTGCAATTGCTGCCGCAGCATGTCCAAGACGTGCTCTATTAGTGATAAGCCTGGAGATCTGGATGGCCATGGGAGGGGATTAAATCCTCAAAGACATTGTTGGAAAAGTTATGCCGTATGTAGTCGAGCATTGTCTTGTTGGTAAATAGAACCTGGGTGGCTTGACAACATGAGCAGACCAATTGGCTGCAGAATATCGTTGATGTACAAGCAAAGCATTCAGATTGGCTTGCAGCACAACTAGAGGAGATCGGCTGTCCCAAGAGATGGTTCCCTAGACTGTCATACCATGTTGTTGTTGTTGAGACCCAGACCGTCCGACCTACCAGAAAGGCGTCCGACCTACCAGAACTGTCATACCATGTGTAATAGCTGTGAACTACTCAACAACAAATGCGGGTTACATATACGAAGGTTATCAGCACTAAGAGAGAAGAGGGATTCATCGCTAAAGACAACATGCTTCCAATCAGACACTGTCCAGGTGGACTGAGCTTCGCATCAATCCAGACAGCTTTGCCTATGTTGAAGGGTCAGTGGTAGGCATCTTAATGGATGTCGACATCTAATCCACCATTTGCTAGTTGTCTATGAATAGTATCCCTTGATACAAGATGCATGGAGAATGGCAAATGCCTTCGAATTGGCTAATAGAGACGTCATTGGTGTGGACATGACGCCTCTGCTGACTGCACAATGCTCTTGTGCAGTTGTCTGTCTAGGGCATCTTGAGCCTCTGTGACAGTTACATGTGCTTTCTCTGATATACATACTGTTGCCAACACTGACGTACTATCATATTGCTGTGCCCAAGATGGTGACTGATAAGTCTGTTGGACCAACCAGCTTCTCTAACGCATATGATGCAATCTCTATCAAAATCTGACAATTGTTCATAATGCCGTTGAGTACGTTTCAAAGGCATTTTTGTACACAACTTGCAGTATCAAAGCAGAAAATCCAGTTCAAATTACTTGTGAGTGAGAACACCAGTCGTTTTAAATGCTGCACAATGTGTCATTCTCATGAGCATTGCATGAGCCCTATAACATCATTGACGCTAGCAGTTTAAACATTTGCATAGCTCTTAAAATGACATTTTCATGCCAAGTTTTGTGGCTGTAGCTCAATTTTTTATGGGTGCTTATATTTCTTTGCAAAAGAGTGTTTTAACTAACTAGCCCTCTGACACTTTGTTGAACAAGATATTAGATGCAAACCTCTGTTTAAAATTACACTAGAACATACAGTGAATTCTTGAAACCAAACAACATTTTAACAATAAGTCTGCTTAGGATAAAGCTTGCTATGTGGGAAAGTTATCTAAAAAAGTGCCTAAATATGACTTTGCTTACTGTGCGAATGTAATGTGCCTTTGGCCCATGCAGGGTGCATCAACCACTATGTGACGACTATATCACATTTACTGTGTGGTCGGACTATATCCTAAATAAGCATGCAGGGAACATATAATTTGAATGCTTGTTAGTTCAAGCTAAGATGTATATTCTTTAAAACTAAGCTCTAGTGTAATTAGAAGGCGAGATATGATCAAATTAGTGATATACGCCTAAAATTGAGAGTAGGGCTATAGTTAATAAAATACAGACACAGAAGGTTTAAACTTGTTTCAGATTCAGAAATTGAGATGTTATTCAAGACAAAGGAATTTCTGTTTGCAATATATACTAGAAAATTAGTCAGGGAAAGCTAGCATATTGATGGATTTTTTATTAGCATTTTAATGAATTTTATTTTATTAATTATTTGAATTTTTAGCAAAAAAGAATAATGTTATGGATTTAGATCTTAGGGTAGTTCGTAGGAAATTATAGTTTTTACTCTCCATACTGAGAGCAGAATATCTTCTGAAACAATTGAGTTGAGGTAAAAGTTAATAAATTTATTTCAATTAACACAAGCCAACTGACTTTGCGTAAGAAACTTTAATTTCTTTTGATAAAATATGAACCAATGAATGTTGTTTTAAAGTTTAGAATCATATTCACAATGAAGCAACAAATATTGCTGACATATTTTGCCCTAGTTAGAGTTCATTAAGAGTTTGGAATTAAGCTTCTATTGCAGCAATCAGTATCAACAAAATGGTTTTGATCTTATTAGAGCTCATTAACCCAAAATGCCCATCTTGTCAATATGAATCTGACATTGCAGGACTTTAAAAGTCACCACAAAGGTTAAACAAAAATTGCAGAAAATAGGATGTTTCTCATCTGATTGTACAATTAAATATTCAGTGTTAATAAGCTTATAACAAGAACAGAATTCATCCAGTAACACTAGTTGCTGCCCTGGGAACATGATTCCAAAATTTTTTGGTTTGTATGGAAAGTCATGTGTTAAGCATGGCAGACTTGTTCTTCGCGTCCATCCATGGATAACATCTATGAGAAGCGATTGCTATAGTTGAACACTTAATCAGCATACAAATCATTTAACTATTTTATTAAATTATTTATAAAGTATAAAAAATTAGATATAGACTAAAAATTTGGTTTCTATTCAGTATTGCCACATACAGGGTGTCCCAAAAAGATTGAAACACACTTCTTTACCTGTTGGAGATAAGTGGGCAATGTAAATTGCAAAAATGTTGAAAGTAAGGTAGGAAATAAGACTATATTAATGAAATAGTCCTCCCATTAATTTAAAAAAAGTTACACTTTTTAAATTTTTTTATGACCCCTTTAGACAAATTTGGTCAATCAGAATTTTTTTATTTTTAATGCAACAAGATCATTAAAAAAAAAAAACCCGCATATCGGTATCTTTAAAATCAACTGAATAACTGACTTTAAAATCATCATGATAAAGGAAAAAATCTGACTTATGAAACTTTTCCAAACCATGTGAACGGCTGTTTCATTAGTGAAAATAGGGATCATAAACAAATTGACGATGAAAATTGTTTAGATCAAAAATATGTTAATATGTGTCAAAATTTTTTATCACAAATGCATCTAAATAAAGCATTACATAGACATAGATCATATAAAGCAGTACTACTCACTAGGCAGTTGGAGCATATAATTAAAATATGCATACATTGATAGAAGACCACTGATATAAAGGGACAAATTTTGTTACAAATACTAAAAATACAATTCACAAAACGCAATTCACAAAGTATTCTCAAAATGTTTTCCTTCAACTCCAATACATAACTGAGCTCTTCTAATAATGCTTCTGTAAATATTTTGGAGTTCTTCACTACTAATATTGTTGTAAGCATCAATTATCTTTTGTTTAAGGTCAATTGCGTTTAGTGGGTGAGTATTATAAACTAGTGTTCGAAGACGACCCCATAAGTAAAAATCGAGAGGGGTTAAATCAGGGGATCTGGAGGGGGGGGGGGGGCATTCTGTGGCTCCTTTCAAACCAATCTACTGTTTATCAAAGTTTTTGTTGAGCCAGTTTGTCACAATTATAGCCTGGTGTGCAGACAAGCCATCTTGTTGATAATACATGTTTTTTACAAGTGATAATGCTGTAGTTTCCATAAAATCCATAACAGTACTGTTTAAAATAAGCTGCATGTATTTTTCAGCTGTAAGAGTCCCTTCATAAAACACAGGTCCAATCAGTTTTCCATTCCAAATTCTGCACCATACAGACACAAAAAACTTTCTCTGGTGATGTATTTTACAGACAAAAAATGGTTTTGTATTATTCCAATAATGATCGTTGTGAGTATTGATTGCTCCATCTTCCATAAACAAACATTCATCAGTCCACAGAATGTTCTTAACAAGTTCAAATTGATGTCTGGTTGGATTAACAACCAGCTGGGGAATGCTACATGCCGGTCAAAATCGGAGGGATGAAGTGCTAGAAGTCCATGAATACAAATTGGATGCCAATGGTATTTTCCAAGTGTTCTAGCAATTGACATTCTAGGTACCCCCAAAGTTTTGCTTGCTTTTCGAATGCTTGTTCGTGGATTGAAAGAAAAATATGCGATGATGTCAGTTTCTTGGTCCTCCGTGTACAAACAATTTCTTTCAGGGCTAGGTCTTGGTTGAAATGAACCAGTAGTTCTTAATCTACTCATCATCCGATAAACAAATATACATGAAATTTCAGGCAAGTTTGGATATCGCAGTCCAAAATCCCGAGCAGTTTCTGCAGTATTTTTATTACACAGAGCATAAATCATTGTTAATTCGAAAAGCTTGTTATTTGTTAAAAATATCATAATGCACAACCAGTTATGTGTTCTTAATTCGTCAATTCAGAACTAAACATGCTGACGATTCACTGAATGATTTCTAATCTTCTTTATTTTGGTATAATATTTAAAAAAAGTTTAGTTGTATTGAATAGAAATAATACTGGGAATAAATACGTAAATTAAAAAAAAAATTGTCTGCATTTCATTCTTCAGTTTTTTTAAATTCTTTTACTAAAAACATTTGAAACGGCTAAATTAGAGTTAAAGGGAAGAAAAAATCGTCTGTGAGTTCTATTCTTCATTTTGAAAAATTATGTTAAATCTCAAAATCAAACAATACTTGCATTTGTTTACTTATTTATTTTAATTGTTTCAAATTAAAAATGGCATGTCTCAATGTGAAAAGTACTTAAGAATCTGTGATTGCATCGTGAGCCTACGTGGAATTCACAAAAGTGTCTCCTATGTATTATCATCCAGTTTTATCTTTTTTGTGATATGTCACAAATTTACATTTATAATTTGATATATGGTCCCCATTCACAATGTTAAATTTTCAATTAAATATAACTTACTCAATTTTAAAGATAGAGATATACTTTTTTTTTTAATGATCTTGTTGCATTAAAAATAAACATTTTCTGATTGACCAAATTTGTCTTAGGGGTTCGTATAAAAACTTAAAGTGTAACTTTTTCAAAATTAATGGCAGGACTATTTCATTAACATAGTCTTATTTCCTACCTTACTTCCAACATTTTTACAATTTACATTGCCCACTTATCTCCAACAGGTAAAGAATTAAAGCGTGTTTCTCCGCAAAAGACTGGTATGGTTGAGTTTACAAGAAAACGTATTCTTAGAGACATTTGCTTGTTTGGTCAGAAGTTTATTTGCTCCAAGGGGGTAAAATTCCTAGAAATTTGCTTTGATATGGGTCTCAATTGGAAGAGACACTTTGAATACTGCATAACTAAAGCTAGAAGAATTTTCTGGTCATGTAGAAATGCTATTGGAAAAACCTGGGGATTGAATCCCAAGGCTATCCGTTGGATTTACTCTATGGTAATCTGTCCCATCATTATCTATGGCTCCATTATATGGTGGTCTAGAATTAGATGTGAAACTGCTAAATTAGATTTAATTAGGCTTCAAAGGATGGTGTGTATTGTGATCTCTGGATGCAATGAAAACCACTCCTACTGCAACTCTTGAACTTTTGCTTAAATTGCATCCACTCTACATGCACATTGAAGCTGAGGCTCTCATATGCATGAACAGACTTAAATATCTGAAACACTGGAAAAATTACTCAAAGTATTTATCATGGAGTAATCTAAACAGTAATGTTATAAATCCTCCTTATTTCCATATGCCATCTCATGGCATTCTTGTCAGATATACGTTTGACAAGCCTTATGAAATTCAGGTCCCTTCAAGGGATAACTGGAAGAGGACTCTTACCTACAATAAGAAGAAATGTACTGTATGGTATACTGAAGGCTCTAAGCTAGGCACTAGTACTGGTACTGGAATATGCTGTCCGGATGATGGTACAAAATTATTTTACCCTCTTGGCAGCCACGCTACTGTCTTTCAGGCTGAGGTCTTTGCTATTCTAGTGTGTTGTAGAATTTGCTCTGACAGATATTACAGGAGCAACCAAATCCTTATCTGCTCTGATAGTCAGGTTGCTCTTATGTCTTTAGGGAAGTCTACTATGACATCATCCCTTGTTTGGGAGTGCTATACTGAACTCTGTAAGATTGTTAGCAACAATCAAGTCATACTTTACTGGGTGCCTGGACATTCAGGCATTCCAGGTAATGAAATGGCTGATGAATTGGCTAGAAAAGGTTCAAGTACACCTTTTGTTGGTCCTGAGGCAGCTTTGGGTGTTCCTAATGAACTCACTAGAAGAACTGTCTATGGCATCTTCAGAAAGCTTCAGTGTGAGAACTGGTGTAATACTAAGGGCCAAAGGCAGGCGAAAGAACTAAACTGTAAGTGCCCTAGTATGTGTCAAAAGGAATTATTCAAGCTCAGTAGAACTGGCATCAAAAGGGCTGTTGGGTTCCTTACTGAGCACTGTACCCTTAAAAGACACCTAAATATTATAGGTGTCATTAAGGACTCACTATGTAAAGACTGCAATTATAGCGAAGAAACCGCCGCACACATACTTTGTGAACAATGTGAGGTGTTCTCCGCCTATAGGATCGAACACTTGGGTTGACATGTGATCAAGCCCTGGGAGTTCTATGACATTACTGTCAAGTGCCTGCTGATTTTTCCTTCGGCTACTGGTCTCTTTCCTTAGGGACTTTCTCATTTCAGGGGATAGTACAATAGACCTCTGGTCACTGTGCTGGGCTCTCCTGGAGCCACCCACCTTCATGTCATTCATTCATTCATTCAAAGCGTGTTTCAATCTTTTTGGGACACCCTGTCTCTCTCTATATATATAATAAAAAAATTATAATATGAAATTCCAATGATAAAAAAGAGAGAAGTTGTAACTCATAAAACCTTAACATAAAAAATGCTAACAACATAAAAGGATGTAAAAAATAGGGAATCATCAATCAAGAGGAGAATAAAATGCATATATCTAGTCATCAAACTAAATATATTCAACTTATATCAATAGTGCGAATTCGAAGATTGAAAAACAAAAAATAACCAAGAATTAAAACAATACATGTGGATAAGAGCTAGGCCTAAAACGAGTTCATTTTGAAAAAATTTGTTTTGAAGTTCAAGTACCTATTCAAAATGAACAAAAAAAGCTTGTTTCTGAAGAAAGAGATAGATAATATCTATAAACTCTTTCAACTTGGACAACGAGCTAAAAGATTGAAAAATGAAATAGGAATATAAAAATACCTGAGAAAATACAGCAAATGTCCTATCAATACGAGAAACTAGAAAAAAATTATGAGACTACTGTTGTCAATCACAGGAGATAATAGTGGAAATCAACTGTTGCCAAACGTGAGATATAAATAACAGTATGCAAAAATGTCATAAAATGTGATAAATTCACCAGTAAAAGCACGTAATAAAGGGGCATGTAAAATAATAGAAAGGAAGGAGGTAATTGTCTAAGAGGATGTAAATACATTGTAATGCTAATTCAAGAGAATTTTAACAATTAGCTAATATAAGATACTAAGGAGGGAATTTTAAGAAAATTCAGCTAATTTAAACCTTTTAACTATACCATTTACTAAATATACTGGATATTTATATAATAAACTGATACTTTTTAGGTTATTAATGTGCAAAGCATGAAATTTTTTATCTGATAATCTATAAATTCTAAATAGTTGATTAAGTATAATATTTTTAAACAATTGAATCGAGTTACAGGAATTAAATGGTAATATGTTATTAATATTAAAATGAAAATAGTCCTTTTTATCATATAAATTACTAACTATCCCATTAGTAGGTGCAATAATTAGATTTAAATCCAAAAAATTAACACTATTACTAATAGAAGCTTCATTAGGAATTAATTTCAAATTATCCGGATAGAAAAATAGTCCGGATAATTATCCGGATAGATAAATCTATATCTATAGCATATTTATCAGTAAATACTAAACAGATCATCAACATATCTGTAAATTATATATAATCAGTTGAAATAAAAGAGTTTTCATAATGAAAAAGGTATAAATTAGCTAACATACTGCTACTACAGCCACCTTGTGGAACCCCAGAGACTTGAAAGTATAATTTATTACCTTGAAAAATAGAATTATTGAAAAGTGCAAAGTGTAGAAGTTTACAGTTGAACCCGTCTATCTCGAACATGATTATCTTGAAAATTCATTATATATTGAATTTTATTTATTTCCCTGCATTTTTAGCCTACATTCATTGCATTTGCCATGTTTATCTTGAATAATTTTTTCCCAAAACCTATATATCTCAAATTACAGACTGAAATGTCAATTACAAATTTGAAGCTTAGTGACCACATTTTGGTAATGCAAGCTACAGTTGAGCAACATGGCTTGCATAGTAATAGTACATGTATGAGATAAAAATGAAACATGTGCAGGTCGCAAATTTCTCAGAAATCCACAAAGGGATAATGACTTCCACTGACAAGTTCAGTAGGGACTGGGGACTTCAAACAATGGGGGTCGGAGGGGGGATGAATGATAAGCGCCCAGTTTTAGCCTTCTTTTCATAGAAAATGTTTCACATAGCTTGTGAAATTTGATGGGACCGAGGATGACATTTTGGTGTTCTGTACACTAGTTAAGTTCCTGATTATGACGTTAAGAGATGCAGAGAGGAAAGAAAGTTGAAGATTCTTTCCCTTAAAGACAAAATGAAAATCTTAAAATTTTTGGACAGAAATCTTTGATGAAAAAGAATGAAGTTGTCTTGGAATGTTGTCAAGTATTCTGTCAACAATGATATAGAGAACAGAGATTCAGTAGAGAGAAACTTTGAAAACAACAAGAAAGTGAAAATAATTCAAAAATGTTATTTCCAGGTATAGATAGACAAATGTGTCAAATGGCTTGTGCCATGTCGTAATCATAAAGCTCCTGTCAGCGGAATGATGTAACAGAGGAAAGCTAAGCTTTTGCAAAAGAACTTGGCTATAGCAATGAACTTAAAGCCAGCAACAGGTGGCCCATGAGTTTCAAAAGTAGATACCGCATCATTTTCAGGAAGCTTTGCAACAAAAGTGCATCTATACTTCAAAGTGTTTGTGAAGAGTGGATCAAGGAGCTCTCTTCTCTCGTGCAAGGCTATGAGCCAGTGGATACTTTCAATACTAAAATGATGCATTTTTTTCAATGTTTATTCAACAGAACAGTGATTAAGGGAGAAGAGTACAAAGGTTCTAAACAGAGTAAAGTATGTATAACAGCACTCTTAGCAGAAAATCAAAAGAGAAGTGAAAAACTTCCACCACGGAAGATCAATCATTATGTAAAGCTCAGGTGTTTGTCAAAAGTGAAATCACTTCCTATAACAAACAAAGCAAACAAGAAAGTCTGGATGACAAGTGAAATCTTCAGTGATAGGTTGAGAAAATACGACAAATCTATGGGTTTGAAAAAAAGGAAAATTATTTTTATCAATAACTGTAGCGCTTATTCCAACCTCCCCATTCTGCAAAACATTACTATAAAGTTTTTGCCTTTAAACAGTACATCTAAGCTGCATCAATGAAAACATCATTAAAAGTGTCAAAGTGGGATACATACGAGAACTGGTTTGAAAACTTCTACACAGCATCAACAATGGCAATACCCTTTTGGATGCAATGAGGATGACAGATTATACTTGCAGGAATGTTACGGAAAAAATAATTAAGAATGATTTCCTAAATGCAAGATTTAAGCAAAGGAAAAAAGAGAGGAACAACAAAAGACCGTTGATATGGTGCATGAAGTTGAAGCCAATGAAGTAAATTCAGAAGAGTGAATGATCATCAAGAATAGACTTAATTTAGGCATTTTATTTCATGACTTTTTTCATGCGGATGACTTTTGTATATGGAGATCATAGATAATGTGAGAAGAGTTTCCGGCAAAGATGATGATGAAATAGAGGAGCAGACAGATTCATCTAAAGACTACCACAATAAAGGTGGTAACTGAAATGTTGAGAACTTTCCTTGAATCGCAGGAAGATATTAGTAAGAATGGATTTGTAGCTATAGCTAAATTTTAGAAAATTGCCTCGTCAAAGAAAGTCAGGTGTCAGAAACTATTGACAGACTAAGTTTTCTTATGGTATGTTAAAAATGTTTTATTTATATCTAATATTTGCTATTGTACTAATAAAATACCTTCTCAATCAAATCAGTTATATATCAACCTCTATAGCGAGTGCACATGCAAGCACACACACACATATATATATATATATATATATAATATATATTATATATATACACAGGGTGTCCCAAAAAGATTGAAATGAGCTTTAATTCTTTACCTGTTGGAGATAAGTGAGCAATGTAAATAGAAAAAATGTTGAAAGTAAGGTAGGAAATAAGACTATGTTAATGAAATAGTCTTCCCATTAATTTTCAAAAAGTTACACTTTTTAAATTTTTATATGACCCTCTTAGGCAAATTTGGTCAATCAGAAAATTTTTATTTTTAATGCAACAAGATCATTAAAATAACTGCATATCTGTATCTTTAAAATTGAGCGAGTTACATTTAATTGAAAATTGAACATTGTGAATGGGGAACCATATATCAAATTAGAAATGTAAATTTGTGACATATCACAAAAAAGATAAAACTGGATGATAATACATAGGATACCAAACTGCGTAGTGAGTACCACTGCTTTATATGATCTCTGTCTGTGTAATGCTTTATTTAGATGCATTTGTGATAAACAATTTTGACACATATTAACGTATTTTTGATGTAAACAATTTCCATCGTCAATTTGTTTATGATCCCTATTTTCACTGATGAAACAGCCTTTCACATGGTACGGAAAAGTGGCATAAGTCAGATCTTTATCATAATTCAGTTGATTTTAAAGATACAGATATGCGGTTTCTTTAATGATCTTGTTGCATTAAAAATAAAAATTTTCTGATTGACAAAATTTGTCTAAGGGGGGTCTTATAAAAATTAAAAAAGTGTAACTTTTTGAAAATTAATGGCAGGACTATTTCATTAATGTAGTCTTATTTCCTACCTCACTTTCAACATTTTTGCAATTTACATTGCCCACTTATCTCCAACAGGTAAAGAATTAAAGCATGTTTCAATCTTTTTGGGACACCCTGTATATACAATCACACATCGGCCAGTGAATTAGAAACCAGGAAATATGTATGCAAATGTAGATAACAGATGAATGTATGCAAATTATGCTGGTCATGGGAGGTACACATGATCGCAACACCGCTATCAGAATGCTGTCAGTGAGTGTTTTGAGAGAAGTGCAGCAAAATGGGAAAATTGACAGATTTGTCTCCATTTGAAAATGGTCTTATTGTGGGGGCCTGTTTGGCAGGAGCTACAATTACCAGAACAGAACAACTCACTAGCTTTTTGAAAGGTGATATATCCAAAGTGTATAATAGTTGGAAACAGAACCCCCAGGTGTTGTCTAAAATGCAGAACTGAAGATCAAAAACCATCAATCAAACACATGATTGGTGGTGTCTCAGATGGCTTGTATGGCAGAAAAGGGGATCTATTATGCAGCAACTGACAGAAAATTTCAATGAAGGCTCGTCCCAACCAATCTCGACTCAAACAATTGGCTGGAAATTGCAGCAAATCCGTGTAGCCAGTCGCATGCCTGTGAGGAAACTTCTCATTTCAGAGAAGAACCTGAAAATGTGTTTACAGAGATGCTGGGATCCGATGATTGGAAAGGTTATGTAGTCAGACAAATCACACTACAACTTGTTTTATACTAATGGCAGGTGGAGAGTGTAGCGAGAGCCCCATGAGGCCATGAACCCATCTTGCTGTGTTCACAGTTTAAGGTTGTGGTGGAAATATCATCATGTGGTGCATGTTCTGCTGATTTGGTACTGGTCCCCTGGTGTTCCTGAAAGGTTAGGTGTCATACATGGAGTACTTGAACATTATTGTCGATCACATTCGTCCTGCAATGTTGCATTTTTACCTCATAGGCAATGGGTCTTTCATGAAAGATAATGTTATCATTCACCGTGCAGGAACCGTGCAACAGAGGTTCATGGAGTATGACTCTGACTTTAAACCATATACCCTGGCCACTGCAAAGTTCAGATTTAAACCCTAAAAAGAATGTTTGGAACATGTTAGAAAACACATCTGACTGCAATCTCCTATGCCATCAAATGTACAGAAGCTTAGAATCTGCTTGTCCAATGCCTGGTATTCTCTTGACTTAAATTCACTATAGTAGCTTGTAGAATCCATGCCTAAGAGCATATGTGCTGTAATTCAGGCTAAAGGCAATCCAATAAAATATTGATCCTGGGTTTCGTTTCTAATTCACTGGCCAGTGTGCGTACACACACACACACATACATATATATATATATATATATATACATATATATATATATATATATATATAATAGTTTGAAAGTCCAATGAAAGAATAGTGAGAAGCTGTAACTCAAAAAACCTAACATTCTAACAAGCTTACAAAATAAAAGTATAAATCAGCAAATCTTCAATCAAATGGAAAAAAATACAAATTTATATATATATATATATATACAGGGTGTCCCAAAAATATTGACCTCGGCTTTTATTCCTTAAATATTGATCTTAGACATATATAATAAATTATAAAGTTGCGTAAAAAAGGTACAGAATTTTATGAAATCGATAAAAATTTTCAGGGGATTAAATTTGAAGAAATACAAAATTTAAATATTTATATACAGCTCCTGTACAAAAATATTTCCAATGAGTCAAATGTGCCCCATACACTAATAAGGTGATATACAAAATTTCAGCATTTTATCATAAAAAGTCCCCGAGATATGTTTAAACAAAGTTGGTGACAACTTTGTTGATAACTTTGTTTGAGTTGGTTGGAACAAAGGGATTAATCACAAATTAAAATGTAAATGTTTACAGCAAGAGTGCAAATGATGCAACGCAGTAATGCATCATAAGTAAATAATATCTGCCTCTTATCTTTAATCGATCTTTGGCATGGATGGAAAACATTTTGAGCAAGCTTTGTAATCTTTGTGTAAAGTTATTATTTCTACACAGTGTAGATACTTTTGAACCAATAAATAGCAAAATTACTATTTATTTATGTAATCATTGTTATCTTTTGTAATTTGTGTATGACCCCTAAAAAGCAATTTGCCGACATGATATTTTCCTTCTGAGAACCCATGTCGATGCATCGAAAAGTGGTTGTTTAAGTCTGCATTTTTATCTTTTCTTATTTCTGGGACTTTTTATGATAAAATGCTGAAATTTTGTACATCACTTTATTAGTGTATAGGGCACATTTTACTCATTGGAAATGTTTTTGTACAGTGGCCGTATAAAAATTTAAATTCAAAAATTTCTTTAAAAATGTTCATTAAAAATTCATTAAAAATTTTAATTCCCTTGAAAATTTTAATCGATTTCATAAAATTCTATATCTTTTTTACGCAACTTTGTAATTTATTATATATGTCTAAGATCAATATTTAATCAATAAAAGCCGAGGTCAATGTTTTCGGGACACCCTATATTTATATTCACTAGAGTCACATTATTATAACCACCTGCTAATATGCAGCAGAATAACGGCCTCTGGCAGCATGGACTATAGCCAGACACCATAGGAGTAACTCAATAAGGTGTTGAATGGTTGGTAGAGGCATTCCGACACTTGCTGACAGGTGCATGATGGTGGATCCAGTCATCGAACATGTTGATCGAGGTGGTCCCAAATGTGCTCAATCAGATTAAGATCTGGGGAATTCAAGGGCTAGTGAAGTAATTAGAAATCTTGGTCCTGCGCTTTGAACCACTGAAGAACAATTTTGGCAGTATGATATCATCAGATGTCATTAATCTGCCATTTGAACTCTAATTGAGCCACAGTTTTCTAAACTCTAATATAAATAGTTCAAAACCTCATTAAAGGAAATTAATTCTTTAATCCGTATGTCAGTGATGATATTATACAAGTAATAATCAATGAAACAAACACTTTTTCAAGACTCACATCACAAAAAAAAATGGAGTTAAGCAATGGACCTCAATAATACTCTGCATTTCTGTGACAATGGTAGATTTTTTAAAGCAAAGTTTATTTAATGCAATTTTTTTCACTATGTTAGGTTTAGCATCCAAAAGTGCCTGGGACTGGAGTAGCAGAGGATTCTCACTACATGCAGTCTCGCTGAAATGCTTCTTCCTTCACTCGTGCCAGTCGTGAACAGGTTAACAATAATTGATCACTTTACAAGATGGCCTGAAGCCGTACCACTTCAAGATATAAAATCTGAAACCATTTGCAAAGCATTACTTTCTGCCTGGATTTCGTGATTTGTTGTCCCAACAACTTTGACAACAAATCAAGGAGGACAATTGTCTCTTTTCTACCAACTTCATCTGATGATGGGTACAAGCATACCACCCGATTTCAAATGAGATAATTGAACGGTTTCACTGACACTTAAAATGTGCATTTAGAGCATAAGAAAATATCAAATGGCCAGATACACTCCTAGACATTTGCACAGCTCTAAAAAAATGACATCCGAGCCTCTTGGGATGAATTGGTCTATGGCAAAACACTAACTTTGACAGCAGATATGTTTTGCTATTCTATACTAAAACAATCACGGAAATCAACATAAATCTACGAAAGAGCATGAGGACATTCAATTCCATTGCAACATACAGACATGGCAAAAATGATATTTTTGTTCATCTCCCTTTCAAAACCAGCAGATATTTTTCTTCGCATGGATTATACAAAACCACCTTCGAGTCCTCATACCGGACCTTGGAGTAATCAAAAGGAAAGATAAAACTGCAATGACTGAACTTAAAGGTAGCAATAAATCTGTATCTTTAGATCAAGTGAAGCCTGCCTTCCACTTGTATGAAGATACATTATTTTCTGTATAAATATGATATATTTGTGAGAAGTCAAGATGCTAGATGAATTTTGCTTGTTCCATTGGTATATCAGTAGTGGTAGTGGCTACAGACATTTTCTGATTAATTACATGTTTTGGATAACAAAAAACACAAGACAACTGTTTATGATGTGATGTTTGTAATACATACATCTGTAATATACTGTGATGTCTGTAATATATACATCTGTAATATACTTATCTACTCTAAAAGTATACATATGATTTTGATTAAATTTAGCAGCTATATGACTTATGCTTTACACTGGTACAAATAGAAAATTTGAAGAAAATTGAAGAAATAAATTTTTTCTTAACACACCACGTTTAATACTTATGATTTATAAGTTTTAAAAAAGAGAAAATGAAATAAATAAGTAGAGAACTATATGTAAATTACTATCTATGGATGGTATTTTGAAATCCTCATGAATGCAGGTTGAAAAGATTTTGTACTTGTGATTTTGAACTGAGCAATTAACCCTGTTGCCTACTACAGTGCGCGAAAAAGTATAAGGACAAGGGAAAACTCACCGAATCTAGAAATCTTTTAGACGGAAATGTATGCAAATTTCTTAAGTAAAAATACTGTTAAAATTAAGTTCTTTTTCCTGTAAATTAGTTAAATTTTCCAAAAATAAATATGTATAAATATACTTTATAAGTTTTAAGCCCATATGATCTTGGAAAAAAGTATAAGGACAACTGTTTTTTCATCTAAAATTATAGTAAAATCTGCATATTTGAAAGCAGAAAATGACCATTTCAAATATAAAGACTGAGTTTCTGAACAAAATTCACACTTGCCTCATTTCTTCACGATTTTTGTACGATGCGAAAAGGAACTCATCTGTCTGACCTTGAAAAGGGGAAAATTCTTGATTTTAAAGAATGTGGATTGAGTGGGTATGAAATTTCGAAAAAAATTAAAAGATCTAAAACTGTAGTTTATAATTTTCTAAAAGAACTTGAAATGTATGGAATGAAAAAATGAACTGGAAGACCAGAAATTCTAACGCATCGACAGAAAAGAATGGTTGTAAGAAGAGCTTGCGAGAAAAAGAAACTGCAAATGAAATTACAAGAAATTTGGACTTACCATGTTCCACAGGAACAGTTCAAAATGTTTTGAATAAATATCCGAATATTTGGTATGGAAAGTTAATGTCACGTCCGCCTCTTTAAAAGGAATATAAGGAATGAAGACAGGAATTTTCAAAAAAATCCATTTCTCTCGGTCCAAAATGGATTGATATAATTTTTTCGGACGAAAAGAAGTTCAATCTTGATGGGCCAGATGGTTTTCACTATTTTTGGTATAATTTGCATAAAACCAAAGAAGTTTTTCCAAACGTCAATACGGTGGGGGCACAGTAATGATTTGGGGCACTTTTGCAGCATACGGAACGGAACCACGCCTATAGTCTTTATCAATTACAAAATGAACTCTGCCAAATATGTTGATATGTTAGGCGAACATTTGCTATCTGAGACCCCACTAATAGCTTCAGGAGACTATATTTTCCAACAGGATAACACTTCCATACACGTTTCTATGAGTGCAAAACTCTGGTTTGAAGTTAATTCAGTAAATTCACTTGATTGACAGGTGAGGAGTTCCAATCTCAATCCAATAGAAAATTTATGGGGCCTTCTACCCGAGAAATTTATAAAAGTGGCACACAATATCAGTATAAACAGGATCTTGTGTTAGTCATTAAACAATCTTGGAAGAACATTTCCATAGACACTTTAAAAGAACTTTCAGTATCGATGACCTCTTGGCTTATTCAAGTAATTGAAAAAAAAGGTTGTTATCTTGATTATTAAGAGAAATATTAAGTAATTTAGAACATATCCTTATACTTTTTTCTATATTTTCTTCAGTGATAATCTTTATAAGGTCAACTTTTGTAAGGTTCATATTTTTTGTTTTATGTGTTATAAATGTTATTGCATAATTTCATATTAGAGGTCAGAAATATCAAAAATTCATTTTGATAAAGTGAAAATAAAGTATATTTTCATTCAATTATATGTTGTCCTTATACTTTTTCGCGCACTGTACATGTAGCTGAACAATGATTTAAAAAATACTACTGCATAAACATTGACAACTTACAGACAGACTGAATGCTGATTATATAGCTATTTTAGATATTACACATGAAATAGCATGAAAGTGCTCAACTGATCATCACCAGCTGTGGACCATGGTGTTGCGGTCATTGTCACGAGTCAGCACAGAGCAGGTGATGAGATGATCAGTGAACACAAAACTCCTTACAGCAAGGATTTTACAATTTTTCTGGTGGAAAAATTATCTACAAACGCAGTAATGATGTAGAGCATTATTTCTGCCCATCATTAACAAAATTGTAAGCACTTAGAATTATAGTGACATAACTTTTACCCTATAACAAGGCATTGCAAAATAGCATGAAAGTACTCAACGATGCACAGCATGAAGCTCTGTCTACCATTAACAAAATTCTAAGTGCTCAGGATTGTGGTGAAGCAACTTCTGTGTTATAACAGGACATTGCAAAATAGCATGAAAGTGCTCAAGTGATCACCCATCTCCACCTATGGACCATCAGTCTATCAGACCGACTTCAGTAATCTATGTTTTTGTTAGTCATAATCTGCCCGCATGAAAAGGAACTGTTAGCTATTTACACCACAAGTAACATGAAAAGAAAGGACTTATCAAGACTATGATAAATGAAAAATAGTCAAAAGAGTAACTTACCTCCGAAAATGAGTAATATACAGACGAAAAATATTTGAATGCTAAGTAATGATTAATCACAACAAAACCTGCAAAGAGAAAAAAAAACCTGTTTTCTACATGAATAAATATTGAAATCTCAATTTATCAACAAAATACTCTGGAACAAAAGCATTTTTCTGAATAGAAAACAGCAATTTCAATAAAGACTATTGAAATTTATATTTTTTGTAAGACTCATTTTTTTTACATTAATGAAAGTTGTGCATAAGTGAAAATCCCATGATAACATACCCGATCAAAATATAAAATCATATATGGCATGACTGTAAATTGGCTATTGTCATCATTTTCTAAAACACTAGGATTGTGCTGCATATCAAATTTTACATAATATGTAAAATTTTGATGATTATCAATAGGATTTGCAAATATTCTTGTGAATTTCATTTATGATGTCCACACAAGAAATTGCAAATTTTTATCCCATTTGGGATAGCTTTAAAATCATATAAATATTCTCTTATTATTATGAACACACACACATATATATACACTGTTTTGCAAAAAAAAATGAAGCACCATGAAGAAAGTGACTGTTTTTATTGAAATTAAATATGCGTACAGCTCATACACAGGTGATGAAATTATTACAAAATCAAGGCCGCAGGACCCATCAATGGTTAGCAATTGCACATTGAATTTTCAAATCAGTAATTGGTGAAACCCCTTGGCGGCAATGCATGCTTGTATATGTCTAGGTAAGTAGTGATAAAGTTTCTTAATGTCATCCTGCAATACATTCTGCCAGGCATTTCTCAATTGTTGCTCCAGATCTGCTACATTTTGGAGTGCCTGAATCTGACAGCCTAGCATGTCCCATACATGCTCGATTGGCAAAAGGTCTGGTGACCTTGCTGGCCAAGAAACAGTATCAACAGCACAGAGACAGTTGCATATTTTTATAGTTGTTTATTAACTTTTGAACCCTCCCCCCCTCCAAAATCTAATGTGGGTAGCACCCTTCCTCCTCCCCCTCCAAATCTGATGTGGGCAGCACATGACCTTCTCTAGACTCAAATTCAGTTAATCTTTATTTCTTCAATATTTCATTAAATTCAGTTTAATTGCATAAAATAACATACATAATTATTTGAAATTACATTAAATTTGCCCTTTTAAATGAATATTCGTTTTCATTTGATAACTGGACAAAACTGAACTTTTCAAAAATGACGTAGCAAAAATGTGAAAAAAAATCTCTCAAGAATGACTAGAGTAATGAGGTTGGTCTTATTCTTTTCATCGCTAAAAATTATGCATAAAACAAGCATTTAATTGATACATTTGAGCATACATAGCCTTTCATTTTAGATTTCAGATTTTTGCGAAGCATTTCGTTAAAAAAGCAGGTTCTTTTTTCCGAATCATTCCAAAATCTCAGGGTAACCTGCAAGTGACTTACCTATAAAATTTTATGAAATTTAGTCTATTAGTTTTTGAATTAAGGTGGATGCATAATTGCACAGACCGACACATACACAAACGTCACACTATAAATATTTATTTCATGTTCTAGAGGTCCCAAAATGGGTATAGATCCATTGAAAACTTGAAACTTGAATTGTGATTATTGACACGATTCCAATACTTTCTCTATACATTATACCATATATTGCAAGGAAAATAAAAAATCTAATGTGAGCAGCACATGATTTTGGCTACAAATTAAAATTTTCTTATTACTTTCCCTACAATACATGGTAATGTATAGGAAAAATTTTGGAATCATACCAAAAATTACAATTCGAGTTTTTAATGGATCTACATGTTTTGAGACCCCTAGAACACAAAAAAAACTATTTTTAGCATGACGACTGTGCATGTGTCTGTCTGTGCAATGTATGTATACTCTAACTGAAAAACTAACTGACTAAATTTCAAAAATTTGGTAGGTAAGTTACTTGTGATGATCCTGGTGCTGTTTAGATTTTGGTATGGTTCGGGAAAAAGAACCCACCTTCTTTTAGGAAATGGCTCACAAATATTGCATGTATCTATCCACTGTAGCTAAAAATACTAATTTACCAAATTTCATAAAATTTGGTAGATAAGTCACTTGTAGGTTACCCTGGTACGTTTCAAGAAAACAGTACCTGCTTTTTTTCTGCAAAATGGCCAGCAAAAATTCTTAAAATATAAAGTAAAAGACTATGTATGTTCAATTATATCAATTAAATGCTTCTTTTGCAAATAATTTTTGATGGTAAAAAGAATAAGAAAAACCCCATTACTCTAGCATTAGCAGTTCTTCAGATGTTTCATTTTTTTTCACGTTTTTGCTAAACCACCTTTGAAAATATGTCCAGGTAACAATTAAAAAAAAAAAAAATGCAAATTCAGTGTTTTATGCAATTAAATTTAATTTTATGAATTATTAAATAAGAGAAGATGAGTTAAAGTTTGTAGCGAAAGTCATGTGCTGCCCACATCAGATTTTTTTAACTTTCTTTGCAATACATACTAATGTATAAGGAAAGTATCAGAATCATGTTGAAAATCACGACTCGAGTTTTCGACGTATCTGCACGTTTTGAGACCTCTAGAACACGAAAACTCTATTTTTAGCATGACGTCTGTGTGTGCAGATTTTGTATTCACTCTAACTTAAAATTTAATCAACAAAATTTCATTAAATTTTATAGGTAAATCACTTGTGGGTGACCCTGGTGCTGATTAGATTTTGGTACAATTCATCATAAAAGAACCTGTTTTTATTTTACGAAATGGCCAGCAAAAATGCCTGTATATATGTATTTGCAATTATTGAAGGCCCTTATTTAAAAAAAAAATTGATACAAAAATGGTGGTGGTGGGGTCTTCCTAACTAAGTTTGAAATCAATAGGGTTTCACTAATCACTGAGTGTGATAATCGAATTAAATTACTTCAAAAATGCTTCATTAATTCATGAGATTTGGCTCACATAGATTACTTCAAAAACATTCAATTCGAGTTCAGGAATGCTTGATATGTACTCTTCGAAAACTAGTATTTGAATTTTAGACCATGTATGTCACAGTACTTTGGAAATAATTTGGTACAACTATTTTCAATAATCAATAGGGTTCCACTCGATGATTAGTAGAACCGTATTGCATTTAAAAGCGGTTAGAAAGACCCCCACCATTTTTATTTATTCTCCGTGTATTATACACTACGCGACAGTGAAAATGAGCCACCAAGAAGGTGTGGGCAGAAAATATGCAAATTGCAAGGTAGACGCAACTCACCAAGTTATGTAAATGATGCGAAATGCGCAGCTGTTCTGTACATGCTGAGTGAGATATAAGGGAAGGAACCTGTGAAATCGGCAATAATCACACTGCTCTGTTTGCCGGGGAAATCATTTTGCAATTTTTTTTTTGTCGCAGAGGAAACGTGTAGCAGTAGAGATTGCCAGGCCGCCACCAACCGAGGCAGTTCCACAGACAGATAATGTCATGAGGGGTATGGTGATCGGACTCAGAAGGACAGGTTGGTCCATATATCAAATCTCAGTGGACAGCCACCTACACACGTCCACAGTACACTGGCTGTGGCGAAGGTGGTTGGAACAAGGGAATGTGGCACGTTTGAGGGGTGCCAGTATGGCCAGAATAACGTCAGCACGCATGGACTGACACATTCGCCGGCAAGTGTTGGTGGCCCCAAAGGCCACTTCCGTCGCCCTTTTGCAACATGTGCAGGACACCCTTGATGCTCCCATATCGACCAGGACCATTATCTGCCGATTGGTTGCCGGCGACCTGAACTCATGGCGCCCGTTAAAAAGACTGCCATTGACCCAACAGCACAGATGCTTCCATTTGCAATTGTGTCGGGATAGAGCTATGTGGACGGTGGAATGGTACAGGGCCTGTTCTTCTGAATAATAAATACTACCACGATGATATCATAAAAATACATCTGGATGGAATATTCTAAGATAGCACAGATAATGCAGCATAAAACCTCAATGAATGTTCTTGTGCAAATAAATACGAAGCAGGTTAGAAGAAAAACTCAGCTCATTTTATTTGGTGAATAAATAAATCACGTCAGGCAAATTACACAACTTAGTAAGTACTATGTCAATAATAAACAATGCTATGTATAATAAGCTCGTAAGCTTATATAGACTTAAGTAATACGCAGAATCTTCCAGAAGCATTTGTAGTATTTAGAAAAACTTATACTACCTCTATAACTTGCGTGCACTTGAAGCCACCATTGTCAGTATCATACTTGGCAAAAAGTTCCATTAGATGAAGCACCGATACACTTTACTGTGACTCTACACAATTCACCGTAAGTAAATTTAAAAACTTAGTGTCATGAAACTACACGTAACTTTTCAAATAGCCGTCATACTGCAAAAGACAAGTCTATGTTCTTAAACCAAACACATCTGACTTAAACACGCGTAACATATATACTGACTAAGAACTACACCGTCGTCATATGTCAGTGGTTATCTGCCAATTGATCAGATCTGATCTCAGTCGATTGTTACATCGAACTGTTGAATGAACGATCTGATTTGCTTCAAGAAGATTCTGCCTTATATATCCGAAAATGGACCATTCCAGAAACGCCCCGGGATATGCAAATGAGATGCGCACACATTGAGAATTAGATTTGCGTAAAACCTCATGCGGGAAAAACGTCCATCATGGTTCACACCTGTGAACGGAAAGTATGACAGTTGTCGTGTGTGAGTCTGGCACCGCAGTGATGACAGCACTAATCCGGCTGCATCTGTAGAACGCCACACAGCGTGACAATGCAGCATCATGGTTTGGGGGGGGGGGGCATTGTCTGTGATAGCAAGTGACCTTTGGTCCGTATTAAGGGCACTATGATGGCCCAAAGATACGAGGATGACATGCTGCGGCCGGTGACACTACCTTTCCTTCATGGGATGCCCAATGCCATTTACTAGCAGGATAATGCCCGACCACACGCGGCATGCATCAGCCAACATGCCCTGCAATGTACCCAGGTGATTCCCTGGCCACCAGTCTCCCCTGATCACTCAACAATCGACCACGTCTGGGACATGATTGGACGTCGTTTATGTGAGCTGCGACAGCCGCATTTAGAAGACAAACTCTGGCAAATGGTTGATAGGGAATGGGCAGCTATCTCTCAGAACACCATCCGCAAGCTCATTGACTCTGTATCTAGATGTGTTGCTGCCTGTATTGCCGCCCATGGTGGTCCTACAACCTACTGATCAGAAGGTGTTATTGCTCAGTGTATAGGTGTATCATGTCGCAATAAACATTACTTATTGTTAATTGCTGTCTCTCTCTGTTTGCCGATTTTCATCACTTTCTGCCCACTCCTTCTCGGTGTCTCATTTTCACTGTCATGTAGTGTATATTATATACTATGTATATAGGGAAAGTAAAAATAAATTGTGATGAACTAAATAGGAAAATAATACACACTTCCTACGGTTCCAGTGGGCTGAAAATCTTAAAACCCCTTTTGTAGACAGTCTATACATTCTGTAAAACAATTATGTAATGCTTTCAACAAAAAGCACTGAAATATTGAAAAAAAAAAAGAATGGGAAAAATAAATGTTTCTCTCAAAAATGAAAACAGATTTGTATCGACAGCAAAAGAGCTTGAACTGAAATAAGTTAAAATCCTGCGCAAAACTAGTTTGGAATCTTCTACCTATTCTGGGGAAAAACTGTATTGTCACAGTTCCCCTGAAATCGCAATACCAGAGAAATGTTGCTCCTAGAAGCAGCAAACTATAGAGGGCCGAGCTTTTCTTGATTACAGCTGTCAAACAAATACTTTATCATCCCTAGTTGTTGACCGCACATAAAGATCTACTGCTGATAGACAGAGATTGTATAACCCACAAGCGTGACTTACAGGGTTGCCGTAAACTTATCTGAATTCTGTTCAACATATCTGCATTTGAAATAGTTTTTGGATCACTTTAAATTGATTTTATAATGATGAAATTATAAAATTAGCTGACATCAATAGAAAAATATATTACTCTTTTTTTTATTTAGGCCAAATATTCAAATTTTCTTCAGAAGTCCTCTAATGAAAAGTTCCATTGTGATGTTAACATTTAACTTCATTTTTGAAACACTTTAAATATATGTTTCCCCTTTCATATCAAGTGTTTAATATCAATTGTGACAGCAACTTGGTTTCAAAGAGTTATATTCTGTCAACGTGTAATGGAGTACATCTAATAGAACACTAATGAACTAGATAATTAAACACTTAATAACATCAGTGTTCTCCCTTCCTATCGAATGGGCGAGCTGCCCGGCCGTTTTAACGAGCCACCCAGCTGACAATCTAAGAAAAAGTATGTAAAAATTAAAAAGAATGAATGTGGACCAAAATAAAAAATAATTTTTGATTAGCCTACATAAATTTGCGAAGCCACTAACTTTAGTAAACAACTTTGGGGCAGGATTAAAAAGCCACCGACAACAGAATGTTTTGTCTACCATCTGAGCCAATAACCCCTTTCAAAAGAAAGAAAATTTAGTTTTTCGATCACTCTGTGATGGCACCACGGCAATAAATATACATCGCTGAAGCCAAAACATAGCGGCTGGGCATCATTAAACATGCACAATGTGCATTTTCCCCATAGAGTGAAATAAAATAGTGAAGAATTCGCCAAATAGTCTTGTTTTATGCAATGTGTTACTGAAAGTCTTGTAGGCTTATTTTGTGTTTTTTAAAATGAATATAGAAGGTAGTCCTGGGAAAGAACCTATTTAGTTATTTTAACGAAGTTCATGAAAATAATGTACGTGAAAATGATGCTACATCTACAGCTGCAACTACCGATAGTGAATCGTCTTCTTCTTTAAATGTAAAACACACAACTAAACACAGTACTTCGGGAATTAACAAGGAATGGTTTAAAAAATTCCCTTGGTTAGTAAGCAAAGAAGATGGAATGCTGTGTTCCACTGGTATGAAATACGGTAAGAGAAGAGTTACAAGCAGTGTTTGGATAACCACTTCTTGCACTAGGCTTTGACAGGAAAGCTTAGTAGATCATGTTGCATCCTACATAAAGAATCAAGTTTAGCTATTTTAGACATAAAGCATAGCTGCCAACCCAGAGAATAAAAAATTAGGAACACTGTACGCGAGAAAAATGACACGCAATAGTTACACACAATATATATATATATATATATATATGTGTATCTCCAGCATGGGAGTACTTGCTTCCCCCCCCCCCCATTGAAATTAGCATGTCAGTATTTCTTAGCCAATGTATTATGTATTGACAGTGATTTTGCAACCCCCCCTACCTGGAAGGAAAGTTGGTGAAACCCATATATATATACTATATAATTAATCTTACTTAATAAAAAAAAATTAAGACCTCATGAGATAAGAATTTTGAAACATACATGAAATGCATAATTTTTTTACACCCATAAAATTATAACTATATTTGTTCTCCTTAAATACATCAATATTCAACTAAAAGTAAAATTAAACTATTTTCATATTTGAAAAAAAAAATGTCATTAAACAATTTAAATACACTATTACAAAGTAAGTAAAACAAAGACAAATTAAGAATCTTTTTGGTTTATTGATACATAGGTAGCAGATTTGGCCTTTTTCAAGAAAGTGGCACCATGTTTGTTCATACCAAGCACCATTTATCTGAGATTTGGCAATTAAAGTAGACTGTAAAGTCAAAATACTCATGGAACTTCTAAAATCAGTTTTGTTTCTTTTCACAAGACTAAAAATTCGTTCACATGCAGCATTACTATGGGGAAGTGTTAGTATCCTCAGCATGATACTACTCATTTACCATACTAATTTACCATACAAAAGTTTGGACGAAGAAGTTACACAGGATCTTTTTGCTTTGCTAACTTAGCCCACTGAACATCTGGTCTATCTTCAGCAATTATTTTTTCTGGCAGAGCTGCCATTTGATAATGCAAAAACTCAGTCTCTACACTATCAATTATATCAAACGTTGATTCTGTTGAGTCTTTTTGCAGTATAGAGGGAAATCTGTCTATAAAAAATTTTATCGAGGAAATTTAACTTCTTCCCTCTGAGACACATCTGCGACTTCAGCATGATGTAAAACATCAGAGTTGATTGGAAAGTTTCTGATAATATAATTACATGTCTTACAATAGTAGTTTTTAACGCACTCAAAAAACTGCTTTGTTTCATCAGAGTTTAACTTTTTCAGGCACTCTAATGTCTCTGATCCCACAAATATGTCTTCATTATCCTTATGATTTGTTGAATCACTAAAAGAGATATCGAAGACACATGTCGAAGCTTTCACCACTTCAAGCTTTATGAATCTGACTAATATATCTGTAAAAAAAACTTGAATTTGGGACTTTAGCTTATGGACTCTGGGGGGGGGGTCTCTGATTACAGACTCACATTAAATTTTTCGAAAACACTAAATACATTTTTCAGAAAAAATGCAAGGGCATGGTACAGATCTGGGCATGGTACAGATTTTTCAAAATAGAAAAATTTGTATTATGCAAATATAATTAAAAAATTAACCTTAATAATTAGCCATAATATGAAAATAAACTAGTTTAGTCGATCTAATATGCAACACTTAAATGATGGAGATGGATGGAAAAAGATACTAACGTACACTCAGCAATTCACGCGATGTAACTGAATTGCGCAATCGCACTGTTTATACAGTAATATTTAATCAGAATGTGAAAATAAGATAGTTTAGTCGATCTGATATGCAACATTTAAATGATGGAGATGGATGGAAAAAGATACTAACGTACTCTCGGCAATTCACGCGATGTAACTGAATTGCGCAATCGCACTGTTTATGCGAAAATAATTAAGAAATTAACAGTAATAATTAATCAGAGTATGAAAATAAGATAGTTTAGTCGATCTAATATGCAACATTTAAATGATGGAGATGGATGGGAAAAGATGCTAACGTACTCTCGGCATTTCATGCAATGTAACTGAATTGCGCAATCGCACTGTTTATGTGAAAATAATTAAGAAATTAACAATAATAATTAATCAGAATATGAAAATACGATAATTTAGTCGATCTAATATGCAACATTTAAATGATGGAGATGGATGGGAAAAGATACTAACATACTCTCGGCATTTCACGCGATGTAACTGAATTGCGCAATCGCACTGTTTATGCGAAAATAATTAAGAAATTAACCATAATAATTATTCAGAATATGAAAATAAGCTAGTTTGGTCAATTAAAAATGCAATATGTAGAAGATTGAGATAGATGGAAAAGATATTATTGCACTCTCGGCGATTCATGAGAACAAACTGAATTGCGCAATCGAAGTGTTTATGCGAAATTAATGAACAAAATAACATTTTAGCGATTTATGCTGAATTAGACAACCTTTCAAGAAGTATATTTATTACTTTCATAAAATAAGCGATCGAGATCTTAATTTACATTACAGGCGGCCGTAAATCTACATTAATTTGATTGGCATTACCCTGCATTTTATTATGGAGTTGCTACGATCCCGGGAATGGTAGAAATCAGTGCTAAAAAAGCGGAAAATCGGCGTTTCCGAGGAATTATTCCATGTCAGGTTAATTGATAAATTTCAAACAAAAAAAGCCGGAGAATTTCGTTAGTAATCCGGAGGCCGGAGAAGTAATGAAACATCCGGAGTTTCCGGCCCAAATCTAGAGAGTTTTTCATGTCTGATCTGTAATCTTATGAGCGTACTTTTGATCAAATAGAGAAAAATTTCCCACTTAGCTAAAAAATCCCTTTTATAGGGAAAATCTTTGGGATATTATCCCTAAACGCAGGGATTTTTTCAAAAAATCGTTAAAATCGGGAGATGTGTCTTCAAAAGCGGGAAATCGGGATAAACACTTAAAAATCGGGAGTCTCCCGCCAAATTCAGTAGAGTTGGCACATATGTAACTTTTATGGTCGCAGAGGGGGGAAAATGGGGTCAAACAGGAATATTTTCAAAAATTCGGATTTTGTGGAAAAAATTCGGATTTTCGGAACAGACGTAAAAATTCGGAACGAATCCGGAAAATCCGGAACGGTTGGCAGCTATGCATAAAGACACTTTCAGAAACTGGATTTTGGCAAATTGAAAAATCTATTTCAGTTTTACATAGTTTAGAGAGAGAAGCTATTGTTGGTACTTTAAGATCTATATATTTTTTAGCTGCAAATGAACTATCACAAGCTACTTTATATAAAAAACTGCTGAAATACTGTGAAGCTATGGGTTGTACCTATCTAAAACATCTCAATGTTGGAAAAAATGCTAATTATATTTCTGAAAGAATTATGCAAGAACTGCTCGAAATTTTAGCTGCTCAAATTAAACCTGACATTTTGACAGACTTACAATCTGCAGAATATTTCAGTATTTTATATGATGAAACTACAGATATAGCTGTTATAAAGCAACTTGTTGTATATGTAAAATTTGTTAGTCAGGTTACAAAGGAGGTTACTGTAAGGTTTATTTCAATTTCTAGTATAACTGATGGCAAAGCTGAAAGCAATTGAAATAATTTTGAGCCTCAATTTAAAAACTTGCAATCTGGTAGGTCTAGAATCTGACGGAGCAGTTACAATGATTGATAGGCACAATAGAGCTGCAAAATTACTGAAAGATGAAATAAATGGTCTCATGGTAAATTGTCATTGTATTAACCATCGATTGGCTCTTGCTGCTGCCCAAGCTGCAGCTGAAGTACCTTACTTAAATTTAATGACTTTTTTTAAGACAAATGTTTTATTTTTTTCCAAACTCTTCTGTCAGAATGGCTGGCTTAACTGCAATTCAAAGTATACTGGAATATCCCCAAATTAAATTAAAAATGGCCAGTGACACTAGATGGCTATCTCATGATGGTACTTGCATATTATCCCGTCGACCAATGGCGAACTTTTAGTTGACGACAAAAAGTTTACGAAACGCAGACAATCAAATGTTGTAACCAAAATATTATCGCTAACTACAAAGTTTTGTTCACATTAAAAGAAAACTTTGCTTACATTTTCATGCGATTAAGATGCAAACAAAACACTTAATACAAATTGACCTTGACATGAATGACGGGATAAGTAATAATACATACCGTCTTACTACTCACGTATTATCCCATCGATCTTTCACACAAATTTTGTTTGGATCTCCTATTTTTTTAAAATCTCGCTATTGTAGGTTATACATACACACTTCCCTCATGTAATTATTCCAATCTATAACTGTCTTGTCAGTTAAATCCATCTGTTCCTTTCCCAATTAATTGATGTCAATTCTCTAGTATAGCTGTAAATAAAGCATAGTGCAGTTACAAATGAAAGTCTGGATCCCCCAAACCACGTGTCTTTTCTAATGGCTACACGTTTTTGACAGTCTTTCACATTGCATCGTCACTGTTTGTCTGTTTTCACATAAAGACCCATATCGTGGCCATTAACGCACATTTTTTTAGATGCCAGAATTGCGTATTGCTGAAAATAGGCCACTGCATGCTCTTCTGTAGTAGGCAAGTTTCAAATTTTAATCATTTTGCTGGCAGAGAAAAAGAACAGCACGCTTTAATATGCACATTTACCAAAGCAAGACTGGATGGCTTCCGCTTTAGTGACCAAGGTTTGCACAGTGTGTTGTGGTGTCATAGTTTTCAATTATTGGTGCGAAATCTACCTTTTGACGACATTTTTGATTTCGATTGAAATGGTCGACAGAATAATACTCAAGTACCCCCATGATAATGGTGTTTGGTCTTTAAGAGAATGCTTGGTTAGTGTTGTGGCCGCACTAGAAAGAGAAGCTGTTGAGCGAAATGATGTAACAGCTAAAGGATTAAGCAAACATATAAAAATGTACAAGTTATTAGCTTCTTTACTAATGCTTTCTGATATTTTACCTCATTTGGCTGCTTTATCTAGGGCTTGGCAAAAGCAAAATGTCGGGATAACAGAAATAGAACCAATTTTGGAAGCCACAAAACTGACAATTACAGAACTTAAAGAATCTCCTGGTTGTCACTTTTAAAGCCTCCACCACAATCTGACTAGCTTGTGGTCTGATTTTCATGTTACATTTTTAAATGCTGAAGCAGCTACATTTAAAACTGAAATCTATGATAAATACATATAGTTGATCTCCTGGAAGCAAGATTTCCAGACATGCCTATTATTACATCTTTCCCTAGACTTTTTAGTACAAACACCTCCAGTCATGACCAAAATGAGGCCAATGAGAGTCTCTTTGATCATTCTAAACAAGGGAATCCACCAATATTAAACTATGAAGCTTCTAAATTAGAGTGGGTAGTTGTCTCCAAAATGATCAAAGGGCAATCATATAAAAATCTGAGCACAAAGCAAGTATTTTTGAAATTGGCTACAACACCTGAGCTCAGAGAATCATTTCCAAATTTATCAAAGCTGGCTACAGTTGCATTTGTTATACCTGTCAGTACAGCAGAATGTGAAAGAGGATTTTCATTCCTATGTAGAATTAAGACCTGTTTATGAAACCGAATGAACAGTCAACTATGAATAATCTCATGGCTATTTCAATAGAGGGGCCAGATCCAGGTGATTTTGATTATAACAAGGCAGCTGATGACTTTGCTTCTCAGAAGAAGAGAAAAATTCATGTGTAGAATTATTAGTATTTATTAATACTAATTATAATATTATATATAATATGTATTGTAATTACTATTAAATGTAAGTTACATTTACAGATAAAGAAGTTTACATTTCTGAGCATCGAAAAAATTTGTAAAATGTAATACATCTGCTTTGACCACCTGGCTAGTAAAATTTTTAAGGGATTTTCACTGAACATAGATGAACAACTGACTTTGAAGAATGGGAGGACAACTTAGACAATGACGGCTGCGTTGAAGTGCCTGCATGAGAATTAACAGCTGAATAACTATAAAAAAATTATTGAAATGGTTGAAACCTTGTCAGAACATATTATGGAAGTCGATCCCAATATTGAAAGTAGCCTTACAATTCGCAGAACAATAAACAATACAATCTGCTACTACAAAGAAATGCATGAAGAGAAAAGGCCAAAGAAGAAAAATATACAGACATCAATATTGCAATTTTTGGAGAAAAAATGAATTACAAATACATGCATTTTTTAAAATTATTTCTAATAAAGACATTTGAATTTATTAATCACATTTTACTTATTGAAAAACAGAGAGAAAAAAAATGTTTTTTAGAACCAATTATTATTACTTTCCTTATATACATAGTATAATGTATAAGGAAAGTATTGTGATGGGGTCAAATATTCAAATTTGGGTTTTCGATGGGAGAACATGTTTTAAGTATCCCTGAATACGAATCAAATGTTTTGAGACGATACCTGTGTGTGTGTCAATGTGTCTGTGGAGACAATATCTCATGAATGAATGGAGCGATTCGAACAAAATTTGGTACAATAATTGCAATCCGTGAATACTGGAAGCTTATTGTTTTTAAATGTAATCGAATGTCCAGAATCTCCCTAAACTTTTGAGTTGTTGTTGTTGTTGAGATCCAGACCATCCGACCTACCAGAAAGGTGTAAGGTAACTGTTTGGACGACCGGGAAGTGACACCCAATTTAGACCGGAACCCAGTGGGGGAGGCATCTACAGGGACCGTACCCTCCTTCCCCTACCACCAACCTCTTGGAAGGACTTACGGACCCACATGTTTAACGTGATCGTACTCTGCATGAACACGGCAGCAGTTGTGGCAGAGTGCAAATCCAGCGTGCAAACCACCGGACTACCGCACTCAAAATGTGCCAACAGCATGCGGTGTTCCCAGGTGGTTACCCACCCTAAACTTTTGAGTGAAATTTTGAAAAAATCAAAATCTTTAATAAAGTTAAGCAAATAGTCATTTCTTATCCTTAGAAAACAATTGACATAAACTTTAGAATGCTAGCATGAATCGTTCTCGAGACATTGCATATTTTTCAAATAAATGTATCAAAAAATCACATGAAATAAAAAAACTATTAACTATTGTGAAATATGTTCACTTTTCACATGTAATATCATGCGATAAATTTGGTGACATCATTCTCATGGATCTAGTTTCTTCCATTCATAAGAAAAAACACTTTGAGTAATACTTTTATATTTGAATGCCAATAGCCATTTATCTACTATAAGAATAACCTATTTCTCCATTCATAATGCTTGGTGAGATTTTGGCAAAATGTTGCCAACTTGGCGACTTTTTAAATGTTGCCAAAATCTCGCCAAATTAATAAAAATGATGCTAAATCAATGAAAATTATGAGAAATTGGCAAAAATTCAATAACTTCGAAAGAATCTACTACAGAATAACCTATTTCTCTGTATATAACATTTGGCAAAATTTTGGTGACGAATTAGTCGAAATATCTCCAACTTGCTGACTTTTTAAATGCTGCCAAATTGATGAAAATGTCATCCAATTGATAAAAATTCGCCAAATTGACGAAACCGAGGCTAAATCAATGAAATGACGACTAACTGAGTTCAATATCTTGGAAAGAACATAAGATTAGATTATAATAAGAATAACCCATTTCTCTGTCTGTCGGTCTGTAACACTTGGCGAGAAATTTAGTGGGATTTTGCCAACTTGGTGACTATTTTAAATGTGGCCAAAGTGACAAAAATGTCGCGAAATTGATAAAAATAACGCCAAATGGGAAGTAATGTTTCGCAAATTCTGATTTCCATCCTATGACGGGCATACCTTCTACTATATAAGAAATGCTTTTTATTCTCTCCATTTGTCTGTAACACTTGTTGATGCATTTGGTGAACTTGGTGAATAATCTAGCGATGTTTCGTCAATTTAGTGATATTTCATCCCAGATTGACGGAAACATAGTCAAAATTACACAAATGATACTAAATTAATGAAAATGATGCCTAATTGATGTATTAATTATTATATTTTAATAAAATATTATAAATATTTTATTAAAAATATTTTAATATATGAACTATGTCACTTATTGTCACTTATAAACTTTAGGATGCTAGCATGAACCGTTCTTGAGATATTACACAATTTTTCAAAGAAATGTATCAAAAAATCACATAAAATAAAAATAAAAATATTAACTATTGTGAAATATGTTCACTTTTCATATGTAATATCACGCGATAAATTTGGTGATATCATTCTTACAGATCTAGCTCGTTCCATTCATAAAAAAGTTACTTTGGGCAATACGTTTGTATTTGTACGTCAATAGCCATTTATCTTCTATAAGAATAACTTATTTCTTCGTCCATAACGCTTGGTGAGATTTTGGCGATATGTCGCCAATTTGGTGACTTTTTTAAATATTGTCAAATTAACGAAAATGTCACCAAATTGATAAGATAAAAATGACGCCAAATCATTAAAAATTATGACTAATTGACGAAAATTCAATATCTTGGAAAGAATACAATTATCTACTATAAGAATAACCTATTTTTCCATCCGTAACATTTGGTCACCCAAATGTCACCCAATTGATAAAAATTCACCAACTTGATGAAACCCACGCTAAATCAATGAAATGAAGACTAATTGAGTTCAATATCTTGGAAAGAAAATAAGAGTAGACTATAAGAATAACCCATTTCTCTGTCCATAACGCTTGGTGAGAAATTTAGAGTGATTTCGCCAAATGAGCAATTTCAAATGTTGCCGAAGTGACAAAAATGTTGCCAAATTGATAAAAATGATGCCAAATGGGAAGTAATGTTTTGAAAATTCTGATTTCCGTCATATGATGAACATTCCTTCTAGTGTATAAGAAATACTTTTTCTCTATTTATCAGTAACACTTGCTGATGCATTTGGCGAAATTGGCGAATAATATAAAGGTATATCGGTAATATTTCACCCCAAATTGATGAAAATGCTGTCAAAATTTCAAAAATGATGCTAAATTAATTAAAATGATGCCTAATTGATGAATTAATTAAAAAAAATACTTTAATATATGAACTGTGTCACTTATTAAGGATGCTATCAATATTGATAATTGTTCATTTAGAGTTGCACAAAATATAAGTTAATTGGATACTTTAAAATAGTTTTACATGTTGTCATCTGTGAAAATCACCATGTACAATTAAACATTAAAAACACAGTACCGTGGATCTTATACATTATTTTTTACTATAAAAGGAGTAAATTCATTGCATATTATATAAGGAAAGTCATGTGCTGCCACCATCAAATTTTTTTCTATCTGTCTATAAAGCTTAACAGCAAGTTTGGCAACTTAAGGAATGAATTTAACAGTAACTTCATGACTACTTTTTAAAAAAATGCCCCCATATTAATGAAAATAAAGCTAAGTTGACAAAATTAAGTTCAATTTCCTTAGAGCTTTGGAGGAATTAATATTCTTGATTCGAAATAAAGTGGGGTTCAATGTTATGAAACAGGTTTGATAGGAGTCTAAAGTTTTGCAAATTAATTGCATTTTGTAAAGGGGTGATATAATAATTATATTTCGATAGGGAGTCGTATAAGAAATAATAAAATTGGGATTAGGAGATTAATTAAATTGGGATTGGATATTAGGAGATCAAGTTCTGCAGTTGGGTGGAAGACAAGTAATATTTCACAACTTCATGCGCACTGTTGTATGACGGACTTAACTTCTGGTTTTTAAAATAGTTTTAATATATGAATGGTATCGCTTAACAGATGATAGTAATTTTTCTTAGTGCCAAATTATATATGTTCGAAATGAATACTTTGAAATAGTTCTGCATATAGACATCACGGCCATACATTAAACTGCCATAAACCCCTGGGTTGGCTGTATGGTCTGGGCCTTTCATGCATATAGACATCAAGAGAAGTACCCAATTTTAATATATAACTCAATGCTAAAATGTTTGTCACATGGATCTTGCACATCATTATGTTGCAGCAAAAGAAGTAAAATATTATACAGTACAGAATCTATTATCCGGAATGCTTGGGACTTCAGGCATTCTGGATAAGGGGTTTTTCCGTAATTCGGAACACTTTTTCTAAAACTTACTGGAATGGTCTCAAATGTCGTTATAGAAAATTATAATTCATTTTAAAAATATAAATGTATTAAAAAAAGGTTTTTTACAATCTATATGGGTTAACTAAAATACAAATTACATGTAATTATAGTATCAAATTTAGTGATTAAGAAAAATTTTGAAAAAAAAATGTCTGAAAAAAGTTGATTATTCAGGGTAGTTATTAGAAGTCTTTTTTTTTTTTTTTTTTTTTTAACATTTCAACTAAAGTGGGCCTTCACCATATTCATCTAATATTTTGGCAGAAGCACCTTTGTTCATATGTTTCAAAATATTTTAAAGTACTTTTAATAAAATTAAGATAAGAAGGATGTTCATTTTTAATTGAAATGAGATATTCAACTATGGGTGCAAATATATCAAATTCTAATTTATGCTCTTCAAATGTATTTCTAATAAGCCTTATAATTCTAAATGCCTGAATAAATAAAAAGATTTTAATTTCATTATCCTAAATATATATCTCATTTTCACCAACAATATGTTTAAAAGATAATATCCCAGCATAAAAAGCACAAAAAATATAAAAATATTAGTGGATGGAAGCAGATTGAAAAAATGTAAAATATTTAAAAATAAAACGAAATATACCGGCGATCATGTTTAAATAAAAAAATTTTGCGATATTGCTAAACTGTCTTCTATAAATTACTAATTAATAAATGTAACATGGAACTTTTTACTATGGTCAATTTTCTGTCCAAAATAGCCATTTTCATCCAAATAATAGAATTTAATTAAAAATGATTTTGATCTTGGAATTCCATCAATGTTTTTTAAAATATTGAAGATGTGTATATTTCCACGGAGATGGAAAAAAAAATGGATTTTCCCGAGAAAATGACAAGTTTATTGCTTAGGTTAAGTATTTAAAGAGATCAATCAGAAGGCCCTGAATGACATTTTATAGTGCTATACTTTTCTCTGCATTTCGGCAAAAGTTAAGTCTCATTAATTTCGGGAATTCCTTACTTAAACGTACTTTCTATCCTCTCGTAAATGTGCAGATGACTTTTTTTTTTCATCTTTTCCAATAAATGTTTATTGTGTAAAATAGTGTGAATTCTGCGCAGCACATCGCGATTGAAGGATTTCTTTAGCGATATACGTAGGATTTCTTTAGCGATATCGGGATATTTCTAGCGAAAAAGTTGGAATACTTTTACCGAAAATCAAAGTCCCGGAACAAAGAGCAGAAAAGAAAATGTAGCGAATTCGAAAAAGTCGAAACCTTTGTGCCTAGTGTGCTCTGTCTTATACACCCAGAAAAAAATGAAACGCCATTAAAAAAGCACCTTGCCGCGACTTGTCCGTACCTAACTCCTGTATTATACTATACAGGAATTAGTTACGGACAAGTCGCGGCTCCTATATACTATACACAGGGATGTATCTACAGTGGTCGGCGGTGGTCGGGGTTTCCACCACTCAGAATGTCCGACCACCACTCATTCAAAAAAATATACATATTATAATTACATTTAAAAAAAGTTATATTCAATTTTATCAAATGTTTTTCTTTAATATAAAAGTAAAGTCTTTAATATAAAAGTATAAAAGTATATATAATATAAAAGTATAAAATACATACTAATGTGTGTGCGAATTAATGCGAAGCTCGTTTCGAAATTTTATATTCGCAATTATAATTGTTCTGGAAAATCAACCACCACTCACATTTCTCTAGATACATCCCTGTATAGAGGAGACTTATCCGAAACTAGTGAAGAATGGAATGATACGTCTCGCCGTCAATGTGGCGGTCTCGCCCGTGCCAGATCGTCACCTCCGAGAGCTACTATCGGGGGTGACGACCGGATGCAACCGCTTAAGAAATTTTTGGGAAAAACGGTGCTACTTCGGATGTTTTCCGGAAAAGAGGAATTGTGGAACTTCTCGGAAAAAACATGATCCACAGAATATTTTCATTCGCTATCGCGAGAATTCCTCGCGTTCGTTTTCGAAATTTAAAAAGAATCAGCGCCGGCGAGTGCGCGTGGGAATTTTGAATTTCGTGCGCGGTTTGTGCGTCCTATTTCAAACCCTCTAAAATAGTAGGTTTCAATGCATTTTTTTTTATTGATATTGCTAATTAAAGCAAAAAAGCATTTAGCGGGATTTTAAACAAAAAATCGCTATTTGGCGCAATATTTAGCAAATAATTGCTTGTTGGTGCAGAATTTGGCATTATTTTGCCGTATTCCGGTTTTGGGAGAGTCCGGATATTGGAACGCCGGATAAGAGGTCGCGTACTGTATAGAGAAATATCATGTGTTGCTCACATTATTACTTTCTTTATATACATAGTATAATGTATAAGGACAGTATTGTGACGGGGTAGAAAATTTGAATTCAGGTTTTCGACAGGAGAGCACATTTCAAGTATCCCTGAACATGAATCAAAGATTGAGATGATTTCTGTGTGTGTGTGTATGTATCAGTGAGTCTGTGGACACAATATCTCAAGAACAAATGGAGTGAATCAAACGAAATTTGGTACAAAAATTACAATCTGTAAATACTGGAAGTCTATTGCAGACCTGCCAACCTCTCAGAGCTAAAAAGCGTAACGACGCACGCGATAATTTACGCGCGGTATATTTCAGCTATGTAAATTCTTGATAATCAGGCTGTAGGGATTTTTTTTCCCTACATCAAAATTCTATTGAGAAACCAATTAAATTATTACAATCCACAGCAAACATTTTTATGTTGTTAATTTTTAAATTAAAAATTTAAAATTAAATAAAAATATTAATTCTTTAGTAAAATGCATCAATATAAAAACAATTAGAAAACTATAATGCACATTATGGACTTTTGATTTCTATTAAAAAGAAAGGTAAGGACACAATTTTTGCACATTACAACAGCATTAATAAATCTAACTTTTATTTAAACCAACATATGTGGCTGACTTTGCCTTTTTTAACAAACCAGAAGAATATTTTTGCTGGAAACAAGGTCCAGACATACAGGATTTGTTTCCCCAGTAATTTTTTTCCCATGTTTTCCCCAGTAGGGGATTCCATTAATTTTGGCAAAGGCAAGAACTCAGTTTTTGCTCCATTTGATGATTCTTTAAAATACGTTAAAACGAATGGATACAATTGATCATCGCCACACTGCCTCCCATCACTAGACACCGTAAATGGATTTTTAGTAGCTGCAATTATTTGTTTTTGATTTTCACTGGCTAGTTCTTTAATAATAAAAGCTGTTTTTGTTTGCCCACAGGAATAATGATTTGCCTCTTTCGAATCCGGGAACATCGCTTGAAATAATGGGCGAGCATGGTTTGTAGTAGCTAACGGAAGATTATGTTCTAAAATGAATGAGGTGAACATAACTTCCGCTTTAGTAGTCTGCAATTCTTTATTCACAGTTAAAAATTCATTTATAGACTTCGTAGATTTGGAAGTCTTGAATTTATCCAAGTGTTTTGCCGTTTTCGAATATTTAACTATGTCCGAACGTCCGCCATGAGAAATAGAGATATCACAGTTACATACAACACAAAAGGCAAGCGATGCACTTATTCTTGATTCTTTGATAAATTCAAACTCTCTGCAATACTTTTCGGAAAACGTTTGAGATCGGGCATTCGTCTTTGTAGACATCATTCAATTGATTAACTATATAAACTAAACTGATCTCAGCAAAACAAGCATCGGGAGAAATAAACAAAACATCACGTGCTCCCTCCGCGCATGGGTCACGTGGTCTCTCCGAGCATGATGCTCCTTCCCGCAGATAATGGCAATAGCTACCTGTATTGCCAGGTCTTCGCCAAAACTCCCGCACTTCCTCCAACTCTTCGCTTCACCAAAACTAGCTCAATTGAGCGGGAAAATCGCGAAACTGGCAATACTGCAAATACGCGTCTACATTAGAAATCAAAGCCTCTCGAAATTCCCTACTTCGGTCTGAAAAAGGGAAAAGCGAAAAAAAAATAGGGAAAAACGCAATTTTTTTTTTAAATCGTACTTTTGGTGGCAAAATCGTATTATCGTACTGCTCGTGATTTATCGTACTAAATACAATTAAATCGTAACAGTTGGCAGGTCTGCTATTGTTTTGAAATGCAATCGAATATTCAGAACCCTTAAATTTTCGAGTGAAATTTTGAAAAATTAAAACCTTTAATAAAGTTATGTTAATAGTTATTTCTTATGTAATTTTTCATTAGAAAATGAATGACACAAACGTTAGAACACTAGCATGATTCGTTCTTGAGATATTGCACATTTTTATATAACTGTATCAAAAAATCACATAAAATAAAAAGTAAATATTAGCTATTGTGAAATATGTTCACTTTTCATATGTAATATCATGCAATGAATTTGATGACATCATTCTCTTGAATTTAGCTCATTCCATTCATGAGAAAAGATACTTTGGGTAATACTTTTGTATTTGGATGCCAATAGTAATTTATCTGCTATAATAACTTAATTCTCCATCGATAACATTTGGTCAGATTTTGGCAATGAATTTGGCAAAATGTCATTATCTTAGCAACTTTTTTAAATGTTCACAAATTAACGAAATTGTTCCCAAATTGATAAAAATGATGCTGAATCACTAAAATGAAAAAATGTTAAAATGAAGACTAAATGATGAAAATTTAATATCTTGAAAAGAATATAAAAGTAAAAGAATATAAGAGTAAAAAGAATATAAGAGTTGGGTTTTGTATGTATTTAGTTCCTCAATTAATCCAGTTTCAAACAGTCTGAGATATTGGCAGAACTGATTGCCTGGACTATGCGAATTATTGCTATATTACTTAGATGAAATCACAATGGTGACAGGTAGTTAAGTAGTGTAGGACTAATTGCTATGGAGTGGCAAGATAACCAGTGCTTGAAAAAAAAACCAGATGAATATTATTTCAATATGAAGCAAGTATTAACAGTCAACATACAATTAAAAACTTCTGCAAATGTAAGACAACCATTAGTCAATGTCTTCCAGATAATTGGAAGTGTTCAGTTTTTTTAAAAATCATGAAAAATGCAATCATGTAAAGATTTAATTTAATTTGAATTATTATTATTGATGAAGTGCTCCTTAGTTTTAATTGTCCACTCAATTCAGTGGTGACTGTCTATGAGTTAACTAGGGGAGACCTGGGAGGTTTGATCCACTTTTTACAAATCTAATTTTAAAAAAAGTTTTGCATCCACAGACATGCTTGATACATTAGATACTTAAAGACCATACAATTTATTATCAAAATACTCCACTAAATGATGCTTGCACCTTGACGTGGTGGTGGAGCTTGCGTGTTCCGATGATCTTAAGAGCTATGCCGGCGGTAGCTTCGGCTACTGGTAGGGTCTCCCTTGCCGGACAGGTCGAAGGTGAGGTTCCTGACCAAATGAGGCATCCTGGTCCTCCAGGTTGGGGGTTGGAAGTGAGGCACCTAGTCCCACTCTGTAAAATCCTCAGTGATCGATTTCTTTTGTGGATACGGGTGTTGCTATCCCGAGGCACCCGAGCAAACTTTTTCTTCTAGCTGCAGATTGCATCAATGCTAAGCCCCTAATAAACTTCACTTCTGCCTTATGGGCCTTAGTACCACTCTTTGGTCTCTGCCATAAGGTATACCGTTTGGGCTCGGGAACGGGACCAGGTGGTTGTGTTGCAAAAAGGGTAAAGCGGCGTGCATCTGTAGTTTTGCTTTCAAGAAACGTTTGTAGTAAACGGTTCCAGAGGTCGAGTCCCTTGGTTGCGTTGGTTGGATGGTGGGGAGCATTTCATATCGAGAAATCCCCCTTGGCTCCTTGGGCCTGTGTACCTGGTGCACGTTATGGCCCGCTCCTTATCATCTAGCTTTGCGAATGACTCAGAAAAGTGTGGGGAGACGGAGCCTAGCGGGGGCTCCAATCGAACTGGAAGTAATCCGTAGTTTTTCTCATTAGTGGTTACAGCATGGAGCAATTAGATGTACCATTCCCTAGTTCTCCATGCCGCCATAGAGAAAGTGTTAAAGGATTAGGTTCATCTTCGGGTGAATCCTAATCAGCCACTGAAACAACCCCTCTGGGGTTGGATCTTGGCAAAAAAGAGGAAACCTGCAGTCCGGCTGTGGAAGGAAGTGGAGTCGCGAGCCTTGGTGACCGACACACTGAAACCATGGCTGTGATAAAGGATATACTCACAAAAGCACAGAGGTGCAGGAGGAGGCACATGCCTAGGCAGCTGGATCAGAAGCTTGCAAAAGCTGGCGTTGTCAAAAAGAAGGTTGGAGGCACCAAACGACTTAGGTCGGAAGGAGCCACACCTTCTCCAAGAGATCTGGTCGATAAGAAAAGATCAAGGACAGACATCCAACCTGGAACATATGCTCAGGCAGTCCAGGTTATCAAGATGGCAATTGTCAAGAATTCCTTCCCTTCAAGTAAGCTGAGCAAGGAAGAGGTTAGAGGTTCATCCAGGTGGTGACTCTCGATAAAATAGATGAGATCCCCACTGGTGAGCAACTTCTGAAGATTCACAGCTTTAGCTTAAACGCTGGACCCTTGGTTCTTCAGTGCAATGATGCAAATACTGTGGAATGGGTTAAGAAAACCTTCCATAATAACAGTCAGGTTCTGGGGGAGGCACTTAAAGTCTTGAGTGCCAATGACCTTCCCAAACCTGTTAAGGTGGCCTTTAAGACCAGAGATGTTTACACCAAGGAGCCGAGCGTTTTGCTGAAATGGCTGAACAGTTTCAACCAGGAGTTGAAGTCTGAGGAGTGGCATGTTCTGCAAAATTTTGTGGAATCCCTCTCTGTAAGATGGATCTTTGAGGTGGATTCGGAGGCTGCAGATGTGATTCACAAAGCTGACCTTGGTGCTTTCACCGGTTTGGACCGTGGAGTGTTTAAGATTCTTTGGGACCCAAACGAGAAGCCCAAAGGGAAGTTGGAGATGGAGGAACAGCCAGAAGATCAGGCGACCTCCTCTCAGGTAAGTATCATTAGTCTTGAGACTATGATACCTAAACTTAATGATCTAGAAATTGCTTCTGGTTCTGATATTACACTACATGCTAACCCTCTGATTTCTGATGATGAGCAGGAAAAACGCATGCAGGATTTTGACAATGAAAATGTGCTTGATGCTGATCATTGTCATGTTACTAGGAGGGCTTCTCTCTCCTAGGTTTTCTCTGCCCTCTTTTTTGTCTCTACTTATGGGCTGTTTTAACGTTGTGCAAATAAATCTGCATCAAAGTCGTTCTGCCTCTGCTATTCTTAGCAAAAGGCTGTTAAATGGTAGAGCTGATATTGCTCTCATCCAGGAACCCTGGACCTGCAATGGAAAAATTTTGGATCTAGGGATCAAGTTATTCAATGTCTTTTATGATACATCCTGTATCAGACCTAGAGCCTGTATTGCTGTCACAACAAGCTCAATGCTGTTCATATTGTTAAATTCCTCGATGGTGACAATGTTGCCATCAGTGTGAATCTTAAAATTAATGAGCATAAGATAGAATACATCTTTGCTTCGGCCTATCTTCTTTATGAAGATAAGTAAACCTTTTCTAAGGTCATTATCAATCTTATTGAGTAGTGGGCTAATCCGGAGATTAGGTCACCTTGGTTAAATCAGAGAATACGCCACGCACTTTGTGAGCGCTTTATGTTGTAATCTGGTAACCTCTTATATCAGATGTTTTCGGCGGAAATTGTGTAACATCCAATAAGAATACGTTTCTGTGTTTGCTACAGTTTTTTGATGTAAAAGAACATTTCTATCAATATTTTTGGCCATTGTGCGTGTTTTCTTATTGTTATATGTTCTTTCGTTATTTGATTTATTTTGCAATAATTATTAATTTTAGTATTAGTTTTGCAGATTTGCTTTTGTTGTCGATCATATTTCCCTTATGTCTTCTGGTATGCGCGAGCAAATGGAAGGTGAATGTAGTTTTGTAAAGCCTGGTAGAATGGATGTTGGTATGAATGAATCTAGAATAAAATTTTACTATGATTTGGAGAATAAATGTTTGAAAGAAGTGATTAATTGGTGTGTTATGAAAGGGATTATGAGTGATAAATATGTTTGTACTAAGTGTGGAGATGAAATGAAGTTATGTGAGACAGATAGGAGGATTGATGGATTCGAATGGAGGTGCCGAAAGAGGTTTGGAGTGAATCAGCATGATGTCAGTAGGAGTATAAGGAGGGGTACATGGTTTGAGAAAAGTAAGTTGAGTTTGATTGATATTTTAATTATGACTTTATTGTGGTTTAATGATTGTGAGTGCAAGTTTACTATGAATCAGTTAAATATTTCCGACAAAACTGTTACTGATTGGAAACAGTTTTGCCGGGATATTTGTGTGAGTGTTTTTTTGAATGAAAAGATTAAGATTGGTGGTAATGGTGTGATTGTTGAAATAGATGAAAGTAAGTTTGGTAAGAATAAGTATGGAAGAGGAAAGCCTGTAGTTGGACAGTGGGTGTTAGGAGGAATTGAAAGAGGAACGAATAAATGTTTTTTTGCTAAGGTGCCTAATAGACCGTGTGAATGTTTGCTGGAAGTGATTGAAAGGTATATCGAGAAGGGGACTTTAATAATTTCGGACTGTTGGAAGGCATATGATTGCTTTAAACATAAAGACTTCATGCACCTTCAAGTGAATCACAGTTACGAATTTAAGGATCCCGAGACAGACGCGCATACTAATTCGATTGAGGGAACGTGGTCGGCGATTAAAAGTAAAAGCAAATCCCGCAAAGTTAAAGATCAATTTGACTCTTATTTGTATGCGTATATGTACAAAAGAAGACTTGGACATGAGGTTGGGGAGAAAGCATGGAATATGTTTATAAAAGGAATCATTTCCATCTTTCCTCCTCATACAAATGATGATGACTTAATTAAGCAGCAAGCGGAAGAAAGATTTCAGCTTTTTTCCAACTCTAAGTCGGACGATGAGTCCTGAAGGTTAGTGTTTTTTGTTTAACTTATCCTGTGTTTTGAAACTTGGTTTATATTTTCAGTGTTTAGAAAATTGCTCCCCTCCTTTGAAAGTTCTTAATCTTTTTAGTTAGAGTAGAAACTTTTTATAAGTATCAATTTTTTAAAATTTTTAGAGTACAAACTTCTTTCTAAGTATTGTTCTTTTTATTTATTTTAAAATGAACGACCTTTAGGTGCCCCTACCCGGACCACTTATACATTCGTTCCACAGATGTCGATCTTTAAGTCGAACCCCTGCCCATACACGGATCACTGGTACATCTGTTTCACAAATTTCGACCTTTAGGTCGAACCCCTGCCCTTGTACGGATCCTCGGTTGCATGGAGAAAGTGATTTTGTTACGTGCGACATGCATAGATAAAATTGTAGCATATTCTGTGTCTCAGCGCTGCAGGCGATCGTTCCTAATAAACCAGAGATCACTAGGGGCCCCGTTCCGGTGTAGAACGACCTTTAGGTTAAACCCCTGCCCCTATACGGGCCACTGGTACATACGCAACACTTGTACATCCGTTCCATAAATTTTGACCTTTAGGTCGAACCCCTGCCCCTACACGGACTACTGGTACATTTGTTCCACAAATTTCGACCTGTAGGTCGAACCCCTTCCTTTATATGGATCCTCAGTTAGATGGAGAAAGCGATCTTGATACGTGTGATATGCACAGATAAAATTGTAGCATAAAAATTTTAAATTTTACAAAAATCTGATTTTAGAACATTATTGCTAAGGTCAAACAATCGTGGAAAAAATCAACATTGTGAAAATTTGATGAAATTGCTGTGAATTAAGATAAAAAAAAAAAAAAAAATTAACAGCTGATCAATTAACTATGATCCAATTCGCAAGCAAAAGATCCATAAATTATAGCATTTGTCTACTGACAAAAAGTGTTTTAAAAATGTGTGATTTCAAAGTTAAAAAAGTGGATAAACTCTTAAACCAAAATACTCTGTGATTTGATTAAAAATGCAATAGAAAAAATCTTTAAACGACTAAATCATTGCAAAACAGAAATTTTAAAACTATTAAAAAGACATTTAAAATAATGAAATATTTCATGGAAAACAAGGAAATTCTAAAACATTTTGGAAAAAGTCTACAAATCTGGCAAAATTCTAAATAAAGTAATACCATAGGAAGTAATAAGTTAACAACGATAATTTTTAAAAAGTTTATTGAATCATGCACTGAAAATTGCTTAAAGAAACTAAAAATGGGAAATATTATAAAAACAAAATAAATATATAATTGGAATATATATCTGAAAATGGCTTGAATCAATGTAAAAACAGTCAAAAAAATATAGAAATATGCTTAATAATAAGGAAGAATAAATTTAAAAAGTGCCAAAAAATTAAAAAAGACAAAAAATAAATGAACTGTAACAAAATTGCAAATTTTAATGCAAGTGACAGATAAAATCCATAATAAATGTTTATATTTGAAGTAACTAAAATAATTTTGTGATTTTGGTAGTTTTTAATCATTTGGCTAAAGAAAAAAATTCTAGGTAAAGTCCTGTTTCCAAGTAAAATCTAATTTTGTGCTGCAACAAAGGTATTGTACTTTTGATACCAGATTAATTAAACACAATGTTTTGTTTAAATCCCTCAATATATATTTTTGTAGTATAGTATGAAAGCATCAATATAAAATATAATTTGATTTTTATGTGCATTTTGTACTTGTTTCTTATTTAGGTACAGCTCTAATTAATGGCATAGCATTTGGCTACAGTGGTGTCTTTAAATGTATACCTGCCAACATTAGAGAAAAAAGTATCATTTATTAGAGTAGATTGCACTGTGAGCATTTTTTACCGTGCACTATAAGTTAGCGTATAACCTGTTCAGTATTATTTAGAGAAAAATTGGTATTTTTTTACATCACAAAAAAAATTTGCTTTTAAAAAATGATAACTCACCATATCATTGAAAATGCCTACCTGTATAAGAAAAATGTTTTTACATAGACAGGGAATAAAAAAAACATACCAGTGACATAAACAGAGAAATTTTTTAGGAGGGCTCACTGAAACAAAATATGTTCAGTTCTCAAATTGTAATTTAGTGCTTTTGAAGCTCTATTGTCTAGAAAATAAGATGGGGGGAGATTCCATTGTGCAATCACTCATTCTGAGTATATTTTAAAGAAAATAATCCTTCATTTTTATGTAAACTGCAAAGATGTGAAAATATTATTTAACTAATTTAAGGATGTGTAAACATTACACGGGATTTTAATCAATATATGTGAAATCATACTTAAAAATATAATATTTTACAAAAATATTAACATACAGCAAAGAAATGAATTTTGTGTATTTTTTAATTCACATAATTTGAAACTAAACAGGGATGGAAAAAGATATTTCAACATCGTACAAGAATGTAATCTAAACCTGCAAAATCGCATTTAACACGGATAGAAAAGGATGTTTCAACATTACACATCAATGTAATATATATACACGAAATCACACTTATATGAAACAATATCTATCAATAAAGGAAAATGATAAAACTTAATATAGGTATTAGGTTCATGCATGGAAGAAACAAAATAGCGGCCACAAGTTCGATCAAAATCTTTTTAACAGAGAACTTTTATTAAAAAATTCCTAACTTCAGGTAATTCTAAAAAATTTGACAAAAACCTTTCATTAAAAATCAAGAAACAGTGAAAAATCATCAAAAACCGGGAGCTTCTCAGAAAAATCAGTAGAGTTGGTAGCTATGCAAATGGGATGTTTCAGGGTATTATTTAAAATATTTTTCAAATTACAATGGAACATCTAAATTCCAGAGTGAGAGTAAACTTTCCCTAAAAGAAAATGTTTTTCAAGTACTTTCAAGTATGAGGAAAATTAAATAGCAAATTAATGTTATTGTTTAAGCTATTGAGGAAATTATTTTTTTTTTTGGGGGGGGGGGGGGGGGGGAACTATGATGTTTAGGAAATTTTCGGGAACAGCAGAACTACTAGGGAAATTTCCAGAGAAAGCAGAAAACTCCTTGGAGAAAAACACGCCACGGATCTATGGAACATTTTCAGCCCTGTGTTTTTTGAGCACTTTAAGGACTTTAAGGAACTTTTTTAGGTACTTTTAATGCCTTGAAATTCAAGTACTTTCCCAATTTTCAAGCACATGTGTGTGTCCTGAAATTCATGATATTTAATTTCTTCACTTTTAAATACTAATGTTTAAATTTCACATTGCATTAATAAATTTATTACTAATTAAGCTGAACAAAATTTAGAAGAGGAAACCAGAATGTAGTAAAATAAAATAAAGATATTATAAACTTTTAAAACATATATATGTTTTATTCTAACTTACCAACAGAACCAATGAATGGTAGTGAGGTTAAATCAAAGAAAGGGAAAGTTTTCAGTACCAGCAAATGCATGACTTGGCTGATAATACCACAAATTATCATGGAAGTAGGAAAATTTTCAAATAAAAACATTCCTCCATATATGGCCATGGTTATCTATAAGAAATAATTATTTTTTAAAATAAAATACATTAGGAAAACATTTAAAAGTATCTTTCCTTCTAAAAATATTAATAATCTATACATACACAAAACTGCACAATTCAAAACCATCAATCAATATTATGTACAAATCTATTAGCCACATAAATTTGAATTAAGCAACTACACACAAAACAGTGTCATTACTACTCGATTGGCTTCATAGTATTGCAATCATCAAGACAGGACAAGCAATGGAACACCTTGGTTATAAAAATTGTATGCAAGTTCTGAAATTTTTTCTGTATATAATATTGGACAAAATACACTATCCGACACAGAAAATGAAACACCATGAAAGAGCGAATAGTGTGATGATAAAGGACACACATACAGAGATGGAGTATATAAATAAGCGATATTAATTCCAGAAGGATAATGCAATACAGTAATGGCATAGACAGGGTGATCAGTAGGCAGTAGGACCACCTTTTGCGGCGATACAAGCAGAAACCCTTCGAGGAACAGATGCAATGGGCACGCAGATAGTTTCCTGAGGGATGGATGACCATATGCCTTCAACCATCCACCACAGGTCGTCCTCTGTTTGAAACAGGGGCAGGGCAGTCAAATGATGGCCAATCACATTCCATACGTGCTCGATGGGTGAGAGATCTGAAGACAGCAGAGGAACTTTAGCATTCTTTCATAAAAATTACAAATTTTAGCATCTTTTTGTAAAAATTGTGAATTTTAATGTTCTTTTGCAAAATTGTGAAATCAAATTCAAATATAATGTTTTTTAATAAAATTTCAAATTTTAGTGTTTGTTCTTATTTTACTGCTTTTTCGTAAAATTGCAAAATTTAATGTTTATTTTTGTAAAATTATGAATTTTAACTATTGTTCATTAAAATCTCTTTCTTAATGCTTTTTTTTAAAAATCACGAATTCCAGCATTTATTTGCAAAAATCGCTAATTCAAGCATTTTTCATAAAATTTTTCGAATTTCAATGTTTTTTTCAGGTGTTTAAAATGAAAATATTGTTAAATTTTTTTACGATTTACAAAATGTTTTAATTTCTTTATAAGTTTTTGATACTTTAAGCACAGCAAACATCTCTGATATAAATATTAAATTTAATAAATTATGAAGTGGAAATTGGTAAACATTTTCTATTTTATATTTCCGTAATCTTGAAGTTTGTTTCTTCCTTTTTACCTGATGATTGTGGAATAATAATAAAAAAAAACCCTCATTAAACATAATTGCTTTGTAGTGTTAATCGTTTTAAAATAGATAATTATCTGGTAAATTACACTTCATTTTTAATAAATTTTACAAATAAACAAAATCAGAAACTTATAACATGCTATGATGGGCAAATTTATGCAGGTTAAATCATAGTTTAACTTTTCTTCTTGCAAAAGTCAAAGCACATGTGATTACTTAAGAGAATTTTGATTCACTTTCCTCTAATAGCGTGACACACACAGTTGACACATATGATAACTCTCACCGATGCATGTGAACAACATAAGCTGCTCAGATGGAGAAATAAAGCTTTCTTTTATTTCCCACTTCAAATGAGGTAAAGTGAAGTGGATTCCCACTGTGTATGAGATAGAACAATATGTCTACATGTTTCTCCTTGTCTAATCTTTTTTCTTTAAACTAGGGCAGGAAAGTGTACAATGGTTCATCCTTCAGGACAAAGCCATTCTTTAATTTGAATGAATTAAAACAGCTATGCAGTTATAAAAATTGAAAAAACAAAAATTGGGGATTCAAAATAATTAGTAATTTATTTTAAAATAGTACACAGTTGCTAAAGTTCTTATTAATAAACCAGAATTGGTGTTCTCCACAGGATTAAATTTGGGCAGGGTAATATGTTAACAAAAGGACAGGGCAGCCTATTCCTAAATAGGGCACTTTAGTATTGAACAAACATTCTTTTTTATATTGTTTATGTAATGTTTTAAAAAGTATCACAATTTGGAATGATCACACACTATTTTATTTAAACTCGCATTTGCAGAATTGTAAATTCTGTTTGAGGTCATAAGCTGTAGGCATGTGCATACTATCATCTAAATAATTTATGATAAATTATTTTAATTACCAAAGTTTTACAAGCAGTTAAATTCCCTTCTCCATCACACTGAAAAATCTAATGGATGCTACGGGTCAGGTTAGGACATACAAGAAAAGATTATTCAGGGAGAAAGATTATTGATAATGATAGTATATACATTTTAATGCAATAGGCGAATCTATGAGGAAGCAAATAAGGGTCCATACCAAAGAGCTAGAATCACTAGAGGCAGTCTTTCCTTCTTTAGCCATCTTAAAAGCTTGGGTCCCCCTTCGGTTCTACAAATGAGTGCCAGATTTGGCACGGTCGCACTAGAACAGTGCGATACAGGTTCAAAATATACAGGTTCAAAATGAATGGATTAAGATTCTGCAGCACTTTCTCTTCTTACACATTTATTTTCAAATTTTGTTACAACTGTTTTAGCTCTCTTTTTCAAATTGTCATTGCAAATTATTTTTAATTCATATTTCAGTTTTTTTTTATCCTAAAACATAAATTATATCTATAGATAACATTTTGTTCATTTTGTTAACGAGATATAGGTAATATTTGAGCAAATCGTTACAGTAAACACACTTCTATTAATTGCTAAACATTTTCTATTTTAAAAGTATATTACATCCCAGTTCCTGTGCAGTACATATATTAGTACTCGTGCCATCAAAAGTCAAAGAAATAACATCAACCCCTGCCTCATGTATTAGTTGTTATGAAGTTATTTTAGATTTACAATACTTCTACTTTTAAAAAATGTAAGAAGGCATAGTATACCACTAATACTGATCTACACTATGTAATGAGAAGCAGTACTGCACCTTTAACTATAAAAAATTTAGGTGATTCCTTTCAGTTATTTTACATAATATATCCGCAGATGAAATTTCATGACGATACATACATGCGCTCATAAATTATCTTACCCACATTTCACAGGCAAATACATATTCATATTACAGACTAACAGAGTCAAATACTTATATGCACACACATAAATACACATACTTATACGTACACACATAGACAAAAACACATATACATATATGCACAAACATAGACAAACACACATACATGTATGCACACACATAGACAAACACACATACATATATGAGCACAATATATACATCTTGCGGATAATATTTGAACTTTGTTCATGAGGTCTTAAAACATACTTTTCCTATCCCATATTTTTCTTTTTTTTTATTTGCCGATTCACACCAAATAAAACATTAAAACAACTTCATATGAATTACTCAATAATTACCTTAACAGCAATGCGCTATGGCTAAACTGTGAATTTAAAACAATTGTATACATATAGTAACGTCAAAATGTGAGGAAAGTCGTTAGGACAACAATGTTTCGCATACTTCTTGTTTCTTAACCCTTTCACAACGATCGGCACGCCCACGTGCCAGCTGCGAACTTGCATTCAAGGACGAACGGCACGCACTCGTGACGGAGGAAACGTTACCGTAAGCGGAGAGTGGCACTTATACGTGCCTCCACGTGGAACGTTTTAATTTGTCTACTAGATGGCGTTATATGTCCATGGAACTAACTTCAATGTATTTTGCAGAGGCATGACCTTGGCAGAAGAGGATCGAATGAATTATTTCTCCATTTGGAGCGGTAAACATCATTTTGTAATATAAACAGACAGGGTAATTCTCGTAGCATCAACAATTTTATAATTGAGTTTCAGTTTTTATTTTATTTCAGTGTTATGATTTCGTTGGTGAATCATAGGAATATAAGAGAGTATTTTTTTGGGGGGGGGGGGGGGGGGGGGTTAGAGGCAGTGAAATTATTTGTTTATTTTGGATAAAAGAATGGGAGCAACTAACGAGAACTTTGTATTCAGATTTGTATGAAAAATGTACATCAAATAGAAATTAAATATTTCTTTTATTCCTGAAAAAAGTAGATTTCTGTGTTGAATAGGTGATTTTTAGTGAATTTTTTTCGAGAGTTAGGCTTAGCGCAAAAAATGTGCCGTCCTTTGGGACCAGTTCGGAAGCGAAGCGCTCCATCTTTTGGGCCGTGGCAGCTCCGGAATGCCGCCGTCGCGAAAGGGTTAATAAGCTGTACAGTATGCGAAATGCCTTTATTTACTTATGCCTTTAGTTATCAATTAACAGTAATACCATTATTTCAAACATAGTTCAAACAATCATTTTCCCACTTAAACTCAACTGTCACACCATTGCTTACCAAAATAAATAATACTACAAAAATTTAAAACTTATAATATTTTGTGTTTTAATCTTGGAATTTATACGAAACAAATGCCAACTCCTTCAATTATTTAACATAATGGATCCACATATGAAATATCATACTGGTACATACATTACATTCGGTACGTACATTACATTCGTTCATAAGTTATCTTACTCAAACTTTACATGCAAATACATATACAAATACGCACTCACACAAACTCATTTGCATATAAGCATACACACAAGAACACATGCACATATATGCATACACACAAGAACACATGCATATAAGTACATACACAAACAATCACATATACATATATGCACACACACATACATACATATATACACACAACTCAAACATCTTGAGGGTGTTTTAATTGTGTTAATGAAGTCTTAAAACATACTTTTCCTGTCACTTATTTTTCTTTCTATTTTCGATTCAGACCAAATAAAAACATTTTAAAATAACTTGATATAAGTTATTTTATGACTTTGACGGCAATGCGATATGCCTAAACTACGATTTGAAAACTATAACTTGTTTCCATAGAGACGTCAAAATACGAGGGAAGTCAGCGGCATACTGCATACAAACTTCTTTTATAATAAAATTTATACAGTATGCCAAATGCAATGCAGTTATTAACTTAGGATGTTTTTATTTATAAATTTTATATACAATTTGTTCGATATCAATCAGTTACATTTTCCAGTACATATGTCAAAGTACACATGTACATTTATTGTACTATATTTCTTTTAATATATTGTATTGCCTAATTAAAGGTGTATTATTTCAGATGGTTAACTATTGTCTAATGTTCTTTATAAGTATATCAGTGTTTATTACAAATGAGAAAAAGTACTTAAAGGTATTGTTTTTTATAAAAATATTCTCATTATATTCAAAATTCAGTTATACCAAAAGTTTGTTATAAGAAAATCTCAACATGCTATTATCGTTTACCTTCACATACACGTAATATTTATAGACAAATAAATCAGAACATAAGATAATTAAAATATATGTTCTTTATCCATAAAATGCAGTAAAAGGATATTTTTAACCCCGCGGGATACAGAAATTAAAAAAATTTAATTTCTGATATCCCGGGATGTAAAAAATACCCCGGATTGCAATCTTATATCTTAACACAAACTATTTCTTACACACATCCAAAGAGTGCAGTCTCGCAGTTTCGTTTTCCCAAGACTGTCAAATTGTAGTAAAACGCATTCTAAGATGTTTTAATGAATATTTTTTTATAATTACATTGATGGAATAATTTCTTCATGAAGCTCAGCAATATCTCCTACAATTTTTTTTATCCTCCAAAGCTTAAGGGGAGCAGAAATAATTAAAAATATATATTTTTTCTTTCAAGGATGCTTTGCCATTCACCTTCTTCCATTGAACTACAGGGGAAACGAAACGCTCTGGGCGAGAAGAGTCCCTGAAGTCACATGACAATGGTTGTGATCTTTCATTAGGGTTGCCGAGGCTTTCTCTGCATGATTACTCCTCAAAGGTCTGCACCCACTCTAATAAATCTGACTTTCTAAATTTTGACAAATTTTTAAATCTAATACATATTATTTTTTTGTGAAAATATTACATGTTTTAAACATTATAATGTACAGCTTTGAAGGGCAAAGAGTTTACACACTTCAATAAATTTAACTTGTTAACTTTTGTCATATATTTTAAAAATATAGCACATATTTTGATTGTTGAAAAACAAATGTTAATGTGTTATGTATAATTATATAATTGATGTGATGGATAATATATTAAAAAAACTTGTACTTCAGGGAAAAACATATTAGTTTCACCCCCCCCCCTGCCCATTAAGTCATTCTCATGCGAGTCAACAGAAAATTGCAATTTGAAAAATGTCGACTAGTAGTATGACTACGAAGCTTATTGCTTATGATTAAATCCTCAGTGACTCAAATAATCATTCTATGACTAAAAGAATAGTCGAAGGGCTAGTATCCTTTTCTTTATAAAATGTTTAATTATTATGGTTTTAGCTCCCAGTGGGCCCAAAATTATTGGGGCTTTTCTTTAAATGAATGTAACACTATTATGAAACTGGCAATGAATGGAACTCTCCAATGCTCTCCAACTTTGGATACTTCAAAAATTTTAAAGGACGAAGAAGAATGCTGCCTTAGTATTATTATAAGCATGGCTCATACAGTCTTCTAAAAAAAAAATTCAAGCACTATTTAAAGACTTAATGTGTAGCAATAATAACAATGCTACGATGGTTCTAGACACCCCCCTCCCCGCACACAACTCCATCACAACTGCTTGTATCATTAAACTTACTTCTAACAAATTTTCTTGCTTTTCTTTGATGGTTTGTCGCAAACTATTTGATTAAAATAAAAGTAATATTGTTATTATTTTTTTTTTGTCTCAATAAACTTTAGTGCTAATTCATCAGCAAATTTTGTCAATGCGTGAATAACTATTTTCAAATATTTCTTCTTCAATATCTCTTTTTCTGAATAATCAATCTCACACATCTTTTCTTACAAGAGAAGGCTTTGCAATAGTTCTCTCGGATTGCAATCTTTCATGTCCTATCTTGTAAAGGACCATGAATAATGATAAAACACCACGGCTTTCATCTGTTAAGTGATAGGGGGCACCACAATAACAATCTGAAGTTGTCATGCAAACATGCTCTACTGATGTGTATTATTAACATTTTAGTGTGAAAATATTATCCTTTTCAATTATTATTATTATTTTGAAATAAAATGGACAATAATGGTAAGTAGTAAACGATAAATTTATTACTAATATAATTTATATCTTATTAATTAGCTAAACAACTGCCAAGACATGGTCGTAAAGGTTGATCAAACACAACAAAGACAAAGGCTGAAATTTTTGGAAACCAAAACTGAACTAATCAATAAGACTGTATTACAATGAAAGTCAAAGCAAATGAAATTTGTAAAATAATCAATAATTTAAATTCTTTGTAAGTTTGAAATTATGAATGGGAATGATTAAATGTATGATCAATACAAATGAAAACGTTACAATGTGCACATTTAACAAATGCATTATCATTGCAATTTACAAGGAAACAAGTTGCTGAACCAATATTAAATACAGTTGCCATTACCTTGTTAAATTTTGTAATGTGTTTTTCAACAGAATATACAGCTTTTTTCCAAGAATATATTACCATATCTTGAAATATATCAGCGCCAAGTTAATTGTACACAAATGAATACATTTTTAAAATAAATAATCTGTCATTTAACTTTCTGTTGGCCTCTTCATCGATGTTGGTTCAAAATGCATCAATGTCTTCAATATGGACCCCTTCAATGTATGCAGCTCGAATTTTTATGTAGTCTTCGATATGTTTTACAAATGCCTTATAAGGATTGAAGAAGTAACAGTCTAATGGCTGTGCATATTTTGTTGTTTTTTCAGGTATTATTTAATAATAATATCTGAAAAGGATAATATTTTCACACTAAAATGTAAATAATACACGTCAGTAGAGCACGTTTGCATGACAACTTCAGATTGTTATTGTGGAACCCCCTATCACTTAGCAGATGAGAGCCGTGGCATTTTATCATTATTCATGGTCCTTTACAAGATAGGACATGAAAGATTGCAATCCGAGAGAACTATTGCAAAGCCTTCCCTTGTTAGTAAAGATATCTGCTTTTGTTCTTGCAAATATTTCTGTATTCACAATTTCGTTTTGATCATTTGTATATTAACCAAATAAAACATTTTACCATGATTTGGAGTAATGATGATCCACAGCAAGAACCGTGTATAGAGTACGGGAAATATGGGTTGAATTGCAGCTTTTCAAAAAATTGAATATAGTTTTTCGAAAAAATTATGCACGTTAACATGCTTTTTATAATTAAATAATTTGATACAAAACATTGATGAAAATGGAGGATTTTTAATTAATAGAAATCAATCTAAATTGCTTGGCAATTACTTTTACAATACTACTGCAAATATTGCCAAAGTAATATGATATTTTTCAATTTCAGTGATTTTTGAATCTGTAATAAATTTTTGATAAGTTTTACATAAATAAACATGACTGCAAAGTTGTGTGGTTTGGTGCATTTTATATAGAAAATCAAACTTTTGTAGCATTATGCATCAGCTGTAAATTAAAGTGACGCACCTGTGCACAAAACTAAGAATTTTTCATCATGATTTTCTGGCATATTTCGGTGAATTTTATGATGATGATCTCAATTGAAAATTTTTACAGTATGGTGCAATTTACGATGAATGTTAAACTTTTGTAGCAGTAAATAATGGCTGCTAAGCAAAAATGGCATAACTTTGTGTTCTGCTAAGAATTTTTCACCATGACATATCGGAATTTTTAACAGATTTTAAAAAATTTTACACCAATGATTGTCACTGGAAATTGACACAATATGGTGCAATTTATGTCAATGGTAAACATTTGCTTCAAAGTGCATATGGTGCAACTTCCATCTTAAAAATTTTTTGTGCAATAAAGCAGAATTATTATTTGGACTGCAGCCTTACATGATGAACTTAGCTGAGGGTGGAAATTTCATCCTTTTTAGCCAAAAGAAATGAGACTTAAAACTAACAAAAGATACTTTAAACAAATAGCAAGAAAGTCTGTGTTTCTGTTATGCAAAAAAACAATTTCATGACTCGTCAGTACTTAGTAAAGAATAGAATGGCACTCTGTAGCAGTTCCAAATGAAGCTGTTAAGGAAATTTTTATAAAAAGTTATGATGCTTTAAAAATATTTAGAAAAAGCTAGGGAAATTTTCAGGGAGGAAAACATAGAAAGCGGATTCGCATAGCATTTTATCCCCAAAAAGTAAAGACACTCCAAAATCTGGCAGTGCACAGCAAATATGAACAGGGCAGGGCACTGTGCCTTTGTAAAAATACTTAGAGAAAACACTAAGCTATCCAATAAACCCACAAATTGCAGTTGTAAATAAAGTCGGTTAAACTTTTGGAAAGGGAATATTTTCATTGCTTTCTGATTTATTCACTAAATTCTTCACCAATTGTTATCAATACTCTGTATTTTGATGGGCTACATCATGTTGTGGTAATGTGGTATTGCAGGCTTCTGGAAATTGCCCGTCCTCGCCGGGTTAAAATTCGGCGAGGACGACCAATTTTCGGAGGTTGCCGTCCTCTCGGACGGCCTTGAAATTAGAGATTCCGTTAAAAAAAAAAAAATGTTGTCATTGTAAAATTGTGGCGAAAGCCGCCCTTTCCTGTGCCATGAATGAAAATTGAAATGTCGTCACCTACAAATCCCCCCACCCTCACCCCATAAACTTAGCTAGTGTGCATTATCATTGCCTTTTTTCTAGGCGAGCCGTCAGATCTGCATTGTAACCGCAGGCGCTAGTTATTTTTTCTCCCATCATCCTCCACCCAGTGAATCCGATGACCACACGAAAATGCGATAGCGCACTCACGATCGAAGTAACATCACATGTTCTGTTCTCCTTTTCAAGGTCTACATGTGCGGAATTTTCGGATTTTCACAAGACCGACAATACCAATGCTTAAATCTGGACCAAGCACGAACAAATTTATAAATGTAGAATGAACTCGGCCTGAAGATAACTGCGTCTCAGCAGGCCCGAAATGATTTGTATTCAAATATGTTAAAAATAAATTTGTCAAAATTTTGTAGGGAGAATTTAGTTTGTTTTCTTAAACATTTATCTTTACGTAGCTGAAATAAACGCAATAAGTTCATGCATTCAATTTAAATCCATTTTAAAAATTTTCAAAAGAAATATGTTCGGCCCGGTCGTAATGGACGTTTAAAAAAAAAAAGACTCAACCCTGCCCGAAACAATAGAAAACTCAAGTCCAGCCCGGGCCTAAGCCCAAATCCCCATTTAACTCTTTAAAACCCAAACTATAAAATTTTCATTTGCTGTAATAGACGGGAGTAAGTAACAAGTTTTAATTTTTGGAAGAATTCTTCTAGTTTCAGCCAGAAGTGGTTTATTTTCTTCCCTACTTTGGTTTCAACTTTAAAACTAAAACATTTAAAATTCATTCATGACTTTTATTCCAGTTGTTTGACAGCTGAAGTTAAAGTATGAAACATCTATTCAGCCCAAGAAGATTTTAATCTTTATTGACTACATTCCCTAGAAATTAAGAGTACCGATGAGGTTTAAACTGTTTAGAGACAAGAGGATTTATACGATTATTTATTTACCACTCCTTCAAGTTACCAAGCATTAAAAAAAGGAGCGATTCCTTACATATCTTGCCCCTTTGCCCCCACCCATAGATAGGAATTCCGCCGGTCGGATCCTTTATAGGAGACTCCGCGTCGGCGACATTCATCGCGACGGTTAAGCGCTGTGGGGGTGGTGTATGAATATGCAGTTATCGCACTTCATCGCGAGGCAGTTGGTTCTAATTTATTATTGTTGTGCGATGTATTTACGCACATATATTAATGAATATAAAGTGAAAAAAAAAATTCTTAGGAGGACGGGTAAAAATTTTCGAGGACGGGTTAGATTTTGCCGATTTCCCGAAGCCTGTGGTATTGTAACTGATAAAATATTTTAAGTACTTTTCAATCAATTCATATGTTAGAACAGCAAAAACTGTTTTAAGTTTGAAATGGGGACCCTGTATATCATAGCACAACTCTAAAAGGTTAGGCCAAAAGTTAGCTTCAGATCCGAACTTATAAATTTGGGTATTGCTGCTTTTAGCATGGTCAAACAGTATTGGAAGGCACAAAGCCAATTTTGTCACACACTTTGTCTCATGGAAGGTGCTCATATGAGTCTCTTGAGAATAGAGAGGGTTAACCCTCAGAGCTCATTTATTCTCAATAGTGAAACTCACAGTCGGCAGCAGTCTGGACAACTGGCAAAGTTTATATCTTGATGGTGCAGCTGTTGGGGTTTATGACATCACTTGTTAGCCACCAGAAGAAAGGAGCAGTTATGTCTTTATGTAGTGCTATCATTTCATGTTATATTGTGTGTTTGTTTGCATCCAGCTCACCATTGTATGGATCGGCTGCTTTTTGGTCCCATTCAGGTTTGAAACAAGGATCTTGCGTGTCCCAATGCTATAAGGTTAGATTAGATTGGTCCTCACCAGGCTTCCGGGAATCATCCGTCCTAAATGGGTTAAAATTCGACAAGGATGGCCAATTTTCGGAAGTTGCCATTCTCTCATGGCTTTGAGACTAGAAATTCAGTAAAAAAATAAATAATTAATAAGTTGTCATCATAAAATTATGGCAAAAGCTGCCCTTTCTCTTGACATGAATGAAAATTGAAATGTCATTACCTACAAATCACCCCATTCCCCCATAAACTTAGCTGGTGTGCATTATATACATCTTCTTTCTAGGAGAGCCATGAAGTCTACATTGTAACCACAGATGATAATTATTTTTTTTCTCCTCTCATTCTCCACCCAGTGAATTCGATAACTGAGCGAAAATGCAATAGTACGCTCAAGATCGATGTGACATGTTCTGTTCTCCATTTAGAGGTCTACGTGCGCTGAACTTTCAGATATTCACCCTACTGACAATACCGATGCTTAAACCTGGCCTAAGCCTGAAAAAATTTATAAATGTAGAATGAACTCGGCCTGAAGACAACTGCTTCTTGGCCAGCCCGAAATGATTCATATTCAAATGTGTTAAAAACATAAATTTGTGAAAATTTTATACGGAGAATTGAGTTTGTTTTCTTAAACATGTATCTTTACATAGCTGAAATAAACCCAATAAGTTCATGTATTCAATTTGAATCCACTGAAATTTTTTCAAAATAATTATGTTCGGTCCGATAGTAACGGACTTTTTAAAAAAAGAGACTCAACCCGGCCCGAAACAGTGTTAGAAAACTCAAGTCCAGTCTGGGCCTATTCCCAAACCCGTGCAGAGCGTTATCCCCTTTTAACCCTTTAAAAACCAAGCTATAAAATTTTCATTTGCTGTAATATACAGGAGTACGTAACAAGTTTGGATTTTTGAAATGAATTCTTCTAGTTTCCTTTGATTCTCCTTTTTGGTTTCAACTTTAAAACGAATAATACGTTTACAATTCATTCATGGAATTTGTTACAGTTGTCTGACAACTGAAATTAAGCTATGAAACATCTATTCAATCCAAGAATATTTAAATCTGAATTTAGTCACATTCCCCAGAAATTATGAGTGTCAATGAAGTTAAACTGCTTAGGGACAAAAGGATTTATAGGATTATTTATTTACCACTCCTTGAAGTTACAGAACACTGGAAAAAGGCGAGATTCCTTTCATCACTTACATCTCTGTACCCACCCATAGATCGGAATTCTGCAGGGTCCGGTCCTCCGTAGGGGGAAGGGGGTATAAATATGCAGTTATCGCATTACATCATGAGGCAGTCGGTCCTATTTTATTATTGTTGTGTGATGTATTTAAGCACATATATTAATGAATATCAGAGTTCATTCTAGGTGTTTTTCGCGGGGCGGAGCACCCTATCTGCCCTTTCATTAAAGTAAGGTACACTCTGCCTGCCTTCATAATAAAATTTTGCACCCTGACACCCGCCCTGTGATTAACACATGCACTCTACTTAGAAATCTACTCTATTTTTTTTTTTAAAACGCCGAAAAATATGCCCATAATACTCACTGCATTAAGTTATGGAGTAAACAAGCCTTCAATTTCTAAGAAAAAAAAGCACCTCTCTCAAAGCAGAATTCCTCTTATCTTTTCACCTTCCCCATAGAAGAGCGTGCTGCCATGCCCCAGGGGTTTCTGGGGGTGGTATCCATTTGTATGTGGAGAAGTGACCACGTGGTAAAGACATGATTAAACTTGAAAACTGGCTATTAACAAAATCCTGACTACCAGTCAAACTCTGTGATAGCTGAGAATGACCCTTCTTCCAAAACAATCCCACCTGCAGAGTAACAAAAATCTGTAAACAATCACTACAATACTGCTACGTCTCTTCCTTAGTTGTTCTCCCTACAGGGTGATCATAATTTATTGCATGTGCAACCAAGAATGAGTGCAATCCACATTCCTATCTTACCCCTCCCCTTAATCATCGATGTGTTTTGTGACATGCCGTGGCACAGCGTTTTTGCCATGTTCTATCCATTTACCCCATTTTTACATGACGTATGATGGAGTAACAATGCTGCTTCGAGGAGTAATCTAGATCTTTGGTACTAATAGGTCTTTCATCACTTTTACACCTACCTCAAATTTAAAAGGGTTCCCTAAAGTGGATTTTCAGAAGTTGCCGTTCTCTCAGACAGCCTTGAGATTAGAGATTCCGTAAAAAATTTAAAAAAATAAATAGCAAATTATTGTCATCGTAAAATTATGGTGAAAGCTGCCCTTTCCCGTGCCATGAATGGAAATTGAAATGCCGTCATTTGCAAATTGCCCCCCCCCCCCCCCCCAACTTAGCCAGTGTGCATTATCAACACCTTATTTCTAGGCAAGCTGCCAGATCTGCATTGTAACCACAGGCGATAGCTATTTTCTCTTCCCTCATTCTCCACCCAGTGAATCCGATGGCTGAACGAAAATGAGATAGCACACTCACGATCGAAGAGACATGTTCTGTTCTCCTTTTCGGGGTCTACATGTGCCGAAGTTTCAGATTTTCACCCGACCGACAATACCAATGCTTAAACCAGGGTTAAGCCTGAAGAAATTTATAAATGAAGAATGAACTTTGCTTAAAGATAACTGCATCTCGGCATGCCCGAAATGATTTGTATTCAAATATGTTAAAAACAAATCTATGAAAATTTTGTACAGAGAATCGAGTTTGTTTTCTTAAATATTTATCTTTACATAGCTGAAATAAAAGCAATAAGTTCATGTATTCAATTTAAATCCATTGAAAAAATTTTCAAAATAAATATGTTCGGCCCGGTCGTAAAGGATGTTTTAAAAGAGAAAAGACTGAACCCGGCCAGAAACAGTAGAAAAAAAACTTAAGCCCAGCCCGGGCCTAAGCCCAAATCCCCTTTTAACTCTTTAAAGCCCAAACTATAAAATTTTCATTTGCAGTAATAGACGGGAGTAAGTAACAAGTTTGAATGTTTGGAATGGATTCTTCTATTTCAGCCAGAAGTATTTTCTTTTCTTCCCCACTTTGGTTTCAACTTTAAAACTAAAATGTTTAAAATTCATTCATAGCATTTGTTCCAGTTATCTGACAACTGAAGTTGAGGTATGAAACACCTGTTCAGTCCAAGAAGATTCTAATCATGATTGACTACATTCCTTAGAAATTAAGAGTGTCAATGAGGTTCAAACTGCTTAAAGAAAAGAGGATTTATATGATTATTTATTTACCACTCTTTCGTATTACCAGACATGGAAAACGGAGAGATTCCTTACATCTCTTACCCCACCCATAGATCGGAATTCCATTGGGTCCAGTCCTTCATCAGACTGAAGAATCTCTAACCGTAGCCTTCCCCCTTTGATCAGACTCCGCGTCAGCGAGTTTAATAGAGGTGGTTAAGCACTGTGGGGGTGGTGAATAACCTTGGGGGTGGTGTATGAATATGCAGTTATCACACTTCGTCGTGAGGTAGTTGGTTCTAATTTATTATTGTGCGACATATTTAAGCAAATATGTTAATGAGTATAATGTGAAAAAAGATTCTTAGGAGGACGGGTAAAAATTTCAATAGCCATCCTCGCGGACGGGCTAGATTTTGCCAATTTCCCGAAACCTGGTGTGTAGCATTGACTAAAATAGCACGTTTGAAGAAAACTAACCTGGACATACTTCGTGTTAATTTTAAAGCTAGATCACGAGAATTTCACAATTTTTAAAGTCTCGCACTATAGTTTTTTGCTCAGAGAAATTTTAGATTTCCTTTTACAGATTATACCCTGTTTCAAGTTATTAATCTCTCATCGATGATGTATAAAACTAAAAATGTATGGATTCCTAAAATGTTTGCATAGTTGTAGTTTTAGAAGTGCTAACTGTTAACAATTATCATAAATTCAAAGTTAAATCGGTTCCATTTTCAACTTACCCACAACCAAGGGCTGTTCAAAATTAGTGAATATAAATATTTAAAATATTCAAAAATGGGATAAATGAAAAATTTAAATTTGAAAAACCTGTAAGAAATGGAAAAGATGGGGATAGGGACACTAACTTAAAGAAAAGAATTAGTTTTAGAAAAACACTTTAAATAAGATTTGAAAATTTATTAAATGTTAATAATGAGAAGTTAGCAATAATAAATGCATGTTAACACTCATTAAAAAATTTAGATATTTCTGTGAATTTGTCGTGTTATTATCAAATAATAATAAAAAATTGTGTATCTTGCCAATCTCTTAAATTTCACCCAATTTTTAAAATCCTTCTTTGGCTCAACAACTAAATAATATATTGTATAAAAGTAGATCCGCTAAGGGGAGTTTTCTTGCTAACAGACATGTAGTGACTTATGTTTACTGTATAATAAATCTATAAATAAAATAGTAATAACAGCAAATTCCTAAATAATTATATAACATACTTAAACACAATTTTGCATAACATTAAGCAAGTTGAAGAAAAAACATCACACATTTTGCAGTTGTCAACAACTGGCCATTAAACTTTATGGACTTACTGGCCAGTGGCTACTAACTAAAATTGGGAATTTTAAGCTTTACCACGTGATACTATGACGACATGAATATAGGGACAAGAAAAGACCTGTTTGTTCTCATGGGGGGGAGGGGGAATTATTGAAACTTTCTTGGAGCAGGGAGTGCCTCCATGGCGTAGGAGGGAGGGGGGATGGGACCACTGTATAATTTTTATGTTATAACACAGGCAATGCCTCAAACCAGTTGTCATTATTTTTTTGACATATTTCATCCATAAAACTCATGGGGTAAACTCTATGTGTACACAATCAATTTTTTAATAAAGTGCCCTAAAAATTATAGAAGTGCCCTTTTTTGAACTCAGAGCACCCTGCCCTTTTTTAATCCTAGAATGAACTCTGAATATAATGTAGAAAAATTTTTCTTAAGAGGATGGGCTAAATTTTACAGATTTCCTGAAGCCTGGTCCTCACAATGGTCAACCGGTTGTGATTTACTGCGGAGGACAGGTAGGCTTCCAGTCAGGTTGGAATCCGGGGAAAAGAGTATGGTAGCCCATTGCTATGATTAAACCAAAAAATTTCTTCGGGTCCAAGAGTATAACTGCAAAAGTGCTGTGTAGCAGAGAATGATGCAAGAGTTGGCTACCACATACACTCCCTCTCTTGGAAGTTAACATGCATATTAAGACTGTGGAAATAGAATGGGCCAACTCCAAGAAGTCTGCTAATTTCAGAGCAAGCTGACAGGTGCTGCAATTTGGAGGCAGAGTATCTGTATCACCTTTGTGGCTCCTGATTAGGTTTGAACCCAGGGCCAAGAGTATAGTAGTCCTGTGCTATAATGATTAAGAAACCAAAATATATCTGTAGGTCCACACTTATAATTCAGGTACTGCTGCTCAGCACGGTCCATCGGTATTAAAAGGTGTAAAGCCGGTCTTGCCCCATATGTAAATAAAAGCATTTTAGGGTAGATTTCATTTCACTGCATTTTAAGAATTCATTTATATATATTGTATTAATAAGCCTTGGTTAAATTTTGTTTCAAAACAACTTGCTTATTACAAAATTATTATTCTTAAAAAAAGGGGGAGGATGGGGTTAAAATCAATTTTATATGAAATTTTTATGCATTTTATAGTTCTTTTCTTTAGGAACTTAGTAGTAAAGAACTTTCAATAGTACAATTTTTAATTGACTCTTAAAAAGAGCTCTACATATTAAAAAAAAAAAAAAAATACTGTTTAATATGTTAATGAGTGTTCACATTTTTATTTATGACAAACTCGAACAATCTTAAAAGTTTGATTTTCAATGAACTTTACTTATATTTCATGCTCTATTGGTATAACAAGAGATATGATTAATTTAAATAACAAATCTGAAATAAATAGGTTACTTTTTTATCATTTTTACATATTATGAAATATAATTCTGATAAAATCTATTATGGAGTGAAATTACCAAAATAAGCACTCTGATAACTCGACATGTCAAGACTGTATATTCTTCAATCAGTTCAGCAATATAGTAGAGTCCAGCCGCTAAAATGAAATAATAATAAAAAAAAATTACATACTTTGTAAACATTAGACTTAATTTCATTTTAAAATCCTAATTAGCTGAAACCAAGAATGAAATCAGACCCAAATACTCAGGTATGCAGATCCTAACACTATCACAGCTATGTTATTATATAGTAACCACACAATGATTTGTTGCCAGATGGTTTCTTAAAAAAGTTATATAAATTCAAAATGTGATAGTTTTTCTTCAAATCATAGATTCATTAGAAACAAATTACCAGGAGAGACCAAAAGTCTATGATAAAGTTTCCTATAATTTTTATTTCTGTTGAATTTTAGACTGTACTGTTAGAACATGGACAAAACTGATAAACTTATATTGAAAGATTACCCTGATGGTATTGATCTCAATTTCTCCAAGGAATTTTGCATTTTAATTTGTCCACAAAGGAAATTTACCCCCTCCCACAAATAATTATTTTTTCCTGCATGGGAAGCTTCAAAGTTTAGCATTTAATGTATAATTTTGGCTATTGATTTGCTCAAGAACATAAATGCTTTGTTTTGAATTTAAAGTACATTAGAATTTTACAATTCTGGTATAATTTATAATGACTTTGCTTTTTATATTTGTTCTTTCTTTAACATTGTTTCATACATTTAGTTGTTTTACTCTCTACAAAACCAAATATTTTGTGCAAGCAACAACAATTATGACATACACGTAACTTTGATGTATAATATTTTTACTTTCTCATTGTATAGAAAAAGTATTGTTTTCTCAAAATTTTGGAATGCGAGATTTTGATGCAAAAAATTTTAAGATTTCCTGAACACATTTAGTGCACTTTCATGAAGATGTCTGCCTGTGTAAACAAAACAAAATAAATCATATAAAAGCACATATTACTGGGTGATTTTCAAATGAATTGCCTTTTTAAGCTTTACATTACATAAAAAAATTAGACTTAGATTAAAAATAAATTTATACTCTGTTATTAATTTTTTGTAATCTGTAGTACTGTAAATAGGTGGCCGTTTATGAGTTTCTTTTTTAATATTTGAGAAATTAAAAAAAAATGTTTGACAAGTAAAAAATGTTTCTCAAGAGTGTTACCTTTTCTTAATATTCTGTAATATTTTTTGTGTCGATAATTAGTGAAACAAATTGTTATTATTTTAACTTAAACACGTAATTTAAAATTATAAAGGTATCATAATTTATTTATTTTAAAATTTTCAAGTTTTTTATTAGTATTTTCTCTCACGAGTGTTACTTTGTTTCTTAAATATGAGGGTTAACTTCTAACAAAACAATTAGTGATTTTTATGTCAAAGTTTTCACTGTAGTTACTATGAATAATTAGAGAGTTTAAAGTCACAGCACAATTTATTTACATCTACTAGCAAATGTATTATTGCAAAGCTGACTTTTAGCTATGGTAACACTCATGAGACACGGTAACACTCATAATATTGAAATATGTAAAACAGATTTATAAAAAGAGAAATATCACAATTAAGAATTTAATGGAATATTAATAAGTACAAAATAAAAGTAGTGGTTGGCACAAAGGTAACAGCTTAATGTTTGTTTTAAAAATTAAAAAAGAGAGTGAGATGTTAAAAAAAGTTTCAAGCACAGTTTAGGTGATTACAGTCAAAAACATTGACCAAGCAATACTTGTATCAAGTCCTCAAAACTTGAAACATCCTCCAATGCTCTCACTTTTATGTGCTTTGTTCAAATGCATCTATTTCTCCAATGAACTTATAGAAAGTATGATTTCCTTTTGTTTTCAAAGTAGGCTGTGGAAGTATGGCAATAATTTGTTCAAACTTCACATAGGTAATATTTTCATTTAATCTGATTAAAGTATTGTGTTCTCCAGAAATATTTAAAAACATCACTTTTATTTCCTCATCTTTATCAAGTGGTGGCTGGCATACTCCAACATATCAGAACTTTGTTTTCTTTCTGGGTCTACCTACAAACTCAACAAGCACAAATGTGCCACTTTTGATGTCAATTAAAGAAGGAATTTCAAGATTAATTTCTTTTTCAGAACTGCTAAGTATATTTTCAACATCCTCTTCATCAGTTTCAGCAAAAATTATGACTTCATCTGATTCACTGTCTGAATTATATATCTGTTCCACTCCTAATCTACTACTCTTCTTACACTTTTCAGTAAGAAGGTTTTCTGTTTTCACTCCAAGATGGCATTTACACAACTTCCCTTCTGCCCATATATTTTCTGAACAGAGGCAAGAAATTGGCCAATGTAAGATTCTGTCTTTTATATTAGTTGTAATTTGGTGAATCCTTTGCCTGCTAATAACAGTTTGTAAATTTTGAGGAAACAACTTTGAAATCCTGTTAATTTTGTTTTGGGAAACTTGGGGTATAGTCTCACTTCAAAACAGAACATAACATTTTTGCATCTGGAATGTCTACTCCATAAGCCACATAATCATTAGCCTTTCTCTTAAGGACCTCATCAACAGCTCCCTTTCCATGGGATGATTCAAAATATGACAAAGTTCCACACATAAAAGATAGTTCAAACAAAAAAAAGTTTTTTTTTTACGGTACTGAGACGATGGTCTATCTGAATAAAAAAAATTAATGGTTTTGACCTGTGGGAACTTTTTTTTTTATAAATTTGAAAATAGGGTGATAAAAATTTGAAAATAGCTGCTGTGCTGGACTATGATCTGAAGAATCTGAGATAGAAGCAAAGACTTTCTTTCTAATTACATAAAGAACTCTGGTGTGAATAGTTGTTTGATTACAGGAGGCACCAAAGTGGAAAGATTGAACTTCTCTTGATAACTTGCACGAATAGTTTTCTGAAAAGTCTATGAGAATTGCTGCTTCACCTACCTTCAAATTTTCTTTACAATCACTGAATGCCTTGTTCTGATGCTTGATATTAAAACATGCTTCTTAAATTCCTTCATATATTTTTGAAAACTATCTAATTTTACCCAATACTTCAATTTTTCAAACTTTGTACTTCTATGATTTTTCCTTTTTTTTAAACTATTTACCAAGCCTTCCAATTCATTTTTGATTCGGTATCAATATCATTGCTAGACATGGGTATTATATTATCTTTATATTCAGAAAACTTGTACATGCAATTTGCTGAGCTCTTATCACAAGTTATAAATTTTCAAAAGTTGTGAGGATTATCATAGATAGGAAATGGATTTGTTTCAATTTTTTGCCTTAAATTCAATATTTTCATGCTTCCTATACAAGCAGGTGTTATGCTCAACATCAGTTTGTTTAAGAATCCAAAATGGCCTATATCTAGTGAAGGTTGGGTAACAAATGTTTGCATGACCATGTTCACCCAGAATTTTTTTGTACAAGATTTTCATTGATGCATTTAAGAAATGTTTCTGTTTTTTAATTTTTTTCATGTTAAAGTTTCTTTTGTTCTTTTAGCATTTCTCTGCTTGTGATTTTTTTTATAAGCTCCTTCATGAGCAGCATCAAGCTTTCTCCTTTCCCGGTATCGTCGCTGTTTCTCAGCTGCTGTTAATTTTACCTAAAAAATAAAAATAAATAAATTATACTTTATTGCAACAATAGCTTGTAAAATTTAGGATTTAAAGTTAAGTTGTTTGGATAAAATGGCTGTTTAACAATAATTTATTTTTCATAAAAAATCTTTTAAAAACTAAAAAGTTGTTTTTACCATGAATATTATCAGTTAGAATTTTATGTTGTGCCCATTTTTATACAAAAAATATTACAAAAAGTATCCTCAAATCATGTATTTAGCTTGAGATTAGCTTGATTCTGATTCTATACAAGTTCTATAAATGTAAGTTTAATTATTAATTGATTGATTTTAACTCATGCGTGTTGCTTTCTTTTCATGAGTGTTACTTATAAAAAGTAACACTCATGCGATTTCTGAAAGAATTTTAACTCATAAAAAATGTAATCATTTTTAAGATAATAAAGTTAGGCCTATTCATTCTTTAACAAAAAAATACTATACTTAAATTAAAAATCTTTATACTTAAATAATGAAATGAAAAATATATAGGTAACATTCATGATAGGTAATAAAAATACTTACCATAGATATGAACTTTTCAATAAACAAGAAATAAAGAAGTAGTTATCCAGCTCTTTTTTTATGCTAAATAAGAAGGAACAATGTGGCTTCCTATAGCTTTGTTACTAACTGCAGAAATCAAAACCTATTTAAAATAATAGTAGTAACACTCCTGAGGTAACACTCACGAGATGTACAGGGGACACATATTAAATTAAAATTTTAAAATATCAATAATTATATTTGAAAGGAATCACTTGCATTTTTGTTAATTAAAATGTAAAACCATATTTTTTAATTCATATACTAAAGCTAATCTAGTTTGAAAGCATAAAAAGAGACTTCTGTAAGTGTGATGTTTTGAGTTGGGACATGCCAATTTCTATTACTTAAAAACTAAAAATGATAGAAAATAGCTAATATTTTTAAAACATAAACACTTTAATGAGTATATTTTATTAATTACAAATTAATATACCAATATATGTTCTAAAAGTATAAAAAAAATAATTTTATTAGCATGAAATATGGGTTCAAAGATTAGAACATCAAACAGGAGGTCATTTTGAAAATCACCCTACTATGAAATTATAGGTATGGAATCATTATGTAAAAAAATAGTGTGAAGATAAATGTTTACTCTTCCAGTGGACCAATAGACTTTAATGGACTTTGGTTCTGTGCTTCTTTTCAGCACTGAATTGTATAGCAGCAGCAGAAAATATATGTGCTTCAATTATATAAACCAATAGTGATTAAACAAATAAAGCTAGCTTTAAATTTCTAGAGCTTTAAGAATCTTTTATTTCTGCAAATTCTGTGTATTTTGCAATTTATGTAGAACTGGCTGTATTTTAAACAAATAACGCAAAAAATATTTATTTCTTTTAAGCTTAGGGAACACAAATTTCACTATCAGATTTTAGCCAAAAATTTTTGTTACATTTATACACAAAATAAAAGATATTTTACACCTTTCATGTCAATACATGTTTATCCCTATAGGTGGGTTTTGTGATGTCAGGGTACCTTTGAAATTAATTAAATGTAATAATTAAATTAATCAAATGTAACCTTTGAAATAAACCAGGCAAAAGATAAGTTTTCCTTCTATCACATTGCATTCCAGGTATGCTAATATTTTAGAGCATTTTATAACTCAAATTTTAAGCAAATGGGCTTTGAAAATTTAGTAATCAAGGTCCTTAAATTAATAAGTTAGATTACAATTAATTTCTCACTTGAATAGCATTTGCCAATTCAATTTAATGGGTTGGTTTGTATTTAACATTTTAAGCAAACAAATATTTCAATTAAGTATGAAAAGTGGAAGTTTCCAACAGCAAAACTTTCTCTAGCGTGTACCTATATAATTTAACTTAAATGATGAAATACCATAATGTGCTCACCAATGGATAAAATGAGGAAGCTCAGCTGAACGATTACTCCAATCCAACTTAAAACAAACAAAAACCACATTTTAAAGGAAATTAGTATCTGGACGTTATTAGCCGTTTTTTATTTAATATACATGTGCAAAACAAATTTACATTTTTTATTAAAGATCTAAACTATGCATTAATACATGAATATGTAAGGTTTTTTTGATAAATTAATAATTGCGACGCTTAAATTTTTATATGTTGTTGTCCAGTAACATTTGCCAGTAAACACTGTTGCCCAGTAACATTTTAAGCAAAGGAATATTTCAATTAAGTATGAAAAACGGAAGTTTCTAACAGCACAATTTTCTCTAGTGTATACCTATATGATTTCACTTAATTGATGAAATACCATAACGTGCTCACCAACGGATAAAATGACGAAGCTCAGTTGAACGATTACTCCAATCCAACTTAAAACAAGCAAAAACCACATTTTAAAAGAAATTAGTATCTGGAAGTTATTAGCCGGTTTTTTATTTAATATATATGCGCAAAACAAATTTACATTTTTTTTAAAGATCTAAACTCTGCATTAATACATGAATATGTAACGTTTTTTTTGATAAATGAATAATTGAGAAGTTTAAATTTTTATAATAGTATCTTTTGATTCAAGCAGTGGTCAGTTATTTTATTAGACATGTTTATCATCAACAATAGTAAATCAACTCCACTGAATTCACGCTGTTGCCCAGTATCGGAGAAAATGCAACTAATAATCGAAAAGTTAATCCCATACCATGTTCGTTTACGTTTACCTATCTGATCGGTTACTTCTCACGGCGTTCTGAAATATTAAGGGTTACTTGGTTACTTTTTGGAATAAAGAGCTAGTATTTTTCTATGACGTCACATCATATCAAAATTATCTGGGCATTTGCTGTACCTATCCGCTGTGTTTGTAAGACAAGTAGCCTGCATGTAAATCATCATCTTTCAAACATATTTGCTTGACTCAAAGTAAGAATTCATTAGATGGAGTGCCCAGGCAACGAAAATACTGATTCTTTTCTGAGCTAAAAGAGGAAGGAGTTTTAGGATAGGAAGTTATTAAAATTGGGGTTTTCCAGAGGAAAATCAGAGAGGAGTGCTCATTGGGGGAGCGTGGGATCAGGGTCGTAAGACGAGTTAATTCCCGGAGTCGCAGATCTGGAGTACCGAAGTCAAAACTTCTTAGTAAAAAGTAACTTAAAAACTGTTTGTTCATGGGATGAACTATATTATAATGAAAGAAAACACTCAATCACTGTCTGCGTAGCCACAGCACAGAACGAGGTAATATAATATCCGTTGTTGTAAATAACTACTTTTAATATAAATTAAAAGAGAGTCCAGTATCCAGTTTCGTTTTCAGTATCTGATGTCATGCGCAATATAAAGCTCTAAAATGGAGCATGGGCACGAGCGTAAATAAACAACCTGTGTAGTAGAATGCATAGAAACGTAAGGGTAAAAGGGCATTCTTTTTACCATAGCGTGTAATGCTAAACTGACAATGATGGCAAATAAAAATTAAAACTAAACCCATTAAGCGTCGAAATTTATCTTTGTGATGAAAATAAGTTATTTAAAATACTTGAGTAACAATATATCTGTAAAGATTTGAGTTTCTAAAGTGCACTTACCGTAGTCACTAACTAGCATGCTAAAGATGTATACATATACTAGCAAATTCTGCAATGTATATAAAGCGAGAAGGGAAAGGTATATAACAATTTTTCTTAAACAAAATTCGTGTATATGTTTTAATGAAAGTGAATATTTCATTTTCTAATTAAAAATATCCATCAAAGCTAATTAAAAATAGCCATTTAAATCATTAAAAATAGCCATAAATTTAGACATATCCTACTAAAACTAAAGGTTAAATGATTGTAAATTTCTAAAGCAGTCGTTTTTAATACAGAAATGATGAAAATTTCCATACTGCTAAGCAAACGAGTATTTTGTTTTGGAAATGTAACATCAAAATTGTCCGTGTGACGTCACTTGCCCATGCTCGGTTCTCCATTGCTGTAAATAAGTTAAAAAATGAATCCAATATAAAGCTTCGTTTTCAGTATCCAGTGTCATACGCATCATCGAACTCCAGAATAATACTGTTTATATATAGATGATTGATATTTGTATAGTGTCATAAAACAAAACATCCAAGAATGTGAGGGTTTTATACAAATTAATTTATGCACTATTAATGACTTATAAAATTAAATTTAATGCTTCAATAACTCAGTATTGGACAATTTTGTAAAGTTTCTGCTAGAAATCAATTAGAGAAAAGCTGGAAATTGGCTTGACCAATTCGCCCGTAGAGAAGAAAAACTTTCACTAGACTGAAGAGAACCGGACGAGTCGCAAATCCGACAGTGGACGACGATATGTTATGCTGGCACAGGATCAGAGACACCTCATCCCCATTATAGCCTGCGGCTATAATGGGTTCATCAAAATAGACACTGGCGCGCAGGTTGGCAACAAGTCGTTTTTTCGATGAATCCCGCTTTACTTTGAGGTACAATGATGGCCGCAACCACGTTAGATGTTATAGTGGTGAACGCCACCTTCCGGAGTGTGTTATTCAACGTCATACTGGACGTGATGGTCTGGGACGCCATCGGGTATCTTGGACGATCTCATCTGCTAAGAATTGTGGGTAATCTCAACAGCAATCGCTACATCAGAGAAGTTCTGGAGCCCGAAGTAGTACACTTTCTTCAACGAATTCCTGGAGCTGTATTTCAACAGGACAATGTCCGTCCACATGTTGCTAGAAATGTTCCAGACTTCTTGCCAACACAACAGATTCAGCTTTGCTTTGCTTATAGAGCATGGGCACGTGATGTCACATGTAAACTCAACTGGCATGCGCAAAATTTGTAAGGGCAAAACATTCGGATTCTCCTATTGCGAACCTGTAAATTTCTGTGTTTTAATCTGCTTTATACTTGCTGTTTTAATAAAATTATTCATTATTTGATATCTATTACTGGTCAAGTATGGTGTAAATTATCCCATTTCAATCGTTCTTTTGTTTTATGCTGCATATTTTAAGTTTATAAACCTATATCTTGCTTTGATGCGATAGACAGAGCAGATTTAAATGACCACTATCCTAATTTCAATATTTTTAAACTTTTTTAAAAACACCAAATTATTTAAATTAAAAAAAATATAGATATTGAATGTTAACTAATTGAGCCCATTATTATTTATAGGCTAATTTTTTTTCATGTGAATAGTTTTGATTGGCAATTTAGTAATTAAAGTTGATAAAGTGTATCTAAAAAGGTAAATCGTTGCTTATAGAAATCTTTTAAGTGTAATAGGGTTTTCATTTTTCATTTTACTGTTTTAAGAAAACTTCTCATTTGACATATATTGGTTAAATATTATTGTGAAAATTATTAAATTTCATTCTTCTATTTATTTAATGGTGCATATTTAAAGCTTATTAACCTGTTTCTTGTATTGATGTGACACAATAAATTACAATATGTGAGTAATAAAGTAAATATAAATATCAGCTGTCCAAATTGAATTATATTTTTATAAAATCATAACATGATAATTGTTTGCATTTTTAAAAGTAATATAATTTTAAATAATTAAGTGTATTATTAGATATGTAAAGATTCATTCATGTACATAGTTTTGATTCACATCATAGTAATAAAATTTGATTAATTGAATCTTAAAGTAAATTTAAGTATATTTTTTCGGGGGGAGGGCATTTGTTAAATAGATGTAACTAATCTCCCTAAAACTAGTAAAAGGCATTCAAGTAAAAGTTATACCGTTTTGCACATCAACTTTCTAAATTTGGTCGGTCGGTGCTTTTCAAACTATATAAGTATATTTTTTTTTTGGGGGGGGAGCATTTGTTAAATAGATGTAACTAATCTTCCTAAAACTAGTAAAAGACATTCAAGTAAAAGTTATACTGTTTTGCACATCAACTTCCTAAATTTGGTCGGTCGGTGCTTTTCAAACTATACAAGTATAATCTTTTTTTGGGGGAGGGTGAGTATTTTTTAAATAGATGTAACTAATCTCCCCAAAACTAGTAAAAGACATTCAAGTAAAAGTTATACTGTTTTGCACATCAACTTTCTAAATTTGGTCGGTCGGCGCTTTTCAAAATGATTACAAGTTCTATGTAATCATTTTAACTCAGCAGTTTTAAGAAATACTACAATGCTTTAGTCAGTGGGAGATCATTTCCCATATCATGTATACTATAAAATGTATCATAAGATTCCGTGAATCATATTTGAAGTTGATGAGCATCATGTAATATTAATATATTTTGTACATGAGTATTATACCTATCTCCAATGTTTACAACCCAAACAAATGTTTGCTCTTTTATTCTAATATATATTGCGCTGTGCTTTATTTGATTACCTTTTACATACCCTACAAATATTTCAAATTTTGAAACAAATGATTTAAAAATTTGATGATATGACGAGCCAGAGAAATCGCTAGACGTGCCGATACGAAAAAACAATGTTCAATTCAAAAATGCATAAGAAGTAAAATATCTCAAAAAGTACATCGAAATTAAAAAAAGGGGCTCCGTCCTGCAAAAATTCACCCATGTTGATACCTGCCTGCAAAAATTTGTGATCTTGCTATTGTTAGTCTATTCAGGACGCGAACTCGCAGCTCAAATATTTTGTCTTTGATTTTGATATTAAATATTTCTTAAACTACAATGTATATCAAAAAACGATTTATTTCAGCGTATTCCCCAAAGCTTTGTCTACAAGTGTACCAAATTTAATATTTTTATATGCAATAGTTTTTACGGTACGAAGCAATTCTTCAGACATCGTAGAAAATTTGCATAGAACTCAACGGGAAAGAAAGTGCCCTTTTGCCTTTACAATCCTGCGCATTCTACTACGCAGGCTGTTTATTTACATTCGTTCCCTGCTCTATTGTCTCGAGTAGGTGAGCCAGCGCAAGGGAAAATGACAGTATTTTTTTTTTTTTTTTGAGCTTTACCGGCAGTTTTCAAAATTACTAAAAAATAACCTTGAAAGTAACTTAAATCCTGGCACTATATTTTGGCTCAAGGGGGACGGGTTAACCCCGTTAACCGACAGATAAAATGTATCTAAAAAGGTAAAGGGTTAACCGACAAATAAATTGTATCTAAAAAGGTAAATCGTTGCTTATAAAAATCTTTTAAGTGTAATAGGGTTTTCATTTTTCACTTGCTGTTTTAAGAAAACTTCTCATTTGACATATAGTGGTTAAATATTATTGTAAAAATTATTACATTTCATTCTTCTATTTATTTAATGAAGCATATTTAAAGCTTATTAACCTGTTTCTTGTATTGATGTGACACAATAAATTACAATATGTGAGTAATAAAGTAAATATAAATATCAGCTGTCCAAATTGAATTATATTTTTATAAAATCATAACACGATAATTGTTTGCACTTTTAAAAGTAATATAATTTTAAATAATTAAGTGTATTATTATATATGTAAAGATTCATTCATGTACATAGTTTTGATTGACATAATAGTAATAAAATTTGATTAATTGAATCTTAAAGTAAATTTAAGTATATTTTTTTCAGGGGGGGCAGCATTTGGTAAATCGATGTAACTAATCTCCCCAAACTAGTAAAAGACATTCAAGTAAAAGTTATACTGTTTTGCACATCAACTTTCTAAATTTGGTCGGTCGGTGTTTTTCAAACTATACAAGTTCTATGTAACCATTTTAACTCAGCAGTTTTAAGAAATACTACAATGCTTTAGTCAGTGGGAGATCATTTCCCGTATCATGTATATTATAAAATGTATCATAAGATTCCGTGAATCATATTTGAAGTTGATAAGCATCATGTAATATTAATATATTTTGTACATGAGTATTATACCTATCTCCAATGTTTACAGCCGAAACAAATGTTTGCTCTTTTATTCTAATATATGTTGCGCTGTTCTTTATTTGATTACCTTTTACATACCCTAAAAATATTTCAAAATTTGAAAAAAATAATTTAAAAATTTGATGATATGACGAGACAGAGAAATCGCTAGACGTGCCGATACGAAAAAAAATGTTCACTTCAGAAATGTATAAGAAGTAAAATATCTCAAAAACTACATCGAAATTAAAAATAGGGGCTCCGTCCTGCAAAATTTCACCCATGTAGGTACCTGCCTGCAAAAAATCGTGATCTTGCTATTGTTAGTCTATTCAGGACGCGAACTCGCAGCTCAAATATTTTGCCTTTGATTTTGATATTAAATATTTCTTAAACTACAATGTATATCAAAAAACGGTTTATTTCAGCGTATTCCCCAAAGCTTTGTCTACAAGTGTACCAAATTTAATATTTTTATATGCAATAGTTTTTACGGTACGAAGCAATTCTTCAGACATCGTAGAAAATTTGCATAGAACTCAACGGGAAAGAAAGTGCCCTTTTGCCCTTACAATCCCGCGCATCTGTTTATTTACATTCGTGTCCATGCTCTATTCACCGGATATGTCGCTTATTGAACATGTCTGGGATTTCGTCGGTCGGCGTCTCGTTTGTAACGCTCGTCCTGTAGCTAATACAACTAAACTTTAGGTTTGGATAGAAGCAATCTGGAATGTGCTTCCTCAGCTACAAATTCAGCATCTGTTTGAATCCATGTCACGTCGATAGAAGCATTTACTGCAGCACGTGATGGCTTTACCAAATACTGATTTTCGACATGTCATACTGTTGTTGTTGTTGGTGGTGTTGTTGGTTGTTGTTTTTTGCTTTGTAAATTTAATCGTTTATTTGTATCAATGCAGGTCGTTTATGAATCAATTCTGTTTATTTTTCATGGTGTTGCAATTTTTACAAACAGAAGTTTATATAGAAAGAAATTTTAGCATTATAATATGTAACATTATTTTGATTTATTTCGAATTTGGGATTTTCCTCATTGACAACATGAATTCCTATGCAGCAAGTGTCACAAGCACCATTATATGGCGCTGCAAATGTTGGATACAGTGCGAGAAAGTTATATTAGTTATTAATAATTAGTGCGCTGTAGTTCTCATTAGGATCTGTTAATCCACTGTGTTGTGATTTGAATAACCCGACTATTTTACTACTGCATACAGAATGCTTACTTTTTAGTAAAGCAAATTTAATTAGGGAGAGTTCATTAATTAATCAGTTCTTAATTTCAACTATTTATCATTGGAGTTTATAACAGTATAAGTATATACATCACATGCATCAATATAGTAAGGGGAGAGAATGATCTCCAAACTTCCACATTCGTAATATGATGGCCAGATGTTCCGGACTTATTAAATTTAAGTAATTTATTAACAGTTTTAACTTCAAAATTAATTCCACCTAAGTGAGTACCTGTTATCACATAGATTGTTGGTCACCGGATAGCATTTCGCTACATGTCCATACTCTGAAGAGCATTTTACGTTCAAACACTTAAGACGCGTTTGAAAAGTCAACCGACAGGTTATCGCGGTTCAGATACGCAACGGTTATTCAGATACGCAACGGTTGTATATCGGTTATATGGTTACTCAGCTGCTCAGTTCTGGTTAGGAAGAAAAACGCAGTGCAGTTATTCTGCCCGGTTCTACCATGGATTTTGAAAAAGAAACTGGATATCTAAAATTGCAGCCCCGAAGGACGAAAAATTGCGATTGCACGTCATGAGTGATTTGGGCCGTAGTGTAGCATTTTTATTTAGATGTTAATTTTGAATTTAAATGATGCCGGATCTACTAAAATTTAAATACCATTTCATAAAGATGCTTTTGGTTTTCGAAATAAGTAAAAATTGAAAGAAAATAAAATAGAAGCCCCGACCCTTAAAATTTTAATGTATTTCAATGGGTAATTTGACGCCCATTACCCCAAAACCGTCTGCTACTACGACCGCGTTTCTTTAATATTATGATATTTCCATCATGTTCGTTTCTTCTAAATCCGTTTGTTTTACACATACTCGGTTCTGCGCATCACGTTACCACATAACAGCGGTGATCGGGAACAGCAAGCCAGTAATTTGTCGATAGCAGGATGCCTGGAGCAGAGCTCCGTATCCTTAGTCAGGTTACACAAATGTGGATCACAGTCTTTCACTGAACCTTGTCCTTCAATAGGGGTCAACAATGTTGATGAAACAGGTTAGGAGTAGTAAACAAAGAATGCTGTAAACAGTGCTCTGAATATTTTTTAATTCCTCAACCAAGGAACGTTCCGTACAGAACAGAAGGAAAATTTGAAAAATACATGTGAGTATCGATGAAACCAGTAGCAGAGTTTAACGGAATATAGAAGTGGAGAAATTATTGTAGAGGTTTGAAGATGAGGAGGGTGGGGGAACAGGGGAATATCCTTTTCTGGTATGCAGGGGAGATTCAGTTAGTAATTAGTATAGGATGTCTAATTTGAGATTTAGGATAGCTCTGGGTCTTTTTGGAAATTTACGGAAGTCGTATTCGGTCATATTAAAAATCATTTCTCTGGGGATCCTAGCGAGGTTATCATAGAAATTGTTAGAGAATTTTCGTATCTCCTTAATAGTTTAAATTTTGAAATCGTAATGTATAACAGAGATTTTCAAATATCTTGGAGCTTTTCTGATAGAACGTAGGATTTTGTTCTGAATGATTTGTACTTTTTTATAGTAGATTTCGCAGTGTAGCTCCAAATTGAGGAGGCATAGAGAATGATGGGGTGGATAACTGATTTGTAAAGTAGAATTTTGTTTTCAATGCTGATATTCCTCGAATACAGGAGGGGTTAATTCTGCTTTTACAAAGTTTATTTTATCTTTAAGTTTAGCAATGTGGGGTTTCCATGGTAGTCGGCTGTCAAGAGTTACACCGAGGTATTTACATGTTCTCTCGAAGCAGACTGACTGATCGTCAGTTATGATTGGTTGGGGCGGGAAACGTTGGTATGAGAAAAATACAGTTGACATTTGTTAGGGTTTATTTTGGTGCAGTATTTCCCTAACCAGGGTTTGAGTGTGTCGATGTGATGTTGTAGGTATCGATGTTGGCAGTTTGTATTGTGGTGTGTGGCACGAATGGCAGTGTCGTCCGCATATAAGTAAAGAATGGTGTTGTTGGTTCTAGGGATATCGTTTATGTAAATGTTAAAATGAATGGGACCATGTTTGCTGCCCTAAGCGGATATATTTGGTTGGTGAGTGTGTCTTGTTCAGGCAGACATGAAAGGTCCTGTTGTTGAGGTAAGAGTGTAGAATATAGGTGAGAGAGTAACGTATATACGGAACTGAATGACTTTGTACATGAGTCCTCCAATTAATCACACCCTATCGAAGGCCTTAGTGACGTCAATAAGTATACCTCCAACTGCTGACCGGTTTTGGAGTCCATCAGAGATGTATTCCACCACGCGAAGCAGTTGGCGTGTTGTGGAGTGGAGCGGCCTAAAATCAAATTGTTCTGGGATGAGAATGTTGTTATTAGCAAGGAAATTGTTGATTTGGATAGTGACGAAATGTTCAGTCAGTTTGCCAAGAGTGGTCATCAGGTTAATGGGGCGGTAACATATTTTGGGGAGTTTAAATTTTCATTTGGCTTAGGAATTGGAACAATGGCGGTATGTTTCCAGTTGCTGGGGGAAATAATTGAGATCAAAAGTGGAATTGATTAAAACAGTAATGTAAAATATTATATTAATAGTGCAAGATTTAATGGCTTTGCATGAAATATTGTCAGGGCCGGGGTTCTTTTTGTTTTTGAGAGTTTTGATGTAGTTAACAATGTCAGTGGGGAAAATGTGGGGGAGGGGGAAGTGTTTGGAGCACTGAGAAACTGGTTCACAGTGTCTTGGACTTCCCAAATGAAATTTTGGGCAGAAATCTAGGCAGTTTTTCATATGCACCAGTGAGTAGATTAGCCTTGTCTTGTTTTGTGCCAGCAGTGGTGTTGTGAGTGAGTAAGGGAATAATTTTGTGATTTTTACGAATACGTTTTAAGAAGTCCTAAAGTGAGTGATCAGTGGGGGAGAGAAATTTGATGTGTTGCTTCCATTTGGCTTGTTTTTAATTAGAGATTGAAAGATTTATTTGTGCCGTCAGGTGGTTGTATCTGGTTCTATGGGCAGGATTTCTTGTGTATTGCCAGAGTTGGCGAGCACGGTTTCTAAGATTAATTTGGCTAGTGATAGAATATGGGAGCTTTTGGTAGAGTTGCTGAATGTAGGTAGATATGCTGAGCTAAATGTTTGGGTTAGTGTTTTGATCGCCCTGTCAACATCATCGGTGGAAGTGATGGTTGGGAAGAGATGGGGACTCGTTTATAAGTTTAACGAAACATTTTGCAGTTAAATTTAGTAGGGGGGGAGGGGGCGGGAAGAGGGGTATTTAATTGCAGTGTTAATAAGATTGGTAGATGGTCAGAGGTAAGAAGGTTAAGTACATTTACAGAGGATGGGAAGGAACAGTTTTTTAGTAGGGCAAAATGAATGGTGGTAGGGTTGGTGTGATTACTACGTCTGGTGGAAAAGGGAGGAAATTTAATGTTTAGATTATTATAAGTACAAAAGTTGTTAAGTTCTCTTCCTACCCGGTGTGTCCTATGTTCATTCCATTTAGGATGGTGCGTATTACCGGCTAGGATAGTAGGGGAGGGGTAAATATGAGATATAGGTCGTTATAAAGGGGCTCAGGAGAGTTAATTCTGTTGTAAATGGAGACAATGATGAGTTTTTGCTGCTTAGGATGTAGGATTTCCACCAATGTGTTTTCAAGGCGATTTGTGTTTAGTTTGAGAGGTATGTGTGGGATGGCGTTTTTGACGTAAACTGGTGTACCGCCATAACCTATGGGCTGATCAGTGGCGCCCTGTCTTAAAGTATAGTAGAGGGTAAAGTTTTGAAGTTTTAAACGTTTTGTTTTCAGCTCCTGTATTAGAATGATGTCAAGAGGTTCATCAGTTAAATGGTTTCTTAGCTTGTCGATTTTATTGCATGAACCGTTAGCATTCCAGCAAATGGTATTTAATTTGAATGGGTGTCTATTCATGATTGGTAGGATTTTTCTAGGCACCGAATATAGATAAAATAACACGAATAAATACAAATAGCTTGTTGAGGGGACCCTCAACTTTTTCTATATCGGTGACAGCTTTTGTGATTTCACTTATTATGTCCTAAATATTGAATTTTAAAAATATTTTTTGAATTGCAATAATTAAATTCATGATTTCTCCGATTCCTCCTAGGGAGGCCGGGTTTGCTGCTTCCTCGTGAATATCCACAACTTCCATGGAAGGGGGCAAGTTTTGTTGATTAGTTTGATTATGAGATTGGTTGGTTTAATCGGAAGTACTTGTTTGGTTTTTTGATTTGGTATTATTGTTTGCAATAAACTGAGTAGTTTATTTAGTTTGATTTTTAGGTGGGAGAGATTCAGCTACAGGAGTGGGTGGAGCTTGTTGGTTATTTTCAACAAGAGGCGGAGCATTAGAAGGAAAGGAAGTGGGCATAGTTTTTTTAAGGGGATACGGTACCTTAATTATGATCGAAATATCCATTTTTTATTGCATCAAATTAAAGCTACTACCTTTCCAAGTATGTGTGCAAAATATTACATCTGTATCTGCATTATTAAAAAGTTATAGACATTTTTCTGATGCAAGGTGGAAATTTAAGACGTACCGAAGTGGGCGTGGCCGAGTTTGTTGTAAAGTAGATCCTCACAAAAATTTAATTAATTCTTTTTTTTTCAGTAAAATACGTTTTGAAATGAAGTAAAAAAAGTAAGTGAGGTGAAATAATTTCATTTAACCGCAACCAGCTTTGTTTATGTTTGATTCTTGAGGTTGTTATTTTGTGTGTTCTTGTTGTTTTGTTCTAATTTTTCAGTTATAAAACATGAATTAACGGTCTTTTTAAAGACCACATTATAAATTTATCAAATTTAAAATTATTTGCTGCTTTTACTGGAAAGAATTTCAAAGTATATAAATGTAAATAAAGCTTTTGCTATTTTGCTGCCATGCCTAGACAAAAGCGTGTGTATCAAAATAATAAAATAAAGGTAAATAAAAGATGGTGTTCGGAATTGGAAGAAAAAGGTAATGGCACTATATTGTTTACCCATGATAGTTCGAAAGCTGGAACTAATAGTTTGAGACTTTCAACATTAGAATGTTTGATTTGTCAACAAGATGGAAACATAGAAGATCCTCCAAATTACATACTTGTAAATAAGAATAATTTGAAAAATCCTTTTGCCAATCTTCTATGTAGCAAATGTAAAAGTTCCTCTTTGCAAATGGAGTTTGGTGAAAAGTACGGTTTTCCCCAGCATTTGAAAGTAGTGTGTGATGACTGTGACCTCAAAAATGAAATCGACGCGTCAAATGTAGTTGTAAAAGGCTGATTCATCGAATAAGTGCTTTGATTTTAATTTGCGTGTGGTTCAAGCTTTCCTAGGTATTGGACAAGGCTCTTGCGTTTTAGATATGTTTTGCATGTGTATGAATATGCAACCTATGTCCAGCAGGACATTTAATTTACATAAACAAATGCTATATTCAACATTTACTACTTTTTCTGATAAACAACTACAAGATGTGAGACGTGAAGTGAGAAACGCTTATGATAATTTTCGTGCTAATGATATTGTAAATATAAGCGTATCTTTTGATCTGCCGTGGTTAACTCGAGGACATACTTCTCAAATCGGTGTCGGATGCATCATTGATTTGCTAAGTGAATATGTCGAAAACTATGAAGTACTGTCAAAGTATTGCACAGAATGTGAGCAAACAAAAGTTAGCCTTAAAGAAAATCCAGCAGAATGTGATGTTTGGTTTGAAAGCCATAAGAAAACATATAGTATTAACCACAGGGGATCATCTGGAGCAGTGAAAGTAGAAGCAGCTGTTGAACTTTGGAAAAGACCAGAAGAAAAAGGCTTTCGCAATACAACAACGCTTTCAGGCGGGGAATAAAAAGCATTCGAAAAGTTGACAGAAATTGAAGTTCATGGAAAAGACATCGAAATAAAGAAAGAGGAGTGTGTCAATCATGTAAGCAAAAGACTTGGGGGACTGCTTAAGAAATACAGTGACAGAATGGCGTTATAGGGGTGTGGCACTGGGAGGAAAATCTTATGGAAGTTTGAAGGAAGTGAAGATAAAAGACTTACTTGATATTATCAGAACGCAATACGAAAAAATAAAGGAAATGTTCATGATATGAAGACTGCCATATATGCAACATTATACCATAATATTTCTACTGACAAAAATCCACAGCATTTTAAATGCCATCCTGGGAAAGATTCTTGGAGCTTTTATCAAGCAGCATTAGCTAGTGATAAAACTCCTGATTCTCACACTACGCATATAAAAACATCTATCAATGAAGCTCATTTAGCAAAAATACTGCCAATATATCAAAGACTTGCTTCGACTGAACTTTTGGAACGTTGTGTAAGGTGTTCTACAGAGAATTCAAATGAAAGCTCACATAGCATTATTTGGAGCAAATGTTCAAAAGAGAACTGTGCTTCATTGCAGCCAGTCACAATTGCTGTTTGTGATGCTGTTACGAAATTCAATGTGGGGACTTTGAAAAAGCTACAAGGTTTTCAAGCAGAGATCAATCTTCAACTGAGTGCATCATCAAAAAATTTGGCCATATACAAAGATCATCGAAGAACGTATTTCAGAAATAGAAAAAAAACCGCAGTTTATGCACTAGCACAAAAGAAAATGAAAATTACTCGAATGCGGCGACAGAATGCCGAATTTAAAAAGGTATTTCTTATAAAGCAGGATACTCTTAAAAGGTCGAAGATGTAAGTATCCTTTTATCTAAGTATGGAGGTATGATACGAATTGTGTTTTGGCACCCAACTCTCCATAGCAATAAGAACAGAAATTTTACCGACGTATACAGTTTGGAGCCCCCCACAGAGCCAACTGCCCGGGAGGCTACCCGTGTCGCTTGGCCTTTAAGCCATCTCTGCTTTCATCATAAAGTGAAAATTGATATGAACAAAGTTTTAAATTACTTCAAATAGTATGAAAACTAACATATTAAACTTTGAATGCTTTTTGAATCTTATAAATATTAATTTATATGAATTGAAAACTTTTAATGCATTTTTCTCAGCTTTCATTTTTTCATCGTTAGAGTGTATTCACAATGCTAAGGCTTTTTTTCTATTTAAGATAAAGCTTTGAGACTTTTTATAAATACTTTTAGTTATTTGTGAAATAAAACTGTGTATGGATTAGTCTCTGAGTGCTACAGTTATTTAAAAAAAATAATGAATCTCAAAATTTTAAAATTTTGGCAATTTTTGACACGTTTCAGATAAAAATTTATATAAAATTTACTATATGCTTGATTTAAAAATCGATACCCAATTTTCTTTAGTATTATTTCACTAATGTTGAGAAAATATGGAGTCAAAATATTGAAAATTGAAAAAGGAGTAGCGATTTAAAAAAAATTAAAAAAGTTAAAAAAATTTAAATTTTTTTAAACTGGCAGTCGAATATGATTTTTTCCAGATTTAATATTTTATTTAATTTACAACATAAAAAAATATTATTTCAATGCTAACATGAAAAATAAAAAAAATGTATAAGAGGTACCGTGTCCCCTTAACAGTGGAGTTGGAGCTCCTTGCAAAATTAAGGTTGTTTTGGTTCTCTAAACGGCTAAGTTCCTTGGGTTCTTTTCTTTCTCCTCGAGATTTCTTTTCTTATACCTTTTATGTATGACTGAAAAGGGTTGTAGCTCAGGGCAGGCCATGCTAGTGGAAGGATATGAAGGAGGGGGAGGGCGGAATGGTTTCTGCACTGAAGTTGGTGGATTGGAAGCAATTGGATTTGATTGTTTAGAGGTATGGGGGATACTAGAGTTAGAGTTTTGATGGGAAGAGGGTCCAGGTTGGTTGTTTCTATTTTTATTGCTGAGGATACTTGCAGTTTGGATTTGGAGAGTGGTCCTTTGTTGGTCGGAGTTTTGGGGCATCCTAAATAGTTGGCCGGGTGGGGGCCTTTGCAGTTTATGCAAAGAGCTGGGAGGTCTTTTGATTTGGTACAAGGTTTGGTTTGGTGGGCTCTGCACATTTTAGACAGGCGGGGGAGAGGTTACAATTATCAGAACAATGTCCCCATGATTGACAGTTGTAACACTGGAACCAGGGGAAATGACCGTAATCAGTTATTTTGATATTGAAGCCATCCCCTTCCTCTAGTTCATAAATTCCATCAAAGTTATCGGAGTTGTAGATATTCAACAAGGAAGATTGGAAGTCGATCTTTCGCTTTGAATTTCCTTAGTTGGGACACACGTTGGATGTCAAATCCCTTAGATACTAGGTCTTCTTTAATTTCTTGGCCATTAGTGTCAATGGGAATTCCTTTAAAGAGGATTTTATTGGACCTTTCCCATTTTATGCCCATACTGTGGAATTGGATTTTATTTGCTAACAAGCATTTTTGTAGTACTCTATACTGATCGAAGTGTTTTGGTTTTAATCTGACATACTCGCATGCCATCTGGAGGGGGTTCTGAAAGATAAGTCCTTGGTAGCATTGTTTAAAAGAATCTTCCAATTTTCTTCCATCTTTTTGTAGAACGGTTCCGGTTTTGAGGGCGGGGGAGGGGAGGTTGATCATTACTAGAGTCAAATTCAACAGGATAGTTATCATTTATGGCATTGTTTAGATTAGATTTTTCAGAATTGATTACATTGTATATATCATTGCGTGCATTAGAATTATCAACATTGTTTGCAAAAGAGTTATTAGTAATAGTTAAATTAGAGTTTTTAATATTATTAGAATTATCAACATTGCTTACACTAGAGTTATGGGTAATTGTTAACTTAGTATTTTTAACACGATTAGATGTATCAAAATTATTTACAATAGGGTTATCAGTTATAGTCAAATTAGAATTCGCAACCTGATTAGAATTTTCATTAATAAGTAAGTTACATCTGTTACTGGTTTCCATTAGTAATATTTTCAACAATTTGGGAATCTCTAGTATTTGAGTTTTTAACATATTTACTTTTGTTATTTTGGGTGGGGGTGCCTCTATCACTATCGCTATTACCGTGTTCACGTTTATCAACATCTTTGAATTTTAAAAGGTCATCAGTCAAGTATTTAAAATTGGGTTCATTATTAGCAATGTTATCAATACAATGAATCAAATAAGCAGGGGAAGGGCTAGAAAACAGTAGGAAAATATATTCGCACATATATTGGAGTCCGGCTTTCAGATCGTAGAGCTCAGTAGGCTGTTGATCGCTGTTTTGAGCTAGATAGATAGATCATCATGGAAAGCTTGACGAGATTCTCAATCACTGTCTTTTTTCTCTATCAATAATCCATCACGTCCTAAGTCTCTCGGTCGGGAAGTTCCTCCGGCGAATTCATTAAGTGATCGTGGTAATCCAAGAGATTTTCGTTGTTAGCACAAACACTGGATACAATTTTTTTGATACATTCACTTACGATGAGATTTGAATTTGTAATAACACTATTCATAAGAAAATCAGTAGAGCCAGGGGCGACATTTCAGCATTTCATTTGGGGGTGCGAGATTTGTATGAAAATCCACAATATGAAATAGATAAAATGTTTGTTAACAGGGGGGAAGGGGGGAGAGGGATCACAAAATTGAATTGATGTTGAGAAAAATAAATGTTGTTAACGTAATTTTTGTACATAATTGTTGTTAACATATTTTTTATAAATACAAATATCTATATTTATTTACTTGTTATTGAAGTTTTAAACGCCGGTTCTTAGAGTCTGGATGAAGAGAAAATTTTGTTACAATATCATCATAATCCAGTGGTATATCTTGTTCTATAGCTAAAACAGCTAAAGATGAAAGTCTTTCTTGTACCAATGTACTGTGAAAATAATTTTTCAACCTCCTGAGACACGAAAAAGACCTTTCACAACTGGCTGAGCTGATTGGCAACATTAAAAACAATTTAATTAATAATGTTATGACAGGAAACACATTTTTTAAATTCCGCTCTTTAAAATAATCCATGCGATTTTAAAATTAGGATGGTCTATGTTTACATTTTTCACCATTGAATGAAACAGCCGCAATTCACATAGCAATTCCTCTTTCTGGAAGTTATATACTTCGCATATGGTTGAAACTTTTTCTTTTCCAACATCTGATCCGGATAATACTGAACTAAGGACAAACAAAACGGATATATTGTTCTCATTAAATATTGTCTCAATTTCATTAGATGCTGAATCTATAATTTCATATTGAATATTGGTTCTGTGATATGATTTAAAATCATCATGGAGATTTTTTCACCGAATTCGCTTGGGATTTTTTTTACGCCTTTTCAGTTTTGGTCCAGAAAAATAATTTTTTTGTCCAGAATAAGAAAAATTTGGGGGCGCGACCGCGCCCCCTATTTGCCGCCCCTGAGTAGAGCCCATGTTTGCAGTCACTGAACACGTGGAAGAGTCAATTACTGGCGAAATGGCGCTGGACATATCTGTTCTTGGGAAATCCCTGATAGCCACCTCCAAATCAAATGAAATCTCTTCCATAACATGGAAATGGATGCATACCTTTCAAATAGCAATATCGATAATAGTGGAGGCCGCAGCAAGCAGAAGAAGCGCATATACGATCGAAAAAACACAATTCCAAAATTTACTACACGGTTATAAACGGATCGTGACCGAAATGAGTTTTCGAACGCCAATGGTTATGAACTACTTTTGAAATGTTCTGGTTATGACCGGCGGTCACCGGTCATCACCGCAGAGATTTTTCAAGTGCCCTTTAGTCAAGGCCACCTAGAATAAGAGGCCCTGATATGGACAGCAGCAACGGAGGGAACGCATCTCCCTTACGTTGCGCACGGGATCTGACGCAGATAAATTTCCGCAGTCATAAATAAGACTAATATGAACAAATATATAAGAATAAAATTTAAACTCTATCTAAAAATAATCTACACTGAGAACGAATAAGTTTTCATTCTCTTCTGTAAACATTTATGTTAGCAATTTAGCATAATAAGCAACTATATTAATATCGATGTTGTATTTAAAATGAAATTTAAACTATACCAAAAAACTCTAAAATTCATGTAATGGTATTTGACTTTAAATTAGGAGAAAAGTAATTATATATTATATTTTATTCGGAGAAACTGTTGACACTTACCTATGACATTTTTAACCACTTTTATTAGCCAGCATAAATATGTATATAAAAGCAATATTTTCTTTATTCAGATTTAGCATTTAGTTCCAAAATTTAAGCAATGTAAAATGTAGTGAACAATTATAAATATGTCTTTCTAAATTTAACGACATTAAATTTTACAAACATTAATATTACTTTTTAAACTAACACCAAATTTAAAAACTGTTGACACCTACCTGTTCAACTTTTATAACCTTTAATATTGCTATTAATAAAAAAATACGAAGAAACATGCAGGTTATAAAAATCTGAAAATTCAGTATTTAAAATTCGAGCACATTCATATATAAAAATTATCTGTCGTACTCTTGAAAGGAAAATGACTTAGTGGAATTTTATTAAATGTTTTAACTTTCTGACTTGAAATTAAGCTGTTATAAAAAAAAGTTATTTTCGTGATGACACTCATCACAAGATATATATATATATGTGTGTGTGTGTGTATATGTTTTTGCTAGTACACACCATTTATATTTATAACTTCTTCAACTGTGAAGTTTTTAATTATCTTTACTTGTACATATGACACGTTAAATGACACGATTATAAGTAGAAAAGCGTTCTATATACAACGAAACTATTATAAGTAATTGAGTTCATTAAAAAATATAAAAGTGTTCCTTTGAGCAACTAAATAAAATACAAAAAAAAGGAAAAATTTTTACGAGTGTATAAAAATTTTATTACAGCAAGCTTACAAATCCAATTGACATCAAAGTTACTAGAAAATACAAAATGTATCTGCATACTGTATATGTAGCAATAAATGGCTAGCTTTGTATTTTGTCTGAAAACTATATCTGCAAAATTATCCCAAATTTGAAAAGTACCTGCGTAGTGTGTACCGTGTATGCTTACATTCAACAAGAAAATTACCCCCCCCCCTATATCCGCTGGATACAAACTTGATATATATTAAATAGTATGGATTACAAATACAAAAGTATGGATTACAAATGAAGAATATTGATTTTACAGAAACACATATATACCAAATTTATTGAAATTTTCATCAAACAGATATAAAATGTATTTTTACAAATCTCAATAATTATGCATTTCAGGAAAATGAATATCATTGTTTTGTAATATGTCTTGTATATATATAAATATATATATATATGTATTAATCAGAAAGGCATATACAATTAGAATATGACATTTCACATTGCTGTAAACATGGTTAAGTATCGGGCAAACATTGCCTAAAAATTATTTGCTTGGTATTTTCCACATAACTCATAGTTAACTTTCAAATCATTATTCTAACCTGGGTTCCCATAACTAAAGTTCGAATCCTCTAAAAATCTGTCTTTCTCCTGTGACAGCTTCCAATTCCTTTATGTATACTTTTGATATACATTGTTTCATACCAACTAACAATTCGATCAATAAAGGAAGATGTATTCTCCCAAAGTTCTGATTTTGGTTGATCTTCACATAACTTTCATTCAATTATAGGTTTTTACAGTATTATTATGCTTTTTTTTCCTACTGATCCCTTGAAAAGAATATAAACCATTCTTTACTAACTGTTATTTCCCATTTAATCAGTTAAATGGCACAAAATGTTTTGATTGTAATTTAAGCAAATGCATCCATTAATGTGGTTTGAGCAAAAATATACACTATTGTCTTTCTCAATTATTTGTTTTTAAATTGCATTTGTCACAAATCACATTCATTATGCATTTCAGAAAAATGAATATCAGCGTTTTGTAATATATTGTTTTAAAAGTCAGAAAGCATACAATTAGAATATGACATTTCACCTTACTGCAAACATTACTTAAAGATTGCACAAACATTGCTTAAAGATTATTTGCTTGGAATTTTCTACATAACCCATAACTAATATTCAAATCCTCTAAAAATGTATCCCTCTCCTGTAACAGCTTCCAATTCAACTAATTTGAAATTTGCTAACTTTTTGTTTTTACTCAGATAGAAATGTAATCAGTTTTCGATACTCTTTTTAATTTTTTGCATGCTATCTATATTATTCAAACAAATATCACTCCATGTTCTAAATAACTAAATCTTCAAAATACAAAACAAAACACATAATTGCGGAATTTTTTGCAAGAACAAAATTTCATTATAATTTGTAGGTTTACAAAGACATAACCACTAACTTAACCAAAAGTATTGCCTGATTTTTACAATATAGAAATTTAAATTCAATATATATATGCTACAGAAGATTTAATATATACGAGTACATACACAAAAATCCGCAAATCTGTAGAATATTTCCCACCATGTGTATATTTGATTTTAGAATCAATATAGAATATTGATACTATTATTATCAAAAACACTACTGAATATTGTAAAGCTTACATCTTTTAAAATTTGGAAAATTACTACATGTTCTACATTACTAAGATCATACTTCATAGGATCATCGATGTTCTACATTACTAAAATCTTTTAAAAAGAAATGTGAATTTTTTACAAGAGTAAATTTTATGAGAATTTGCAAGTTCAGATAGTTTCAAAACTATGACTCGTTAGCTTAACCAAAATCATTACCAGATTTTTACAATTTTGAAATTCACATTCAATATGTAGTATGCAGTGGAAGATTTTACACAATAAGCGAAAATCAACAAATTTATAGAATATTTCATACTATGTGCGTATATTTGATTTCAAAATATTGATACTATTGCTATCAGAAATACTACTGTATATAGTAAAACTTACATTTTCTAAAATTACAGTAGTTGTAGTTGGCGATAGTCAGCAAGCAGGAAATACGAAGGTGGTCGTGTGCACCGGCTGGGTTGAAAGAGTTTGCGAAGCAATATCCAGGGGTTTTTAAGCGCCAACGAGCCAGAGAAGCCCTCAAGAGAAGTATTACACCTGCGTAGCAGTCTGAACGAAATAACTCGTGAAACGGACTTTTTCGTTTGAGAAAAGAGCACTTTCATTCAAACGCGAGCTCTTTCGTTGGAAGCGTTTGTTCGTTGAAAGCGAGCTGTGGTGGTTAGTTAGCTGCAGCAAACGAGGGGCGAAGCTAAATGATTTATGGGGATCGGGCGGGGTGAATGAACTCACAAAGCGAATTCGAAGTGTTGGTGTGTGTCAGTGAACAAGGGGCGAAGGCCTACGGGTACAATAAACCTGCATAGCAGACATAACGAAAGAGTTCACGAAGCGAGCTCCGGCGAATTACGAGCGGCAGCGACAGAGTCGGAATCCCCGAACCCCGGGAGTTGCCGAGCATCAACGAGCAAGGAACACGAAGGTGGTCATGTGCATTGGCCGAATTGAAAGAGTTCGAGAGCGAGATTCGCAGATTGGTGAGTGAATACGGGAAGGCCCCAAAGAGCGCATTACGTTGGCGTAGCAGGTGGGTGGAAGAAATCGTGAAGGGAGTTGAGCGAGCGCCAGAGAGTAATATGCGAAGCCTAGCGATACGTGATGCGAGTTACAGGCGAGCGTCAGAGAGCTGGAGGGTGGAGCCCCTAGTATTAACAACAAAAAAAGGTAGCTGCTGCAGCCATCGCAGTCGCTGACGAAATCCTTTTTAAATTTTCTGTCAAGGCTAGTGTCGGGCATATGGCATCAACTGATTTGCAATTCTACATGATGGTTTAGAATACTGTGCCATGTGTTGCATCCTATTTTGGTAAATATCGGATTATAATTCCCATTTTTTATACGATTTTGAAATGAAAATTTTATTTTCCTTCATTTTTCTTAAAAATTGAACCTTTAATTGTTGAAAACACTGTTGCAATTTCAGAAAAAGTAATATGTAAATGATTTAACCTTCATTGTTGAAAACACTGTTGCAATTTCAAAATAAGTAATACGTAAATGATTCAAAATTCATTGTTGGAAACTCTGCTGCCATTTCAAAAGAAGTAATATTTAAAGGATTTAAGCTATTAAAAATTAATTTTTTATTCAGAGCTGTAATACTAAGCTGTCTTTGAGATTTTCGTCACTGTTAGTTTTCTATCGTTATCGTTAGAGTTTGAATGTCTTATTGCTGTAAATAGGTAACTCATGGAGGTAAAGTGAAAGAGTTAAAACTTTATGTTGGGAAACTGCAAAATCGTTTGAACACTGGTATAGAACGAATTCTACTGCGCTGTATGTATTTCTATAGCGAAAGGCTCTTATTGAATAAATTATATCTGTTAAATTGTTAATTTTGAAGAAAATAATTATCAATTATCAACACATTAGAACTTAACCCATAAAGAATATTCTAATGTATTAAAATTTATTTCACGTTATAATGTATATTTATCTCCATAAATTTTGAAATATGTTACACAACGAGGAAAAAACATTTATTACTTATACTTATAATTAGGAAACTTTAATTTAAAAATAATCAAAAATACATATACTAAAGACAACGTTTTACTGTTGTGTCAAATAATGAGAGTGGGACGTTACTAACATTAGCCACACCTAGATATACTTCTCAAAGCAGTATGGTATTTTTAAGCTTTTTATCCATAGGGGTTTTATCGCTTTCTTTCAAACTCCATGATGCAGCTGAAAGTTGCATAATATTTACACTACGTAATTGGGGCAAAAGAACTCGCAATGCGAGATTCGGGGGGTGAAATTAACAAGCTCGGTAAGCATGCTTCCGCGGTTAGGGAGCGACAATGAACAGGGGGCGAAGCCGCTGTTTGCGAGCATTGGGCGGAACCTATTAGTTGTAAAAAAATATTGAAGAATTTCGTTTGAAAATTTTTTTCTTTTGTCCGGGTTGAAGGACCTTGTGAGTAAACAATACTTTTGATTTGGCTGTGAGACAGACTTAAGGTGGATTAATAACGACCGTTGTACGGCAGGGTTATTATTTTGAGGACTGAACAAAAGTTGTTGCTGTAGAATAGTCAGAAGAGGAGTACTTTAATTATATATATGAAAACACTCTGCCTATTGCTTTATATTATTTACACCTTTATAAATTATGCTACGATGTTGACTAAAGTTGTTTGAAACAACTCGATATTTGTCAATTTTACTGCGTGTTGAAGTCATTGAAATAGACATATTATGGCAATTTGTATTGTATTTGTTTTTGATTGGAGTGCCATGCTGTCATCAAACATTGTCGATAACACTAGCCACAATGATATTGTGGACAGCGTGCTTAAGAAAATGAAACAGGTAATGTGTAGGCAATTTGATGGGCTAATTCCGAAAATGATAACCAATTTTGCACATCACTTGTATTTTTTGTGCAATTCGCGCGTTTATGAATGTATAAAATTTAGATAGCGTTTCGAAAATTTGCATTTTTTGTCAATTTTAGTAAACATTTATAAATAATCGATTCTATAATGTCGCATTAAATCTTTTATTCCAAAATAGATCAGTAACTTTCGTAATTTTGCTGGTTCAAAATGAAAGAAACTGCTCAAAATCCCCAAAGTTCTTCAGATTTGAAGAATATCATTTCCAACGTTCAAAATAAACTGTGAATATTAAGCTTCTAGAAAGATATAAAAATAACAAGAAGTGTTCAAAAATTTTATTATGCATAAGCGAATGCAAGATAGAAGTGTTTCACAGAATTGAAACACTTCTATCCCATGTTCATGTCTTCTATCTCATGTGATAGAAGACATACAAATCAAATGGGATAGCAGACACAATCAACTACAGACTTATTTTAAAAACATTAATATGTCCACTATTTTTCTAAATTTTGTGCTCGTAACATTTAAAAGTAATTTGCAACTGGCTGAACTAGGTAAGTCTTATGGTTAAAAAGTTGTAAGTATATATTGTTATAGTTAAAAACATTATTATTATATTAAGAAAATATAATTGCAACTTTAAATTATATATTAAAAACTATTTTAAAATTTGATAAACTGTGTAGCAATCAGCTGTAACAGTTTCAAGTATTTTTGGCCAATTTCAAAAGCACATAGTTCTAAAACGAGCGCACCGATCAGGGGTGTAACAATCGGGTAGCAAAAGAAAGCAACACCTATGGACCTCAGAACTGGAAGCTCTCCTGTTATTAGCCCCCCTCAAGGGGACAAGTTAACCCCCCGGGGGTACATAGTAAAGTTTGGCATCAATCGAAATTTTTCGTCAAGCCCTTTAAAATGAAGGGCAACGTGCTATAATTGTGATCATTCGGACTAACGATACAGATTTTTAAAAAATTTCTTGTGAAATTTGCTTAAAATAAAATAAAATAAAAAAATCCTAAGCTATTTAAAATAGATTCTGGTATGAAAAAGTTAAGTTGAGTCACACTCCAGTTAATTGTTTCATTTGCAAATGTTTTATTAACATATTTATGTGATACAACTTTATGTTATTTGTTGCATATAATAGTTTGCAAATGTTTTATTAATATATTTATGTAATACAATTTTATGTTATTTGTTGCATGTAATATTTCGCAAAATGTTTTATTAACATATTTATGTGAAACAATTTTATGTTATTTGTTACATATAATTCATGAGCTATAAATTAATTCAGAATACATCCAAAAATATTCAGATGAAAAAGAGAGAAAGACCCTGAATATAATGTTGAAATAATTTTGCTTGTGATCAAGAGAGCCTCAAAATAAGTTTGCGTCTAAACCCCAAAATTGCAGTTACGCCATAGGCGTCAATAGTGAGGCCTACTAAACTCGAGCTTTACATTGGTATAATTTTTTTTATTTTGAGCATGTCGTATCTATGTTACTTTTGAATCAATGTGCAAGAATTTAAAATTTTTGATTCGAGAAACCGCATCTGGACGAAAACACCATTGCAAATGAATATTCTCGGTTGAATGTAAACATATTTAAAATCTTAATGTGATTAAAATGGTCTGGGACTAAAAAGGTTTGCATTCAACATGCTAAAATGAGTCAAAATCGACTTTTAAACTTGAGACTACAGAAAACAGTTTTATCTGGTAGACTAGCAAACTAATTAAAGTAAATCGAATGTAAAATGATAAAAGAAGGAATTTTTACAAAATAAATAAATAAAGAGCTGAAACTTCAATCTCATAATCTAAGTTTTAAATTGAAGCCCCTTTATTCCTCGAGTTCATCCAATTATGAAAGAACAGCCATGTACGGCATGTACCATGCTCAGAAGCACGAAACTTTTAAATTAACACCCAACACAAAAAGTTCGAGTAATGTAAGTAAACGTATTTTTAGGATTTTAGTTTTTATTTACTTTTGTTAAACTTTGTAAAGAAAGTTTAAATAAAATTACATAAAAATTAAATGAAAAAGGAATATCATAAAAATGTCTTCATTTACCTATACCGTTTTAGATTTTTAGAAGCGTTTCATTAAGAACGTTTTCAAGCAATTAAATATATACTTTTTGTTTACACACTCTGCTTATTCACAGTTAATTTGAATTTTCTTAAGAGTGTTTTCATAGAATGCCGGAATTTAAAATTTTAAGTTAAAACAAACATTCAGTATTCCGTAAAAGATTTATGATAAATTGTTAAGAAAACAGTTAATTTTTTGAAGGAGCTTAGTAATAAAATGCGTTTAAAAGAATAAATTATAGAAGTGTTAACTCCTTATAAAAATATTCATGGAAATACCAATATTTTGATGGCATGATTTTCAGCGATTTAATGTTCATGGCATTATAATTTTGATAAAATCTCAATTACTTTTGCATTTCTGTGAGACTGAATTACTGTGTTAAAAGTAGAAAGAGATAATAGATTTCTTGATTTTTAAAATTATTAAAGAATGAATAAGTTCTTGTTTACGTTATTTGATTTTTTTATAATTCTTTGAACACGGTTTTCACAATTGGTTCTTTAATATAAGGTTGGACAGTCAGTCCTGCAGCAGATCAAAAAGTTGTCAGCTTGACGTCATGAGGATAAGATTTCGTCATTCGTGACACCACGGACCAGGTAGGATTTTGAGAGGTGTTGCCAAAACACAGCATGTTTTCGCCCTATTACAGTGTAAAAATCGTCGGTTAATTTTGAAGTCAATACCCAGGCGTAAATAAATTGCGCAGATATTTTAAATTATGCTGTGCACACAGGATCCAGTGGTGTCCAAGGAAATTTAGTGACGTCGGTGGGGTAGGACAAGAGTCTCAGTTAAAAAATTCGGTCATTGATAGCTTGAGAACAAAATGCGCGCGTTTCATGTCCTCGTGACATTATATGTTCAGAACCAGGTAAAAAAAATGAAGTCAGTTAAGTGCAAGGCAAGCAATCCTTGGGATTTGGATTGCAGTATATCCTAAGCTGCCGTCTGAGTATTCTCAACGTGAAACAATCAAAATAGGCCGCTAGAGAAAAGAGTGCTCGTACCGGGCATAACTGACTGATGAATTAGTCGAATGAATTGCAGGAATTATTTTTACCCGCATGGGGATTAGAAACGAGTGCATTTTGTTCTCGGACTCTCAAGGACCAAACTTGTTAACTGCGATTATCATCTTACCCCACCGACATCACTAAATCTTCTTGGACGTGACTGGATCCTGTGCACACAGCACAGTTTGAAATCTCTACGCAAGTCATTTACGCTTGGATATTGACACTTCAAAATTAACAAACAATTTTTAAATGTAATAATACACAAACACTTGGCACTTCCTTTCAGAGTTTACTCTGGACCGTGATATCACGAATGACGGAATCTAACCCTCATGACGTCAAGTTGACAACTTTTTGAAACGTTGCCTGGCTGGAACCTTGCACTAGAGGGCCAAAGTGAAGGTCGTGGGTTGTAGCTCCGACAAATTTTTAGTGGTTTTTAGAAATTTTACAAGAAACGAATTGATAAATGCCTCTATGTCCATGATGAGGTTCCGTGTGCTTCAGGGAAGATAAATAAATCAAAGTAGCAGTACTTTAATTGTTTACTGTACTATTGACATCAGCAGAACTGACCAATTTTTTTAACACTTTACAACAAAGTTGAAAAGTGTTTATGACTTTGTTCATTCTGTCTGTCTGTCCGTTAGCACAATAACTGCCGTAAAAATGACTTTATCAAAATGAAATTTTAGTATGTTGTTCAGACGGTCTGTGGGACCTATGGGAATATAAATAAATAATATCACCCAATTAGTTTTTTATTGAACCCGGGTTGAAAAAATGAAATACATTGAAACCTATGGGACCTAATTTTTCAAACATTTTTTAAGCAAATTTAAAATTCACAAATTGCTTCGAAATTTTTAGGAAATATTCACATTATCCCATAAAATATATAAAAAAAATTTTAGTAAAATATATTAAGTAGTTTTTTAATTAAAAACTATTTAATTTAGGGAAAAAACAAATTCAATTAAATTCTGACTTTTAGGATATCCTCCAGAAAGAAAAAGAGATATATTATATAATAAATATCTTTCCAAGAGTTTAATCATTTTGTATATGAGAGAGGCTACACATTTAAAAATAAATTTGGTAGATAACAATTTTTCAAATTTTTTTTAATTTTACATAGCTTTTCATGATATACTTATTTGATGGAATTTTTAATGCACTTTCCTACGTCCTAGAGAGTTAAAATTTGGTACACAGCTTAACTTGTTGAACATTTAATTTTACAAAAATTTGGTGGATCTTTAAATCTAGATCATACATTTTTTTCGAAATGGCCTGCAAATAATCCCCGTTCACTTCTATAAATCATTGTTGTAATATTGTTAAAAATTCTGATGTGGGCAGCACATGTCTTTCCCTGCAGACTCATATTCAAGTTCTCTTTATTTCTTCAATAATAATTTGAGTTTATCTGCACAAAATAACAGCCATAAGTATTTTAAATGACATTGACTTTGCACGTTAAACTTAAATTTGGTTGTCATTTGATAGCTGGACTTATTGCCAAAGGTGGCGTAGCAAAAACGCGAAAAAACTAGAATGTCTCAAGAACGGCTAGTCCTAGAGTAATGGGGTTAGTCTTATTCTTTTTGTTGTCAAAAATCACGTATAAAATAGGAATTTAATTGATATAATTGAGCATACGTAGTCTTTTATTTTTAAATTTAGCGTTTTTTGCGGGCCATTTCGCAAAAATAGTCCGTTCCTTTTCCCCGAATCGTACTAGAATAACCTACAAATGATTTATATACCAAATTTTGTTAAATTTGGTATATAAATCACTTGCAGGTTATTGAAATATTATACACCAAATTTTGTTAAATTTGTTCCATTAGTTTTTAGCAAGAGTGGATAAAGGCTATTTCTGTCGACCATTTCGCAAAGAAGGCCGATTCTTTTATTACGAATCCTACTATAATCTAATGAACATCAGGATTTCCCACAAAAAACATACCTGCCAAATTTCATGAAATTCGGTCTATTAGTTTTTCAATGGAGTGGATGTAATATCCTCACAGACACACCCTTACACACACCGACGTCTTCCTAAAAATAGTTTTTTCGTGTTCTAGAAGTCCCAAAACGTGTAGATCCTTCGAAAATTCGAGTTCCGATCCTCGGCAATATTCCAATACTTTGAATATATACACATACACATATATATTTTCTGTGTATCTGTGTATTACCTGTGTATCTAAATTCCGTGCCTATGCAATTACAATAGTTGTGATTTTAAATGATCCCTAAGCTTTTATTATTTCTTCAACGAAGCTTAATTTTAACTTATGCAGAATGCAAATATCTCAAGCGATTGCAAGGTGAGTTACATAAGAATTGCTGAATTTTTTTCACACAAAATTTTTAGCTCTGGAGTCTGGAATACAAGTTATATGAATGAAATATTCATTGATTTTGCATAGAGAATCAGATGATTTATATTTCGATACAGTTTTAAATATTTACGTATAATAAATTACTGTAGCACTGTGATAATGTAAAATATATCACCACTGAATGTATCATAATTTAGAAATTTTTAAATGAAATTGCATTTCAGTTGGAAAGTGTTTCATAATCAATGCTTATGCATGATTGATCTTTCATGTTTATCCTTGCGTTATGCAACTAAAACGGAAATAGAGTGGAGCATTTTTTCAAATTTTCACTCGAAAATTTGAGGGTCCTCCGAATATTCGATTGCGTATAAAAACAATAGGCTTCTAGTATTACAGATTGTAATTTATGTACCAAATTTCGTTTGAATCACCCCATTCGTTAATGAGATGTCGTCTCCACAGACTCAATGACACACACACACATACTTTCACGTACATATATACGCACAAGCATCGCCTCAAAGACGTTTGATTCGTGTTTAGGGATGCTTGAAACGTGCTTTCCCTTCGAAAACTCGAATTCGAATTTTCGACCCCGTCATAATACTTTCCTTCAAGGTTATTATATCTATAAGGTTGCGCCACTTCACCTCTAGCCAATGAGAGCACGTAAAGACGCAACGTCACTCGGAGTTGAAAATCAGGAACGGCCCGGTAGACTCCAATGTTAAAGGGTGGTAACAAAATTAAATTAATCAGTTTTTTTAATTTAAAATATAAAATAAATACTCAAATAACATTAATTTTACGTGAACACAACTTAAATATGCAGTACTGGGGTTTTTTGGAAGGGTACATACATAATAAAACTGTATTTCCCTTTCTGAAAAATATAAATCATCTGAAAGTTTCGTTTCGTTTTTTGACACCTGTCATTGTTATTACAGGAGGCGATGTTTTTTTTTATTAATGAACTTTGTTTTAAATACACGAATTTACAGAAATATGTTCGGAAAGTTTTCTAAACAAGCAATCATTCTAAAATTTTCATTATACACAAATAAACATAGCTTAATTTCTTTCTAAATGCATATAAATAAAGTTATTTTCGATTATGTTATCTGTAATAATTGAAAATCAAAAAAATAATTGAAACGCTAAGAGTTGTATATCTTTTTAGAGGGGGGGGGGATGTACTTATGCCTAACTAGTAAACGATTTAAGTTATGCTTTTATAGTGAAGAACTTATATTATTGCTAAACACTTGATTTTATTAGTGTTTTTTAGATCAAAAAGAGAATTTATATCAAATCGAAATTCAATGTAAACATATAAAAATATAGAAACTAATCGTTTAACAAACACACTATGATATACTTTCAGAATAATAAATTAAATGTATTATAGTATATTGATTCATGATGAAAAATATACGAGCAAGCGCCTGTTTATTTTCTTAAATCGTACTCCCCCCCCTCATTTTTTGAATGCACTAAAATTTAATTAATAAAATATAATGCAATAAAATTTAATTAATGCAAAATGTGCGAGATTAAATCAAAACAATAAATAAAACGCTAACACTAAGAGTTTTATGTCTTTCTTTTTTTTTCGGAGGGGGGGGGGATGTACTTATGCCTAACTAGTAAACAATTTAATTGATGCTTTTATAGTGAAGAACTTATATTATTGCTAAACACTTGATTTTATTAGTTTTTTTTAGATCAAAAAGATAATTTATATCAAATCGAAATTCAATGTAAACATATAAAAATATAGAAACCAATCGTTTAACACACTCACTATGATATACTTTCAGAATAATAAATTAAATGCATTATAGTATATTGATTCATGATGAAAAATATACGAGCAAGCAAATTATATCATTACATTTATTTTTCACTTACTGCGGTGGTGGTGGTGGTCACCCGCTTCGGGCTCCTGGAGCATATAACAGCGTTCGCAAGAACAGTTTTGCGCTCCGTAACTCTTACTATGGTTAAGCATCTTCATCAGACTATAACTTTATATTTTCAATCTTCAGATATACATAAGACATTTCACACCAGCAAATCAACAAAAACAACGTAGAAAATTTAAAATAATCCTACTTTATATCAGTTAATCAACTAGTAACAAGAAAGTCTATTTTATTATATCATTGTTCAAATGTCTTGAGAAATCTAGAATAGAAAATTAACCTTGCTGCCAGCCTACAATGTGGTGTTGTATATGTTAAAATAATTCAATATTAGTTTGTATGCACAAATACTTAAATAAAACTATGTATATATTAAAGCACTTCAAAGTTGACAATAACGAGAATAAATACTTATCATAATATTAAGTTATATTAAATAATACCCTCTGTAAATGCATTTAGTTTCATAACAAGCATTTAGTTTCTTCATTGGGTACACACACACACACACACTAAAATAACAAAGTAATAACAGTGAAAGATATAAATAAAAAATCACACACATATTCCAGTAGCTTTTACACTCGCATTCAAGAGCACAAGTTTACAGATCTTTACGACCATTCCATTGACTTGTAAGTATGCATTCAAAGTACAAATTTGCAGATCTTTACGACCATTCCATTGACTTGTAAAAGCCTTAATAAAGACTGGATAAGTTAGCCTTAATAAAGACTGGATTGATTTAAAACAAAACAAAGTTTACGTAAAAAGATACGTAAGAAACAACAACCGCAACAAACGATCAGATTGAAACAGCTTGAGAAATAATAAAATATTTCGCCGGCACTCTCAGGCGAGATAATAATATCAGGCGGCGATTGCCGCGCCATCTTGTGGCGCTTTGTGTCGTTACTGCAAGTTCGCTCCATCTGACGTCACAGATAATGTTCGTGGCAGCGGAGTGGCACCCCCCTGACTTTCCTTATACATTATACTATGTGCGCCGATTGTTAATTTGTTTATTAAACTATAAATTGTCAAAAATGCATTTTACATAAAATTAATTATTAATTTGTATATTAATTATACATGTAAAAATGTTCTAAAACTTACTGCTGTGTACATTGCGTTGGTGGCCGCAAAACCCACCCATTTTGAGCTTAACGGGATACTAAGTTAACAAACTAAAAATAAGGTTACTAGTAAAGGAACAAACATTTATTTATCACATACTTAATTTACACTCCTTAGTTTTACAAATTCAATAAGTATCACAATAGTGGAATACATCTCAAGGGTAGTTCGGGGGGTGTAATGCCAGATGAATTGATATTTGGTTGGAGCACTTGGTGGGATGCATTAATTAGCTTTTCCTTAAAAACACAAATTCAGACAGAGAGGTTATCCTCATATAGTTAATTGTACGATACCTGATCTTCTTTCATATAACTTGGGTAACACCGATGCTTTGCCACACTTTACACTTGCAATACCAGATGAACATGAATTCTCCTTCGAATTCCTATATCAGAGACGCACACACAACTCTTAACACTGCTACAGCCGCTTACTCTTTACTAGTCCAACTCCAACAGCCTGCCTTGACCAATTCTGACCTTCAACTTTGAGCAACTCTCACTTATATCCCTTTTTCGGTCGGCGGTCTACGTGCTGGAATGTAGAGCTGAGGGCTAATCCGTAGACATGGGGTCGCCGTCTCGGTTGCCGCCAAACGGCTTAGCGTGGTATGTAAACATGGGGCGTGGTATGTAAGATATGGGGCCACCTGTATACTATCGCCCACCTGCTTAGCGTGGGGATAATCCTCCCGCAATCCTGGTTCTATCATTTTAATCCTTCCAAATATTTAATACTTTACATTTCTGGCATTACACTTTGTATATAAGGAAAGTAATTATTCAAAATAATTTTTTGAAGTATTTGTATTATAAGAAAACTGGTAATTACTGCAATACTTTATATGCTACTTATTATTTTCATTATATACATAGTATAATGTATAAGGAAAGTATTGTGACGAGGTCGAAAATTCGAATTCGAGTTTTCGACGGGAAAGCACGTTTCAAGCATCCCTAAACACGAATCAGACATTTTGAGGCGATGTTTGCCGGTGTATGTGTGTGTGTGTGTGTGTGAAAGTATGTGTGTGTGTGTGTGTGTGAAAGAATGTGTGTGTGTGTATGTGTCTGCGTCAGTGAGTCTGTGGAGACGATATTTCACAAACGAATCAAGCGATCCGACCAAAATTTGGTACAAAAATCACAATCAATGAATGCTGGAAACCTATTGTTTTCACACGCAATAGAATGTTCAGATCCCTCTTAAATTTTGAAATGAAAATTTAAAAAACTCATCAAAAAATTAAAACATTCAATAAAGTTACGTAAATAATAATTTTTTATGTAATTTTTTATTAGAAAATGATTGACATAAACTTTAAAAAGCTAGCATGAACCGTTCTCGAGATATTGCACATTTTCCAAATATATTTATCAAAAAGTCACATAAAAAAAATTAACTATTGTGAAATCTGTTCACTCTTGATATGTATTATTATGCGATAATTTTATTATCATCATTCTCGTTGATCTAGCTCCTTTCATTCACGAGAGAAGACACTTTGGGTAATAGCTTCGTAATTTGACGCCATTAGTCTTTTATCTACCATAAGACTAACCTATTTCTCCATAAACAATCCTTGGCGAAATTTTGGCGGCGAATTTGGCTGAAAATCGCCAATTTGGCGAGATTTTTAAATGTTGCCAAATTGACGAAAATGTCGCCAAATTCAAAAAAATGTCGCCAAACTGATAAGAATGACGCTAAATAAATGATTGATTGATAACTAATTGATTGAAGTTCAATATTTTGGAAAAATACAAAACTCTACCATAAGACTCCATCTGTAACGCTTGGCAAAATTCTCGCGACGAATTTTGACTGCATTTCGTCAACTTGGCGACTTTTTTAAATGTTACCAAATTGACAAAATACCAAATTGATAAAAATGTTATCAAATTGATAAAAATGTCGTCAAAATGATAAAATTGACGCCAATAGAATGCGATATTTTGAAAATTCTTAATTCCGTCATAATGTGGGCATACCTTTTATTACACAAGAAATTTTCTTCTAAATAGCGTCTATTTAGCAATAGTTGGCCCCACATTGACAAAAATGTCGTCATAATCGCAAAAATGACGCCAAGTTAATGAAAATGACGCCTAATTGATGAATTTATTATTAAAATATTTAAATATTTGGACTGCTTATTGAGGATGCTATCAATATTGATAATTGTTAATTAAGAGTTGCGTAAAATTAAGTTAATTGGGTACGAAATAGTTTTAGATGTTGTCATCCGGATGTACAATTTACAGCGCCAAATGTAAAATTTAATGTTACAAACATTGTGCCCTGGATCTTTTTATCATCTTTTCACCGTTAAAGAAGTAAATTCATTGCATTATATAAGAAAAGTCATATGCTGCCCACATCAGCTTTTTTTCGAAATGTGTTTAATGTATAACGTTTGCAGAACAGAAGGAATTATATTCTGATTTTTTTTCTTCAATAATGCGTTTAGTAACAAAATTGATTGTATCCCTTTCTTTAATGGGATCAGGATGCACCTCAGTGCTCAACTAGGTCTATGATTTTATTTGCTGTAAGGAATTTTGGCACTAATATTGAGAATTACTGTGCCTATAGTAACTTTTATAAATATTACAACAACTTTCCTAATGATCTTGATGTTTTTTATTCATCTGCTAGTGCTTTTAAAAATCACTTGTTGTAAATACTTTGTAGCACTAATATTGGAAATTAATGTGCCTGTAAATTTTATAAACTTTACAGTAGCTTTCCTGATGATTTTAATTTTCTTTATACATCTGATAGTGCTTAAATCACTTGTTATAAATACTTATCATTTAATTTTTCTTATAATTTATCTGAATATATTTTTTATTGTATTTTATGTATATTGCAAACTGTTACTTGGACTTTGAGCTGTAGTTTGCATTCTTGTCGAAATGTATCTTGATGTTTTTAATGTATCAAGAGAGGCATTTTTATGTGCCAAAATATTTTGGTTGAATTGGAAGTTGGGACAAATCGAATGAGATAGTAACAAATATTCTAGCTAGAGTGGAAGTGTTCCATAAATAAGCAAAATACTTGAGTTTTTTGAGTATTCCTTTCCACCGTCACCCTTAATTCGAAATTTTGAAATTTTAGGTTTTACTTTTAATCTCGATCTGAGACGAATTGAACGACACCCAAACCAAGATTCTAGTTATAGTGGAAGTGCTTGATAATTTTGATATATTAAACCTTTACTCAGTCAGCTTAGTGCACATTATTCGAAATTTTAAATTTATCCTCTGGTCTGAAAGGTAAGACTAATACAATGACACCCAAACCACAATCTTATAGTGGAAGTGCTGATTATAATATTGATACATCAACTCCTCGCTCACGCAGTCAGTCAGTTTAGTGGATATTATATAGACATAAATTCTGACCTTAATTAATGAAAATGCTTTACTTTTAAACAAAAATAAACATTTCTACCTAAAAAGGTTGAACCTTGAGAAGTTCGGTAACAATTGGAAAATTGTATATATCGTAGGATTACAAAGGCTTAGGCATATGCTGGTACTACAGTCTTCGGCATATACTGGTACTACAGTCTTTGGCATATGCTGGTACTGCAGTCAGTGATATTCTCCGATTTCTTCTCGCCTAGTAGAAGCGACGTCACAAACTAGCTGGATGGCTTCCTTTCTCTGTGGTCCTTTCCTTTTTTCCTAGCTAAATGTCAACAGACAAACTTTGAAGGTTCATCGGACTTCTACCTGCAGGAGTGCTTTACATAATAGAAGCCGCAACTCCTTCCAATGCCAGGAATCTGGATACAGTTGAATCTAGAATGACGAAGATATGAGTGTCAAGAAAGCAAACTTTAAAGTGTCTTAAATGAAAAACATGAACCACATGTGCTTGAAATCTTTATTTGTATGGGAATTAAAAACGTAAAATTGATTGATTTACTAAAAATGACATGCTTTATCAGAATACGCCAATTTTCTCTAAAATAATGATGATTTCGTTGTTTTGAGATACGGATCTTTCTCTGGTGATTGTAGGTCGAGAGTGTTGCTAGTCCTGATTAAGAAAGCTGTTTTATGCTTTCAAAACCGGTTGACATTGATATTATAATTTTTTTATTTTTACGAAGTTTTATGAACTTTCTACGTTTTTGCAGAAGTTTCAGATGCTCAAATTAAAATATTAATTCATCTATCATTTTTAAAAGATCGCAAAAAATGTGACAAAATACATGTAATTAATAACCTTTGAGAAACTAAAACTTTCAAAAATCAAAGCTGTAAAGTTAAAAAAAATTGATGAAATTTTATCAAAAACATAAATGTCTTATGATAACAAGATAATAATTATTTACAACACAAATATTAAGAACTAACACATTTTTTATATTTTTTCCAATTTTCTTTACGCCGTACATTATCTCATCAACCAGAGCTTTTGACATAATTTTGACTCAAGCGTCAATACATATTATGTTGAGTTAGAGCATAGGTGACAGGGGTTTTATAACAAGAATGAGACATGATATCAAAGATTAATTATCAGTTTTATGTAATATACTACGCAACCTTACCAGGGCGCTTTCTTATTGTTACAGTTGCTTATTATCCCAATTTTCGTATAGATATCTTAGAAATCTGCCTTTTCTTGTCTAATAAATAGAAAAACGTATTAAGCAGTACAAATGGTCTTTGTAGATATGACTCTTTAATATAGATTTTCTAATACGGGGAGGCAAAATACTTCCCCTATACATTATACTATGTATATAGGGAACGTAACAAGCACAATGGAAAAAACACCAGATTACTTCATCCATAAAAATAGTCATATGCACGACAGTAATGCTTACATTATACAGGGTGATTAAAAAAAGATGGGCTAAATTTTACGAGGTGGTAGTACATACCAAACCAAGCATTTTTCGTCATAGTTTACCTGGTCGGAAATGAAACGTAAAGGCGCCAGTGGACGATTAATGGTGAAACCGATGACGTGAGGCGGAAACACAAAAAATGACTTAGACGTTATAAAATGACATTTAATAAACGATAATTACAGTAATGGCTCAAAAGAGCGATCGCCAACCTGAATGTGTGTATCACAGCGGCGATGGAGGGATTGGCAAACTCTCTCGAACAGACCAGGCATGTCGCGCATTTTGGCAGCAGCGGCGGAAATTCCGGAGGGCTAGTTCCTCTTCAGATTCCAGGGGAGTGTCATAGACGAGACTCTTGAGATATACCCACAAAAAGAAGCCAAGACACGACAGATCAGACTCTCAGAAGTTGGAGCTGCGAACAACTGCTGCAAACTGATAAGGTCGTACATTCAGTGTTACGAAAATTTGCATAAGGGTTCTTCTTCTTCCCCAGATGAAATTTGCATACGTGGTCTTCTTCTTCAACCAGAAAATAACAATCAGAATGAGACTTTTAAGTTTGCGGAGCGCCACTTCTCAACGAGTAACCGCCCTGTAGTAACGCCTTTACGTTTAATTTCCGACCCAGTAAACTATGACACAAAAATGCCTGGTTTGATGTGTACTACCACCTCGTGAAGTTTGACCCATCTGTTTTTAATCACCCTGTATATCTTTCATGAGAACATCTAGTGTGTACACAAGTTACTATTTTCCTGATATATATATTCCATTTCCATATATATATCCATTTTCAACTTTACGAATGAACGCAGCACATTGATTTCAAGATTTCGCAACACGTTCAACCTTCCTCTTCCACCTCTGTTCTGTTTGCATACGCGAGATGCGCTGCAGACACGTGCTCACGTGCTCGTACAGTGTAGGCTCGCGGTAAATGCTGATTTCGTAATATTTTGTCCGGGGTGTTTTATTATAATGTATAGGGAAAGGATTGTGAAGGTCGAAAATTTGAATTCGAGTTTTCGTAGGAAGAGCACATTTGACGCATCCTTGAACTCGAATCGAACGTTTTTTGAGGTGATGTCTGTGTGTGTGTATTCTTGAGTCTGTGGGGACTATATCTCATGAACGAATGGAGCGTTTTGAACGAATTTGGTACAAAAATTACATTCAGCGAATACTGGAAGCCCATTGATTTTAATAATTGAAAATAAAATTTCGCATACATACGCGCAATTGCCCGTAGAATTGCAGAATCACAATTCCAGTTATTAAATCGAACTTAGACAGGGCGTAAAGTCCATTTTTAAACTGCGTATGTCCATTACGTTTCGTACACATAACAAGTAAACAACAACATTTTAGCAGGTAATCAAATTGTGTGCACTTACATGCTTTGTGATCTGAAAGTGTTCCTGTATATTAAATACATTTTGCGATTTAAATGTGTGACTTTGATTTCATTGTTTCCTGCATTCTAATTTGTTTAATTTAATATTCAAATTCTGAAGACTTGTATGTTCTTATGTATTAGGATAATTAAATATTGAAATTAATTTTTTATACTTCTAATTTCATAATTATTCGTAAAATTTTAATTATTTTTAAAATTTTAATTTTTTTAAAAATTTTAATTATTTTTAAAAATTTCATTATTTGTTAAATTATAATTATTTGTTAATTTTTAATTATTTTTTGAAGTTTTAATTTAAAATTGATTACAGCTCACGTATGTCATATGCAGTCCACTCAAAGCACGGCTTTTTGCTAATATTTAAAAATTTTAAATCAAATAGTTTTCACAATAAATTAAGTAGCTTCTACTAATTTTTGCTACATATAGCATCTTCTGGTTTATAAAAGCACAGATTTCAGTAAATTAAATATTTGCATAACTGATAAGAACTATTCCCTTCTGTATAATGAGCATTTTTTCTGGTTACATCAGTTTGCGGATAAAAATTGTTGTTTTATAAAATTATTAGACACCACTCTTACGGTAAGTAACGTAAAATAAAAATGTGTGTTCAAATATGCCAATATTTAAAACTTGAAAGGAAAAAAAAGAAAAGCAGTTTGTGACAGTTCGGAACTGAAATTTTCATAATTAGCCCTGTGATGTATTAAATAAGCGAAACACTCTCAGAGATGATGAAAATTATTTATCTTTTTGTACTTAAAGTTAGTAGCTTGAACATTATCAAACGAATTAAAAACTAAGAATAGTATACCATGAAATCTGATGTGTTCAATACCTGATTAACAAATACACAGATTAACTACATATCACTACAGATTAACAAATTTCGATTTTGTGGTGGAAATAATGCAAATTAGATATTTCTTATTGCTAAAACTCGTAAAAAATCATTAAAATTTTTGCTATTACCGGTTAAGCATACCGAATTTCAATTCGCTCAAATATTTCCAGATATCGAGATCAATTTATAATATCTGGAGAACGGCTCATGATAACTAATAAGCAAGTGTTTTGGGGTTTAAAAGTAATTAGTTAAAAGTACAAAGTTTTATACTTTTTATAGTTTTTTGTAACTTTTTATAACTTGTAAAATTTTTTCACTCATAATTTCTTATAATTTCCTCCACTTTAGATCAAAAACGCGAAATATATTAGAACGGCGTAGTGTATGGTTATGTTAGCCATGTCATTAACTTCTAAATGAAAAATTAAATATAAAATATTTTCGCAACACATTTTAGCATAAATTTGTTGTTACAATTTTTTATGATTTTTAAAAAAGAATGTTTGAAAAATTGGAGACGTTACCCTAGTTTGAGATTCTTGATGATAAATAGGCTTCTGAGATTTAATGAATGGGAAAAATCGTTCCAATATGTATTCGATTTGCTCCATTTATTCGAAAGATATAGAGCTCCATGTGAAAATAAAAATAAGACTCCTAGTATCGCGAGAATGGCTAGTGATAATTTATAAATAATGCTATCCTTTCATTTCAGAATACAATTACTTGAAGCTTTTACTTATTTGATAATAGTAAGTTATTGCATTGTTTTTATGCATTTTCTATTTTAAATAAGAAAACGTGAAATGTCTGGAGACCTGCGTGTGTTAGCGTCTTATAAATAATGGCATTGGATTTAATATAAAAAAAATCATATATTAAATATCTATTTTCGTAATATTTTTTATACGTAAATATGTTTTTATAATGTTTTACGATTGTCAAAAAGAAATGTTTGAAAAATTTAGATCTTTTTCTTAGTCTGTTCACCTTGTAAAATCAATAATTCTCTACCTTCATCGATTAAAATATTCTTACTGAATTTTATTCGATTTTATTAATTTGTCGAAAGATATCATTCCCACAGACAAACACACACACATCATATAATAAATGGGTGATTAGTATACAGGTATACTCAAAACGTGTAGTTCCATCAATATTCGAGGTTCGAATACCCCAATACTTTTCCACTACATTACTATGTATACTAGGGAAAGTATTTATATCATTTTATTAAAAAAACAATAACTATAACTATACGTGAATTTCCATATTTGACTTCAAAATTAGCATCAAAATTTTGCGCATCTATTCCTTTAGGAAATGTTCGGCAAATGAGGTTATTATTGCCATGTAAAAACATTCTTTTATACTCTAATTTTACTCAAATTTTATATTATACTATAATGAACCGAAAGAATTGTTTTACTAATTTTGAAAATCCAAATAGAAAATATATTTAGATTGATCTTTTTATGGATGTATTTTATAAAAAAAAATATATATTTTATTTAAATGAAATTATATAGTTAATTTATATCCGTAAAAAACATTTTATAAATATTTTGGACTTCGTAGTGAAAAATATGATTTGGGTAATATATGACTTTCAATACATAATACAATGACTTTATTTAGAATTTTGCTGCCCCAACCGGAAATCTAGCCCTGGATCTCCGAACTGGCCAGCCGACGCTCTACCGTTGAGTTACTGGTACGGAATTGCAAACTCTTATCGTTGAAGTAGACTTTGCTTTCTCCACTCTTTAATGTCAGATTGAAGTGCAATTGACAACCTGACTGACCACCTCTTGCTATTTTTACCTTAAGTTATCCTCTTAATGTTATTTTTATCCTCCAGGTTAGCTTACTACGTGGTAATTATCTTCCCGTTTTTCAATTGGCGCTTCATATTCCACAGTTTACTGAATCCATGCTAGTCGTACTAGAGTCACTTTCAGAACTCCGACATCCAGGGTTTGAGTACCGAAAAGGCACGGTAAGCACGTGCTTCCCTTAAAAAGATTTAAAGGGGCACCAAATTGCAAATAGTTAAGTTAAATAGTATCTTGCCTGCACAGCCAAAGAAGGAAATATTTGGTTGTCTGAGCTTAAATTTGTATTGCCCATATTATTATTTTAATTAAAATAATAAACTGTTAATGGAAAAAGCTGGCATGATAGTTAATATTTAAATTAGAACTAATTGCAAAGGTAAACATTGACCAGCAACGATTAAATAATAAAATAGATCATGGTTTAGGAATTTTGATATAGACAACCAGTTTAAAAGAATCAGTTTGTTGATGAGAACTGTTAGTTGAGCAGATCCGCTACAATAATGCAATTTTTTGGGAATTAGTTTCTTCTTCTTCGACCCAGACCGTCCGACCTACCAGAAAGGTGTAAGGTATCTGTTTGGACGGCCGGGAAGTGCCACCCAATTTAGACCGGAACCCAGTGGGGGGAGGCATCCACAGGGACCGTACCCTCATTCCCCTATCACCAACCTCTCGGAAGGACTTACGGACCCACATGTTTAACGTGATCGTACTCCGCGTGAACACGGCGGCAGTTTGGGCAGCGGCGGGAATCGAACCCGGGACTACCGAGTGCAACCTCCGCGCGCTAACCACAGGGCTGCCGCGCCCACTGGGAATTAGTTTGAAATTGCCCCAAAATTGCCATTAGTTTGAAGCCCACTGGGAATTAGTTTCCCCTAAATTGATGGGTTAATTAGACCCTGGCGACATCTTTGCACTAACCTACAGGGTTGATTTGTTTGGTCGCCATTTATAAAAAACGTTGCTGCCAATGCGGGGAATCAAAATACGGATTTTCGAACTGGTCAGCCGCCGCTCTATCGTTGAGCTACTGGGACGGATTTTTAAGCTTTTACCGTCGAAGTGGACTCTGCGCTTCTTTTACGCTGAAATAATGGTGTACAGGATCTCCAGCACACTATTTTCGGTATTAAGTTAATAGCACGTTAATTAAAATTGGGCGCTTTTGGTCATTTATACTTCCAAACAGAATGACTTAATTTATACGCACATGTAAAATCTTAACCAAAATGCAATAAATAGACATTTAATTAATATCCCACGAAATAAATAACTATTGAATTTTTGAGACCAAAATGAAAATATTACAAAAAGTAACTTCTGTCGTGAATGGAACGAACGAGATCCACAACAATGATGTATTAATTGATTTGTTGCATAATATTGCATGTGAAAAGGGAACCTAGGGATAATACTTATTACTGTTTTAATTTTATGAATTTTTTGTGATAAATTTATTTGAGAAGCGTGCAATATCTCGAACGATCGATCGCATTTAATATCAATAGATTTCCTGTATTTTTTGATTGTAATAATCGTAGTAAATTACGCTCGAAACGTTTTATTTGTTCTTCAGCTTTCACATAACACACACACACACACACACACACACACACACACACACACACACACACACACACACACACACACACACACACATCACCTTAAAAATGTTTGATTCGAATTGAGGAATACTTGAAACGTGTTCTTTTGTTGAAAACTTTAATTAGAATTTTCGACCCAGTTATAAGGCTTCCCCTACACATTATATTCTGTATGTGGGGAAGTATAGAAAAAAAATCTGTCAAATTATGTTATGTATTCACAAAGTATTTAAATAAACAAAACTTTATTATATATCATATGCAGATAATTAAAAACATAAAAAATACTTTAACGCTTTGGAAAGCATTATGCCCGTCATCAGAACGTTATATAATATAGCCAAAAGTTCTTAGTTAATTAGTACAACAATTGTTTTTGCAATTACTGTCACTCAAAGTAATTTGCTTAAAAATGCTTTGCTTATATGAAAATTGACAAAGTAAACAAAAAAAAGTTACGCTGATACACTTTTGGTTTTTGTGTTAACAAAACATTTGATTTTCTTGTCTTCTGACTACAACTGCAAAAAATCTGATGTGGGCAGCACATGACTTTCTTTATATAATGCAATGTATTTACTCCTTTTACTGTAAAAAAATAATGTATAAGTTCCACGGAACTGTGTTTTTAAAGTTGAATTGTACATTTGGCGATTTTCTGGATGACCATATGTAATACTATTTCAAAGTACCCAATTACCTTATATTTCACACAACTCTAAATTAACAATTATCAATATTGATAGCATCCTCAATAAGCGATATAGTTCATATATTAAAATATTTTAATAATTAATTCATGAATTAGGCGTCATTTTCATTAATTTAGCGCCATTTTCGTAATTTTGCAAAATTTTCGTCAATCTGGATCGAATTATTGCTAAGTTGGCGTGCTAGATTATTCGCCAAGTTTAACGAATACATCACCAAATGTTACAGACAAACGAAGAAAACAGAATTTCTTATAAGGTATGCCCGTCATATGAAGAAAATCAGAAATTGAGAAACATTACTTCCCATTTGACGTCATTTTTATCAATATGACAATATTTTTGCCACTTTGGCAACATTTAAAATAGTCCCGCTCAATTTCTCGTCAGACGTTACGGACTGAGATATGGGTTATTCCTATAGTCTGCTCTTATGTTCTTTCCAAGACATTGAACTTTTATTAATTAGTCGTTATTTCATTGATTTAGCGTCGGTTTAATCAATTTTACGAATTTTATTAATTGGGCAACATTTAAAAAGTAAGTTGAAGATATTGCGACAAATTCGTCACAAAAATTTTACTAAGCCTTAAAAATCTTACCAAACGGAAAAATTGGTTATTCATATAGTAGATTCTTATATTCTTTCTATGATATTGAATTTTCGTCAATTAGTCGCCAATTTTATTGATTTAGCGTTATTTTTACCAATTATTTTTTAACAATTATCAATATTGATAGCATCCTCAATAAGCGATATAGTTCATATATTAAAATATTTTAATAATTAATTCATGAATTAGGCGTCATTTTCATTAACTTAGCGCCATTTTCGTAATTTTGCAAAATTTTCGTCAATCTGGAGCGAATTATTGCTAAGTTGGCGTGCTAGATTATTCGCCAAGTTTAACGAATACATCACCAAATGTTACAGACAAACGAAGAAAAGAGAATTTCTTATAAGGTATGCCCGTCATATGAAGAAAATCAGAAATTGAGAAACATTACTTCCCATTTGACGTCATTTTTATCAATATGACAATATTTTTGCCACTTTGGCAACATTTAAAATAGTCCCGCTCAATTTCTCGTCAGACGTTACGGACTGAGATATGGGTTATTCCTATAGTCTACTCTTATGTTCTTTCCAAGACATTGAACTTTCATTAATTAGTCGTTTTTTCATTGATTTAGCGTCGGTTTAATCAATTTTACGAATTTTATTAATTGGGCAACATTTAAAAAGTAAGTTGAAGATATTGCGACAAATTCGTCACAAAAATTTTACTAAGCCTTAAAAATTTTACCAAACGGAAAAATTGGTTATTCATATAGTAGATTCTTATATTCTTTCTATGATATTGAATTTTCGTCAATTAGTCGTCAATTTTATTGATTTAGCGTTATTTTTACCAATTTGGCGACATTTTCGTTAATTTGGCAACATTTAAAAATTCGCATAGTTGCGACATTCCGCCAAATTCATCGGCAAAATCTTTCCAGGCTTTATAGACGGAGAAATAAGTAATTCTTATATAAATAAATAATTATTGGCGTCCAAGTATTACCCAAAGTACCTTTTCTCATGAATGGAACGAACTAGATCCACGAGAATGGCGTCATCAAATGTATCGCATGATACTATATATGAAAAGTAAACATATTTCACCATAGTTAATAATTTTTTTTAATTTTTTGTGATTTTTTGATAAATTTATTTGAAAAATGTGCAATATTTCGAGAACTGTTCATGTTAACGTTTTAAAGTTTATGGCAATCGTTTTCTAATGAAAAATGACATAAGAATGACTATTTGTGTAACTTTATTAAAGATTTCGATTTTTTGATGATTTATTCAAACTTTCACTTGAATATTTGGAGGGAGGGGTTCTGTACATTCGATTGCGTTTAAAAACAATAGGTTTAAAACGATAGACTTACAGTATTCACGAATCGTAATTTTTTACAAAATTTCGTTCAAATCGCTCCATTTGTTCGTGAGATATCGTCTCCAGAAACTCACTTACCCCCCCCCCCCCCCCATACACACACCCAGTCATCACCTCAAAAACGTTTGATTCGTGTTCAGGGATGCTTAAAACGTGGTCTCCCGTCGAAAACCCGAATTCCAATTTTCCAACCCGTCACAATACTTTCCTCATACATCATACTATGTATATAAGGAAAGTAAAAATGTTGTTGGACAATTTAATATAGAACTTATTCAATCTAGAATAACAATACACAAACGTTACAAACGGTATAACGTTCTAATGTTGGGTGTTGGGTGACCGAAAGCACTAAGTGATCTTTCTAACTTTCTAAAATAGCTGTAAAGTGTCTAAGACTTAAAGACACAAATCATAGATAAATAGGTCATTTAATCAAATAAAACCATCGTATAAGATGTACAAATATTAAAAGGCCAGAGCGCTTTTTGGCATCACCATACTCTTTCTGATGCCCGAAAGCGCTCTGGCCTTTTAATAATTGTACGTCTTATAGGATGGTTTTATTTGATTAAATGACTTTTTTATCTATAATTTGTGTCTTTAATTTATGCTTAAATATTGAAGTAGACGTGATACCACTTTAATTATTAAGTGTCTACGACTTTGTTCTTCTGTCTGTCTGTCCGTTAGCACGATAACTGCCGTAAAATTACATAATCAAAATGAAATTTTTGTATATTGTTGAGAAGGTCTGTGGGACATATTTGAACGTAAAGGAATAATGTCGCCCAATAAATTTTGGATTTAATCCGGGTTGAAAAAGAAAATACATTGAACCGAATTGGACCTAATTTTTCAAATATTTTTTCAAACATATATATGCATATATTCAAACTATCACTTAAAATGTGTAAAAAAAATTCATCAAAATATGTTAAGTAGTTTTTTAAATAAATATTGAAATAATAATTACACCCATATTATATGAAGAGATCACGTAACTCATTGCAAAACAAAATATGGCACCCGTTTTTAACACTTTACAACAAAGTTGAAAAGTGTTTATGACTTTGTTCATTCTGTCTGTCTGTCTGTCTGTCTGTCTGTCCGTTATTAACACTTTACAACAAAGTTGAAAAGTGTTTATGACTTTGTTCATTCTGTCTGTCTGTCTGTCTGTCTGTCTGTCTGTCTGTCTGTCTGTCTGTCTGTCTGTCTGTTTGTCTGTCCGTTAGCACGATAACTGCCGTAAAAATGAGTTTATCAAAATGAAATTTTAGTATGTTGTTCAGATGGTCTGTAGGACCTATGGGAATATAAATAAATAATATCACCCAATTAGTTTTTTATTGAACCCGGGTTGAAAAAATGAAATACATTGAACCCTATGGGACCTAATTTTTCAAACATTTTTTAAGTAAATTTAAAATTCACGAATTGCTTCGAAATTTTTAGGAAATATTCACATTATCCCATAGAATATATAAAAAAAAATTCAGTAAAATATGTTAAGTAGTTTTTTAATTAAAAAAATTATTTAATATAGGGAAAAAAACAAATTCAATTAAATTCTGACTTTGGAATATCTTCCAGAAAGAAAAGAGAGAGATATTATATAATAAATATCTCTCCATTTGTTTAAACGTTTTGCATATGGGAGTGGCTTCATATATTAAAACAAATTTGGTAGATAACAATTTTTCATTTTTTTTAAATTTTATATAACTCTTCATGATAAATTTAATTGATGGCATTTTAAATGCACTTTCCTACGTCCTAGAGAGTTAAAATTTGGTACACAGCTTAAATTTGTTGAACATTTTATTCGACAAAAATTTGATGGATCTTTAAATATAGATCATACATTTTTTTCGAAATGGCCTGAAAATAATCCCCGTTCACTTCTATAAATCATTGGTGTAATATTGTTAAAAATTCTGATGTGGACAGCACATGTCTTTCTCTGCAGACTCATATTCGTTCTCTTTATTTATTCAATGATAATTTGAGTTTATCTGCACAACATAAGTATTTTAAATGACATTGAATTTACACGTTAAACTTAAATTTGGTTCTCATTTGATAGCTAGACTTATTGTCAAAGGTGGCGTAGCGAAAACGCGAAAAAACTAGAATATCTCAAGAACGGCTAGTCCTAGAGTAATGGGGTTAGTCTTATTCTTTTTGTTGTCAAAAATCACATATAATATAGGAATTTAATTGATATAATTGAGCACACGTAGTCTTTTATTTTTATATATAACGATTTTTGCTGGCCATTTCGCAAAAATAGCCCGTTCCTTTTTCCCGAATCGTAGTAGAATAACCTACAAATGATTTATATACAAAATTTTGTTAAATTTGGTATATAAATCACTTGTAGGTTATTGAAATATTATACTCCAAATTTTGTTAAATTTGGTTCATTAGTTTTTAGCTAGAGTGGATAAAGGCAATTTCTGCGGCCATTTCGCAAAGAAGGCAGATTCTTTTATTACGAATCGTACTATAATCTAATGAACATCAGGATTTCCCACAAAAAACATACCTACCAAATTGTATGAAATTCGGTCCATTAGTTTTTCAATTAGAGTGGATGTAATATCCACACAGACACACAGAAACATACACAGATACACCCTTACACACACAGACGTCTTCCTAAAAGTAGTTTTTTCGTGTTCTAGAAGTCCCAAAACGTGTAGATCCTTTGAAAATTCGAGTTCCGATCTTCGGCACGATTCCAATACTTTGAGTACATACACATACACATATATATTATCTGTGTATCTAAATTCCGTGCCTATGCAATTACAATAGTTGTGATTTTAAATGATCCCTAAACTTTTATTATTTCTTCAAGGAAGCCTAATTTTAACATATGCAGAATGCAAATATCTCAAGCGATTGTAAGATGAATTACATAAGAATTGCTGAATTTTTTCACACAAAATTATTTAGCTCTGGAGTCTGGAATACAAGTTATATGAATGAAATATTCATTGATTTTGCTTAAAGAATCAGATGATTTATATTTCGATACAGTTTTAAATATTTAAGTATAATAAATTACTGTAGTACTGTGATAATGTAAAATATATTACCACTGAATGAATCACATTTTAGAAATTTTTAAATGAAATTACATTTCAGTTGGAAAGTGTTTCATAATCAATGCTTATGCATGATTGATCTTTCTTGTTTTTTATTCATTGTGTGTAAATCGTGATTTTTAAGGAACGTTTATATTTATATTTAGTGTTGCATCCGTTCTAAAACCGCTTTATTAACACTTTACAACAAAGTTGAAAAGTGTTTATGACTTTGTTCATTCTGTCTGTCTCTCTGTCTGTCTGTCTGTCTGTCTGTCTGTCTGTCTGTCTGTCTGTCCGTTAGCACGATAACTGCCGTAAAAATGAGTTTATCAAAATGAAATTTTAGTATGTTGTTCAGACGGTCTGTAGGACCTATGGGAATATAAATAAATAATATCACCCAATTAGTTTTTTATTGAACCCGGGTTGAAAAAATGAAATACATTGAACCCTATGGGACCTAATTTTTCAAACATTTTTTAAGTAAATTTAAAATTCACGAATTGCTTCGAAATTTTTAGGAAATATTCACATTATCCCATAGAATATATAAAAAAAATTCAGTAAAATATGTTAAGTAGTTTTTTAATTAAAAAAATTATTTAATATAGGGAAAAAAACAAATTCAATTAAATTCTGACTTTGGGATATCTTCCAGAAAGAAAAGAGAGAGATATTATATAATAAATATCTCTCCATTTGTTTAAACGTTTTGCATATGGGAGTGGCTTCATATTTTAAAATAAATTTGGTAGATAACAATTTTTCATTTTTTTTAAATTTTATATAACTCTTTATGATAAATTTAATTGATGGCATTTTAAATGCACTTTCCTACGTCCTAGAGAGTTAAAATTTGGTACACAGCTTAAATTTGTTGAACATTTTATTCGACAAAAATTTGATGGATCTTTAAATATAGATCATACATTTTTTTCGAAATGGCCTGAAAATAATCCCCGTTCACTTCCATAAATCATTGGTGTAATATTGTTAAAAATTCTGATGTGGACAGCACATGTCTTTCTCTTCAGACTCATATTCGTGCTCTTTATTTATTCAATGATAATTTGAGTTTATCTGCACAACATAAGTATTTTAAATGACATTGAATTTACACGTTAAACTTAAATTTGGTTCTCATTTGATAGCTAGACTTATTGTCAAAGGTGGCGTAGCGAAAACGCGAAAAAACTAGAATATCTCAAGAACGGCTAGTCCTAGAGTAATGGGGTTAGTCTTATTCTTTTTGTTGTCAAAAATCACATATAAAATAGGAATTTAATTGATATAATTGAGCTAATTTTTAATTGATATAATTTTTTTTTATTTTTATATATAACGATTTTTGCTGGCCATTTCGCAAAAATAGCCCGTTCCTTTTTCCCGAATCGTAGTAGAATAACCTACAAATGATTTATATACCAAATTTTGTTAAATTTGGTATATAAATCACTTGTAGGTTATTGAAATATTATACTCCAAATTTTGTTAAATTTGGTTCATTAGTTTTTAGCTAGAGTGGATAAAGGCAATTTCTGCGGCCATTTCGCAAAGAAGGCAGATTCTTTTATTACGAATCGTACTATAATCTAATGAACATCAGGATTTCCCACAAAAAACATACCTACCAAATTGTATGAAATTCGGTCCATTAGTTTTTCAATTAGAGTGGATGTAATATCCACACAGACACACAGAAACATACACAGATACACCCTTACACACACAGACGTCTTCCTAAAAGTAGTTTTTTCGTGTTCTAGAATTCCCAAAACGTGTAGATACTTTGAAAATTCGAGTTCCGATCTTCGGCACGATTCCAATACTTTGAGTACATACACATACACATATATATTATCTGTGTATTATCTGTGTATCTAAATTCCGTGCAATTACAATAGTTGTGATTTTAAATGATCCCTAAACTTTTATTATTTCTTCAAGGAAGCCTAATTTTAACATATGCAGAATGCAAATATCTCAAGCGATTGTAAGATGAATTACATAAGAATTGCTGATTTTTTTTCACACAAAATTATTTAGCTCTGGAGTCTGGAATACAAGTTATATGAATGAAATATTCATTGATTTTGCATAAAGAATCAGATGATTTATATTTCGATACAGTTTTAAATATTTAAGTATAATAAATTACTGTAGTACTGTGATAATGTAAAAGATATTACCACTGAATGAATCACATTTTAGAAAATTTTAAATGAAATTACATTTCAGTTGGAAAGTGTTTCATAATCAATGCTTATGCATGATTGATCTTTCTTGTTTCATATTATCGGTGCATCTAAATTCTGTGCCTACGTAATTACATTAATTTTCATTTTAAATGATCACTAAAATTTGATTACTTTCACAACGAAGCTTAATTTTAACGTATGAAGAATGTAAACAGATCAAGCGATTGTAAGATGAGTTGTATAAGAATTGCTGATTTTTTTTTTCACGAAAAATTATTTAACTCTTGAGTCATAAGTGTAATGAATGAAATATTCATTGATTTTACATAGAGAAGCAGGCGATTTTATAGCATTGCCTCTATTGATGAAGTTTTAAGTTTCCAAGTTTAATAAAGTTTTGTAGTACTGTATTATTTAAAAAATATGAGTGCTGAATATATCGCATTTTAGAGATGTTTAAATAAAATTGCATTTCAGTTGGAAAGTGTTTCATAATCAATGCTTTATGCATGATTAATCTTTTTTGTTAATGTTTGTAAACGTCCATATAATTATGTACAAAAAAGTTTTATTTATTTTAAAGTTTCGTGTTTTAACCTAGATACTTTCAACTTCTTATTTTATGCTACTCATTATACATGTAATTAAAAACAAGAAAGATCAATCATGCTTAAAGCATTGATTATGAAACACTTTCCAACTTCAATGCAATTTTATTTAAAAAAGTCTAAAATGCAATACATTCCTCGGTAATATTTTAAAACTTATCACAATACTACATTAATTTATTATACTTGAAAACTTAAACCTTCATTGAAAAAAATGAACTTTATTCTAATGACGGCATTGAAATATAAATTGCCTGGTTTAAATATCTCTAAAATGCGATACATTCCTCGGTAATAATTTTAGAATTATCATAATACTACGATAATTTATTATATTTGAAAACTTCATCGAAAACAACTGAAATAAATTCAAATGACGTCATAGAAAAAATAACACGCCTGGATATCTCTATAAAAACAGCATTTCATTCATAACTTTCTCCCATTCATTTCATTCATCACAATACTATAATAATTTATTTTATTTAAAAATTAAGACCATGGCGCTGCAAGTAATTAAACTCTATGCTTAAAACTTCATCGAAAAAAATCGTCCTTCTCTTTATAAAATCAATTAATATTTCATTCATATCAGCCATGCAGACTCCATGGGCTAAATTATTTTGTGTTAAAGAAATACATCAATTCTAATACAACTCATTCTACATATTTTGCTGTTTACATTTTACATAAGTGAAAAATAGGCTTCGTTGTAGAAATAATCAAATTTGGATAATCATTTAAACTCAAATGTATTGTATTTGCGTTGTTTCAGTATGTAGATGCACATAATTTAAGCAAAAATAAAGTAGTTTTAGGACGGATACAACACTCAATATGAATTAAAAAGAACTTAAAAAATGACGATTTTGAAACAAGATGGATGCCATATATCATTTTGAAGTGGGTCATGTGATCTTTTCATATCACGATCACGTGATCGTTTCATATAAGAAGTATAATTATTATTTTAATTTTTATTTAAAAAACTGCTAAATATATTTCGCTGAATTTTTTTTTATATATTTTATGGAACAATTTAAATATTACCTGAAATTTTCGAAGCAATTTGTGAATTTTAAATCCGCTTAAAAAATGTTTGAAAAATTATGTCCCATAGGCCTCAATGTATTTCATTTTTTCAACCCGGGTTCAATCCAAAACTAATTGGGTGATATTATTCATTTATATTCCCATAGGTCCTACAGACCGTCTGAACAACATACTAAAATTTCATTTTGATTAAGTCATTTTTACGGCAGTTATCGTGCTAACGGACATACATACATACAGACAGACAGACAGACAGAATGAACAAAGCCATAAACACTTTTCGACTTTGTTGTAAAGTGTTAAAAATATGTGTGTGATACTTAAATAGTAAAACTATAGGAGCCAAATATTTTATAACTTGACTAATTTACCTTGGTGTGCTGCTTCTTGGTGGCACTAAGTACTAAATATTGTTACGTAATAAGTTTCTTAAATATCATCAGATTCATGGTGCCGAGGAAGTTATGTCTGAAATACATAACTTTCTAATTAGAGATTTTTGCGTCATAAAAGAAATCCATAACTGAAATTAACAAGCAGAGGGATTTTTCCAAAGGAAATGAATGTATATTGAGAGTTTGTTTAGAATTGTTACTGAGAGTTTTTTAAGTTGTTTGCTATGGTGTGTTTCTTTCATGGAGTTGCGAATACTGTGAGCAGTAGTTAACAGATTATCCCTCCTTATATCTGATGCAATTTATTTACAAGATAGATGATTGACTTCTTATCACGATGCAAAGCAGGCTGCTCTCAGTACGAGAATCAATGGTTCATTTAATGCTACATTAATATAGTTGGTTGGAATATTGCTGTATATTAAATACTCTTGATACACACGGGCAGCAATTTGACTCGGAGTTCAGCAGTTCCCAAAGTTCAGCAATCTTAGAACAATCAGCCTTCAGATATAGAACAACCAGTTTTCAGATATAGAACAACCAGTCTTTAGATATAAAACAACCAGCCTTCAGAAATAGAACAACTGGCCTCCAGAAATAGAACAACCAGCCTTCAGATATAGAACAACCAGCCTTCAGATATAGAAAGACTAGCCTTTAAAAATAGAACAACCAGCCCCGGCCACAGTCACATTCAACTAAATCACTGACTTTGCATATGATTACATGAATGTGGATGTTTTCAAAAGTGTAGATACCTGCTATATTTAGAGCCATTATCAGATTCTGCGCGCCTTGCATAGTGAAGTAATACTGCTGATTTGAAGTTATTAAGGTGTATATAATTGTGTGTCCCCTTAGTGTATTTAGGTGGCATTAATTTTGAAATGTAAACAATAAGTATAAATCCCAGTTTTATACGTTTCTTCAATTGCGTAATTTATCCTTTAAAGCTTTTAGAAATAATTCGTTTTCTAGTGTGAAAAGTGATCTTAAAGTGTTCCTTCCAGTACTCGTTTTTTTAAAAGTAGATAACACTTCGATACGAATACGCAAATGAATTCTTTTTCTGGTATCTAAATGCTTAAAATATATATCTTCTTTAAGTTGTTACACCTAAACATAAAAAAGTCAATTAGTTACAGAACGGTAGTTTACGTAGTTAATTAGCTTAGAGTCACTTAAAGTCATTTCAATCATTTAAGAAAAAAGATCTGTTTCTCCTTTCTGTTTCCTTTCAACTTCTAAACATTGGAATTTTCAGCGTTGTCAGAAAGACAGAAAAACGTCAATGATATTAGCTTAGTTTTTGCGAAAGCTATTCGTGTAAGAATATTAATAGTAACATCAAAACAGTGAAAGAACGTTAATTAAATAGTTCCAAGATTTTATTGCGAATGTCTTGCCACGTTTAGTTTATTAAAAGGAAGAGTAGTAAAAGAGAGTCACTTAGTTTTTTAGAAGTGATAGTTCTTTTTAATGCAGAAATTTCCCAATATTTTTGCTTATATTTTTAAAGAGCGTTTCCTGCGTAATAGATAAATGCAAAATTTAGAGTCAATGTTTTTTTCGCTTTTTGTTAAATTGAGCAATAAGTTCGAAGTAAATAAACTTTTAAGTTCTAATTCAAAGTTGTTTAGCGACTTCATTTTATGTAAAAGTTTCATTTAACGGAAGTATTTTAAGACTTTTTATGCGATATAGTAGAAATATTTTGCCACTAAATAAGTCACATAAATATAGAAAGGGGTCAATAAAAACTATATCTGTATCGTTGTATAAGGAAAAGCTTATAATGCTACATTACAAGCAAGGGCGTATTCCTAGAGGGGATCCGGTGGGTCCGGACACCCCCCGAAATGAAATTTGCAACATATGCATTACCAACATTTTTTAGTGTTCCCGACATGTGTTTCCCCCCCCCCCCAAATTTTTTTTTCAATCTTTCCCTAGTTTTACTTGCGTAATCATAAATTTTTTAATATTTTTTTCATTATACCTGTGCATTTTTGCAGTGTGGCTGGCCTTTGACTGTGTTGTGGCATACAACAATAAGTTCTAGAGACGCCACAAATTATATTTGAGTCACTCATGACCGTATTTTTGATAAGTTAAATGAAAATAAATGCTCATTTTCTAACACTATTTCCTTTCCGAACTGTTTCAAAAATTGACCACTAGATGGCGAGCATCGGGTTAGAATAGCGGTTTGTAATATTACTTCAAAATTGCATCATCCCTGTGCTCTCGTGTTTTCTCGTTCAATTGTGATCCAGTATCAATTTAGTAGTCGACATTCGTGTAAATGTAATAAGCTTATATATTCGCATATGATAAGTGAAACATTAATTATATAAGTCCAATATTAGTTACATAATTAATCATGAAACGAACCCGAATTGATAGTTTTTTCAAGCCGATATGTGGAACATCGTGTCAGGACGATACCCCCTGTTCTAGCAGCAGTAAAAGAAAGAAAATTCCTGTCGTTGAAGAAACCAAATTCGTCACTTCAGATCCTTCAAATGAAGCTGGAACCACATCACCAGGTAACAGTTTTGATTCTTCGCAAACCGTTAAGGATATCGGAGACATAGCAAATACAATTTTTTCATCGAATTGCTATACAAAAGAATTAAGAATGCAGGTCTTAAACAATACATTCGTTCCTACTGAAAACCACATATTCCCTGTGTGTGGAATTAATAAAAAGAATTTAAGATTTCAGCATCATTGGTTAAAAAAATGGAGACAATTTATGATGGTGCATTTTGTAAATATTATGTATTTTTTTTTTGTGGAGAAGCTGTAGGAAAAGGGTCTCATCAAAGTATTGGCTCTCTTGTTGCTAATTCTTTCATAAAATGGAAAGATGCGATTCAAAAGTTTAATGAGCATTAAAGTGCATCTTATCACAAAAAATGTGAAATTGTAGCTGAAAATGTTTCAATCATTATGGCAAGAGAGAAAAAAGATATTGCGAGTATAATTGTAATCGCAAAAAAGAAAGTGAAAAAAATAGAGCTTCTGTAATGCCAATAATTCAGTCGCTAATTTTTTATGGACAACAAGAAATTGCAATTCGTGGGGATGAAGGTAGTGGTCCTCTAACTTTGGAAAGACCGGAAAATAATGATGGAAATTTTAGCACTCTGTTGCGCTTCCGCGCAAATGTGGGAGATGAAACATTAAAACAACATATATTAAATTGAAAAAAAAAATATGCATCCTACGTTAGTCCTATTATTCAAAACGAAATACTTGAAATTTGTGGAAATACCATTCAGAAAAGCATTGTCGACGAAATCAACAATTCAGGGTATTTTAGCGTTTTAGCTGACGAAACCGTAGATATCTTTGGTGTTGAACAATTTTCATTCTGTGTTAGGTACATGAACGTAAATAATATATTATGCGATCAATTTTTGACCTTCGTTCCAGTGTTCGATTTATCTGCAAAAGGATTGACAAACACTCTTTTAAATCAGTGCCAACATCTGGGACTTGACATGAACAAACTTGTCGTCGGGCAAGGTTATGATTGAGCGGCCAATACGAGAGGAGAAATGAATGGCGTTCAGGCAAATTTAAAAGAAATTTATACTAAATCTATGTACGTTCATTGTGCCAATCATCGTTTGAATCTTGCTTTGTCGTCATTTCTATCAATTCCATCTGTTAGAAATTTCAATGGTACTATAAGCGAAATATGCAATTTATTTCGAAATAATACTTATGCAGGCAATATTTTGAAAAATAACATTAACTTTTTTCTTCTAGACAGTAGAAAAGGTCAATTACTTAAATTATGTGAAACACGATTTGTGGAAAGACACGGCGCGATTATTGTTTTCGTCGAATTATTCGACGCAATTGTTCCTAGTTTACAAGAAATAGCTGAATCAAATAAAAGTGTTTCAACTATTGTAGAACTCTTACTTTCAGCAATTGAAAAAGGCTCATTTTTAATTTCTCTTTTGGTATGCGAAAAGCTTCTTAGTTTTACTTTGCCTTTATCACTTTATCTTCAAAATCCATCTCACGATCTATCATCGGCTTTAAGTTATGCAAAAAGTGTTAAGCAAAAACTGCAAGATATAAGAAACAAATCCTTTGACAGTTATTGCACTGAAATATTTAAAGAAGCATCTGTTATAATGAGTAAAAATTTTGATTCTGAGATAGGAGTTCCGAGGATTGTTAAAAAGCAAACGGTTCGATATAATCATCCATTTGATACACCAGAACAGTACTACAGACGTGCGATATTTTTACCATGTTTGGATGAACTAAGTTCGCAATGACAAATCCGATTTGATGAAAATGACAAAATTTTTTCACCTATTGAAATTATTATACAAAAAAAAAGCGACGCCCAAAAAGTTGATCTACTGGATAACTTAAAAATATACATTGATGGTATTACTTCAGATTCTGCAATAAAAGCCGAATACTTGCTGTGGTGTCAAAAATGGGAATGCGTTGAAGAAAAGTTGAGGCCTAAATGTGAAAAGAACGCTTTTGTGTCATGTGATGAGAATTTTCCCCCTAATATATACAAACTTATTAAAATTTTGTGTACTTTACCACTTTCCACTGCAAGTGTTGAACGATAGTTTTCAACCATGTAAAGAGTCAAAACATTCCTTCGCAATAGAACTGGTCATGAGAGGTTGACAAATTTAGCATTACTCTCAGTGCATAGAAGCATGAGTATAAATGCAGACGAAGTTTTGAACAAGATGGCTTTAAAAGCCAGAAATATTAATCTATCATTATGAAACAGTGGATAGGTGTTAAATTACTTATCGTTAAACATTTCTCTTAGTTACAATGAGAGAAAAAACATTATATACTGTATATGCGTTCTTACTGGTTATGCATCTTCTGTGTTCGATTATGATGCGATTTGCAATACATAAGTGTAAGTGCAATACATAAGATATTTTGCGAAAAAAATTAAGGAATATGTCATGATGTTAAAACTAAATAATTAACTTTCGAATTTTTCTGAGTCGTTTTTCTTTTTATTCTACATGCGTGATACAGTGTAAAGCCGTAAATCCGGACGCCTAAAAATCGAAATGATCTATAATCCGGAAATTTTTTAAAGATGAACGATTCCGATTAATCGTTGCAGTTTTTGATAATTTCCAGAAAATGCGATACGATTATCGATAACTGTCCAGAAAATTTTCAATACCTATGTGTTTTCAATTTCTCTAAACGAATTTCCACTATATTTCTGTAAGGACATGATGTTTATTTACATTTGCGCATTTTTTGTTTATGATTTCAATAAAAAGTATTTTTCCTGTTGCTTAAAAAACATGACTCATAATCCTGAAAATTCTGAAAAATCCCCGAGTGTTCTGGATTTCCGGCTTTCGACTGTATATAAGTGTGTGTATGTGTGTGAAATAAACTTTTTTTTTTTGGATTGAAAGTTCACTATACATTGAATCCCCCCCCCCCCCACCTCCCCGAAATAAATTTCTGGATACGTCCTTGATTACAAGTCACATTATGCTATCTGTTTTAATTATAAAAAAAATATTTTATTTTATTACAAATTAAAAAGAAAAACGATGTGAAGCATGGAAATATTTCAATAAAAGCTATTTTACTATTCTGAGAGTTAAAGAATTCATGACTTATTGGAAATTTGGAGCAATACATGACTGTACTGACTTCTCGGCCACTAATAATATATGGAAAGTATGTCTGAATAGAAAAAATTATGTTTTTATTGATATTTATAGTTTTAAACTTGTCTTTTTTGCATTTTGGGTGCAATATATTTTGGGTGCATTATACAGGGTGTTTCAAAACTAATGCACTCTGTTTCAAAACTAATAGATCACATCTAAACAAACACTTTTCATCATAGAATGCATGGTCGCACGTGAAGCGATTAAGCTCTAGAAGGCACTTTCAGTCGCTAACGGGTTCTTCCCGGCACGCATATATAAGCGGTGGTTTTCGCATGTAATGTCATTAGTGACTTGGAATGAATCGTTATACTAATGTGGAGAAGGCGGACGGACATGCATTTTGTCTACGGTCTCGCTAAAGGTAATGGCAGGGATGCGTAAAGGCTATATCGAGGACGCTTTCCCAACAGGTGTGTTCCCGACCACGGAATGTTTTCTTGCTTGCACCGCCAACTGTAAGAAAGGGGATCCTTAAGTGCTATCATGAATTTGTTTTGATTTAAATAAAGCTTTATTTTGATGTTTCGTACCAGTCCTGTTCTTGTGACTGCGTGTGTGCTGAATGTTGAAGACCCAGGTCGTCCGACTCGTCCAAGGACTTGAGTAGCCGTTTGGACGACCGGGAAAAGAAGCCAGCATGTGCCGGCTTCCAAGGGCAGCGACCAACGGTCTGGAGATTTATTTAAATTCAGAAGTGAAGTTACAATTGAAGAAATGTATCACATAGACAGACAGTTATGCAGACGAATCACAAGACCGTTAACAGAAGAAAAGAAGCAGCAGCAGTACAACACAAAACAGCAGAAAATTTTAAAGCGGGGAAAACCCAAGAGGGAAAAAACCCGGGAAAACCTAACAAAATATTATTATATATGATTAAACCATAAATTGTTTCAGGTTTTCAAGCTGTATATATATATTCTTAATTAAAATATTTAACTGATATAAGTACATAAGATATAAGGTATAAGAAATTATATAAGGTAAAAGATAAAAGGTATAAACAGCATTTAAGGTAAATACAAAATAAAAGGTAATCAAAACAAACAGGGGAATATACAAAAGGAGGGGACGAAAAAGAGAACAGGGCAAAGAAAGAGAAAACAAAACGACAGGACAACAAACCAGGGGAATATACAAATGGAGGGGACGAAAGAGAGACCAGGGCGCATAAAAGAGCAAAAACAACCAACAAAACGGGGGAATATACAAAAGGAGGGGACGAAAGAGAGACCAGAGCAAAGGAAAGAGCATACCCGAAAAACAGAAAAATGAACCGGAGCAAAGCAAAAAGCAGAAGACGGGGAAAAATTCAAGAAGCCGAAAAATGACACAGAAAAATAAAACCAAAACCAGAAAGGAAACTGCGTGTGTGTGGAGAAATGGAAAGCGCCTTCTAGCGCGTAACCGCTTCACTTGCGACTATGCATTCAATGATGAAAAGTGTTTGTTTCGATGTGTTCTATCAGTCCTGAAAGTTTGTCGCATTAGTTTTGGTATATACAGGGTGTCCCGAAAACATTAACCTCGGCTTTTATTCTTTAAGTATTGATCTTAGACATATATAATAAATTGCAAAGTTGAGTAAAAAAAGGTGCAGAATTTTATGAAATCGATAAAAATTTTCAGGGTATTAAATTTGTAGAAATACAAAATTTAAATATTTATACGGCCCCCGTACAAAAACATTTCCAATGAGTAAAATGTGCCTCATACACTAATAAGGTGATGTACAAAATTTCAGCATTTTATTATAAAAAGTCCCAGATATATATGCTTAAACAAAGTTGGTGAGGGATTAATCACAAATTAAAATATAAATGTTTACAGCAAGAATGCAAATGACGCAACGCAGAAATGCATCATAGGCAAATAATATCTGCCTCTTGCCATAGGCAAATAATATCTTTAGATTTATTTACAATTTTTCAAAAATATGCTCCCTGAAAAAGACCTTAAAATTTTTCATGATTAATTACAGAATAAAATTTGGAAATGGCATAATCAAAATGAACATTAAAACTGCTTAGAAATGTATGCATATGCAAATTTCTGCCTCTGATCGGAGCGTCACAGAATCGTAACACCTGCCGCCCAAATAGCTACTCATCTAAGGACTAGTCGGACTGTCTGGGTCTTCAGCACAATCGCAACAGACGCATCATCACATGAGAAAGTTGTTTTTGCTTTGCCATTGATCAATCGTCTCGCTTACGCAAGCGTAGCTCGCGTAGCACGGCAGTTTGAGCGACCCTTAAGCATATCACATTTTTGCTACATTTTGAGAGTGTAGTTAGCCTGTACCGACAGTATGTCGAAATACGGCAACTAAGAACTTTTTTAAATGCTTATGCTGTACAGTTTATGCAATCGCAATGCTCACGAAACTGCACGGGAATATCAACGTACTTTTCTCAATTCTCGACATCCTTCTGGGAGATTTATTTTACGATTGGTGCAACGAGTGCGTAAAAGAGGAAGTGTACATCATGTAGGTGGACTAGGTAGGACTAGGTCATCCACATAGTAGTGTTCATACCGCTGCTTCAGAAATGAACGTACTGGAGAATACTGAGACGGAATAAATGGCATCCGTTTAACATTCATGGTGTGCAAGGACAGGAGCCAACATATTATCAACGTCGTCTAGATTTTTGTAATTGGGCTCTAAATCAGGAAGATACAAATCCCTTTTTCCTGAAAAGGTAATTTGGACTGACGAATGCTGTTTTATATAAGATGGATGCATAAATCCTCAAAATGAGTACTTCTGGTCTGACACAAATCCATTCGTGGTACGTGATGTTCATCATCAGAAGCAATTTTTTGTGAATATATGGTGTAGTATTTTCAGAAACTGTTTGCTTGGACCCTACTGTATGATGGTACGTTGACGGGTGGCAGATATGTTAATGAGATTCTGAATGCGGTTATTCCTGATTTTATGGATGAACTGCCCCTAACAGAACTTCTACGTGTTTGGTTTCAAAAGGATGGATCTCCAGCTCACCATATTACATTTTTGAAATACAGGTAAAATAAAGAGTTTCCAGACAAGTGGATTGACTTGCATGGTCCAGTCGAATTTCCCCCTAGATCGACTGATTTAACGTCTATGGATTTTTATTTGTGGGATTGTTTACGTACAACTGTTTTTATCTGTTACCTCCCTTAAATAAAGCAAAGTTGCAACAACGCATTCAAGATGATTGTCGTGACATCACCGAACAAGAATTTGATCGAGTGCACAAGAGTGTTATCAGGCGTATGCAAGTCTGTATTGGTATGGATGGAAAACATTTTGAACAAGCTTTGTAATCTTTGTGTAAAGTTATTATTTCTACACAGTGTAGATATTTTTGTACTAATAAATAGCAAAATTATTATTTATTTATGTAATCATTGTTTTCTTTCGTGATTTCTGTATGACCTCTGAAACGCGATCTGCCGACATGATTTTTTAACTTCTGAGAACCCACGTCGATGCATTGAAAAGTAGTTTAAGTCAGCATTTTTGTCTTTTCATGTCTCTGGGACATTTTATGATAAAATGCTGAAATTTTGTACATCACCTTATTAGTGTATGGGGAACATTTTATTTATTGGAAATATTTTTGTACGGGTTAAATACGGGTAAAAATTTAAATTTTGTATTTCTTAAAATTTAATTCCCTAGAAAATTTTAATCTATTTCATAAAATTCTGTACCTTTTTTTACGCAACTTTATAATTTATTTTATATGTCTAAGATCAATATTTAAGGAACAAAAGCCGAGGTCAATGTTTATGGGGCACCCTATATATATATAGTATATATATAGTATATATATATATATATATATATATATATATATATATATATATATATATATATATATATATATATATATATATATATATGTCCAAGTAGAAATAGTTTATAGATATAATCTGTCTATTTCTTCAGAAACATACATTTTTGTGTTTGCTTCTACAAAAAACTTGGGCATGAGTGCGATTTTTGTGGAAGTGAACAATTCATGATTTAGGCTTAGAGCCTTATCCTCGTGTATAGCGTTTGTGCTTGCTTTCGTTTGTTATTCTTTTTTCGATTCTTTACCTTTGTAATTTGATACTTTTCATTGACTTGTTGATTCGATATTTATTTTATTTATTTTATTTTTATTTTTTCCATTTGCTTGAGGATTTGTTGATTTATACTTTTATTTCGTAAGCCTGTTAGATATTTGAATTTTCGTGTTACAGATTCTCACTTTTCTTTTATTGGATCTTCAAACCTTTTTTTCTTATATATATATATATATATACTCTTTTCACAAATTCCGCCCCATTAGCCCGTCTGCAGCCTCGGTATTCTCAAATTCACCAGACACATGCTAATCATGCAGCACCCCGAACAGTATTATTAATTTCTTTCCAGACTCCCTAAACAAACATAATTACAACTTCCTAACAAAACGCAATAGGATATTTACGATTACTATACGACTCCTTAACAAAAGGAAATTTCGATCCTAATTACTAAAAAACGACCCCTTAAATTTACTATTTACTGTAAGACACTCTAGTATGAACGTAATTACTCTATAGTCGCCAAACACAAACGATATTTGGTAGTAATTAATACCCCCTAAAAACCAAAATTTCTACATATACCCTCCAATGAAACTTAATTACATTACAATCTCCTAATTCGTAACAACCAAACTGACAGTGAGGTGGATTTTATAGAATAGTATGCAAAATTGATAGCTTTCAACTAGATCTGACTTTCGAGAAAGAAATATACTATTATTAATAACAAAGAATATTTTTTAAGAATAATTCATAAAAACTGAATGTTCTATAAATAATTAATGGATTTCTTTTGTGCCACATGAGTGTCTAATAGGCGTACTTAACTTATTAAGACTTCAAATGAAAATCCTTTTTGAAGTTCTTAAGGGAATGACATTTCTAAAAACATGATGATTAAGTTGTATTTTTATACTTTTTAAAATGCTCAGAGGAAAAAAATATTCTTTTAAAATGTAAAATCTTTTAAGAAAGACAGTTTTTTCAGTTCTTTGAACGTAATGACAAAAAATACTTTCAATTTTTAAGGAATCATTTATTTTCCCCTAAGGTCCTAAATTTTAGAGTTCCCAGGAAAATTGAAAATTTCTTGTACATGGTATAATTTCTGACTACTGCTGCAAGGCAAGGCCGAACCTATAAAATATAGCTATAAGTAAAATAAAGTTCCTAAACCTAAATTCCTAAATTTCAGGGTTTCTATGTAAGTTGATAATTTTTTGCACATGGTATAATTTATGATTCCAGATGAAATGCAGGTCCGAACCCCCAAAATATATCAATATGTAAAAAGAAATTTCTTGAACCCGAATTCCTAAGTTCTTAAATTTCAAAGTTTCTATGAAAATTGATAACTTTCTTTACATGTTATAATTTGTGACTCTTCCCAACAGCATTTTTTTCACAGTGACGTAAGATTTACGTCACCCTGTGACTTTGGGACGTCACGGGACGTCGCAGTACGTCTCGGCAATGTCATATTGAGGTCACAGCTAAGTCATTTTGGTCATTTTCATAGTCGTTTGTGACGTCGCATATTAACTTGTTTATTACGTCACATTGTAATTGCCATTGTAATGTCGTCACATTGTTACGAGTTAATTAAATTGTAGAAACGTCACAGAATATAGTCACAATGAAGTTACAAAGTTACTAATACGTAACGTCGAACAGAAGTCACAAATATGATGTCACATTGTGACCCAGGTGCCACATGACTATAGCGTCACTGTCACACATGTGACGATCTCTGCTGTGAGGGTTCATGCAATGCAGGCCCGAGCCCTCAAAATATATCAATAAATAAAATTACTTTTTGCAAAGAATAAAGAAAAATTGAGCAACGTATTTAAACACAAATCGATAAACAATGCAGTATAGAGCTGTTTTTGGATATGATGGATCATCTTCTTCAGTGGTAGATAGACCAACAAATGATATGGTGATTATGAGAGACAGCAAACTAGAACCATAATGTGATTCTGAAATATTGCAATGACAATATAATACAAAATGCATAACATGCATACTAATTGTGTGCGTTTAATTAAAACTGCAGGAATGTCGATTGTCGTAAAAGCAGAAAAATGGGTTATCGATATAACAGAAGGGTTTGTTGATACACGTTGATAAACAGTACGCAAAACCAAATCTAACATGAGAAAAAACTCCAGATCAATTCAATCTATATAAATAAAATTGAAAATCTGTTTGTCTGTCTGTTTGTCCCGTCATCACGGGAGAACAGCTAAACCGAACTTGATGAAATTTTGTGGGTAACCTGGAAATAGTCCCACTTAAAATTTAGTCTATGTTTGGAGTTTCTACGATCAGTGGTTCTCAAGATATTAGTTAAAAACAATTTTCGTTTGTCTCATCATCACGGAAGAACTGCTAAACTAAATGTGATGAAATTTTGCGGATAGCCTTGAAATAGCCCTCCATAAATTTAGCCCAAATTTCGAGTATCTAAGACCAGGGGTTGTCGAGATATTAATGAAAAACGAAACTTTTTCTTAGCAGTTCTACTCTCTAACTCCGTGGTTTATCCGAACGAAAAGCTTGAAAATCGTTTGAAAGTGAATTCAAATTTTATCTCTGAGTTTGATGGGAGATTTTTTGCGCCAATTAGTCACTTTCTGAAAATATGAATTGTTTGAAACATGATTTAAATGGGAAATCCATCTCCATGGTTTATATTTCACAAGATTTTGCTAAACAATGAAAAGTATAAAGAAATCAAAATGGTTATTTAATTTCGCGGTTATTTAATCTTATATCATGTTGCTCAGAAACGCAATTAAATTAAATCTGTCTGTTAATTTTAATTGTTATTTTTTTGATTTGAATAATAAATAAATGGATATAAAAATATATTTTAGAAAAAAACGATTTGATTATTCTTATAGCATTTTTGACTGGATAATATCAATTACGGTCTTCAGATTTAAACGTTATTATTATTGATATTTTCGGGGATTATTGATTCAGGAATTATTGATATTTTCAAGTTATTATGCAATTGTTTTATTACGACAAAAATTGTTTAAACTCATATATTGTAAGTTGTACGAGTAATCTTCTACAAATACACGGGTATATCTTCTAATCTACGAGAATATAAGTAGTACAGGTATATTGGCATATACTTTGATATATATTGGCATATATTGGAATCAATTAAGACCTTTTGGTATAAAGAGTACGGAGATTATTGATATTTTCAATTTATTACGTCATCTCTTTTATTTTGGCAAAGATTTTTGAGACTCATATTGTAATACGGGTAATCTTCTACTAACACACTGGCGTATTTTCTAATCTGCAACAATATAAGTAGCACAGGGTTGCATATATTGATTCAATTCTTTTTTTTTTTGTAAATTTGCTTACAAACGGGTCCAGGATGTTTTATTCTTCAGATCTGCCCGTGAAGATAATTTTGCATAGTGAGAACAGATATTTTTAAACTTCTCTTTAGGAGCAATAAATTTAATATTTTAACAGAATTTGCACATGATTGCGAATTTTAAATTTCTTTATATTATATATTCCGTACGAAGAACGGGTATGCTGCTAGTTGATAATATAAAATAACTGGTGTGCGGCTTAACTCGACTTCCTCCTACCAGAATTCATTTTTTGTTTCAAATTTTACAAGAAAAAGTTTGAAAAATAGGTATCGTGGGTTTAAATGAGTACAACTATAGCGTGTTATCCTTACAGGTCTTAAAATATTTTAAAGGGCTTAAATATTTTCGAATGATACTATACTTGATAATGTACCCCCGGGGGGTGGTAACTAGCCCCCCAAGGTGGACTAATAAAAAAATTGAATCGCGAACAAAAAAATTGTATCGCGACTGTTTTTTCTCAACAATGATTGAAACAATTAAGTTTCGTGATCATTGAACCCCTTTTAAGCATGATTATGTCCCATTTTGTCCTATGTTGCCATGTTAAAAAATATAAAATTTCGAATAGAATAAATTTCGAAGTTTTCACTCGAATTTAAATTTTTATTATCTAGTTCCAGATTTATTGATAACAAATCTGTATAATCTGGATATAAAGTTTCATGAAAATCCACTAATGTTTGTGGCTGCTATCGTATCACAAGAAATCGACCACATACATCAGACAGACAGACAGACAGACGGACAACACTCCAGGAATAGGCTGTTTAGGAGGTCTTAAAACATATATTGGCATCAAAATTTCGAATTCAAAAATTTTCATGCAAACAATACATTTTCTATATTACATAGTATCAGAAAGTAAAAATTGAAAATAAACAACGTAAATTGTAAATTGCAATTTAAATCAGTTGTTCTTTTTTTAAAAGTGACTGAATTGAATTCAAGAATACTCTGGAGTTTCTGGAATGACACACCGGGAATGAAATTGTCTCGAAGAAAATGTTAATTACTTATTTTTCAATTAAATGATTGAAATTTGTATTTGAATATGTTCTGCATTTGAGAAAAGCGTTGAAATAATCTGCAGATTAATACGTTTTGTTTTATAATAAATTATAAAATTTGTCTGAGTATAGATACGACGATATACGACCTAGAATAAAGAGGGAATAAACGGATATAATAAATAGTCATAATTCAAAGTTGAATGTGTTTTTGATTAAAGCCAAACTTTTTGGCTATACTTCAGGTCGAGAGATTTCTTTTAAAAATAACATCAGGAAAATCGAAAGGATAGGACCTAAATACAAGGTTCTTAGGACCGTCATAAAGCGCCCCAAAAGTTTTGTAAGAAAATGTGCATGAGTGTACACGTTAGGTCTATATTAAACTGATCATACCTAATCGAATAAAAGTGATTGCAACGCCTTTAGCGATTAATTTAAAAAGTTAGGATGACAAACTCAACAACAAAGCCAGATGAACGAAAAAAGCCAATACAAAGTTGTAGCGCATTGTCTAATTAGTAGAAATTGGCAGCAAGAACGTACAAATGTGTACATAGAGGAAAATAAATACATGACATACTTCATTGGTGGTTGCTAGATGTGGTAATATGGTGACATTTGCATGTCTTGTCAAAGTGTGCGATAATGCTTTTTCTCAAATTCAAATATGTATTATCGTTAACTGAGGGGATTTTTACAAAGCTCTGCACTATATTCCTTTACCTTTGTACTAAATTCCTCTGCACTAGATTGTATGTAAATGTTGCTTATGTTATCGTTCCTGAATATAACAGCTAGCCGTCTATAAACATATCGGGTTAACCATATCGTGCATTCTGTAACCGATTCAGCGTCAAGGCCTACTAGTTAGACAATGTTTTAGAACAGTAATTCCCAAGCAGGATTTCGTGGAACCTTGGGACTCTGCCAGCCACTGTCAGTGGCTTTGCGAGCCACTATCAGGAGTTCAGCGAGCCAGGACCAGGGGCTCCCCGAGCCAGTACCAGGGAGAGAGTGTTTGAAAAACTTGCAAAATAAAGTACAACTTGTATTCTTTGGTAATTGAGCAAAAAAATTAAAATGATTAGACATGTAACGTGATCTATACAATACAAAAAATCTGATGTGGGCAGCACATGACTTTTCTTACATAATGCAATGAGTTTACTCCTTTTAAAGTAAAAAAAAATAATGTATAAGATCCACGGTACTGTGTTTTTAATATTGAATTGTATATTTGGCGATTTTCCGACTGACAACATGTAAAACTATTTCAAAGTGCCCAATAAACTTATATTTCGCGCAACTCTATATAAACCATTACCAATATTGATAGTTACAATACATCCGCAATAAACTTATATTTCGCGCAACTCTATATAAACAATTACCAATATTGATAGTTACAATACATCCGCAATAAGCTATATAATTCATATACTAAAATATTTTATTAATTTAGCGTCATTTTTGCAATTTTGACGATATTTTCGTCAATTTGGCAAGTTGGAGATATGCCGACAAATTCGTCACCAAAATTTTGCCAAATGGAAAAATAGGTTTTCCTTATAGTAGATTCTTATATTCTATCCAAGATAATGAATTTTCGTCAATTAGTTGTCATTTTCATTGATTTAGAGTCATTTTGATCAATTTGGCGACATTTTCATTAATTTGGCAACATTTAGAAAAGTTGCCAAGTTGGCGACATTCTGCCAACTTCTTCGCCAAAATCTCGCCAAGCGTTATGGACGGAAAAATAAGTTATTCCTATAGCAGATTTATTGGCGTCCTATTTGGACTTTTGGCATCCAAATACAAAAGTATTACACAAAGTATCTTTTTCCATGAATGGAACGAGCTAGATCCACGAAAATGATGTCACTAAATTTATCGCATGATATTACATATGAAAAGTGAACATATTTGACAAAAGTTAATAATTTTTTCTATTTTATGTGATTTTTTGATAAATTTATTTGAAAAAATGTGCATTATCTCAAGAACGGTTCATGCTAGCGTTCTAAAGTTTGTGTCAATAGTTTTCTAATGAAAAATTACGTAAGAAATTACTATTTTCGTAACTTTATTGAAAGTTTTGATTTTTTGATGATTTTTTCAAATTTCACACGAAAATTTAGGGGGCTCTGAAAATTCGACTGCGTTTAAAAACTTTAAGGCTTCCAGTATTCACGGATTCATTTTGTACCAAATTTCGTTCGAATCGCTCCATTCGTTTGTGATAATCGTCTCCACACACACACACACACACAGACATCATCTCAAAAACGTTTGATTCGTGTTCAGGGATGCTTGAAACGTTGTCTCCCGTCGAAAACTCGAATTCGAATTTTCGACTCTGTCAAAATTCTTCTCTTATACATTATACTATGTATATAAGGAAAGTAAAAATATGGGTAGAAACGCATAGAAAACTGGATTTGCTGTCACTAGAAACATATTTTAAACAGGTGAATTTCCAGTCACACACTTATAAAGGTAACTATATTTGTGTGAATATGTTATTTTATTCCTTTATATGAGAATTACACAAAATAATGAGTATATTTTATTTTGTGCTAAAAAGACGGCTTTAAAATAGGTAAAGTGGTAACGCAAGAAGCCCATTTTACTCACTTATTTGTTTAAATAGGTCCCTTTAAAAGGACCCTTTTAAGCAGGTAAGCAAGTGGGTAGCAGATAACCAGATGAGTAAAATTACACGGCTGAAACGGTCTTTTCAGCGTAACATAAAATTTACCCATTAATCCATGCAATTCTCATATAAATGAATAAAATAACAGATTCATATCGATATAGTTACCTTAAGTGTGTAACTGGAAACTTACATGTTCAAAAGTGTCATTCTAGTGGCAGTAAAATCAGATTTCTTGTGTTTTTACCCAGATTTTCTTAGCGTGTTTTACTAAAATAATGAAACATTTTGAATGTTAAATTTGATTAGATATTTGTGTGATAGGAATTTCAGCAGCGAGAGTATCAGTGAAGACGAATTTTGTTGAAGCGGGGGATTTTTATAGCGGCAAGGAATTCAGTCAACAGTAATGAACATTATTGAAGTTTTCGCCAACTACTCACACGATGGCTAGATAAAAAGTCTGATGAGGGCAGCACATGACTTTCCTTATATAATGAAATGAATTTACTACTTTTACAGTCAAAAAATAATGTATGAGATCCACGGTACTATGTGTTTATTGTTGAACTATACATTTGGTGATTTTCCGGATGACAACTTGTTGTTGTTGTTGAGACCCAGACCGTCCGACCTACCAGAAAGGTGTAAGGTAACTGTAGGATGACAACTTGTAAAACTGTTTCAAAATACCCAATTAACTTATATTTCGCGCAACTCTAAATAAATATTATCGATATTGATAGCATTCTCAATAAGCGATATAGTCCATATATTAAAATATTTTAATAATTAATTCATCAATTAGGCGTCATTTTCAGTAATTTAGCGTCAATTTTGCAATTTTGACGATATTTTTGTCAGTCTGGGGCAAAATATCGTCAAGTTGCGATGCTAAATAATTCGTCAAGTTCGCCAAATGTATCACCAAGTTACAGTTCCTAGAAAGGATAATGTGCCGACCGAGGCGAAAAAGGGGTTCCCTAAAAACCGCTACCGCCAGATAGCGCTGGTCTCGAATATGAGATCAAAAGCCAAGGCATTAAAATGGAAACTAATGGGAATTTAATGCAAATGGAATGACTGATATCTTTGGAATTAATTAAAGAATTTGTGTCAAATTTGGTGTGATTATTGCAAATGGTATACACAAAAATTCATTTGATTTTCAGAGAGATTGAGCTAGGGATATATTCGTATTTTTAAAGTTTTATTTAACTTCATCTGGTGTTCGTTCAAACCTTTAAGGTGCAAAATAATCAAGTTCATTTCTCACAGTAACGTGAAATTCGGTATGACATTTTCTTTTATGATACATTTCAGTTCTTTCGATTTTGAAGATTATCGGGCTAGCCCGTTCCGGGCCCGCCATAGGACTGTACCCGTTTTTAGAGAATAACTTGAAAATCAGATAAAGTAGGAAATCTAAATTTAATATATCCTTTTCTTTTGGAGTATTATTTAATTCTTTCGGTTTTGAACCGTATCGGGCGAACCCGTCATGGGCCCACCTTAGAAATTAACTCGTTTTCGGTGAATAACTCGAAAAACGGATCATCTAAAAGTTCAACGTTTAGAATGTCGTTGTCATTTGAGGTATATCTTAACTCATTGGAATCAAAACCTTATCGGGCTAGCCCGTCCTGGGCCCAATAAAAAATGTACTCTTTTTTAAGAATAACTCCGAAACTGTAGCAGCTAGAATGTCTAAATGTAATATATCATTGTATGTTAGGGTATATTTAATTTCTTTGGATTTTGAACCTTATCAGGCTAGCCCGTCTTGGGCCAGATATAGAAATGTACTGTTTTTTTTAGAATAACTCGAAAATCGAAGCAGCTAAAAATCAAAATTTAATATATCCTTTTATTTTGGATTCCGTTCGTCGATACCGTTCAAATTCGAAAGTTTAATACTTTCGAATTTGAACGGTATCGGGGTAGCCCGTCCTGGACCCGACATATTAATATACTCGTTTTTTTAAATAACTCAAGCAGATCAACAAAAATATTTTATATATCATTGTCGTTTGGGGTATATTTTAATTTTTTAGATTCTGAACGTTGTTAGGCTAGCTCGTCTTCGGCCTGCCTTAGGAATGCACTCGTTTTGGGGGAATATTTCGAGGACGAAGAAGCTAAAAATTCCAAGTTTAGCATATCGTTGTCTTTTGAGGTATATTTGAACTCTGTGGATGTAAAATCTTATCGGGCTTGCCCGTCCTGCACTCGCCACAGGAATGAACTCGTTTTTCAAGATAAATCGAAAACTAGCACAGCTAAAATGTCTAAATTTATTACATATCATTGTCCTTTGGGGTATATTTTAATTCTTTCGATTTTAAATCTTATTGGGCTAAGTCGTCTTGGGCCAGCCATAAGAATATATTCAGTTTTTGCAAATTACTCGATGACCGCACCGAAGTAGATGGAAATTCCAAGTTCAGGATGTCGTTGTCTTTTGTGGTATATTTTAACTCTTTCGACTTGAATTCTTATCTGTCTAGCCCGTCCTAGACCCGAAATAAGAATGTGCTCGTTTTTTAGAATATCTCGAAAACCGAAACAGCTAGAAAACCTAAATTTAGTATATAATTTTCTTTTAGAGTATATTTTAATTCTTCAGATTTTGAACTTCATCGGGCCAATTTTGGATTCGCCTTAGGAATACATTTGTTTCTTAAAAATAACTCGAGAATCGGAGTAGCTAAAAATTCAGATTTTGGAATATTGCGGTATATTTTAACCTTTTGGAACTTGAACCTTACTTAATTACGATCAATAAATTCATTAGCAAAATGCAACTCACAAACCACAAAGCTTTTGTTTAGAACTTTATCTGCACGAGGTATGTCCATTTAGCTCATCGTTGTCAGGAGCTTTAAATAGAGAATATTTGCCTCTGAAATTTCTGTAACCTGTATTACATTCAGGTACGAAGCAGTGTCTGCCATTCACTTTTTTCTTAGAATTTGAGGACATGCTTCAACTATAAAAGCTATTAAATATGTTGATAGGTCTATTAGAAAACTGATATGTATGGCTATAAAAACAGCCTTTTTTAATCAAAATATAGAGACAAAAATATAGATTTTTAACGTCAGTTACAACAAACATCAAATGAATGAAAGCTTGCTGCTTACAGCTTCGAAAAATCTTACCTTCTGAGTGGGTCCATCCTGTCCAATCTCAGAACGAAAAATAATATTGTACATGTGACGATTTGTAGTAAAAACAGATTCGATCTCAGATAACCCATGTGCTAATGAGATACTTCGTATTGTATTTAGTGGTCATTCTGAAGGCAGCACAAAATGCCCTTTCCTGGTGTTCTACCCATTTTCAGAGCCCCGCTGATTTGGAGATCTTTAGAACATTGTTCGTGTAAGAGATGTGGCAATTTGCGGAAATGTATGTAAAAGAGACGCGCCTGTCGTAATAAAATAGCCGTCGGTTATATATCCATTCTCAATCAAAATTCTTATCAGAGTTATCTTTCACCGTACAAAGAGGCAGTACTTGTAGGCAGCCCCCACCTTGTTCTAATGCTCAGGCGGCAACGACATTTCAAATTCACAGTCCCACCTACAGGCATTTTTCTCAGTAGCCGAACATATAAGATAAAACAAAATATCTGCTAGACATTCTCATACATTTTTTTAGGTTTACATGATAATCTGTATTAAAATGCAAAACAAAAGTTTGGTTTTAAAGCATTCGTTCAAGTTATTCATATACTGCTTTCAAAAACTATTGAAACATTTCTCTTTCAAGTAAACAATATCAATACGTACGGCCCAAATTTCTGCGAAAGAAATAAAACTAAGATACCTTCGTTAAAAGCAGAATACAATTCAAAATACTAATATCGACTGGTTTCGAAGGCAAAAACCTTCTTTATCAGGCCACATGGAACCGCAACCTTCACTCGTATTCCCAATGCAGACGATCGAATGGTCGACGATCGAATGGAGCTTATAGTACAAAATTAATTTTTTTGAAAATGGACAATTTTGAGAACTAATGCAATTGTTCGGCGAGGTTTTTTACTACACATCCCCTCTACCATGCCTATGCCACTAATTACGAATAAACAACTGCATTTGTAAGAAATAAACTTGTTATCTACCACAAATTTTAGAACCTGTTGAGTTCCGGACAAAGTTAATTTATCATGCGGCCGGATATTTTGATGTCACCAAATTTATCGCATGATATTACTTATGAAAAGTGAACATATTTCACATTAGTTAATATTTTTATTTTATATGATTTTTTGATAACTTTTTTTGAGAATGTGCAATATCTTGAGAACGGTTTATGCTAGCGTTCTTTATGTTAATTTATGTCAATTTATGTCAATCGTTTTGTAATGAAAAATTACATAAGAAATGACTTTTTGCGTAATTTTATTAAATGCTTAGATTTTTTGATGATTTTTTCAGACTTTCACTGGAAAATTTAGAGGGGATCTGAACTTTCGATTGTGTATAAAACAATAGGCTTCTAGTAATCACAGATTGTAATTTTTGCACCAAATTGCGTTCGAATCGCTCCATTAGTTTGTGAGATATCGTCACCAAAGTATCACTGACACACACACACACACAGACATAATCTCAAAAACGTTTAATTCGTGTTCAGGGATACTTGAAACGTGTTTTCCCATCGAAAACTCGAATTCGAATTTTCGACCCCTCCACAATACTTTCTTTAAACATTGTACTATGTATATAAGGGAAGTAAAAATTTGAAAAAAAGAGAAAAAAAAAGCTAAATGATATTAGAAAATGACAAACCAGTTAAAATGTATTTTTATTTTTTTATTAATCACATAACATGAGAAGCTCCATATCCAGGTTATCAATGTTATTCACACTGAAATCAGTGGCACTTACGTTTTAAACTTTGTCTGATGTGAATTATTATATCAATTAATAATCTGCCAAATATGTTGGAGGTTGGGATTTAAGATTCAGCTAAAACTTTACAGGGGTATGCATTCTTTACTATGTGATATTTTTACAGAAAATAGCTATAAAATTGCCATAAAATGGAAAAGTATTAATATTTATATAAAATGGAAGCCAAACTAACGAAAATAAAATCTAGCCGTATGTCTTCCTCGAGATTTTGCGAAATACTCTAAGGGGTACTCTGAACAAAAAAGGTGAAACGTTGCTATTGACTTTTTTCGTCTATCTCGTTTTGTTGCCGCGCTTTTGATCTTAACTTAAAAAATTTCCGCTAGGGGCGCTGCAATTACTTGTATTAGCTCAAGCATAGTTACTTCACTATATACAGACCTAACGTGCACACTGATGGACCTTCCCATACACAGTTATTGGGGTGCTTAAGAACTTTGCTAGGAATCCTGCATATAGATAATCCTTTTCAGTGAATATAAAATACTAAATGTGGTTGGTACCACTATGATGGAAGAAACATATATTGAACATTTTTACAGAACAATGCCTATTTTCTTCAGACACCAATCAGATAATAATCCAGACAAATTGCTCATTAATCCGTATTTCATGCTTTGAGTTAGCAAAATAAACAGATGCTCAGATTCTTGGAAGTTAAATAAAAATAGCTCAAATCCTCCAATTTTTGTACCGCATTTTCTTTTTTACAATTTTGTGATAGAATATGTGTATATCAGTGGAGCATTTTTTCGTTAGACTATTACAAGTCTAACGAAGAGATTACCGTTTTATCTCCAGATGTTCACAATCAATTTTCCAAGTTTTATTCATTTTTATTAGGGATCAGAAAACTTGTGTTGGTATTGTTAAAGCTTACAGGAATAGTAAAATGTCTAGCTGGAAAAGTACTAAATTGTGAGTAAAAGCAAAAGTTCTTCAATGTCCTTCCCTATACAACAGTGGCAGATGGAAAAGTAGAAAATAAATTTTTTGGACTTAAATCTTATTACTGAATCCACTAATAGGATAATTACTAATTTATATGATAAAAAAGACTTTTTTAACTTTAACATTAATAAAATATTACCTTTTAATTCCTGTAACTCGATTCAATTGTTTAGAAATATTATACTTAATCAGCTTTTTAGAATTTATAGATTACCTGATAAAAAATTTCATGCTATGCATATTAATAAACTTAAAACTACTAGCAAATTATATAAATATCCAGCTTATTTAGTACATAGTATAGTTAAACTCTCCTTAGTATATTATTATAGCCAGACATCTACTTTCTCTTGAATAAGTATTACTATGTATTTACATGTTCTTACTGTTGAATATCACCTTTTATCGCCTTTTCGCATTACTGTTATTTCTTTCTCACGATTGACAACAGCAGTTCTCAACTTTTTATTTTTTGAGATTGGCAACATTGGTCTCTTTATTCAAGTCTCCAATGGATCAGACGTATGCAGTGTTTTTTCAGGTATTCTTGTTTCCCATTACTTTTCAATCTTTATGCATGTTGTCTAAGTTATCAGTGTTTATAGATATAATCTATCACTGATATGAAAAACATGCATTTTGTATTCATTTTTACAAAATACTTGGACTTGATAAAGAGTTTTATCGAAATGAACAATTCATTATTAGGCCTAGGGCTTGTCCACGTGTAAAGCTTTCATGCTTGGATTTTATTTTATTTTATTTTATCAATTCCTTTCCATTAATGTATTTTGTTTGTCTTCAGCTTGATGACTAGAGGTTTGCATTTTATTTTCCACTTAATTGATGATTCTCTGTTTGATACTTTTAATTGTAAAGCATATTTTAATGTTGGTTTTTTTTTTTGAGTTGAAACTTCTCTCTATTCATTCACTGGATTTTCAAACTTTTATTATATATATATATATATATATATATATATATATATATATATATATATATATATATATATATATATATACATATATATATATATATACATATATATATATATACATATATGACTATTCCATCTTCATTCGGTACTTCCAGCCAGTATTCCTTGTTCACTTCATATAACTTTCAATCGTACAGCCATACATCACTAAATAACACACTTAAATTTAAATCTTGTAAATCTAATAGATGTAAAACTTGTCCGTTTGCTAATAGTAATCAGATCAATTGTAACAATAATCTTGTCTTCTGTAAAACATATAATTGTATCTACCAAATTGTATGTAAAAAATGTAATATGTCATATATAGGTCAAACCAGCAACCCTCTGCATCTCCGAATTAACGTACACAGGAATCACATAAAAAATTTTTCAAATAATGCAACTTCCTTTAATGAATCAAAATTTGAATACGAACATTTTTCTAAACATGGGTTCGACAACATTGAAATTAGTATTCTGTGTATTCAAAAAAATTACTATGACAGATTGTTTCTTGAAAATGAATTCATTTGTGCACATAAAACTATTTTTCCATATGGACTCAATCAAATATTTAATCATCATAATATAGTTAAAAAGTCTTTTAATTCTCCTAATGAAGACCATAATATTTATAATTCCTTCAACAATCATAAAAGTAAATCAAAAAGAACTAAAAGAGCAAGTAAATATAATAAAAAATTGCCATCATTATCTGAACTAAAAAATGCCATCCTTCAGCAACATGCAAATTTTAAAATCACTTTTGATTGGAAACAATGTAAAAACTGGATTTTCGCAATTAAAAAACAGCAATTAAATATGGTATATAACCTTTTTCTAAGTACTGCATTTGATAACGTTCATTTTAAACATTTATTCTATGATTTGCTCATTACCAGAAGTAAAAATCTTAATGGTTATTTATATGTCACAGACGTAAACTTTAATGACGAATCAAAACAAAATACTAAAATAAACGAATATTGTACCTTGAATTTTACTAATTCTGTCTTAAATAATCTGAAGATAAATAATTTTTTAAAATCGGTTTCCAATTACTTTCCAGTCAAACATGTAAATCCTAAAATTGCTTATAAATATGATAAACCGCTAGGACGTTATATTTTCAACTATAATCAAATTGCCAAATCAGTAGATATTAATCAAAACTATGAATTGGATAAAGAGTCATATTGCCACTGTCATTTAGAAAAATACAAAGACTTCGTAGATAAACACCATGGGCATGTTATAACGGGAAATCTAAATATTATTAATTATGATGCACTAAGATCACTGATGTTACTGGGTACTAAGTACCGTCTACCTACTAAATTTAAACATAAATTAATTTGTAAAGGTTTATTTCTTGACTTAAATAAATTTATCTATAAAATCAGTTATAAATATCAAATCCCTGTAGAAGCCTTTAAACCCTGGAGAGTCTTAATAGAGCAATACTTAAATCATTATATATATAATCAGAAAATTAATAATTCATATAAACTTAATTCAATTAAAAATGATATTAAAGAAATATAAAATGATTTTGTCATTACATATGTCGATAAAGCATGTGGAAACTACTCAATTATATGTAAATATTACTATAAAAATACCCTTCAGTCACACTTACTTAATAATCAAATCTATAATTTACATAAAACTAACCTTAAAATCTTATACAATAGAATATCAGCCAAATATAAGCAAATCCATCTAAAAAATAGTTGTAATAACATTCCATATATTGTTTTAGTACCCAAGTTTCATAAATCCCCTGTTGCTTTTCGAACCATTACCAGTGGGCATAATTCTTACATTACTAATGCTGGAAAATTATTATTAAAGATATTACATGAAATATCCTTGTCAGATGAAATCTCAAATAATTGGCATATTGTAAAAAACAGTTTTGAATTAGTTAAGAAATTGAAAACTCTTACAAATATTCGCAGTATTTATACCTTTGATTTCAAAGATTTGTTTAATAATATTAATATAGATGATCTGTATAAAGTTATATTAGGAATTTTTGAAAAATATAATATCAACCTAAAATATTCAAATTTTCTATTTAAAAAATTACTTAACTTCACTCTTTATGAGAATTATATTCAACATGGTGGTACTTTTTTAAACAACAGGTTGGTATCCCACAAGGGGGGTGTGCCTCATCATTGTTAGCTAATCTGTATTTATTCTTCTATGAAAAAAACATTAATCCATGCTTGCATAATATGCACATGTTTAGATATTTAGATGACATTTTATGTGTATCCCCAAATAATAATATCCCTAAAGTATTAAACTTTTATCCAAAAAATTTACAATTAAATGCAAGTAATAATGACACAAATGTTGCAAACTTTTTAGATTTAAATTTAAATTTACAAAATTGTAATATGGTTATAAACTTGTATGATAAAAGACAGGATTTTAAATTTAATACATCAAAAATTCAACATTTTGACTCTTGTTTGCATATATCTGTATTTAGAAATATTATAATAAACCAGGCTCTTAGAATCAATAAAATTTGTGATGAAGATTATAAATTAGCGCACTTTATGGAATTATTGAGTACAGCGACTAATAATGCATATCCCCCCAAGTTTGTTATTAAAATTATCAACTCAGTGTATCAAATTTCACTCGATAACATCCTAGAAAACATTCCCAATTATAGTGACTAACATACAGTAAAAAAAAAAAAAAAAAAAAAAAAAAAAAAAAAATATATATATATATATATATATATATGTGTATGTATATGTGTGTATATATATATATATATATGTATGTGTATATATATATATATATTATATATATAATTATTAATTATATAAATAAAAATGAAAAATAATAAACTAAGTCAAAAACATTAGAAAAATAAAAAAATAGGAAAATAAGATGCATTAACATTAATGTTTTGAATTTTATTTTCGCAAAAAAATGTAACTTTTGTCAGTATTGAAACTACATTTTGAGCGCCCTTATAATGGTGTATAGTGGCATTCTCGATTATCCATTTTTCATATGAATTACTTGTTTAGTAGGAATTTTCATCTTTGATTCATATTCATATTCATGTTTGCATATTTGGGAAGTTGTATTCTGAATTGCTTGTCCAGTCTCCAGCTTAGACTTACTGCACGGGTTTGGGAGTAACTCCGTGAACGTTCGTACTGCCTCCCTGGTAGAATTTCGACTTGTTCATTCCGGTGCTTCTAGATTAAGCTGTTGAGGTTGATCGTGTATACACGTGGTAGAAGAATGGTTCATGCCGCATGGTAATACAATTTTCTTAATGTATCCTTTTTTCATTTTTTGTTGCCTGTAGTCTGAGTTTAAGTATTTATAGTAATGTACTATTGCTTAATCTGAAACAGGCATTTGTTTGGGTTAATTGGAATTAAATACTCAGACCTGACGATGAATTTAATTCTAATTAATCATCGAATTTGGGATGGTGGTTCTTTTCTCTTATCGGCATTCTGGCTTTGAATTTGCTTCTATGGTGATGTTAATATTACTTGAATTGTATTTTTTTATTTTTACATAATTCTTATTATTACATTTCAAATATATATATATATATATACATATATATATATATATACATATATATATATATACATATATATGTATATATATATATATATATATATATATATATATATATATATATACATATATATGTATATATATATATATATATATATGTATATATTCATTGTATGTATTCATTGATATATATATATATATATATCAATGAATATCGTATATTTTTCATTAGAAAATAGTTTATATAAATTTTGGAATGCTCCAGTGAACTTTTTTTTCGAGATATTTTATTTATTAATGTTTTAATTAATGTTTGAAAAAATCAAAGAAAAAAATCAGGATCTTTAAATAAATTTTTTAAAGGTCCTGAATTTAATATTATTAAAGAAATAATTATTATATATTTAATTTTCTATATCATAACGAACGGCATACATTTTTGAACGTAATATCTAATTGTTCTCTAGATACTGCACATTTAAAAAAAAATTACACAAAATAAAAAAATATACTAGTATTATCCAATATGTTCACTTTTCATACTCTGTATTAGGCAATAAATCTATTAACATCATTCTCGTGATACTATTTCTCGACGAGAGAAAATACTTTTGTAATACTTTTGTAATAATTTTGAAGGAAGAAAAGAATAGCAAAAAAATTAAAAATGACCGAAGAGATAAGAGAACGGTTAGCAAAGCGAATAGAATTGCTGACGAGTGAGAAAACCTACTAATGAAAAAACATGAGGTGTTTAAACTAGCTGTAAAAAATACAAGCAAGAAAAATAAGTGGAAATTATTTGAAAAGACGGCAAAACAACTACAACAAACAGAAAAAAAAATTAAATTCGGATATGAAGGAACCAACTGGTTTTGAAAAAAAAAATGAGTTATGGAACTTTTACAGCTGGTTTAATCGTCTCATGCCTTATTCACGAGGTCTTTATATTATCAATTTCTGAACTGTTAAATCTTATTAATTTACACATTCACAGAAAAATAAAAATACCTCTGTTGAGTTTTATTAAAATTTCATGTTGATTTGTATTACATTCATGTTTGTCATTCTTGAGTATGGCAAGTTTATCCTCATACAAATGTTTACAGTACTGTGACACAAGTCGTCATTATTTTTCCCTTCCAAGGGTAAATCATGGAAATAAAAGATTCTGCATCAAGTTTCGCCATGTAGGTATTTTTAAAGATTATTTTTGAGTGGCTTGTTGGTTTACTAGTTTCTGAGCAGCGCTATAGAATGTAGACGCACATGCGCACAGTCGTACGCAGATACTTTTTAAATTATAGCTGATTTGAAAGATACTTTTTGAATAAAGTCTCAGATTTCTTTTGTGTATGTATATGCAGCAATAGCACGCTTATTTTCTTCCTATAATTTCTAATTAATAATTACTTATTTCCTATTATTTATTTGATTTACTGGTTATACACTTCAAAAGCATACATTTATTTTTCAATATTTATCTATACTAATATCTATGCTATAAATTTCAATATTTACCCCTGGGGAAGGAGAAATAGGGTTTTTACGAAATGTCTTTCCAGGCCCCCAAGCAACCATCAAGTGGTTTAGAAGGCTGAATCTTTGTACACTTATAATATCGACCATTGGACCGAACCTAACGATGGCGGATTTTCAATATTTTTTCCGGAATGGTTAAAATGGGGGGAGGGAGGGGGAGGGTTTAAGGCTCTCAGAACCATACCAAAGCCTCTGACGGAGACATTAAAGGCTGAAACAGAACCACCGGGCAGAACCTAAGTGGGCCAATTTTCAATTAAGACATCCATTTTTGACTGTATGTACCATAAATTATTATGCAAAATAAAATTTATTAAAGTAAGTTGCAGCTTGATAAACTTAACTGGGAAATTTATTTTAACTGCAGCTTAATTTAAAAAAAAAGTTGTAGCTTAATTTATAGATTGCTAGTTTTTCTGTTTTGGTAGCCTTAAATACTAGTGAAGTTTGTAATTTCATCATATGGCATCAGCGATTATGTTCTAAAGTTTTGATTACAAACTAAACATTATTCTTTAAAAAAGATCTCGTTAAGTTTCATCAAAACATTGCATACGTCTTTGCTATAATTGTGAAATGATATACAAATGGAGTTAGTGAACATATGTAACTGTAATTTAAATCCTAGATTTTCTTCTGCTTGGCTCATTTCGCTTTTTATGCGTAATGCTCTTATTAGGTCCAGTATATATTATTTAAAAACCATATTAGTTTAGTAATATTGTTTCTTTACCCTTTGTGAACTACAATTTGTCCATCTTCACCAAATGTATCAATTACTTGCAGTATACCTGTTCTTCGTACTGAATACATAATATAAAGAAACTTAAAATTCACAATTAGCGGTGAACTTTCAATATGTGGAGTCTTTCTGTTTGAATTTTATACTAATTCTAACAAAAAAAAAGATGGACTCTCTCGTTATTAGATAATAAACAGACAGACAGAAGCAAAATATACACTTTTATTTATATACATAATAGCAGATATGACCGATGTTGTTCGTGATTTAAAGTATATGCAAATTCCTGTAGTATTTTAAACGGCATTCTTATTCAAAACTTTTTATTAAAATAATTTCGTTTAATTTAATTCTCCTAAAGCAAAGTAGAAGAATTTCTGTTCTCGCTCTATAAAATTATTTTCACAGGCAGATCTGAAGAATAAAACATCCTGTTCTAATATAATTTTGAATCTGTTTCAAACAATTGGATAAACCCAATTTATGAGTTTGAAAAATGTTTGTCAAAATAAAATGGATGACGTAAGAAATTGAAAATATCAATAATTCTCGTAATCTTTAAACCCGCAGGCCGTAATTAATATAATTCAGTTAAAATGCAATTCTGTTAATTTATAAAATTTATTGTATATACATTTCCTTTATATTCAGATTGGAAAAAATTAATGAAAATCGTCTGCCGTATAAACATTCTTTTTGCTTTGCTGAACACATGGATTAAGAAGAAGAGAACTGGATGGATATCACAATGTTAAAAAAAAACGCAGCTGTGTCTAGCAGACAACGTTAATGTTAATTGGACCAAGCGTAGACAGATCTAAGTAAAATGTACTCGTTCAAATATATTGAGCTTTTTGTTTCACTATTTTCTAACTATATTGATTATATTTTAAAATCATTTTACAAGAAAATAAAGTAATCAACCTGCTTCTCTATTTCGACGTTTGGATTGATATATTTATTAAATAAATAAATATCATATTAAAAAGATAAAATAAATATTTATAGGGACTCTACAATAGACAAGTCTCTGATTCTGTCCACTGGGGGATATATCGCTTGCTTCTGAGGTCTGCAATATTTCTCAGCACCTAGAATGGCGATTTATCTATCCAGTTTTCTTCTTCTAAACCCATGGCTAATCAACATGATGTAAAAATAAATTTGCGGAGAAAATGTTTGCCTATGCTATTTCTATGGAAGGTTTGCTTTTACTAATATCTCTACAACTTATAGATCTATAAACATGGATTAAGTTTTAAGTGGAGTTATTTCAAGGATACCTACAAAATTTTGGAAAATTCGGTGCAACCGTTTTTCCGTGATAAGACAAACAGTCACACGGACAGATTTTCAATTTTATTTATATGCATTTCAAAATATGGTATTTTTTAAGCAGTTTGTTGAGCAAAAACAGTTCTTCTGGACTTCTCATATAAGTGACTTAATTACATCGTCTTCTAAGAAAACTATTTATGTTGAGTATTCGATGTCTGCTTTCATTCGTTCTTTCCACATCATTGATTTCCCTTTAATTTCAGATTAAATTTATCACCACAAATTACGTGTCTCTTCATTCATGTAATAGTAAAAGAACCCGGAAGTGTTTGAAGTGTAGAACTTTTCTGAATTTTTTTTTATTTTCTTCGGATGATGAAATATTTTTAAATCTCTCCATCCATGTTCTATTTATAGGTCTGTAGTAAATAAATCTGTACAATAATCTATGAAAGTTATTCGGCGAGTTTTGTAGGAATTAGTTATCTGGATGAGATGGCAAAAAAAATCTTTATGTACTTCACCAAAAATTATTATTGTGAAATGATAAAAATTCTTGCTTAAAATAGAATATGAAATATGTTAGTATGTTGTAATATTTGTAATTTATGCGCTGCGGCAGAAATAAAAAATATAAGCAAAAATACTTTAATAATACTATAAACAAGTTTATTTAAAAATTTTTTAGCATACATTAGTGAAGTTTTACGTTGCTTTTACATATGTTTAATTTCACATTACTTTTACAGACGTTTAGTTTTACAGTACACTATAAATACAGAGTTCCTAGAAAAGTCTGTAAGCATCTCAATAACTTTGTAAGTAAAGGCCATTTGAGCGTGAAAGTTAGATCTATTTATAGTAAAGTTAACATGCCTGAGTGGTGCAATAAAATTGATTGCAGCGCCTTTAGCAAATAATGTAAAATGCTAAGATGACGAACTCGGCAACAAAGTTAAGTAGACCAACTTAACAAAGTTCAATAGACCAACTTAACAAAGTAAAATAGACGAAAAACATTAATTAAAGTTGTAGAGCATTGTCTAATTAGTAAGGAATTTCAAATCAAAAGAAAGTAAAAATATTGAAGTAAATCAAACTACACATTTAAATAAACATTACAAAACAAATAAGGAAACTACTAATTTTAAAATGGACCCAAGCAAGAATTTAAGTAATTCGATAAACTCTAATTCTTCAGTTTCTAATAAAAATATTTTTATCTTTAGTTCTACAAAATTCCCATAAGGCATTCTTTTCCAGCTTTTAAAAAATAGAAATTAATCACTCCAATTTTAAATGGCTAAGAATCTGAAAAACTTAAATGATGAAAAGACTAATAAAATTAAAAAGACAAACTACACAGATCTAGTAATTCCAACAACTCAAGAAACGTCATTTAAATCAAACAATGTAGCGAAAGAATTGCAAAATATTGAAAAATTTTTCCCCTAAACATATTCTGTTATATGTTACGTAATATAAAATTGAAAGTACTTGTATTATGAACTATATTAATATTCATGTGGAAATTCTCAGTTCTTTTATTATATACAGGGTGATTATAAACAAACTTTGCGGATATATGAGCCCCTAGCGATCATACCGTTCAAGGAAACGTAAAGAAATTTTGGTTTCAGGCATTTTAAGGTATGCGCTCAAGAATGAAGTGAAAAAACAACAGTCCTACTCTCACAGTTAGGATTAGAGTGACACAATTTCGAAATTTTCAAATGGCAACATCTACATTTTTTTTATTAGAATGGGATCTTCACACTGAAAAACCATAAATGGTGTTGGTACCTACAGCACGAAATACTCCTGCGTCAGGCAGAAACTAAGTAAGAAAAAAGTGAAAACAACTATGAACTTTCACCAGAACACGAATATTTGTTCCATTGACGTCACATTCCACACCGGGTGTTCGGCTCAGAACCCAGCCTGCTGAATCGCCTTCGAAAGGAGAAGAGACCAAGGTATGCAGATTTCCAGGTTCGGTGTAAGACACTGACGTGGCTGACATCATCGCCGTAGGAGAAAGGAAAGGTATTGTGATTTGAGTGCCGTTGCTTTCTTGCACTTTGACTTGACAAACATGAGGCTTACAGTGAAACAACGAGGTGAAATGGTAAAGCTCTATTACTTGAATGGGCGGCGAAGTGCCGCAGAGGCATTGCGTGTCTACCACACAAACCATCGGCTACGACGAGGCCCGTGTTCTGTACAGGCTGTACAGGACTTGATAGGCAAATTTGAAGAAACTGGTTGCACATGCGATCGACCTGGGCCTGGACGACCTTCCGTTCCTGTCGAGGTTGTTGCAGAAGTGCATGAGACAATAAGCGAAGGTCGTATTGCAAGTGCAAGCGGTGTTTCACGCATGCTGGATTTGCCGAATTCTACGGTCAGCAAGATTCTGCTGACCGTAGAATTCGGCATGTTTCCGCATCGGTTCCAGCGTGTCCAGATGTTGCAAGCGGGTAAAAACCAACTGCGCTTAGATTTCGCTAATGAATTCCTCATCCGGTATGACGATGAGAACAGATGGCCTTTACGCATTCTGTGGACGGACGAGACACATTTCCCCTTGACTGGTAACGTTTAATTCGAAGAACTGCATGCACTGGGCAGACCAAAATCCCTATGATGTGGTCTCACTTCCGTTATACCAAGCAAAAGTGACTGTGTGGTGCGGGATAACAAGCGCCGTCATCCTAGGCTCTTACTTTTTTGAAGAGGTTACTGCCGCAGGTCTACGCAAGTGTACGGTAACGAGTGGTCGCTATGAAGTAATGTTGACCAATTACGTCATTTCCGAATTGCAACAGCGAAATGCCCTATCTGACGTCGTGTGGATGCAAGATGGCCCTCCTCCACATGTGGGGTCATCTGTGAAACGTTTTTTGACGCAACAGTTTGGTGACAGAATTATCTCAAGCCGTTTCATGTTTGCGTGGCCACCCAGGTCCCCGATCTCACTCCAATGAAGTTCAGGCTGTGGGGATACATGAAATCCAAAGTGTATGCTGGCAATCCACAAACTCTACTTGATTTGAAAGAGGCCATCACCCGTGAGGTTCAAGAGATTCCTCTTGCCCATGGTACGTGCTTCAGTGCTATCCACCATCTGTCGCATGCAAAATGTCACTGTGTGTGAAAGCGGGCACGTGGAAAATTTGTGAAACACCATAAAATACTTTGCTTTTCTGTCGCTGGTCTGTCTTGTTTGGTTGTTTTCACTTTTTTCTTAGTCTCTGCCTAGTCCCGGCCTTTTCCGTGCTGCAGGTACCGTTTGAACGCCATATATGGTTTTTCACTGTGAAGATCACATTCCAATAAAAAGAAGTAGGTGTTGCCATTTGAAAATTTATTTTGAAATTGTGTCACTGTAACCCTAACTGAGAGCAGGACTGTTGTTTTTTCACATCATTCTTGAGCGCATATCTTAAAATACCTGCATCCAAAATTTATTTCCGCTTCCTTGAACGGTATGATCGCCAGGGGCTCATATATCTGCAAAGTTTTTTATAATCACCTTGTATACCAACTCTCTTATGATCTATGCCCACTCTCTTATGATCTATGTTAACATTTCATTATCTATGCAACCATTTAATTTTTGAATAAATATACTTTCGGGGAAGGTAGAGATCCATAAATCCTACAAACCATTATTTGGTTAGGGTCTCTATCCTCTCAAGAAAAAATTGTATTAAACTGCAGTGTAAAGTGATCCCTTTGGATAATTTGAGGATGAATTGAGAAGTCATGTAACTGAATGGTAAATGTGTACTTGTTCTTTTTCCTAAGGTGCATGCAGTTTCCCTATATCCCCTATTTATTAAATTTTTAATTACCTAAAGTATGGCATTTCCTACTCAACTAAAAGTACCTGAAAGGGAAAAAAAGAACATATATTTTGCAATAGCAACCAGTACTCGATTATACTTTTGTTTATTAAGTATTTTCATTTTTAGTGGAATGTACTATTGTAGGCAGATTTATAATACTTATTTAGCATACCGATTGATAATGTTCTTTTAAAAGTATTTAGAAAAGAGGTACCTGTATAATTAAAGAGTTATACATTCTAGAAAGTTTATATTCTACAATAATCTCTCCAAAAATAATATCATTGTTTAAACCTTTGGCATCCTAAAATATCTCGAGAAGCGTAAAAGTATGAAATAAGTGTATACTTTTTAAGGATATAAAAGTTCAATTTTAGTAAGTTTTACGTAAATTCTCATTTATATTCCTCCAATACATTTTTATTTGTTGATAACGTCCTTTAACATATGGTTCAATCATTTCGAATTCGGGAATATCTTTATATATGACCCCATAAAAAGATGACTACACATTTTTCTTCGTTCTTCACCATTTCGTTTGAGAAATTCCAATTCCTTCGTATGCGAAACTACTGCAGCACTTTGTTTACGTTTTATCCAAAATATAAAAATACTTCTGATTCCAATTACTTTTAAAAAATAAGTTCATTATTATGCTGATTTAATGAAAAGTCATTGGTAAACACATTTTTAATCATATTTAGATATAAATAGAATCAATGGTATTTTACAGTGGAAACAGTGCTTGAAAAGTGACTCCGTTTTAACAGTGCTTTGATCGAAGTAATCATCGTGATGTGATTTGTAACGCAGAATAATCAAATGTAATTAACATATATCCGGATGCAGAAGCAGTGGGGGGGATGACAAAATTCTCTGATGAATCGTTACTCACGGAGTATTCCGTGCACTTATTGTTGTCTGGCCATCAGAATGTCCGGTTAATGTCCTGCGAGCCCGGTTAAACTGTGGGTGATGTCAACCAGCACCTAAGAGTTTTCTGTGCGAATTTACAAGATTCAAGCAAATTGATGCCTCAAAGCACCTGTCGTGCGAGATTCTTTTATGTATATTCTAAAATGTAATTAGTTCATGATGGTGTGACTGCATCTTCAGTTATTTCAAATTAACTTTTCGAGCAAATCAACATATCGAATTTATCATGAGTTCATCAAAATGAACTCATGAATCATGAGTTAATTCAAAGCACTAAATGCTTGTTCTTTGATTCTGTATAACTGTCAATTCTAGGGCTATTCTGTCAATATTAAAACCCTCTAAAACATATTAGCCTATCAGTGTATTTTAAATACAACTGAATTGCAAGTCTACATATACAGCTGCAGAAAAAAAGACGAACCAGCCCCTGTTATTAGTGCGCCGTTAATGGTAGGGAAAATTTAAATATTCCATTCGGTAGGGAATAACATCATCAAAATTTCATATTCTTAAAATTTGCATAAGAGACCGTCTTTATATCTAAACGTGGACCAACTTCAAAATTCCCAGTATCAACATCCAGTTTGGATGTCAGATTTCGAATCTACATCAAAATTTAACCTCGAATACCAAGTTTCAAGTCATTTGTTTCAGCAACTTCTGAATTAAGAGAATGTAAAGTTTTATGCTCCTAATGCTAAAAAAATTTCCAAGACTCTTCATTTTCTCAAATAATCTTACCAAGCTCACTTTTGCTTTATTTATATACGTAGTATAGTGAAAGTATTGTGACGGGGTCGAAAATCCGTATTCGAGTTTTCGACGGAAGAGCACGTTTCTTCAAGCATCCCTAAACTCGAATCGAACATTTTTGAGGAGGTGTCTGTCAGTGTGAGTGTGTGTCCTTGAGTCTGTGGATGCAATATCTCACAAACGAATGGAGCTTTTCGAATGAAATTTGGTACAGCTATTACAATAAATGAATTCTAAAACCTTATTGCAATTGTAGCTTCATATGTAATGATGGCAGAAAAATTTTGTCTGTGTCAACCAAAACTTCATTAATTACTTTTTGTCCTCCAACTACCGTATCTTTTCTCAAAGTTCACCCTTTTCTTATCCAGTAGTCAGATGTGACTCTTCTTTCATGTTTGGTTGCAGTCTATCTCTAAAACTAGAGTTGATACAGCCAAATTGATCCCAGTTTTATAATCAGCAGCCCAAATATACCCCAAAATAAGTTTAAGTTCCAAGACAAAAATTTTGTTGGGCTATGGTGTGTTATCGGAAAATCATATTTTTCTGGTTATGAGTCTGCATAACACATTAATTTCGCCATTTTCCACAGAGGACTATTGTTTTTGGATAATCAGAAAATTACTTGGCATTCATTTACAGGTTTGATTTTTATGAGATTATGCAAATATTTATATTAGATTATGCAGCATAACTCCAAAAGGATCAATAGTTTGACTTTAAAATTGGTTAAAGTTGGGAATTCATATTTTTAAAAATTTTTATGAATAAACTTGATAACTGTTAAGAAGAATGAAAATTTTTTATGACTCATGGAGCAGGAGCTTACATAAGGTGGTAAGTAGTCAGTACACTTCATTTTCGACGGAAATATTTTATACCCTTATGCACATACTTATTTCGTACTGTCACGCGAATTTTCGAATAATCGGAAGTGACATCTCCAACACAGGAAGTAGAAATCCCTAGTGAAACCCCATCCGAAATTCGATTCTGAATTTATATCAGTCATCATATAATCTATATCTATAGGCAATACTGAGAAATATATTTTGCAAGGAAAACGCAATCTTTTTGAACGAAACTGACATCTCTAGAACCGAAAGTGGAAATTCTTAGTGATACCCTTCTCTGACTAGAATTTAGTCATATAAGTTCTGTCTATAGCTGATTCTGAAGAAAAAAAATATATGTTTCAAAACATTTTTTTAAAACCGGAACTTGAAAGTCTAAGTGAATCCCTCTCAATCTCTTCAAAAATTTGATGCTAAATCCATATCATTCATCATCTAAGCTCTATGTATAGTCGATTCTAAGAAATAGATGTTTCAAGGAAATTGAAAATATTTGAACTAGAATTAAGAAAAATAGCAATCTCTTGTCCCCTTCGGAATTTGATGCCTCATTCCATATTGATATAGACATTTCAAGGAAAATGTTTGAACCGGAAGTGGAAATTCTCAGTGAACCCATACTTCCTCCAAAATTTGTTGCTAAATCCATATCAGGTCATCTAAGTTCTGACAATAGCTAATTCTGAGAAAATAGATATTTCAAGGATAATGCAAATTTGAATCGAAAGTTATATATTCACAACAGGAAATGGAAATCCTTAGTGAGTTATGTTACCCCCTTCAAAATCTCATGCTGAATCTATCCCAGCCAATCCTGAAAAATATGTTTCAAAGAAAATTTTTGAAGCAGAAATGGAAAAGGAATCGGGAGTGAAAAATTTTAGTGAACCTAATTACCTCCTACAAAACTTGATACTAAATCTATATCCATTACCATCTAAGCTCCATTTAAAACCTTTCTTGGAAAATAGATGTTTCAAGGAAAATGAAAAATATTGAATTTTTGAAACATCCGAAGAATTTGAAGGGCGTGAAGTGTCCAAAACATTTTATTTTTATCTTTATAGAGTTTATTGTGCATTTACATTACTATTTGATTTTCAATTCATAATTCTTAATGCAGTATTGGACATAATATTAAGTAACCTCCTGAGCATTATATCTGATTTTGTATAAAAAAAAATTCTGTTTGTTCGTCTCTAGAGAACCACTGAACTGAAATTTGCCGGACTTGGGAATCACGGATATACTTTCAATACTAAAAATTTGACTTGGAAATATAAAATCCTTTACTTAAAAAAAAATTTATTCGCAACTTTAGTCTCACGTTTGATGCAAAAGCTATTCAGAGAAGTAATGTTTAACACAGCATGCAGGGATTTATCTGTAACGGATTTAATTTACATTTGAAGTGAAATACTGTTTGAAAATAAATCACTGAGTTTAGTTTCTTTAAATGTTATAGTGCCTCTTTCTAAAAAAGGTCCTTGATTTATTACACTGTTATGTAATTAATGAATGACGTTTTATTGATTTATCGGATTAACTCTCCAGTTAGTAAAATATATGGGCTAAACAATTATCTCACAGCATTCGATAGTTAATTTAATAAGCGAAGCAATATTATGAATAATTTTGAGAATATTTGGCTCCTAGTATTTAAGTTTGACAAAAGAAGGGAAACTAACAGTCTTATAAAACTATGTTACGATATTTTTTAATAAATTTTATTTTGTTCAACAATGTATGGTGCTAAGCGTAGATGGATGATCTAAGTGGATGATCTCCAGATGGATGGTCTCAAATGGATGATCTCTAAATGGATGATTTCAAATGGATGATCTCCAGATGGATGGTCTCAATGTCTGATCTCTAAATGGATGATCTCAAATGAATGATCTCCAGATGAATGATCTCAAAAGGATGATTTCTAAATGGATGATTTCAAATGAATGATCTCCAGATGGCTGATCTCCAAATGGCTGATCTCCAAATGGTTGATCTCCAAATGGCTGATCTCAAATGAATGATCTCCAGATGGATGATTTCAAAGGTTTTCTGCAAGCGATTCGAAAAAGTCTTTTATTTTTCATTACGTGTCACCAGGCAACCTAATGCTGCTATTTCGTGATCGCCATGTATCTCATGCTAAAACTTAAAGGTTATTCTTTCAAGGAACAACGGTATCCTCAGTCTTTTCTTCTCACTCCAACTCTCTTATTGATTTCAACCATTGGGCGACAGCTTTATGAAGCCTTTTATTATCTCTTTTATGAGAGTGAAGTAAGAAAATGGATTGAACAAACTCCAGGAAAATCGTTGTTCTTTGGCAAATTTCTTCGTATTTTGGAGAAGCCTTTGTAAATCCCATAAATACAAGGTTCGTTTGGTATGTGCAGATATAGTGCTGAATGGGCAAACCGAGCCCCTCCATCTTCGACAGAGGTTTTGTTACAGAAGACATAATGAACCCCATATTCGGATTTTTCGAGTTGCTGTAGGTCAACGATTTGTGTTTATGGATGTTCACGCATGCAACACCGCTTTCAACCGGTCGATTATTTTCTTCAAAGTAAATATGTCCAGCAAAGGCAGCAGACATCAAAGTCTTTGGATATGAATCCCATTGAGCATGCATGAGCTGCACTAGGCTAGCGAATTATATCGGGTCACCCAGCCCTCACCAAAGGCCAATCCGAATCAGTAAGATTTTTTTTTATAATTCGTTTTATATTTTAAGGCTTTCTGAAACTTTTCTATCCACACTAAGCTTCATAACGTTAAATGAATTATTATTTTAAAAATAAAAAGTGATGTATCGTTTAGTGGTGGCAAAAATTCTGTCAAACTATTGTCTTTACCAAAATATTTTCCTTAAAACAACTATTTATCCGGGTCTGCTATAGCTAGAGCTCAGATGATGACCGGTTTGAATTCAGAATTCAATTTCGGAGGAGCGTGGAGGCCAAGATTTCCACTTTTGGTTATTTTTCCATTTTCGGTTTAAAAGTTTTCATTTTACTTGAAACATAAGTTTTTTTTAAAGAATGGCTATAGATAGAGCTTAGATGATATATTATATGGATTTAGCAGGATTTTGGAGGAGATAGGTGGTTCATTGAGAATTTTCACTTGCGGTTCCTATTCCACTTCTGGTTCAAAAATTTTCTTTGAAACACCTATTTCTCAGGATTGGCTATATAAAAAGATTTGATAGTGACTGATATGGATTCAGCATCAAATTATGAAGGGGTTAAGGGATCCACTTAGGATTTTCACTTCCGATTCAAAACTGTGCATTTTCTTTGAAACATTTATTTACCGAAACCTGCTATAGATATATTGTAGATGAAGACTGGGTTAAGCATCAAATTCTGGAGGAGAGTAGGAGGGTTTACTAAGGATTTTTATGTATGGATTTTCTTTCAATTCCAATTCAAACAATTTCTATGAAATATCTATTTCTCAGGATTGGCTATAGTTCGAGCTCTGATGATGACTGATATTAATTCAAAGGGATTGGGGGATTCAGTAAGGATTTCCATTTTTGGTTCTGGAAATGTCACTTACAGTTTTTCAGAAAATTCGTATGACTGTATGAAATAAGTAAGCAGAAAATAATAAAATTACTTAATAGTTATTTTGAAATACAGTTTACATGCCATTTGTTAAAGTTGTTTTTATCAGTTAACATTCTCTAAAAAATTCCTTTCTATTGCATAGTTTTGCCCCGATTCCATTATTTGAGAATTTTACTGCTTTATATATTTTTAACTACGGATTTATTGTTAATAAGACGCATCTACTTTTAATTCAAAGCAAAACTTCATCTATTTTTAGAGCATAAGTAGCGTTGAATTTTATATTTTCGAGCTCGTATAAAATGTACAAACTTGGTGTTTTTACCTAATATGAATCCATCTAAGAGTTTATATTGAAAATATACTTATTATTAGATTCGATTCATATCAAGTTCGATTAAACCCTGGAAGAATTGATAAGTAAAAAACGTCTGCTATTAATAGATAACTTCGGAGTAAACACTTTTATAATGTATTTTCTATATTTAACTCTGCATTTATTATTCACCTTCTATTTTCATATAATAAATATTCCAACATTGAAAGCGAAATGAAGCAATTTTAGATGTGTTTAACGGTAATGAAACATATAATTTTAATGAAATTGACACTTTAAAACATATTTGTGATATAACCTATCAATAGCTACTAATTACTAACTGCTGTTGTTAAAGTTTGTAAGGAAATTCTTTATAATAAATGTTTGGTTTTTACTATATATATACACAATTTATATACAGTTCATACGAAATTTATGTATACCAATAACTTTGTAAGGAAAGGTCTATAAGTGTATAATTTTATATGTTAGGTCTATGAACAGTAAAATGACCATGCCCTACCAAATAAAAGCGATTGAAGAGCCCTAGCGAATAATTTGAAAAGTTTGAATAACGGATTCGGCAATAAAGCGACATCGACGAAAAAGTCAATTTCAAAGGTGTAAAGCATTATCTAATTAGTAAAAATCGACAATAAACTGCTACAGAAGGCAATTATTTGACACAATATGGCTAATAACGAATGTTGTCATGTTAAAAAATACTAAAATAGGCAACAATTACCTGCACAGGAATATAATGTACATTCTGTTCACAATATCCTCCGTTAGCAACAATTCACATTGGAATTCAGAAGAAATACTTTGACATGCATTGCAGATACCACCCTTGTGCAGGTCCTGATGATACGACATCGCAAATTTGACAGACTTTTAGGCCGTGTTACATACGCCTCTTCTTTTGAGTAATTCCACAGGAAGAGGTCCGTAGGGGTCAAGTTCGATAAACGAGGTGGCCATTCAATAGGACTACTATATCTAATTACCAGCTTCCCGAATGAGTCTGTTGGAAAAGCATGGACGATTGCGGCCTTGTGCGGAGGTGCTCCGTCATGCTGATACCACATACGGCATGAATATCTGACAAAGAGATCATTCCACCAGTTAGATATCGATTTACTTAAAAGTTGAAATTACCTAATAGCTGTTATTGCCTCTTCATAGAATATGGCCCCGACAATTTTGTTTTGCCATAATTATCGAGCATAACTCTCCATGGTGTACTATCTGCAGCAGCAGAAAATAGGAGGGTTAATTGTCAGACACAATACAATATAAGGGAAGATTCATTTTGCTTTCGGCATTTCATTTCAATATTAATAAATTATTTACCAATTAATAATAATTCAACTAGCTAATCACTTTGCCACTTTTAGCACCACAGTCCATATATGGTTTTTCCAGTATAATAATGAGGTAAAGGTGAAAAAGTGATGTCGGGGGCGAGCCCGACATCTGACTGGAACTAATAATTTTCAATATCTGGGTTCTCTCGATACAGGAAGGCAAAGCGTTAAGGCAGGATATGCTATTTAAAGCAAAACATATTAAAATATTTCACTGAAATATTTATTCTAATTTTCATTTAATAATAATATCAAATCATTTCTAATTTAATTATATTTATTGTGAATTTTAAAACAAACGTAAAATATAATTATCCAAAATAAAATAAAGAATGAATATGGATGATGTATTTCAAAAAGTTGCTTTCCCCCCATTTCTTCTTATCAATATATTTATTACTCTTTTTTGCGCATCGGGTTTTCGTTTTATAATTATTGTGCTTGAAGTCTCGCCTTTTTAATTCTTTTATTTTACTTTCTACAACTGTTTTTAGTTTTAAAATCTTCAATAAATTTGAATATGAAACAATGTGAATTTTTATTCGACTTGTTTACTTGTCAAAATGCTTTTTTAAGGCTACCTTCAAATGAAACTTGCAATTCTGAAAATTGCAGTCACTTTTATTATTCATCAAAGAACTTACATTTAAAGAATATTTTGGAAGTGTTTTCATTTTTATTAAAGCGTATTGGTCTGGCATCAGCAGTTTTGATGTAAGATAAATTAGAAATTCATTTTGTCAAAGAAATATAAACGTAAAATATGAGAAAAAATTACAGAATTAATTTCTTTTTACTTTTCCTGCAATATATGGTAATGTATACGGAAAGTATAGGAATCATGTCGAAAATCGCAACTCGAGTTTTCGACGGATCTTATACGCTTTGGGATCTCTAGAATACGAATAAAATATTTTTAGCGTGACGTCTGTGTGTGTGTCTGTGCGTCTGTCTGCTGTCTGTCTGTCTGTGCGTCTGTGTGTCTGTCTGTCTGTGTGTTTGTCTGTCTGTCTGTCTGTGTGTCTGTCTGTGCAATGTATGTATCCACTCTAACTCGGAAACTAATGGACCAAATTTTATAAAATTTGGTAGATAAGTCACTTGTGTGTGACCCTGGTGCAGATTAGTTTTGGGTACTATTCGGGATAAAAGAACCCGCTTTTTTTAGCAAAATTCCTCTTCGAAAATTGGCTGTATCTACTCTAGCTGAAGAACTAATAGATCAAATTTTACAAAATTTGGTAGATAAGTCAATTTTGGGATACTCTGGTGCTGATTAGATTTTGGTACGATTCGGAAAAAAGAACTTGCTTTTTTTTGCGAAATGGTCCGGAAAAATCATCAAAATCTGAAATAAAAAATTACGTATGCTAAAATATATTAATTAAATGCTTGTTTTATACGTAATGTTTAACGATCAAAAGAATAAGACCAACCCCATTACACTAAGGCTAGCCGTTCTCGAGATATTTTAGATTTTTTGCATTCTCGCTACACCACTTTAGAAAATAAGCCCAGCTACTAAATGAAAACGAAAATTGAATTAAAAGTGCAAATTCAGTGTAATTTTAAATAATTTTGGTTGTTATTTTGTGCAATTAAACTCAATGTAATGGATTTATTGAAGAAATAAAGAGAACGCGAATATGAATCTGCAGGGAAAGTTATCTGCTGCCCATATCAGATTTTTTAGATTTCTTTATGTGATTTGAATACTTTTAAAATTACTTTTTAATAAAATTATGAAACACTGGTTAACAGGCAATATCAGTTTTAAACCTGATATAAGTTATATGAAGCTGTCTGACGTGCATCTTACATGCTACGCAAATCACAAACAAATGCGTTGAGCATTAGAATATTATTTATAAACCTCGCTCGAGCAGAACTGAGAATACAACCTAATCTTAATGGATTGCAACCAGTTATGCTACCAACAAAGCCATTCTGGTCAAGTATGTAAATCATTCATCTTTCCTGCCTCACAATAAGAATTTGTTTTGAATTACTTATTCCCCTATCGTAAAAGGACCGGAATTGTGACATTTTCCCCTTAGACTGATATCACACTATATTTTTAGCTCTGTTGCCTACTGTAAAACATTATATTTATTTAAATTTCAAAAGCTCACTCAGCCAAAATCAGGAATTGAACTGGGGTGTATTTGGAGAATATATTTATTGCAAGATGGAATTAATCATCCAATTTATGATTGTGGAAATAAATCGCTAGGGCACAAATAACTAATTGATAAACTTACTTGAAATTAGCCATAAAACAAAAACAAAATGAAAACACTGCTTATACCAGGAAAGATAACGCGAGACAGTCGATGCGTTTAATTAGTTATTAAACGCATAAAATTTCTAAGCTAATCAGGAAATAACTTTGATTGTTATTTCTTGATTAGCTTAGAAATTTTATAAGTGTATAATTTACAGTAATCTTAACATACACTGGTGTCCACAATTAAAGTTACAAACACATTTTTTGCAATAATTCAAAATATCTACTACTAATATATAAAAAAATTGATGTCATATATAAAGTGGAGAATGGTGAATGCAATGCAAGTATCCAGTGTTTGTTAAACCGTTAAAAGTGCACGTTTGGTAAGAAAGTGACATAATCGTTTAGACGATGGGCTGAGATGGAGAGCCATCGGCAGGCTTAAAGCTGGCCAGTTTCAAGCGGAGGTCGCCCGATGGTTACGAGTGTCTCGAATGGTGGTATCCAGGTTATGGAACTAATTTTAAACAGCGAGTACTATCACTAGAAGGCCCGGCCAAGGCTACCCAAGAGTCACGACACCTGCGGAGGATCGATACGTGGCATTAACTGCACGACTCCATCGAGAGCTGACGACTAGAGATCTCTCTCAGGACCTCGCTTCTTCGTCTGGAACAACATTTTCGAGGCAAAGTGTATACAGACGTCTAGCAGAGAAGGCCCCTTACACCCGGCGACCAGTGATGTGTGTCCCACTCAACAGATCGCAGAAGAAAGCCCGTCTTTCGTGAAGCCATGCACACCATTCTTTGGAACAGCTAGATTGGGATCGTTTCGTCTTCAAGATTCAGTAAAGTGATTTCAACGAGTCGTCATCTGGAGAGAGCCTGTAGCCCGTTATCGTCTCTCCAACCTAAAAGAAATCGACCACTTTGGTGGCAGTAGAATCCTTGTGTGTGGATGCATCATGTTGGATGGCCGTGCAGCACTGCACATCTTCGATGCGGGCACTGTGATCGCACAACGCTATAGGAATGAGGTTCTTGAATCTCATGTGAGACTTTTCCGGGGAGGTGTCGGATATGACTTTATTTTTATGGACCATAACCAGAGGCCACACAAAGTTCAACTTGTCGACTATTGTCTGGAGGAGAAGGGTATTCGTCGTATGGTGTGGCCAGCGAAGTCGCCGGACCTAAATTCTATAGAGCATGTTTGGGATGCTCTAGGAAAAGCCAATGCACGAAGTCAACCCCCCTCTTACGACCCTTTAGACGCTAAAATCCTTGTTTTCAGAAGAATGGGATTTATTGCCACAAGCTATGATCAACAATCTCATTTACAGTATGAGAGCCTGTTGTGCGGCTTGTAAAGCTGTGCGACTTGGCCACACTTCTTATTAGCTGCACCATTCTGGAAATATGTTGCATCAAGGTACGGTTGTTTCTGGTCTCATTTGCATATCACAAAAATATACCTTCTGTTTATTTTGTTATGTTACTATTGGCTGTTTCATAGTATGGGGCATATGTGTACAAAATTTCATTACAATAAATTATTTTTCGAGATATCCCATGTTTTGTATTTGTAACTTTAATTTTGGACATCAGTGTAATTATTCACATGATTCTGCGTAATTAAAAAAACTTAGTAATTTAAATTTTAACACAATACATTTACAGTTCATTAGTAAAACCCTAATGAAGATAATGTTAGTTTACTTTAATAGCAAATTTGGTGTGTGGTGATATATCGTAAACCGATCAATATTTTGATTTATTAAAAACTATTCTATAGGTCATTTTATTAAACTCTTCAGTTGATGGTTTCCACAGGTAGCTTGCATGTATAAATCTTACGAATCCGGGATTTTGGGGTTGCCTTTTTCTTGCTTTCTTCTATTAAGGATATTTCATTTCCAACATGCTATAATTCGCCATTTTGTTCGCATAAAAGTTTTGAACAATTTAAACTTCTCGTTCGGGAAAACATATTTTCGAGAATATACTTGGTACTGGCTAATGACTGAAAGATTACAATGAAGCTTCGTGTTTGCAAAGATGTAAATATTGGGTAGTAATTAGGTTTAGATCCTCAGGTTAGCTCAATTCCTTCTTAATTTCAAAATCACTGATAGTTTAGTATTTTGATCCGCGAAGATGGGAAATAACATGAGACTAGACAAAAATTTGTTCTAACAAAATCATTTGATAAAAAAGATGAATAGTGGGCTATTAATATACAAAACTTATTTTCGAGAATGTACTTGGTACAGGCTAGTGAGTGAAAGTTATGTAACGAAGCTTCGCATTGGCCTTTGCGAAGATTTAAATATTAGCTAGTCCTTAGGTTTAGGGCTAGCTCAATACCTTCTTGATTTCAAAATCACTGACATTTTGGTTATTCAAATCATTTATTTATTTAGAGAAATGAATAGTGGGATATTAATATATAAAACCTATTTTAGAGAATATACTTGGTACAGGCTAGTGATTGAAAGTTATATAATGAAGCTTCGCTTTTGCAAAGATTTAAATATTCGCTAGTCCTCAGGTTTAGGACTAGTTCAATTCTTTCTTGATTTCAAAATCAATGGCATTTTGGGTATTTGATCTACGAAGATGTGAAATAACATGAAGTTAGACAGAATTTTGCTCGAATGAAATCATTTATTTGGTTAAAAAGATGGATAGTGGGCCATTTTCAACAAGATAGGTAACAAAACGTTCCCAACATTCAGAACAGATTTGCATCTTCGATACATAGTGTGTTCCTATGATCCTCGAGGTGGAGTTTTTTTAATTTTTATCGAATAATAATGAAAAATAATGGAAAAATAATTGCTAAGTTAAAACTCACATGGGGAATTTAGTAACAAAATTTTTGGATTAAGAATTGAGAAAAGATTTTATTGAGGGCTGCTATTAAGAACAATTTTGTTTTTCAATCATTTAGTTCAATTTACCGTAAACTCAAAGGATCGTGTAAAGTTAAATGAAGGAAAATAATTGATAACGTATTTAAAATTGATTTAATCACTTCAACATTAACATTTTTCAGCAACACAAATGTTTTTTTTTTATGATCTTTGACATTTATGAATTAGGATGTAATTACTAGCTAATCAATTTCAGTCTTTGAAAGTATTTTAATTTATTTCTTATTGTTAGGAAAGAAAAAATATATTTATAACTCTATAAATATTTGCATTTTTTACGCATGTACGGAGCTAATATTTTGCGAAGGAATTTAATGATGTTTTTCACGAGTTCCTGGCTTTAAAGCATTGTAAATTAGACATGTGTTGTTCTAAACATGCGCGTCAGCAGTTCCTTTTACTCATGAGCGTGAATGGAGCATGGAACAAAACTACGAAATATTCTCTCTGCGATTGTGAAAGTCAGAAGTTTATATAACAAATACTTTCCGAGATATAATTTCATATTTTTACATAACTTTCATCTTGATAACCTGCATTTAAAGAGGGGAAAAGGGTGCCAAGAGTGTAAATACCTGTTCATATCTTTCTTAAACTTATATAAATATCTATTATTATAAAGAAAAATATTTTATATAAATCTGAAATCGTCAATTTGAAAATTTTTTAACATTTTACAACTTAGTTGAAAAATGTTTATGACTTTGTTCATTCTGTCTATCTGTCCGTTCGTACGATAACTGCCGTAAAATGACTTTCTCAAAATGATATTTTAGTAAGTTGTTCAGACGGTCTGTGGGACATATGGGGATCTAAATAAATAATATCACTCAACTAGTTTTGGATTGAACCCGGGTTGAAAAAATGAAATACATTGAACCCTATGGGACCTAATTTTTCAAACATTTTTTAAGCGAATTTAAAATTCACAAATTTCTTCGAAAGTTTTAGGAAATATTCGAATTATCCCATAAAACATATACAAAAATTCAACAAAATATATTCGGTAGTTTTTAAATAAAAATTAAAATACTAATTACTCCCATTATATGAAGAGATCACGTAACCCACTTCAAAATAAATTATGGAATCCATCTTGTATCAAAATCGTGATTTTTAAAATTCTTTTCAATTTATATTTAGTGTTGTATTCGTCCAAAAACCGCTTTATTTTTGCTTAATTTCTGTGCATCTATATTTAGAAACAACGTAATTACAATATATTTGAGTTTGAATGATCATCAAACTTTGATTATTTCTACAACGAAGACTAAATTTAATGTATGCAGAATGTAAACACATCAAGCTGTAAGATGAGTTGCATAAAAATTGCTAAATTTTTTTATCGCAAAATTATTTAGCTCTGGAGTCTGGAATAAAGCTGATATGAATGAAATATTCATTGATTTTATATAGAGGAGGAGACGATTTTAAGCATTGCAAGTTTTAAACATAAAGTACTTTTACCTCTACGGTTTTATGTTTTTAAGTAAAATAAATTATTGTAGTATTGTGATGAATGAAAGGGATGGAATAAACGTGTATCAATAAAATATTTACTGCTGTTACATAGAGAGCCAGGCGATTTACATTTCGATGATGTCATGTGAATGAAGTTCATTTGTTTTCGATGACGTTTTCAAATGTAATAAATTATTGTAGTATTGTGATAATTTCAAATATATTTCAGCTGGATGTAAAGCATTTTAGGGAAGTTTACAAAAATTGCATTGTAGTTGGAAAGTGTATCAATTATTTTGAAGAAAAAAAATATTTATATTGAAACTATTATACTAGCGGAAATACTCTGCGTTGCCAAATTATATTAAATATTTCACTAGATATTTAGCAGAGTAGCGCTTATAGGAAATTTTACTTTTTATATTAAAGCCGTATAAAAGCGAAAATATTTCATACCATAAACCTGATTCTTATTAAAGGTTAATAAATCAGTGAAAATAATATATATAAAATTCGCTGAGTCGGTTTTGAGTTATAAGTGGTTATGACAGACAGACAGACAGAGACAGGTTTTTCATTCCGCACTTTTGTTCCGCACTTCATTGTAAGAAAACAAAGCTTTCATAAGAAAAATTTTTAGACTCAGTCTGGAAAAAACATTGAAATATTTTGCGTGGTTCAGGATATATTTAAGTTATATTTTCTTTTTTATATATTCGATAAGAAAAACCCTTATCTCTGTGTTTGTCTATCTGTTTGTGCTTAGCACGAATTTGGCACAATAGCGTCCACTCTTCGACTTTTCGGAAATATCCCGCTAAGTTAACAACAGTTCACTATCTCGGAAAATTAAAATGTCATTTCATTGATAATTCATGTCACATTATGGGAATTATTAATTAATACCTTTGATTAATCGTTTATATATAAATAATTAATAATATATCAGTAATTACTAGATATCCATCACCGTATCTAAATAACGAGAATAAATAACTAAGGATATTCAGTATGAATGTTTTGTACCCCGATGATACATTTCTGAATGCGCAATTATTTTTTTATGTCAAGTGCTTAGGGTAAATTTCAACGTGAATGGCAGTTATGAATTGTTTTATGAGAACTCCCAAAATATATTAGTTTGATTCTTCAGCAATAATATCTCAAAGGTATTACAAGGCAGTAAATCTTAAACGAATTGCTGCCAGAATACCTTTCCATACATAAGCGTAATCGTACTGTAGTAGGGAATACAAACTGATCATAAATAGGTTATAAAATTTTTATTTTTGTGTCCTTAAGAAATAACAACGTGAAAATAAAGCAATATTTTACTAAGAAATAAATGAAAGCAGTGGAACCGACGGTGGAAAGTCATTGAATATCTGGCATGAAACATTTGACATAAAGTCCAGAAGATAAGATAGGAAATATTATTTTGAAATATGTTCCTTTAGGAAATATTATCTTTGATATCTGAGAACGTTTTAGAATAGAGATAAACGGGATTCTAAACGATATTCTAAATGAGATTCTTTAAAAGGTAATAGCTGCACCAGAAGTTTTAGTTCCGTGCAAATAAACCGTGTATTATCACAGTACATTTTGGCCAAATAAGAAAATAAGGAAATGTTTGTAGAGGGAGAATTTCGTATACATTGTAATTATAGGATGAAATACATCCCTGGCGCCTCCACACACGTACCCGATGGTCATTTGCTGAAAGACAAGCGTGATTCATCGCTGAGCACTATGCTATGCCAGTCTGCTGGCAGCCATAATGCTCGGCTACGACACCACTCCAAACGACTTTGTCGATGTTGTCGGGGTTATAGTCAGACGTCTTAAAGACCGCCGTGAACGTAACCCCACCTCAGTCAAGCGCCGTGAGATGGTGGAAGGTACCACGGGCGGTATGGAAGAGGCTGTAGCACATTGGATGGCGGATAATGATGCCGTTGTGTCAGTTCGGGCCTGTCGTACAATCATCCGATGTTGCCTCGCATTCGTGCACCTTGACCTTTCAGAGTCTTTATTCCACCGATGAGTTACTTGCAGCAACTACTGCTGCCAGCAGCTTTTCACAGCAGTGTCTGTTCGATGCAGGTGGCGACTTATTGCTCGGTATGCCCAGCCAGCTTCACGCATCTCGACTATACGGCCACGTTCGAACTCGTCTAATTGCTTATAAGGTCTTCGGAAACGTCGGCATTATTGGTTGTGTCTCTACGGTACTGAAACGCCGATAACGAGCAAAGATAAACCGTCCACATTTTAAACCTCTTTTATTGGATGCTAGTTGCGCAGTAAAAACGTGTGCTATGACCGAAGTTAACACTCAATGGTCTTGCAAATTTAATCATTTACATACGATAAGTATAAGGGATATTGCATGCGAAATTTCGAGATGATCGGATTATTTTTCAGGGGTGCTTCCCTTTTTTTTTTTTGCAAAAGAGTGTATATTCAGAATTTAATTCCTCAGGGAGTAGATAATTTACTACGAATTTCAACTTTTGGTTCCTTTTCCACTTCCTGTTCAAAGATTTTCCTTCAAACATATATTTTCTTCAGATTCTGTTAAAGAGCTTAGATGAAGACTGATATGGAATCTGCATCAAATTCTGATAAAAGTTTAGGTCTCATTAGGGATTTCCACGTCCGGTTCTTGAGATGTCACTTCCGACAAAAAACTTACATTTTCCTTGCAACATCCATTACTCAAAATTAGATATAAATAGAGCTTTTATGATGACTGACATGGATTCAGAATTGCATTTAAAAGTGAGTGTGCGATTCACTAAATATTTGCACTCTCAGTTCTGGAGATGTCACTGACGGTTTTACAGAAAAATTCGTATGTCTAAGGAATAAGTATGCAAAAGAGGAAACAAGTACTTAATAGTTCCGTCAAAAATGCAGCTTACACACCATTTACCACCATATGAAGGCTTTTTTAAATAAATTTCTTATTTAATCATTAAATTTTGTAGGGTTTAACCTCTAAAAACATCCAAAACACTCAAACTATGTTTATGTATGGAATTTAGTTACAGAGTGGGTAAAATAAATAAGTAATTTTTACAATCTTTATTTGACTAATATTTTTATATTACAATGCTTAAAAAGAATAGATTTATGGTTCAAGCTCTTGGGATTGATTTCCTTTTTACACAGATTTAAAACAAATAGGAATTTAAACACGAACTGCTGTTTTCTATCAAAATTCTCTGATGTTCAAACTTCAAAAGATAAAAATAAATCTTTAAAATTCACACAAAGGGTTTCAAGATTGAAATGCCTTTAATACTAATTCGGAAACATTCTTTATCTGTTACTTCTGTCCTTATATGACTACTAGAATTTGTTTTTCAGTTACGTAAAACTTCCTATTCATATTTGTTTTTATTCAATACATCAGAAGCTTTAAAGTTCTGTATGACATAAAATAATTGTTTTGTGAGAGTTTCTTGAATATACTCATATTTCATAACTAAAAAACGTATGGTCCTAAAATTACTATGATTTCAAACGAAACGTATTTCAGCATGTCAAAGTGTCAAAGAAGTTTTACGGAACAGGACTTAAATGTGTGACTCCCTCTTGATCTTGTGTTCTTTTTATATTATTTATTATTTGTTATTATTATATTGTTTCAATTTTGTTATGATTATGTTATTTTAATTTTATGATTATATCATTCTGCCCCGTTGTTACATTATATTAAAAATATATTTAGTAACTCTGAAATTAAAACTATACGATTATAAAGATAGGCATTAGAAGTTTTAACTGACTAATATTAAATTAAAAATTTTGTTTTATGGTAGTGATTATTATCAATCTGCACGATTATTGTGCAATGTGTTTTGCCTTTTCAGATCCCCCAGAAGTTCCTCCCGATGATTTAGAAGATGAAACTTTGAAGACTTAGTACCATCTACAGTGCTTACTATAGAACTCACCCTAAGACAGAACATAACGGAGGTGGATTTAAATGGGGATGGAAAGGAAAAATCTTTTCAAATCCATCTAAAATCTACCCGGTGACCACACTTTGTAAAATTTTATCAAAATCGTTTCAAATTTAAGCACATAAATGGTGCTTATTTTATTGTTCTATTAACATTGAAATTGCGGTAGGTAAAATAGTATTTTATTTATTTAGATCATTATATGTTGAATTATCTTTAACATTTTTAGACACCTAAATCAAATAATCAATTAATTATAAAATGTTTAATATTTTGATTAAAAGAATAGTTAGTTAACGATTTCGGTATTTGAAACATAACTCGGTTACCATAGTTACCATCATGGAATCCAAAACAATGAATACATTCATTGAAAAATTATAATAGAAAAATCGTCTGTTATAAGTACTCTTCTAACAAATAGAACTAAAAGCAGTCAAAAGAACATGCAGATAGACAGACAGAAATATGACTAAATTTTAAGTGGGATCATACCAAAACTGTCCATTAAAATTCCATGATATTTAGTGCAGCTTTTCTCCTGTGACGATGAGACAAACAAACTGTGAGACCAGAAATAGATCTCACATTTGATGAGACACTTTTATGTATAAATTTATAGTGGCCAAAACGGCGAACAATACGTGTAGTCTGGCTGGCACCGAATTTTATCACTACGTGAACCTAAAGGTCAGAAGACCATAAATTTAGGGGGCCATGACAGAGCGGCTGAGCTGGGCCTTACGAGATGTGGAATGGTACCATTGGGTAAAGGATTAACCAATAAAAAAGAAGATGTTACGTCAAACTCAATGCGCAAATCGAAGAAAAGGCGGAGTTACCCCCCCCCCCCCCCTCCAACGAGGAAACCACAGCCTGTGACCCGAGAACGAGAGAAGACAATTATGGAGATTTGACTTAAGAGCAGACCAGAAAAGAAATAAGGAAGATTTGACTTAAGAAGGATGTGAGCAGATTTGTGCAACTTGAGCACATATAGCTTGTACAATATGACTTAAAGAATTGTGCAAATGTTTCAAAAATACTGGCTAGATCTATTAATGTGTGAGTGCAATTAGATGTACGAGAAGGAGCCACACACCAAAGAGTTACGGCTGTGCATATAACTGATGCAAGCATTTGATATATGATCAAAGCCCAAGACGAATTGGAAGGTATGTGCTCACTAACAATCACAGGTCATAGACACATGATAGTAATTTTATTAATTCTGGTCGCATATGTCCCCTCCGCCATTAATGAGAATAATTGTTGTTAAGTATATAATTAATAATATGAATAATTGGTGTAATTAAATAATTTAGATTTTATGTTGTTAATAAATGTTTTATTGTTAAAGTTTAAATGGTGTGATCAATTTAGCATTTTATTAATTAATAATTCCTTTACAGGACTTAATTTCTTCCCTTTTTTTAACGTGTCCCACACAAACAAATAGATATATTTTCCCTTTTATTTATATAGATATAAATTTTTCATATGCTAAAATCCATTTGTGAATTTGAAGACAAGCTTCGATTCTTGGTGCTCCAGACAAGTGTTTCACCAACTGAGCAATCTGAGCTATCATGGAACCCCACACACATAAGGAACTCTATCCTTTAATTATCCATTAGAGATACAGAAATGAATTCATCTTATGCATTCGTAAGTATTCTTATTCCAGTTACTTAATAATCTTACTTCCTGTCCAGACACAATTTCCAAGAACTGAGTAAATACAGCCACAAAGACAAACATTTTGAATAAAAGTGGAACGCCTTTATCATTCGGTTACTTCCTGAAACAATCATAAATACTCACTGGCGCCATAGCGTTAAAAATAGAAAACCGATTCAAGAAGACAGGATCAATTAACAGCTTTGAAGCATGAGCAATTAGGAATTCTTTTGAAAGAAAGTGTTTTCGTTTTGATAATGATATATATCTTATTTCGGCAATTGTCGTATCTTTCCAACCATACTGTATTTTGAGGATCTCAGACGTTTGATTTGGTTGTTGATATGTTTTTTTTTCTACTCACGTATCAGGAGATGATGACTTTTTCAATATTTCGTGTTAAGACGAGTGTCAAAATCAGCTTCTTTTCCTGGAAAATTGACTTTGAAGCCATGATGTTGACATGGCTATAAAATAGCATTTGAAACTCACATTTTGCAGTAGATCGGAAAAAGTAATTTCGGATATGGTTGTAATAGTACTTTTGGGAAATAACCGTTATAAAAAAATTGACATATTATGTATTTATTTTATGCTGTATAGTATATTTTACAAATTACTGTAAGTTTAAAAACTAAGTTATTTCATAAACATTTTATAAATTTGATTAGTATTTAATTCTGTCAAAGGCAGAGAGACACTAACAGCCTTAAAAATTTGTTTGCAACGGTTTGTAAATGTTTAATTTTGTTTTATGGTGTGTGGCGCTTAGTGTTGAAAATCCTCATCTTTATCAAAACCCCGGATAAGTTTGGTTCTGTCCCGTGGTTGATATTAAAAGTGTACTAAGTTTTAGCCTATGTTACCTGAAGTCTTCTGGAGGGTCTTAAAATACACTTGAAACCCTTTATTCATACCACCCATTTTGCCTGCTCTCAGGGAGGAATTGAAAATCCAGCTCTGCTATGTTATGTCTTGTAGTTGATACTATAAATTTGCAAAGATTCAGATTTCAAGGTTGTTGATTGTTGATTGTTGAAACCCAGACCGTCCGACCTACCAGAAAGGTGTAAGGTAACAGTTTGGACGGTCGGGAAGTGCCACCCAATTTAGACCGAAACCCAGTGGGGGAGGCATCCACAGGGACCGTACCCTCCTTCCCCTACCACCAACCTCTCGGAAGGACTTTCGGACCCACATGTTTAACGTGATCGTACTCCGCATGAACACGGCGGCAGTTTTGGCAGTGGCTGGAATCGAACCCGGGCCTACCGAGTGCAACTCCAGCGCGCTAACCAATGGGCTACCGCACCCCAGATTTCAAGGTCAACGGAGGTCTTCTGAAGCATCTGGAAAGATTTTTAAACCCCCAGGATTTTTGTCCACCCCCTAAAAAACCATCGAGAATCCCACATCGTGAGGTAATAGTTGATACTATAAGTGTGCAAATATTAAGCATTTTTTGTCATATTGGGGAGGTCATTCTGGAGGATTTGGAAAAACTTTTCAGAATGTCTTATTTTCTCCGTCACTGAGAAGGTAATCCAAAATCTGGCGCAGTTAAGTTCTGTCCCATGGTTGATATTAGATATTTGCAACACTTTAGACTTCTTTCATCATTGAGGGATTCTGGAGGATCTGTAAAGACAAAGACGCATTAGATAATTATTTTTAAAGAAATGAAACGGTAAAATATATTTATGACGAGTTTATAATTTTACAATGATATATATATATATATAAATTTATATTTAAAATCTTATGATGGTTTTATAAAATATGATATATATATATATATATATATATATATATATATATATATATATATATATATATATATATATATATATATATATATATATATATATATAAATTTATATTTAAAATCTTAGATGGTTTTATAAAATATAATAGATATCTTTAAAGCTTTCTCATCAGTTTTATACTTATCAATACTTCATATAATATATGAACTCAGTTCTTAATTATGACATAATTACATATATAGCTATGCTATTAAGAAGTCATATTAAAGGAAAATATTGTAAAATTCAGTGTAAAGATATACTAATGGAACGCGTGGTATAAACAATATTTGTGGTAAAATCTATAGAAGTAATTTCCATGTTGTAAAATATACCCAAATGTGTATCGACAGAAAAGCAAAATGAAAGAAAAAATATGTACTAAAATACAAGCGCATGAAGAAACACAAGCATAGTCCAATCACTACCCAATATTATGATCTAAAGAAAAAAAATAAGTCAAATGTAGACGTCTTGGTTTGGCATATTGACTAGGGATTGTGTTGTCATAGAAACGGCGTCGTGGGAACTGTCTGTGTGTTGTATTCTGTAAATGAGGGGTTTTTAAATCAGAAAGGAAAAGAAACAGGAATTTTTTACTGTTAATAATTCGATATAAGGCAGCTGAAGACGGCTTCGACTGAGACGAAAAACCGAACTGGCTTCTTGAAATAAAGAGAAATGCACAGAAAAAATTAGTTTTAATTCTGTAGTTACTATTATAGAAGTCTCATTTTTACAACTCTTCTTCAGCTTAAATATAGTAAAATGTAGTTTTTCAGTATACCATGCTCACATTCTTATATTACCGGTCCATAATTTGAAATTAATAACCTTTATTATTTGATATTAATTATATTTATTCTATTTAAACACCCCTTATTTAAAAAAAGTAAACTCTGTTATAAAGCTGCACATACGTTTATTACAGAGCTTATTTTAATTTTTATTTTATTATTATAATTATTATTTTTAATAATATTATCATTAGCATTACATTATGTATAAAATTCTGATTTACTACCAGGTATTATTTTCTCAGCTATAGACTATGGTTTGAGTAGCAATAGATAATTTAGACTGATATTTCCACATTAATATTTTTTATGTATCTATTGTTGCAAAGTTGAAACAATTTCTTTACATGTATATTAGAGTTGAGATATTTGTATATTTGGTTGTTGATAAATAAATTTCGTTTTTAAATACAAAATTTTTATTTATAAATCCATCATGTTATTGCACAAAGCAGCTAATACATGTATATTTAATTATTTTTTTCCACGTTTTTATATTACAGATGAATATCTATACTTTATATTAATTTGAAATCAATAATATTTATTAATTGATATTAATTATACTTATTCTTATTTACACACACCTTATTTTTTAAAAACTAAACTCCATTATATAACTGCACATGCGTTTACTACAGAACTTATTTTTTTTTCATTTTTATTTTATTATTATAATTATCTTTATATCTATATTATTATATCTATATCTATATTATTATAATTATCTTTATCATTATTATTTTATTATCTTTTTAAAAATATTATCATTAGCATTACACGATGTATTAAAATTCTGATTTACATCATTTATTTTCTTATATATATATATAAGAATATATATATATATATAATATATATATATATATATATATATATATATATATATATATAATATATATATACATATATATATATATATATATATATATATATATACAGAGAGAGAGAGAGAGAGAGAGAGAAAGAGAGCAGGTTTTTGACTAAGATGAGTATTTTCGACACTAAGCGCCACACGTTGTAAAACAAAATAAAATATTTATAATGTTAGAACCAAATTTTTAAGATTGTTTGTGTCTCTGCCTTTGACAGAATTAAATACTATCCAAATTTATAAAATGTTTATGAAATAAATTAGTCTTTAAACTCACGGTAATTTCGTAATAATTTGCTATACAGCAGTATATGAAACGAATACTTAATATGTCCAATTTTTTATAACGATTATTTCCCAAAAGTACTATTACAACCGTATCTAAAATTACTTTTTCCGATCTACTGCAAAATGTGAGTTTCAAATGCTATTTTATAGCCATGTCAACATCATGGCTTCAAAGCCAATTTTCTAGGAAAAGAAGCTGATTTTGACACTTGCCTTACACGAAATACTGAAAAAGTCATCATCTCCTGGTACGTGAGTAGAAAAAACATATCAACAACCGAATCGAATGTCCGAGGTTATCAAAATACGGTATG